>JASANH010000913.1:0-600000 GCA_030248295.1 Mesodorylaimus sp. YZB2_4
ATTATGTGATCGAAGTCTTTGGACGTCTTACTTGAAATATGTATTTTACTTCTTTTGGTTCGATTCCATAGCTTTGAGTTACTTATCACTTTCCCATGGTGAATTATTTTTCTCATATCTCCTATTTTCCAAAAGATTTCGCGAAGCTTTTTTTGATGTTCTGAAAATTATGACCAGGAAACTTGGAAAATTGCTAAGACAACGCCAAGAATTTTGGACTTTTAAGAACATCCTACTTTTATAGTTGGGTTATTGTGACCGAGTGAAGATTCTCAGCATGCACATTTATTTGCATTAAAAACTGCCTCAAACTGTTGCGCCATTCCTGAGTACTGATGGTTTTCTCTCGGGGATCTCTCTCGTCGAAGTTCTGGTCCTGCTACAAGAAACTGTCGCCCAAGGACCAGTCAGTTCCAACCCTCATAAAAATGAATTTGACCAGCCTCTAATCACTTCAGCGGAGAAGGCAAATATTTTAAATGAAACTTTTTCCAAAAATTTCGATTGGCAGTACTAACTACTCTTGCTTTTTCGCCAAATGATCACATGCATGATATTGATCGATTGGACTATCAGGTTACTCCAGCCTTCGTTGCGAATGAAATTCGTAGATTACGTGTCAATGTGGCGCCAAGAGATGATGGTATTACTTCACGTATGCTCAAACTGATAGCTAAATCGATTGCCCCAGCAGTCTCTGCTCTCTTTAATCGCTCAATCGATGGGGAATGTTTCCCTTCAAGATGGAAATCCGCAAAGGTCGTCCCAATCAGTAAACCAGGTGACAAGACACGGCCGTCTTCGTATCGACCTATTTCACTTCTTCCGATCTTATCAAAGATTCTAGAGAGGAAAGTGGATAAATTACTTCGATCTTGTCTCCACTTATCGGATTGCCAATTTGGCTTTCGCCCGGGGCGTGGGACGAATGGTGCACTAATGCTGAAATCTCAAAGAATATGACTGGCTTCACGATTTTAAAGGTGTCTCCGTGACGGGGGTATATCTCGATTTGAGGAAGGCTTTTGATCAAGTTCTCCACCCGAACCTGCTCCGCACGCTCGAAGGCTATCACGCAGTCCCTCCCAAGCTACTTCGGTTGATTCAATCCTATCTCTCTGATCGGAATCAGCGTGTTGTGGTAGGCAATTGTTCCTCGCCATCCTGCTCGGTACCAAGTGGTGTTTCGCAGGGTTCGATTCTCGGTCCGACTCTGTTTATAGCTTTCATTGACCCACTCCTGAAAGCATTCGCTGATCGTTTTCCGAACTTTTCGTTATTATACTTCGAATGGAGAACGTGCGCACAGCCGAAGTCCATTTCAAAAAAGACAGAAAACAGGGGTGTGCGCGCTCTTTTCTGCGAACCGTCCATTTTCTAGTATGTATACATTGCCTCGAACGGAGACCCAAACGGAAGGAATGGTCTCTCCATCGAATGGAGACGAGAAGCCTGATGGAGACTGTCTCCATTCGTGCCGCCCGCGACGAGAGAACTCGGAAATTAATTCTGAAACACCGTATTTTGGAATATTTCGATAGAAATCGGCCAGTTTTGGCCATTTAGGAGGTACAGGCTTACCTCCTAAATGGAGGAAACCAATGTGAATGGAGAAAACCAGGTATTTTATATCTTTATTTTACTTATTTCTTAATATTTTTTTAAGTGGCCCTAAAAAAATATAGTATGGCTGAACAACGCACCCCTTACCGCAAAGAGTCACATTTTGCGTGAGTTTCGTCATTTCACCTGCACTGTTATGAACAAGGTTTGCAAGGTTTCGTCTTCAGCAATCATGTGCTAGATAAATTATAGGCCTAGGTATCATCAATCCGTGTATATGTTGGTCCTATGAAATTCAGATCACGTTGGCTAGAACTGGTGTAGGAAATACTTGCTTCAGCTAAAAAAGGACATGTCAACGCCGGAAGAAGAAAATCAAGTACCTATCGTTCCATCATCATGAAATCCGCGATGATTCGGCATCGCTGGCTCGAGGCAAACATGATGCTGGCGCGGTCAGGGTCCATTAGCAACATAAAAGAGAGGCAAACCGGTAGAAGATATGATGTTTCAAGCGAATCGATGACCTGTCTTGACTAGATGATGTTATGGGCAATAAGTGTTTACCTATGTTATAAAGAGCACAGTACTCTCGTTTTGGAATCCCTCTGTGGCGAAAAATTTTTGGTGTTGTCAATTTGTAAAATTCTCAGTCCGTCAGACATCCTGCAGCTTTTTATTTCAAGAAATCTATATTTACGTGCGCATTTTGCATTATGTAATGCTAAAGTAAAATATAATTTTACTGTAAGTGAAGACGCGCACAATTTTTCTTGCGCGCAACACTTGGAATGGTCCGCGAGGAACCCGTCTCCATTCGCGATTTCTCCATTTTGTCTCCATTTTCGAGTATACATCGCGCTAAAGAAAAAGAAATATGAATAAGGAAACAGGTGTGCGTTGAGAGTAGGGGAGGGAAGAGAGCTCCAGGTCGATCATAACATCTTTTGGTAGCCCTTGAGAGCAGTCCGCTCGTGGTTGATTTTTTGTGCCAATACCGATTGTAGAGCGACGCCTCAGTCTTCTACTCTGCCTCTCTTGTCGCCGAACATAAGTGTTCGTTACCTTCCACTGCACAACGGCGAAAAATTGGTGGCAGAACGTTTGGCGCTTCGTTCCATTTTGGTCCGTTTGGTCTGTTTGATGGATCGATCATTCATTGTCGCGGCAGCTCTTTGTCGGGTGCTCGGTTTGGACACTGGTTCAGTGGTCCCTCGTTTTGTTGGTCAGTGTCACAGAGTTCGATTTAGTCCACCTATGGTCGGTTCGCTGTTTTGATGGTCGCATGGTTGGTTCAGTGGTGCCGGTGGCGTGCTGTGTGGCGGCGATGATCAGCGAGCTCCTTGACGTTTTGGGCGTGAGTAAGCCTGGATTTTTGCTATGCTGTTGCGTGCTCTATGACTCCAGATTGGTTTTTCTGTCGTAGGCTCTTCCTGTCCCCCCCCCCCCCCCCCCCTGTTGGTGCGTTTGTCACCTCAGTTTTTTTGGTTGCGTTGTAACCAGACTAGGGATTTGGATCGTGTCTTCTTTTAAGGCGGTTTTCGGGTGAATCTATCGTTCTAATTTTTTTTTGAGCCTTGCTGGGGTTCTTCTTGTGACACTCACACCATGTCTGGCTCTATTTGTGAAGCTTTGGGTCCTGCTCGCAAATTTCTGACTGATTACTTGGATTCTATGCCAGGCCTGATTGTCGATTTTGACACTGCCCAGGAGTGCGATGCGCACTATCGAGTTCTCCGCACCTATCGCGAGAATTTGGAAAAGAGGGATGATCTTTTCAGTGGTTTGCATGCTCAGTTATTTGCGGCTTAGGAGGAGCCGACTGAAGGGGCTCAGAAAATCGTTGATGATCTGCTTCTGTCTGACGGTGCTGTTTTGAATCAGCTGGACGAAATGAAGGCTGATGTGGATGCTGCCATGCAGGATATTCGCGATCAGCAGCGGATGGAGAGCGACGATAGGCATCGGCTGGCTGGAGAAGGTTCACGTGCTAGCGGAGCAGGCTGCGCGTCGGGAGCACTCGCTAAATTTTATGGGAATCTCTTGCGATGGCGGGAATTCTGTGATTCCTTTGAGGCTTTCATGCATAATAATGCGAGTCTTCAATCGATCGACAAGTTCAATTATTTGCGTGCTCAGTTGACTGGAGATGCAAAGAGGGCTATTGCGGGGTTGGGTCTATCGACTGAGAATTATGCGGTACAGATGCTCAAGAAGAGGTTCGGTCGCACTCAAGAGGTTGTATATGCGTATTTTCGGGCTTTGACTGATCTGTCTCCTGCTTCTAATCAGGTCCATCATTTGCGGGTTCTGTTCGATCTCATCGAGCAGCATTTGAATTCGTTAGAGGCTCTGGGGGAAGACATCTCGGGTGATTATCTGGTGTCCATCATCGGATCGAAACTTCTTTCAGAATTTTTGTTGCGTTTGGAAGAGTCGCACTGAGGCGGCGTGGACTGTACCGTAGAAGGTCTTCGTGCCAGTATTTTTCGTCATTTGATTGCTCGGGAATCCGTCGAGGGTTCTCAGGTTGGGAAGCAGAGGTGTGATTCATCATGTAGTTCAAAGGAGAAGAGAAGTTCGTTTCATGAACAGTCGGGAAGACAGGAGTCTTCCTCTTCGTCGACATCTGCGACGGCTGGTGCTTTGCTTTTGGCTGGTGCTTTATTTGCTGTGGACTCTCGAAAGGAGAAAGCCAAGGGCAAATGCTTTTCTTGTCTACAGTCGGGTCACTCCGTCTCTACTGTAAGTGTCGCACGATGCGCCCATGTCGTCATAGCAAAAAATGAACCAGGAGCGGACTGCTCTCAAGGGCTACCAAAAGATGTTATGATCGACCTGTCTAACCCCGAGTGGAGGTAGGCAAGTCTCGCGACCATACCGGCCCTAGAAACATCAACCGGAGAGGTTGGCGTCTACCAGCCAGGGGAGCGTATCGATTACTACCGACCGCCAGGGATGCTTTTTTTTATTTCAAAATTTTTGTGGGCCAAGGCCCGTTTTTGCCTATAGCCGGCCAGCAGTCAAACCTTATAAGCAGGGCTGTGCGGGGACCGGCACACACAGCAGCGTCCCTCTGCGTGTCTTCACAAGGAGCACCCCCACGCGAGGGCATCCTGGACTGGACACCGACTTCCTCGGGCGATGACGGGTGGGCTTTGAACCCTGTCGGTGTTTGACAGCCGAGACTGTCTACTCGTTTAGCTTCGGTCTCTCCACTCGGAGCACCTCGACGGTACCGGGTGAGTCACCCACGGCCTGGTGTGCAAGGTCAGCGAGGGTTTATGGTTCGCAGCCCACCTCCGTCACCGGGGATCGAACCCGGGACGAGCCCAGCCGCTCGCTCCCAAGCAATACGGAGAGACGAATGCCGAACCGCTGCACCACCGCGGCCACCGCCAGGGATGCTGGTTACACCTGAAGCTCTCTTCCCTTCCACACTCTCCGCTCATCATACCACGAAAAGAGAACGGGTTTCAGACAAGGAACTACTTTAGTGTTGATATGCACTTGAAAAAAGATATAGATATAGATATGATTTAGATGTCTATATCCCAGAAAGGTATAGATGTGAATATTAAAATTATATCTCCTGAAAAGATATTCATTTGAGATATTTCTGAAAGCTCAAAAATACCAACTATTTGATAAAAATCAGAAAAATTTTAAATTAAATCAAATAGACTTTACTGTTTACTTTTCCCAGACACGGTGGTTCACATCAGCTGCGGTTGTCGCGGCCGCCGATCAAATAGAGAAAGCTGCAGTGACCACGACATTACATGCTAGACTCGTTCACATTCGAACTGCAGAAGTTGGGGGTCGATCAGCTTGGCCGGCCCAGCCTGCGGCTTGTTGTTAATCCTTGTCTGCAGTATATACATTCACAGTGCAGATAGACAAAGGCATTAGTCAGACACTGTCTGCAAGAGGCTAGTGGGGGAAGACACGAGCTTGCCAAATTTAAATCATGGAATAAACTCTTGGATTTCCAAGCAATTGCAACTGACAATGAGAACTTTTAGACCATTCAGTGCACCTGTGCTCACAGTGGCTATGAATGTCATCTGATGTTGGTTTGCTCGCCCCTTTGATAGAATGCGCCTCACATATGTACTTTACAGTACCCATGGATGTCAGCATCAGAAGCGCAAGGTGTTTTGCTGTGCTATGCTATGCTTTACTGTACCAAAAGACTTATCAGTCCACTTGGAAGGCACAGCACAACGGTTAAAACGTAACAAGGCATCAAAAACAGAGGTTTGTCACAAAGGTCAAAAAAATATCGATTGAACTAAACGCAATATCGCAATATCATTGATCATATTATTCCACAAGGTCATATCTGAGAATAGACCATTTCACTGTTTTCCAGAAATTTGAAAATCATGCAAAATTTCCTACTGTAGTTAATCTTCTTATTACAAAACAGCCTGGGCACTAATCCAACGTGTGCGCGAATGTGACTCGTTCTGCCAACGGATTTCGGATTTACTACGTTATTTCGGACTCGTACATACTCTCGTCGTATCGACGTAGACGTAGCAAAATAGACGTAGCACACACTCTGTGTAAGTTAATGATGTGCAGGCACGGCATACTGTAGCTACGTCGGGAATCCTACGTCGATCTGCTCCTACGTCGACAAGTATGAACGACCAAACGGAGTTGGTTTGGTTACGGACGTAGCAACTACGTCGACGTAGCTATTGCACAAAGTTACGATTTTTCTGCAAAAACTACGCTGCTCCGTCTGTTGATCGGATGAATCGAAAATTTGTTCAAAATTCAAAATTTCGTGGCTTCATGGAGAATTTTTATCGTAGATTCTAAATTTTGAGCCAGAAATGTTGTTAGTTGAGCGGAATTATTTTTATTTTGTGTTTTTTGAGGGTCATTTTTTAAGTGTGGCATCAACACAACTTTTCGCTTTTTACTGTTGAAACGCAGTTTTTGTTTGTTTTTAGAGCCCCGTGACAAAGGGTTCGGATAATATCGACACTTACGAGGATTACATTTATTATGACATGGATGATAATGATGGTTTTAATACAACTTTGAATATGACTCTTGAATTTTGAGACCTCATAAGCACGAGCCAGAATAGAACTAATCAGTACCGACTGATCAGTAATTTAGTATCGACTGTCCTGAACATACCTATCCTATCATGGTAGTTTGCCGTCAAAACTACAAAAAATTATTCGTGTTTCGTTAGTATGAACGCGCCGTTTTCTAACGAGTGCCAGGCCCTATTACGCACATGGACTGGTTCTGCGTAGCTCGCACCCCAATACGTCGACGCGGGCACTTCTGCAAAAACTACGTCTACGACGATACGCATACGTCGCTCCGCTGCTAGTATGAACGCGGCCCCTACGTCACTCAGTCTACGTCAACGTCGATACGACGAGAGTATGTAAGGGCCTTCATCATGGTGCTGAAAACGGATGTCGCGAATGACCTGTTTGTGACAAGAATATATATGATACATGATATATATACATGATATGGATACATTATTTGCGCCAATAGTGTATCATGCAGTCCCACCTCTCTTTTCCGAAAAAATATTTCTCTTTGCCGTTGTATACATCTCTATGCCGAAACGATTTTTTCTCTTTTCCGTTATAAATTGAAGCCAAAAATTTTTTCTGCTTATTCCCTGACGAGATCCAGAAGTGCGGCCTTTTCCCGCGTGTTAATGGCAGGTTCCATGGTTCAAATTTGTGTTGTCTGCTACCGCGAAGTGCGCGGAGAAAGTCATGTTATAGCTATGATAGAAAGGAGAACGACAGAGTACAGACCTTGAATGGAGCTTCGAAGTTATAGAACTAAAAAAAGTGAAAATAACGAAATATGCGTAGTGTGCTTCATGAAAAATTTCAAAAATGCCCAAAAAATGCTTGGTAGAAGCATGAGGCGATCAATATTTTGCCAAATAATACCTACGTAAAATTAGAATAAGACTTCTGTCACATCAAATTTTGCCGATCGTCGAGAAATTCCGTCTCAAATGTCCGAGTGATTGTGACAAAAAGTTCCTTCAATGTTTGACCTTTTCAGCATTTTTCCTTTTTTTCTATGAACGATTTAAATAAATCTAAAAAAATAAATAACTGTACATACAGTATGAGCCCATTCAAAGAAGAGAAATAATTTAAAAAATTCTCGGATAGTATCTTGGATTTTTTTTCACTGATTCTGAGGTTTGGGTTTTATTCCCGACGTTCGTGCTCCACTTTTTCGAATCAGCGCGGAAAAGTTTTCAGCACGGATTTTTTCAGAAGGAGCGCGGGAAGGTGGTCATTAAAATCAAAATCTCGGACAAAAGGGCTCTTTTTACGCCGCATTCGGTCAATCCTTACAGACTACGGCTCTTAAACTCTTTCACTCACGTCAGCGGTAACCTACTGTAGCTGGAAATAATAAAGCACTACAATATTCTTAAAAATGCGGCAAGTTTTCTCCACATTTGAACCAATATTCGAATGGATCCATTTCATTTACGGCCTCTTAGGGCTTTTTAAGGATGACAAAATATGCCTCCAACTCGCGATCAAGATAACTCGAGCCAGCAATTCGTCTAGCTGCGTTTCGTTTCTCTCTTAGAGATCTCCACGAACCTCCGCTGACAGATCACTAATTTATAAAAACGCAGTCATTCGAAAACTCAATGTAACTGATTGTAAAAAGATTTAGTTGCAGTTGAATTCAGATTTTGCGAAGAGATTCAGTTACAGTTAACTGAGTTATTGCACCTATCGAATATGTCAAGGTCAACTTAATGGTTGGCGTAGCTTTCTAATCGTAAGATCAACTAATGAAAAGTGATGAAACTGATGGAAAAGATCAACTGATGAAATGAGGAGGGTGCAAGAGCGGTCGGTTGGAGTAGTCGCTCTCGTTTCTAGATCTGGTTCCGTTAGTGTATGTTATGGATGAACACGTTCACATCATCATCGCTCATTTCTATCTTCACTTCCTTGTTATTGATCATGATTATGAGTAAACACAGATTCAAATTTCGATTCTCTAATGTCAACAGCATTTTGGGAAAACGAGATGATTTAAAAGCGGAAATCTTTGATTACTTTGAGGTTGTGGAAACAAAGTTGGATTCATCGATTGATAACGATGACATTTTGGTACTAGGTTTTAATATTTTTCGATCTGATCGTCGTAAAGGCGGTGGTGGTCTTGCTGCTCATATTAACTCGGCACTACTATCTTCCTTATTGAAAACTCCTGCGCATGTTGGAATTAAGCGCCTTCTCTTGAGATATTGCCTCTTCGAATTGGGGCTGACCACGATTCAATTTTTTGTATTTTGGTGTACATTCCGGAGACGAGCGTTGAAGCTATAAATGCGTTGGAGGAATATGTGCTTCGGGTATTTCGTAACCATGTACATCGGCTTCTTATTATTTACGATCTCAATGCAGACCTTCATACGGCCTCTCGTCGGCTGCTAGATTTTGTCCTTAATTTTGGCGGCCTTCTAACGGTCTTAGAGCCTACAAGACATGTTGAAAGCCTCTTGGATCTTGCCAGTTTTGGCGAAGGTGTCCGACAAGTGTCCTCGGCAGTCCTTCCACCAATTGCCACATCTGACCACAATTCAATTATGATTAAATTCACTGGTTTTAGCGCGTCACGTCTTATCTCACGTCTTATTTGGCTCATCAAACGGGCGGATTGTGATGCAATCAATCTTCAATTAACAGCAAATAATCTTGCTCTGGTCGAACTGCCTGTTACGGTTGATGATGCTCGTTCTGCTCACACGACGACAATTGAGGACACTCTGCGCTGTACGCATTGCATGTACATAAAAAAACCCAGAAAGTACTAGAATCGCGCCTGACTAATCACGTACCAACGCTAAAGTAGATTTGGCAGTTCAAGTCGAAGCATCTGACCGACGAGTACGCTGAGAGGGTCTACTGTACTTGTACTGTATCCTGTCCACAAAAGTGCAACTTTGCTTTACTGCTCCAACATATCCGCACTTTATTTCCACGTTGCATGCAGCTACACTCTACTTCATAGTAAAGTGCTGTGTGGAACTTAGATTACTTCAAATCAACACCAGTATTGATAACAGACGTGGACGTCATACAGAAGATGAACACTCCGGGCTCTCATCGGCAGGCCTTCCGCAGTTCTTTGAGCATGCAGTCTATACGAATACGAATGGACACGATCGCTTGGATGATCAGAGCTGCCGTTTTTGCTTTTTTGCCCTTCCTGTGCCTTGCCGCATGTCCCCACGGACTCCCCGGCTACCGTGACCCCACAACGGGCAAAGGCTACTGTTACATCGTGTTGAGGTATCATGAGATTACTCAGATTCGAGAAAATTTATGGCAAGAAACGGTCAAATATGACCGTACTGAATATGCTATAATTGGTAATAAGATTAGATACCAACAGGGTGTTGTGGATGCGTATACGGACGCTGTTCGAATGTGCTATATGGTACCACGAATCCGGCCTGTTCGAGGGAGTCGCTTTGTACCGTCATGCATAACCGGTAGCTGGACGTCAGGCTGGACAGCTAATTGCCCGGCCATAAAATATTTTAAGACCGAGTGGACGGAGGTGCCTGGACCCGATGTGCGACTTCGGCTGCCAATGCCTGAAACTCCACAACATGTCGAGTGGATAATCAAAAATCTGCTCGTTGATGTTTATCATGAAACACACTGGTATTCTGGTGGTGCTTTAAAGGTTGACATAACATTGGTAAGGTTTTTGTAAAAGCTCCTTTTTGCGTTTTGATTCATCATCATTCTCCATTTTCTAGTTCTCTCTCGAAGTGGGGCTCGTGTTTCTTACTTCATTCCTTCATGTTGTCCTGTCCAGTTTTTCCCCTGAATTCACGTTCACTTGCCCCATGTCTTCTCTGAATGTGTTGACAAGTAGTTTTTATATTCGAGGCTAGTACTGTTGATATGGATATCCATATCCATACATCTATCTAATCGATATCGATATCTTCTGACATATCGATATCGAAATCATATCCATGTCCATATCTTTTGGTACATCTATATTATATCTTTTTACTTCCAAGATATCGATATTCAAGAGTTTTAGAGGTCTGAAAGTGCTTGTTTACCGCAAAAAAGAACCCGGTTTTGGTCGAAAAGGTTCTCAAGGGCCATCCGTGGAGAAGGTCAAGACCCCTAGTAGCTTGGGTGTCACACGACTGGACTGACTGACTTTGTGCTTATCTATGTCGCGTCATCGCGAACTATTGGCTTAGTGTTTAGATTAGTGATGAATGTTTACGATCTGTCTGAATTACTAGCACTAGTAGCTATGGGGCGATAGGCCCGACCCGTATATACTGTAAACGTAGAACATTTCGTGCGTACAACATTTCGCGGTTGAGGCTCGCCACATTATTCGCGGGCACTACATTTCGCGGTGGTCAGCAGACATTAGGCGACTTACCCTTAGTTGGTCCGTGTGGAAACAGGTTAGCCGTGTGCGTCTTTTCCTTGTGAAAACCGGTTTTATGTTCACCTTCAGCGTCTAAGAACTGGTCTTTGTTCTAACCGCCGTAAATGGGTCTGTGGACCCAAGAAATAGACCAACTAAGGGTTAAAGACGAAGTACACTCTAGAATCGATGTCGGAATATTGACAAATAAATATGATATTCAGATTCAGCACCCACGTATTATAGGGGTTAGCCAAAATTTTGGATCGCCATCTCAATTATTTAGGAAGTCGAAATTTTCATTTCCTAATGGTCCTCCCTTTGCAATCAAGAATTTCGACTTTTTTTACATAGGCGCTGGAGGTCCAGAATTTTGGCTACCCCCTATAATACGTGGGTGCTGAATCGGAATATCATACTTTTTTTTCAATATTATAACATCGATTCTAGAGTGTACTTCGTCTTAGTAGGATTTTTTGTCAGACGCCAGCCGGCCTGGCGGCCCTTTGCATACTTCACTCTTTCTTGACCTTCCCACACTTAGGTCCGAATTTTTTTTGATTCGGTCGTCATGTATCGATTTGTCACTGTTATTCGGTCAGAGAAGGAAAAAACCATCCAGCAGTCTGTTGCATTCAAAACGGTTGGAAAAATACAGGTATTGCTAAGTTCATGCTGTCTGACAGTGACGGACAGGATGAGGAAATCCAGTTTTGAGATATAAATATGCTAGTTTGAATTTTGGTGATTTGTAATTTCAATTATCGTTTATGATAGATCAGTTGTTCTTTCGACAAAACCATATGAAAAGGTGTAAAGTATAATAAAATGATGTTGATGTACTATATTTACTCATGTTTTGAGTCGCGGATACTACATTTCGCGGATTTGGACCAGACCGCGAAAACCGCGAAATGTAATACACCGCGAAATGTTCTACGTTTACAGTACTATCCCACAGTTAGGGAGTAACCTTTGCTTCGTCATGTCATGTCACACTTTATCCATAGCCAAGCACTATACAGCGCACTCGAGGGCTAAGCAACACATATTTGACAATCATTTTTTACCGAGGCGGGAGTCGAACCCTCCCCTGTAAATGCGCACCCCGCGTGAGAGGCAGACGCTTTAACCCGCTAGGCCAGGACCCCGGCACCTTATCGTTAGTGGAGCCTTCGTGTACCTTATTGGAAATGGTGTGAATAGTTCAGAGTAAAAGAGTTCGGGAACGGTCGAGTTGCTTATGTGGGAAGAGTCGCCACATGAAGTGGTAGCAGAACTGTACGATTATTGACCGATTCCTATTACAACCTAGCGTTTGGTTTCCGTTGGTATGAGGTCAGTTTTCTGCATTTTGCATGTTGCGTTTGCCACTTCCTTCCAGCAAGTACTGTAGTCTGTCCTCCTAGCTGGGAAAGAGCTCATCATGCGCCCTGTAGGAAACGAAGGGTTGGCTGCGGTTTCTTTCTACCTGGCCTTTTTTGGACCGTTAGGCTAAGGCGTACGAGAGTCCGACGAAAGCAAAGAAGTGAGCTATGCTCTGTGTTCTGATACTGACCGTCCGTTTGGCTGTCGAACTTTTCTGAGCGACTGTGACGCCACCAATTCCGCTATTCCCTTCCACTGTTGAGGGCCACTTGGACGTCATAGTGATTTCCGTGTTTTGCTAGTCGCCACATAGTGCCTACAACATTGGGGTATAGAAGATGCAGTCTCCATCTACAATATAGGTCTAACTTCTCGATCTAACCGCCTAAAAAAGGTCCATAAAATGGACCTGGGCGGAGGTGCTTAGGACTAGAGAACCCAAACCTTCTTACTAAAAAATGAAATAAAAATTTCCCCTTCCCACACCGTTCTCTAGTCCTGAGCCCTGACAGCATGTAACAGACTCTCGTACCCGCTGGACTGGTTCGACATTTTCATGCGATACGGGTTGCGTGTGTAATAGGCATGGACTAGGCATGTGCTATGCCCTCTGGCCTACTGTACACTGGCCTGTATGTGTGCACTGGTTCAGGGAACCGGTCCGCCTCTCCTAAGTCGGGGCCAGCACGAGAGCGAGGTCGAGGTCGAGTGACTGGTCTGATTGCAGACATCGGTTGAGAACTAGTCTTGAGTGTCTGATCTGAACTTGCTCTGTGAGCACTTCGGGCTGAGGTCCGTCAGAACCGCTTTGACGGCCGACACGTGCGGCTGCTCCCCGCATTGTGAGTCTACACGGCCTTATTGGTGTGGGACAGTAAACGTATCAATAAGCGTCCGTGGACTGCGTGGGTTGGTTCCTGGCTTGAGCCATCCTCTGGTCAGCCCTAGCCTGACCTAGGGCGAGCCAAGGTTTGACGTGTATGAGCTGAATTAGTCATTACTAGTCTGTCTCATACTTTGTGCACTGGACATTTGAACGGCACACACTCATAATACGTCCATTTTGGACTTCAACAACCACCTATACAATATGCACTCCCAGCGTGACCATAGTTGCACTCCGCACAGTCGACTGTCCAATTACCGACTCCACGGCCGACTTAAGACACCAACAAAAATACGCTATATACCTATACTGTTGAACAAATATACATCTTGTAAGTGCAAACAGAGATCTCTAATTCTGTCTATGTAGTAAACTGGTGCCTAGTTAAACATATGCTTTCCCTACATGGTGGGTGTGTTTGTAGTATCATTTATAGTGCCCAGGTCCCCTAACATCATCCACGAGAGTTATCACCCTCATTCTATGTATCCTTTGCCAACAAAACACGTATCAGGCCCAAAATAGTATCAAAAGACAAAAAATAATTGAAAAATCTGTAGTTCGCACCCAATTTTTAAATGTCACCCTTGAACGCAAAGTTCAACAAAATAGTCCCCATATTTTTCTCCCCTTAACCAGCCCAAATCTTATCCGATAGCATGAAGCCATCTTTGTCCCCATTTTCCCCAAGACCATCGACAAAATTCTCTCTCTCAAAATTCTCTCCTAAGCCCAATTTTTCAAAGGTTATCCTCATTTTGTAGAGCGAAAAATTCTCTACAAAGTTCATGTCTTAAATAATTATGTCATCACTAAAAATTTCGAGAAAACACTGATCATAAACTTCCCTCGCTGCCATCCGCCGCCTTTCCTTCAACACGTACGCAACAAACCCGCGTGTTATACTGCCGCCATTTGCACCGAGTTGCACCGGTCCCTCCACTATGTTTTCCACAGGGCTCGCACGCAAAACATACGCCCCCCTCGCCTATGGCGGTAGTCTCTATTCCTAAGATGATCGGTAAGAAGGCCATCCTTAGTGACGCTCGTGTCCGCCCCAAGCGAAAAAAAACCCGAAAAAATTATTCACGGCTCACCTTCCTCGCCCATCGCCTGCACTGTGTTCTCAGAAAGCCACTTCTATTACAGCCTGGACCTAACCGTGGAAAAATGTGGCTAGGAATCAAGAAATCTACCAGCTACGATACACTACGCGAAAACGGTCCAGAACACCATGTAACCTATCTGAAGAACAAGCCTGGCGAGTGCGGTTACTTGTACAGGGGTTATCACACTTATAATGATGCAGCTAACAGTCAGACAGAAGACTATATAGGTGAAAACGAATTTCGAAGAGGCAGGCGCACTGGCTTATATTGGGTCACGTGCAATCAAAGGCTGGAAGATGATTCGATCTACGACTCCATGATTGGACGACACATGGTTGGCTGCGAGTTTGACGAGCCCCAAGATTGTGTGCAGGAACTGATCAGAGATCAATGCAAGTACTCGCAGTTGCACGACTACTGCATGGTTGCTGGAAATTACAGGGTTGTCAAAGAGCGAACGGTGCCCAGATTTTCCAAACCCTGCCGCCTAAACTCCACTTACCGCACAAGTGACGTTCCCTGCGAGAAACGCTACCATTCCATGTGCAAGCAGGACTGCGCTTACGGTTGGACTGACGAGACCGAGTGCTTCGTGGAAGAGGGCGGGGAAAAATACAAGTGCACGGCCAGCGATGGCATAGGCATGGTCTGGCAAAGATTGAATGTCACCATTCGCGGAGCGTATGGGGGCGTGCCCTGTCCGAATGAAACCCTGCGACTCGGTGATTGCTTGTGCAAAGCTAGCCATGCAAACGTGGAAAAGATGATCATGATGACTCTGATTTTAATAGTTTTTGTAGCTTCATACTGATATCTGAAAACGAATTTCATGATCAGCTCCAAGCCTATTAGTGATTTTATTTGCTCATTGTAATTGTTCGACACCTAAGAACTTTTGACCTTAACGTTTTTAGGGGGTTTTAAGGTTAGGGGGTTAAAAGGGGGGGTTAGGGGGTTAAAAGCGCGAATAGCGCAGCTGTAACTGCGGAGACTTCAAAATATCGCATGCATGTAGAGGACTTGTGCTCGTGGGCTGATATCACAAGTGAATATTTGAATGTTCGTCAGTCTTGGCCCTTGGAAAAGTTCTGTCTGGTTCGATGCGCTGAAGTAGGGTGAGTTCAGTTCTCCGGCACATTAATTTGCCTCATCAATAGAACCGTGTCTTCACCAGGCTCATTTCTTTTTCTGTCGCAGGTGGCGAGGCACGATAGCGGCAAAACCCTTCCGCAGTGAAAAGAGGTAATCGATGTCAAAATGTCCTTCGAGTAAAACCCCTCATACGCATTTAAACATATAATAACATTACAAACTGCGGTCAGCGAAATCTGCTGCGCAGGGGGTAGTATCCAGCGCAGCCGCACGGCGGAAGATATAATTTGCAAAATTTGGTAAAAAAACTTACTGACGATGTAATTAGGGGAGGAGGCTAATGCGTGTCCGCTTTCTTACCCAGAAGAGAGAAGTAAAAATGTAAAAACTGCACCAATTGACAGAGAAAGAAAAACTACACGAATGCACAACACCTAGCCATATTTCCTCTCCTGCTCTCAAGGCAGGCTGACATGCTTTGCACCGCTTGCTTCTTCAGAAAACGCGAGCAGTCCAGTCGTCTCAACAAACACCACAACCAAAGGGTCTGTTATCATGTTTTGTTATGTTATACTTTATCCATAGTCAAGCACTATACAGCGCACTCGTGGACTACGGAACACATAATTGGCAATTTTCACCCAAGCGGGAGTCGAACCCTGTAAGTGAGCACCCAGCGTGGGAGGCGGACGCCTTAACACGCTAGGCCACGACCCAGGTAGCCCAGAAGAGAGAACAAGGTTTCGTATGAGCCAACGTATTGCTTCGTATTACTGTGAGTGAACGATGAGCTACTGCAGTCGCGCCGCAAAAACCTGTGCTACCGACGACGGTGATAGAGTTGATTTGTGATGTCCTCAATCACACTGGATCTAATAGCGTTGAATCCATCCATGCGCATCCGACCTGAAGGTCACATTTATCGCTCGAAACGACAGATCAATATGATCATCGTGCAAGGTCAGCGATCAGTATGCTTGCATGCATATCGTCAAAGTACAAAGTCTAAAAGGCTGCCAATGTCATTTGCCTTTCTACATTTTCCCTGCAAGAAATTTTGATCTATATTTTGCATTTGTTTTTCCACCAAGAGTTGCTTGAAAAAGATGGAAACGCAATGCTCAGAGTCAGAACTGGGGGATCTTACAAAAAATGTTTGTCAAAGAACTTATTGCGCGACCTACACAGCACTTATAATCAGAGAAACCACATTGCATGTTTTAAGGAAATAAGATCAGTTAGGTGCTTATGTATGAACTGATGTGAACACTAAGCAGGATGTTTTCGCCATGCCCTTGACTGCGAGTATATGCATGCTCAGTCAAGGCGTGGTTTTCACCCTGCACCCACATTGATCGTCCCTAATCTTCGCTCTTCGAACAAGCTTATTACTAACCAGCAGTGCCCAAAGCGATGTCAATTCTCCAAATCCTTTTCTCACTCTGAACAAACAACTATGATCAAAGTTCAGAGAAAACGTGTCCCATCAAAAAGAAACATGTTAGTGAGATTGCGACTTCGATACCCAAATATTGCGGCTGGATTAGCCAAAATGAGTTTCGACACAAGGCCGTCTATGTCCGAGTTCGACATGAGGGATATTCTGATGGCAATATAGTAAGTTGGATACTTTAAGGACAGTAGAATTTTTGCTAACAGTTGCGATGTACAATACATTCTCGTGTCATCACATACTTTTTCCCACAGCCAAGCGCTATACAGCGCACTCAAAGTCCATGGATGATCGACAATGATTGTTTAACCAGGCGGGAGTCGAACCCTTTCTTGTAAATGGGCACCCATCGTGAGAGGCAGACGCGTTTACCACTTGACCACAATCCTGGCAGCCTATTCTTATCTAGTCCATAATGCTGTGGTTCTTTCTCTCCCTTTCGTGCAAAACGCATGCGAAGGAGAGAGTCGATCTTTCACTGAAGCAGTTTGTTTTAAGAGAACGTTGTAAAATCAAACAATGCCAACATACTTTGGAAAAATGTGTACCAAATACAAAAGATTCAAAATTTTACTCCATAATTTTGGAAGTAAGCAAGAAACACTTCCAGCAGAATACTGTTCCTTAGCTTAGGGGAAGGCTCTTATCGACAGCAAATATATAGGCTGACAAACCATAAATTTGACACCGTATAGATACGCTTCCAGGATTTATCGGTCAGGGGCAAAGCCAAGTGAGCAAAAAAAAAATTGGATTATGAAGATCCTTGATAATGATATTATCCAGTATAGTATTCACTTTTTTGGTTCTTTATAAGCTGTAAGAATTATCCAAATAATCCCTTAAAGTGAAACTGATCATATCTATATCATGTCTTCATCAGTCATACACACTACAGTATCAGTCATATCTCTTCAGTCTCTAGCTTTAATCTTCCATCTAAATACAATCCCTTTCAAATTATAGTTTTCCATACCTGAAAAATCACAGCGGAAAACGCAGCTCTTACTCATCACCCCTCGCCCCGCTATCCACCATTGTACTCTTTGAATAGTCAGTCGCAGGACGCTAATCATCTTTACGAGGTGCCAACTTCCTATTAGCACTTTGGCAATGATCATTTGCGGTGATAAACGATAAGTGAGCGGGTGCTCATTCAGTGACTCGCATTCTTTCTGCATTCTAAGTGCACACCCAAAATTAAGTTTTAGATGCAGCTGACTGCTTTTTCATCTCGCACCAGCATCGGACGTGTGCTTGTTATAGAGTGTCATTACTTATGATGACGTGCGCATTCTTGGCACTTTGAAAAGCTGAGAGTGGCAGGAAATAGGCTTCTCTAGTTATGTCTAGGCAATATTCGTATATAGATGAGAAAATGATGACTTTTCCCAGCTTTCTTTCTGAACACGATGAACAAGGGCTGAAGAAGGGGGCGAAGAGAAAAAGAATGAAGGGCTGGTGCAAGCTAGTGACGAGGATGAGCGAGACAACTGGCGCTGGTGGATCTTCTTCTGCCAATCTTAGAATTGGGTTGGTCGAAATTGAAAGGAAACTGCTGACTGCTAGCGGCCAGCTTTTCCTTTTTCCTCTTCCCGACCTCGACAACGAATGATGATGGGTCCAAGTTGAACGTTGCCTTGCCTGGCTCGGCCTGTTCGCTTGCTTGTTGGTGTGTGCAAAACGGATGGGCTTTGGAAGAGAATCGGATGGTTGAAATCTTGGCGTGCCTGTTTTGTGAAAAGTTACTAAAACGCACCGCACCACATTCACTAACTGACTAAGACTAAAGCCCATCCCTACTTGTGTAATCGTTGCAAAACGAGCCGAACTTTGCTTCTTAATTTTCTCTACCACATTTTCTAAAAACTTCTTCGTGGGTTCAAGTCGGAGGGCAAGGCATCGAGTCGGGGCGCGCGGGCCATGCTCGTCTAAAAACCTAATCCCCGCCCCCAATCCCGTCGAACAACGTACGCTTATGACAGTCTAAAAAACACGGACGGGTGCGGTTGGTTTTGGAGGTGGCAGCCAATTGCCATCCACCTATTGTTATTGGTGCAAGAAATTGTTGAACCAGCAACTCAAACTTCGTCAAGCCGCCGACACTTCGCGCCTCGGATTGTAGACATAGTGTCTGATTACCGTCCCGCACTCAATTTGGAGTCGTCATCATTGGGATTGTCATCACTCGCCTCCTCCCAACATCGACTGACACGAGCCCTTATGCCCAACCTGTCGGAAATTTAATAATGAACTCGTGAAGAAAAGGTTTTCTTATGCAATCGAAGGTTTTTACGTTCTTCCGAATCAGAAGCTACGGCCCCTCGTCGAGTGCTCTTTGCTCATTTCCTTCCTTTCCCATCATTTCCAAAGTGGATTTTAAGCTGCCCGCCTAGAAAATCCATACGACCCGATTCTAAGTCGAGACACGCTGCTGTGGCGTTAAAGACTTTAAAACTTACCTATTTTACGTATTTCTTATTCTCGAAAAGAATTCTTTCCAAATTGGGACAACATAATCTCAATTAATCCTCCTCAACAAACCTCTTCGCCGCCTAGGCTTGTCTTAAAGATTTTTTGCCTTTGGAGTCTTTTTCTATCGACTTTTGCCTTACTCCATTTAAAATTTTGGCTAACCAAACAAAAAAGAAAGCGGTTGCCGATAAGAAAATTTCGTACAAGCAATTCATTTTTTCCTTGGTTTTTTCGATTTGTTTGACAAAAATTTGTAACTTTATCCTCAAGTTTGGAGTTTGAATATTGACAATATTTACTGACAAGTTTTGGTGCAAATGTGCGAGTGTCGTCGCATGGCTTACATTACAAGAAAATTCTAGTAATTGGATCCGAGTTGTTGGTGGTGGATTTTTCTCGAATAATGTCGACCAAATCATTTCGAGATCGTTTGCGACGTTCATTACGAAGTTCTACTTCGAGTGCCACGAGCAGTGGTGGTGCTTTGAGTACTTCCGTAACCAGTCGTAAGATCAGTCGTCGTGGTAGTATTTTTGATTTGTTGTATTTACTAAGACGCGGTTCATCGACCAAAATCGACAGCCATAAACCAGTTGACCAACATACTCCAACTGATAAGGCCAGGTAGGTGTTTTTCAGATTTATCAAAAACCTTTCGCGAATCTTGTTTTAAACTTTGTCTGCAGAAAATTTATTTGGACAGTCCAAAATGTCAAACACGTTTTGTTATTACTTTTTATCAAAAAATTTTGTGTGTACACCTGACAATCTACGCAGTTTACCCAGGCTACTCTACAGAACTTTGGGTGTTTGTTATCTACAACAGGAACTTCTCTTTTCTGAGTACCCCACTTTTGAGCCTGCCACTTGTGCACACGCCACGTTTTTTTAGTGATTTTTACCAAAATAGAATGAAAAAAACTTTTCTATCACTGCTGCAAAATATGGAGGAGCTTATGGAAATTCCGAAAGTACTATTTATTATCACACATTTTAGCTTTTTTTCGTCATTGTGACCGCATTTCAAACACCAAAATCGTCACTAAAACTTTTCCCAACAATAAGCTAAAATGCATATATCTTATCATTTTTCAGTTTTAAAACCAGAAAACTAGAACAAACGGCAGCGTTTTTTAGGGCTAGTGAAAAACATGATGAGTTTTCAGAGAATGCATAGTTTGGGGCTCTGACGTTGTAGCAGACCTTTGACGTCAGTTCAGGAAATATGTTGGGAGAATGAATCATTGTTTCGCTTTTGCCTTTTTATGTTTGCTAATCAGGGAAGCAAAAAGCTAAACTTCTATTTTCTGCATGTTACCTCACATGATTGTTTTTCGAGGTGTTTCCGTTGCTGGTGCACACATTCTGCTCTCGCAAATTTGGCTGTGCTGCTGGAGAAATCTCTAAAAAAGTGAGACCTCAGCCGCTGGAACACTTCTTTGCAAAATCTGATTACAAACAAGAACCAATAAAAAATTTTTACTTTAGATGAAAAAATTATTAAAAGATTTATGGGTGCCAAGTTAGGCTTACATCGTTTTCGATGAGCAAATGGTGGGTTAAGTTTCAGTTGCAACACATTTTTTGCATACCGACCGAGGTTTACGGATTTTTCAAAACCGGATCAGTTTCGCTACTGCGACAGACGTGAAATTTTTCGCGGCTCGTTTTCAGGTTGTAAAATTTTCAAGATTAGATTATATGTTTGCTAGTATTTCAGTGACATGCGCACTCAGCATGCAAAAAACTTCATCAAGGTTTCTGAAAATATCTAATCAATTATGCTGCAGGCCTACTGCCAGCTGAAATTTTTTGATAAAGAAGTTCTAGACCTTGATAATCTAACTTTCTAGCTTACCCTTTTTTTAAAAAGAAGTATATAAAAAATCATAATTGCGAAACATTAGCGTGATTCTGGATGTATTCTTAAACTACTTTTTGACTTTCTGGCTTTACAAAAACTATTATTTCAGGCTTTAAATGTTTTTGACGTTGAAGAATGAAGCCTGCGATAATAAATCAGGCTTTTTGCATATGTACATACACCCAACAATCTACACAGTTTACACTGCAGTCTAGCGATCACCACATCACGGAACTTTATAGACCGTTCCACAGTTTCCAAAATAGTAAGTAAGAATTCTCCAATTTGTGACCGCATATAGCAAATATAAATATATTCATCCGCTCGTTGAATACGGGGAGAAAGGTTAGTGTGCTATAAAGCGCTGCAGCGACGAGCGCGGGAAATTTAAAAGTACATGCTGGCATAAACTGTGAATTGGCTTATTATACAATAAGGTGTTGCCTCATATTTATGCCTCAAATTTCAGTATATTTCCGAGTTCACTTAAACACAATCAGCCTCGAAATGCAAAAAATAATGTGCGGCTTAACATGAAATTTTTTAGCGTATAAGCAGTGTGTTTTGTGATAAACAATTACGGCATATTTATCGTCCTTTATTTTCATATTCATGCATCACCGCATCACCAATCGGTATGGGCAGTCGAGGGCGAAGGGAGAAATTATAC
The DNA here is from genome assembly GCA_030248295.1 of Mesodorylaimus sp. YZB2_4. Taxonomy (NCBI): domain Eukaryota; kingdom Metazoa; phylum Nematoda; class Enoplea; order Dorylaimida; family Dorylaimidae; genus Mesodorylaimus; species Mesodorylaimus sp. YZB2_4. The sequence continues at coordinate 21,931 of JASANH010000913.1, forward strand.
AAGAAATTGTTTCCCTGTCTCGAACTCGAACTCCGCCTAACCCATTAGTCCAAGGGTCACACTGAAAAATTTTTTCTGCTGGAGCGTTAATCAACCATTTTTTTCTCTTCTGACAGTTTGCTGTCGAAGTGGATGGGTTTGGATCATACCAAAGACTGGCGTAGATCATGCAGCGCCAAAGACGTCTTTGGCGCTGCATGATCCACGCCAGTCACAAAACTGGACCCACTGTACATCGCGTCTGTCGCTCCCTGGGTTCACTGTGTCACAGAATGTGTGTTTGCGTGCTGGCGTTGACTGTCAGCGACTGCATGCTGTTTCAGAGTAGACATTTATGTTTATGCCATACGTATAGAATTTTTCAGCAGGAGTCACTGATAAAGAAGTCGCTTTTGAAGAACCTAGAAATCTTCTGCCCCACCAATTTTCTTCTTTATTGCACCTAAAAATATTTGAACTTCTTGAGAACGGTTCTTAAACCCTCAAAATGTAAGCGTAAATTGTTCAAGTCCTATTGGCCATGTTTCTCGTTCGGACGGTCCTAAATTGACGCAAGTTTGGCATCGGTTTGCGGTCGACAATTTACGCGGACTGCCTATTTGCCACGGCATATTTAAAAGTATTCAAATATTTTTCACCATTTGTGAGCGGCTAGCTTTTTAGTCGAACTAACTAGCAACTTCGAAGGCGATGATGATGATTGAAGAAATATTTCATCGCTCGCATCACGTCCTTGCCTCGGAACAAATCGTTTGACATGTCGGCGCGTGTAAGAGAAGTCTGAGGAGTGAAACTTTCAAGAAATGGTTCCCTTCGTCAAAAGTGGACTTGTCAGCAAAGTTAGGCCCAACTGTTGCACATAATTGCATTAGAATAGTCGAGACCGTTGTTGGCGTTTTCACAAAATTTTCATTCTTGTTTCGAAAGGGTGCTAGCACTAGCTGTAGTCGGCCTTATCGTTCTAAGCCCAATGCAATTGCACAAACGGGCGCGGCACATTCTTCTGGCTTCTCGTTCCATTGTGACATTTCGCTTGACTGGATTTGATGGCTGTCTAAGATACGCCACCCTTGCACCCATCCCCAATCCTCAGGCCATTCATTGGGTGAATGGAAGGCTGTCGTTGTGCAGCTCCAATAAGTGCAAGCCTGGCGCTCCATTACGTCGAGGGCTTGTTTCAGCTCGAAGTGGCAGCTTATACTAGCTAGCTCTCGACTAGGTATGTGACATTGGCGGTGGATGGTGCAATTCTTCTTAGCCTTTCCCTTCGTCCTCCCCCCTCTTACATAGCCTTCAGCCGGGGCACGCGTCGGGCGTTCCATTCGGGGCGGGTATTGGCTCTGGTCGTCGGTACCACTGCCACGCCAAACCCCGTCTAACCCCCAACCGAAACGAGGGCGAATAGGCGAAGATAATGGCGCGCTATTATTCGAATTAATTTTATTATGTCATAAATTTTCTGTGAAAATTAATCTTATATATCAAATTTTATTGAAAGTTTAAATTTATTTTTTCCCGCCTTTTCCTAATTTGTAACCTTTGGATATTTTATTGCACGAATTCTACGATTCTTCATCATGTTACGCGAATTATTGGCTCACACGATCTACGGGAAACGTGATCAGAAACGGAAGGGTCAGGAAAAAGACGACGACGACGCAGATCTGGGTGTTTCGGCTAAAATTTCTGTTTCTTCCATCGCAACGACCAGTTCGGCTTCGTCATCGCGTCGAAAAAAACAACGTAATCGAAGGCGGACTAGAACCGGAAGTACTGCTAGTAGTATCGGCGACTTGGCGAGTTGGCTAAGATTGCTAACTTTGATTAGTGACAAGGATAGGGGAGACGAATTCGGTGCGACTAGTGGGTAAGCCGTGATTCGGGCAATCCTGACCCAATGTGCACTTGTTTTATGAGCCTGTCAAAACAAGAAGAGGAAGCAGGATTAGTGAGCCTCTGGGTGGTTCTTAATCTGTCCCATCTTACAAATATATTTTTCATTTCTCAGCATGGCGGCAGATGTGCCTTGGAACTAAATCTAGCTTATCACTCAGCATCCATTTAGCTCGCAGGCGCCCTTTTCTCCTTATCACTAGGTCTGTCGCAGTTCTCTCGCAGTTGTATTGTCGACTTTATTCTCACAACTAACCCCCTGATCCTAAGTCTTATCACTGTGTTTCAAATCTTATCACCCATTTCCTTTTCCCTTATCACTCTCACCAACCTTAACACCTTATCACTTAGTGGTGGCGATCATCCATCCAGTCTATTTCTACCTCCGATTGGTTATCACAGCTCCCCCCAATCCCTCGCCTGTGCCACTTGCTTACTTCTCCGACCCCGACAGAAAAATTCTCCCCTCTCTCCTTGGTATCAATTGCCAAAGACAATACTCGATTGAAGGCGTGGGTGACCAGGCAAAGCGTGTGAACATCCTTCTCGACTGCACCAAATAGGCCCTTTCGCCTTTTGCTAATGTCAACGATGAGTTAGTGGCTAGTCGGACGGGATGGGGAAGATGTTAGCGAGCACCTGCCCGGCGACGTTTTCACTAACGAGGCGATACAAACTGGCCCAGCCAGTTACTCATAGCTTTGCTAGCCTTAGCTTAAATTGCTTTCTGTTTCTGAAATAGCTTGTTTTCGGTCATTTTGACTATCAACTGATTCGCAATGATGAAAGCGAAATCGAAATCGAAAAATGCACAATGTTAATTAGTCATAGTGTATATAGTGATAACGCTTTAATCCAGAAAACCCTTCAAATTTTTTTGGGAGTTAAAGAAATTTAAATGAAAATACTTCAACGAAAGTCTTATCAGTGCAGGTTTTTCAATGACAAGCCTTTGCGAATGTGAAATTTTCGTGAGTATATTTTTTATAAATAAATATGATTGGGTCAGTTTATCAGTCTGCCAAGCTTATGATAGAGACTGATAAGATATATATATAGTGATACTGATAACAACATTGCTCAGCATTTTGTCACAAAACAGGGCAAATAACGTTAATAAATTTTAGCACAAAAATTAAAAAAAAACAGTGTTTTATGAATGCAATTTTTTACCAAGAAAAATATTTCAAATTTTATGCATAAGCCTAAAAGGTTTACTTCCGAAAAGGTTTTTTGAAATTCTAATTTGATCACTGTTTTTTTATAATCAACAATTATTAAATTGTTTTGTTTGATAAATGTTAATAAATGCTGATAAGTAAAAATTTTTGTATTTGCTTTCTTGAAATTTTAAGCATAAAAATTTTTTGTGCCGCTTCACAAAATTAGCATTTTCTGCGCCTTTTTCTTATGCTCGTTACCAAACCTTGTTTAGCCACATTTTTACTAATACAAATTCAATAAGCATAAAAGTTCAGCCTAAACCTCTTTAAAAAATGTGTGACAGAATTATAACATTTTTATATTTCTTTCAAAAAAATTAAAAAGCAGTTATTTGAGCACAAACCTCAACATTCACACTTTTTTTAAATCACCAAACGCACATGTATCCAAAGGCACACAAATTTTAAAAATTTTTAGCGAACAAGAAGCATTTGTTTCGCTCGATGGAGAAATCGAAGATGATCGACAATTATCCAGAGAAAAATTGCTGGAGAAAATTCGTGAAAAGAAAGCAGTTATTGAAAAACTTCGATGTCAACCATGGCCAATGAGAAGGAAACGGCGTACACTAACGTAAATACAAAACTTTAAATTGACATAAAATTTTTTGAAAAATGTTATTAGAACTGTAATTTTTAGCCTTGCTCAAAAATATCTTCAGAAACACGAAAGTAAAGTATCGAGGACACATTTGCTCAAAGAAGAATTTACGAAGGTGATTTTCTAATCTAATTTAACTTTAATATAAAAGTATTGATTTTTAATCAATTACATGTCTCGATTTTTTTATAGAAATGGAAAAAATTTAAGCGATGGCTAGCCAATGTTTCGGTTTATATCATCCCTTGGGAGGCGAAAATAAAAACCATTGAAAGTAAGAAAAAAGTACATTAAAAAAACGAAATGATTTTTGTGACCGCAGCGTAAGCGGTAGAAACTTTTGTAAATCCTTCCGTTAATATGACGTGTCAAATGTGAAGGGCAGGATTTCTCGAAAAAGCATTAGTTGCGGGTGCTAAATCATTTTAGAAAAAATTTGAATTCTTTGAGAATTCAACACGCCTCTGGCGGCTTGTCAATGGTTTCAAAAGTTTCGAGCAGCAAATTTTTTGCTAGGATAAAATCTAATTCTTAAAATTTTAAGTGCTTTCGGAAGCGAGTCGTCTTAACAGCTGCGACGGGTGTAAAAGTAATTTTAGAAGATTGTATTTTTCTTCGCTTTAATAAAAGCTGGAAAAACAGCATTTTTCAGTCACTTAGTTGAAGTAAAAAGATAGGAATGCAAGATATCTGTTTGAAATATGACTAACTTTCTGCTAGAAGGGGTTCGACCCCAAACGGTTCCAATACTTTTTATTCTTGCAAACAGTTTTTATAAGTTGAAAACCTTCTTAACTGCTGGCTCTAAACGATAGGTCTAATAAATGTATCAGAATATATGTATAACTTTCTATGCATATGAATTATTCCATGAAATTTGCGGGTATGAATAAATGTAACATATCCTAGGGAAAGGACAAAATATGTGAACGTGGTTTTATACTTGTATGCTAATTAAATTTTTAGTATCAGTCATATTATGTGATTATAATTTTGGTTTGTAATGCAGAGTTATACCAAAAATTTATTTCATATAAACCATCGTTTCCGATATTTTTATGGATACTGCTCATAAATATTCACCACCGTGTAATTTGGTTTTTCAATTTTCTTAGGTCACTTCGGCTCCGTTGTTTCGTCGTATTTCACTTTTCTACGCTGGATATTTTGGGTTAATGTAATTATGACACTGTTGATGGTCTCTTTCGTTGTAATTCCCGAAGTATGTTAAAATTGCGATTCTTAAAGCTATTTTACATTCATTAAATATTCTGTTGTTTTAGTGCCTCGCTGACACGTTTCCTGATGAGCGACGCCGAAGTGACAACGATACGATTAGGAGGAAAACAATCGACCCAGAAGAGGTAGCATCAGCAGATTATTTCCAAACAGTTTGGGATTATAAAGTAAGCAAAATGTCAAATGCATTTAACACTAAATTGAATACTCACATTGAATACTGAAATACAAAACCTCTGTTTCCAGGGCCATTTGACAGTATCGCCATTATTCTATGGTTATTATAGCAACAGTCATTATATACTGTCAAATTTTCATTATCAATTACCATTAGCATATTTTCTCGTCAATTTATTCACCCTCGGCTACAGTTTCTTTGCGATTCTACGACGGTACGTATGCACGAAATGGGGGTCTCCCTCATTTTTACCACGAATAGAAGTCAGAATCCAACCGAGGCTTTGCGAGTGAAAATGCAGTTGTTCTGTTAGCCATCGGACAAAACTCGAACGCGATGATTTATTCTTTCAACAAATCAGGATAGAAAAAAAATTAACTGAGTCCAATAGCATATATCTTAAAAAATAATTATGGTAAACTTATTTCAAAAGCATTCTTTGTCAAGCCAGGGTACGCCAGCTTTCTTTAGCCAGCGTATCTAACACGGCTAACAGAGAACCTTTGAAATCATAAAGTACGTATTCTTGGAAACAGTTTGCATCATTTTAATTCTAGCCAGGTCAGACCTTGCTTCTTTATTTTGCAGAATGGCCGCAAACACGCGCCTCAGCAAGTTGACAAGTGGGAAAACGGAACAATATCCATTCGCTTGGAAATTATTTACAGGCTGGGATTACACCATTGGAAATGGAGACACAGCTTCCAACACCGTCATGGCAAATGCCAATAAATATCGAGTAAACTGAATTTCTGTGCTTGTTTTTGCATTCATCGACGACGCCCGTTGGCAATGGGATATGCAACATAGTTTTACATCTTCTAGGAAGCTATAATGGAATTCAAGATCAAGCAGAAGGAAGCTTTTGCGTGAGTATTCAAAAAATGTGTTTTCTATTCAGCTTTTTTAAAACCCTTTTTCAGGTGGGTCTTATTCCTTATGCGAATTGTAGCAAATATTCTAATTTTGGGCATGATCGCCAGTAGCACATACGCTGTTTATTATGTCGTAGCTAAATCCCAAAATATCGAAAATCCAACAGCATTTGAACAAAATCAAGTAAGCCTATTGTTTTTCATTTTTCCTCCTCCAAAAATGTGTAAATTTTTTAGGTCGCTATTGTTGTCTCATTTATCACGTTGGTCTTTCCAAATTTTTTTGAATTAATTAGCAAAGCTTTAGAAAGATTTCATCCTCGTACTGCGTTGCGAGTGCATTTAGGAAGGTAGGTCCAAAAATATGCTTGCTATGGCATTTACTGAACTCACAAAAACAGAAACCCTTTGCTCAGGAACTGCAGGCCTGTATAAAAATTTAGTGGCTGATTTTCAGGGCAATGTAGCGATAGCAGACAAAAAACCTCCGCACTTTACACTGACTGATAGATTATTGCATATAATACTGTACAATCAAATGAGAATCAGTGCCTGAAATTTCGTTTCGTCCCTGACCTGCAATAAACTGTTTTAGGGTCTTAGCCTTGTACCTACTCAATTTCTACACTCTTATTATCGCTTTGTTTACAAATATTGATAAAATATCTAAAAAAGTGGACGATCCTGTAAATGCGACCACAAGTACAGTGCTACCAACAGCGCAAAAGCCTCAAGCTCTAACAATGGAAGAATCGTCATTGCTAAACGCCCTCAATGATACTTCGCTCACACGATTTCGCATTGGTCGATCTCCCATTCAAGATTTGGATGATTTATTGACAGCTGAGAGTGCGAATATGACGAATTTAATAGAACCATTTCTAAATTTGACCACATTACTCTTATCCAATGTCACATCGACCAGTGCTTCGATCCTGGCGCAGACATTGCCCAATCTAGTCGAATCGGGGGCCACGGTGGCGACGGCAGCATTGAACGCCTCAACGCCCATTCCTCCATTGTTTCACTTTTTGAAAAAATTATCACGGAGACGTATGACCACAGCTTCCAATGATTATAGCGGAGAAGAATTAGGAAATTTTACTCTAGCAGACTCCTTATTAGTGACCCGAATGATCCGCCAAACTGAGAGCACGAGGGAATCCTATTATCGATATAGAACTGATAGGCTTAGGACTACTAGTACGACTACGACCACGACCACGGGTGCACCAGTCACCGGGCCACTGCTATGGACTACTGTACTTCCCAATGTTGGAACTGTGGGCGTCAATGATGCCAATGCTTATCTGAAAGAGAATATTAGTGATTGGATCAGAAATCATACCAACGATTTAGAAACATTTCCACCACTGCCCGGTCGGAGTGGAACGTTTGTGACACCCGCCGGTGGTCCTGCTGGTGGCCCAGGGGGAACAATTGGGAGTAGAGGACAGCCTGGTGGAGGCCTGACACCTGAAGTCGGTCTTCCTGGAGTGTCTGGAGTTGGCAAACCGGGCACAGCTGGGACACCAGGCGAACCAGGGACTCCTACCTATGGCACGATGGGGACACCGGGCGCATTGGGCAGCAACGGCAGCCAGTTGGGCGGCGTTGCTGGCAGTGGGCCAGGTAGTGGCAAAGGCGGCATTGGAGGCCGTGGTGGAAATGGACCAGGACACGGCAGGCCCGGCTCGTCGGACGTTCAAGGTGGCAATGGTACTGGTGGCAGTGGAGTAGCTACCGGCAGGGCGACAGGAACTGGCGCAGCAACCGAAGAACCCTATGCTCCCGTTGCTGACATACAGACACGTGCAAGAGCTGATAAACTATCCATCAGAGAAAGGAGACTGCTGTGCTGGGAAACATGGGTTGGACAGGTAAGTGCCCCGCAAATGGCAAGATTAAACACACACGAGCCGCGGTGGCTCACTTAGTAGGCGATGGTCCCACATTGCTCGGGTCAGCAACCACGAGCGGCAGGGCGCAATTCTGTTACGGTTGAGGTCGAAAGTGTAGGAGGCTTCTCTGGGCGACTCACTCAGTACCGTCGAGTGGCAGACGCCGAACGAGTAGGGAATCAGCGCATAATCTAACACCAGTCGGAAAGGTCCCTCCCTTCTCGGCCAGTATCATCCTGTGACGCTGGTGCTGGCACAGGATGCCCTCGTGCGCAGGTGCTCCTAGTGGGACACACACAGGGAAGCTGCCGTTAGAGCTGTTTACCTCACGGCTTCGCTTACCATGACATCAACCCTGGCTGGCTATTGTCCCTCGTGCCTGGTAGGCCATGGCGAGTGGGAGTGAGTAATCGATACTCTCCCCTGGCTGGGAGACGTCAACTCCTCGGGTTCATGTTTCAGCCGTAGGTATTGTCGCACAACTTGCCGCTCTAGTCTCTGTCAGCCACCTCCCTCCTACGCTTACCAGGACTGGTTCACTATGGACAAAACGGGTTGGAGATCCCGTGAAGGAACTGGGTCGGCGCGGGGCCCAACAGATAAGGCAGTGATAACAGCAGGGCTAGTCTGATAATTCTTAGCCATGCTGCTCGGTCGTTCATTCTCAATCATTCCCAGGAAATTGCCAAACTGATAACAATGGACTTGGTCATGACAATCGCTTCTATTTTGGTCGTTGATTTTTTTCGTGGCCTTTGGGTTCGATATTGCAATCGATGGTGGTGTTGGAATTTGGAAACTGTTTTTGTAAGTAACGTGGCCTTCATTTTCTCTTCAAACAAAAACTGTGTTTCTATAAATTCTAGCCGGAATATGGTGAATTTAAGGTGGCCGAAAATGTGCTGCACATAATTAATAATCAAGGCATGATTTGGCTAGGATTATTTTTCGCGCCACTCTTACCAGTCATGAACAACATCAAGCTCATTATCATCATGTATATCAGAGCATGGGCTTGTATGACTTGCAATGTTCCCGCGACGCAAGTCTTTCGAGCTTCAAGGTAACTTTTCTGACTTGAAGACCAAATGCAATAAACTGAAAATAAGAAAGATATTCCGCTCGGCGATGCTAGGCTGAGAAATATGCTCAAATTCAAAATCCTACCTCTTTTCATGCGCCCAATGTTTAGAAAATAAGCTTGACACTACTGAGCTGTAATCGGTCAGGTACTCTAGCTTTCTGATAATACCTACAACAGCGCGCGCGAGTTTTAAAATTTGGTTTCACCCTTTCTCGTGCCTGTACATAATCACAGCTATGACTATGCCTGTTTCCAACTGTGCTTCCAAACTTCAAAAAACTTTTGTGGCAATGTCTTGCGGCATTATCAACCAAATTGAAGATTACGGTTTAAAATTCTCGCGCTTTGTGATAGAAATTATAAGAAAGTCAGAGTACCAGCCTGATCACACCTCACTTTCTTTAGGAGTCATTTTTCTAACGTTGAGCGCATGAAAAAGAATGAAATTTAGAATTTGCTTACACTTACAATTATGCATTCTATGGCCCGAATATCCTTCTTGCATTCCAATGTGGCCATTGCAATGCACTTCAACTGTGAACCTGCATTTTTCTGCTTCCTGCCTCGTCCTGGTGCACTTTTTCCATGTCCACTGTAGTCACCAAATGCAAAATCAGTCGGATATCTTTTTTAGATCAAACAATTTTTATCTTCTTCTCTTATTGCTCATGTTATTTCTTTGTACACTGCCGGTCGGATATGTGATTGCCAAGCAGAGGCCGTCAGACACTTGTGGTCCATTCAGGTAAATATATCAGGGCATAATTGGCAGTCATTGTAAAACTAAATGGGACAGGATTAGATTAGACCGCAGAGAGCGATTAGGCCCTAGCTACCCAACACGCATTGATAATCATATCGTCATTCCATGCGCGGCCACATGTCATATGTGTCCATGCATGCAAAGAGGGACATCCATTATTATAGACTTGTGTACATAATGTGCATTCAACGCGCCCCTGACAGGTCTTTTAAGTATGCCAGTATGACAATGTCAATGTCACCCTGACATACTTATAAGTCAACTTATCACGTGACTTGTTCAACCAGCACCAGCAAATCGTGATATTCACGGCACATTACACTATATCTGTCTAGCTGCACAATCCATGCAGCACATTATCAATAGCAACTGCATATCTGTCTGACATCAGTCACTATCAGGATTATATCAGCCATCGGCCGCGGTCAAAGTGTTATCACTTTACCTATCCTTATCATTCTGCAATCTAGTCCCTGATCGTGGTTCTAGTTACCATCATCATTTCTACAATGTGATTACCGAACGACTTCGAAAGGGAGTACCTGGCTATATCTACGATCGGATGGAGAACTTGGCCTCGCCTGGTATTGTCATTCCTGTCCTGGTTTTACTGGCGTAAGTACCACACGAAATTTCAATCATTTTCTACTGTACAGTGTGAAAATTATGTTTTAGATTGATTATTTACTTTCTGGTATCACTGATCAGAGGACTTCGAGAAGCAAATCAAGATTTACAAAAACAACTGGTCCACGTAAGTTGACTCCAGCAACCAGCTGAGCGCTCACAGGGGAGGGTTCGACCCCCACCCTGGTAAAAAATGATGTGAAATGTGTATATTTTTCGTAGCCCTTGAGCTGTTGTAACCCTCACGCCCTCACCGCCACGCCTGGTAGGCAACGGCGAGTGGGAGAGAGTGGGATTTTCCCTGGCTGGGAGACATCAACCTCTCGGGTTGATGTTTCAGCCGGGGGTTGACCCGAGGGCAAGCCAGGTTGTTTCAACCTCTCGGGTTATTGTTGATGTCCTGTTGGTACGGTCGTGTAACCAGCGCGCCCAGGCAGCGGGGGATAATCGAGACCGAAATGTCTGAGCAAAAAACTCCAACTGGACGTGGGCATGTCTCGCGACTATACCCGCCCTAGAAATATCAACCCAAGAAGTTGAATTCCCAGCCAGGAGAGCGCATCGATTACTCCCGACCGCCAGGGATGCTGGTTACAGTCGCAAAACCTGCCTGCTCCAGTCGGAGTTTTTGCCTACCTCCTACGCCTGCCAGGCTTGGTTACAGAGTGCACTAGCATGCCGTGGCAACCATTAGCGTTCTTGCAGCACTTGGCTTCTTTTTATGTATGGTGTGTATGGGCAGGGGCCAACATCCCCTGTGACTTGGTTGGCCCCAGAAAATTATCCCCCGTCCACCAACATCCACATCCAGACCCTGCCCATACATGCTCCGGTAAGGGGCCTCCAGGAAAATGGTCACGTGACTGCAAGGCCCCTTGAATTGACATTCCAGAACAACTTTTTAGGAACGAACTGAAGAGAAACGCAAAATTTATCAACTCGCTGGAGGAGGTCAGCTCTTATCTTAGATTCCTTTCAAGTCTTCTGTTTTACCCAATTTTTAGGAAAAAACCACAAAAACCACAGCGGACGACCCTCTTTTGGCTTGCCAGAAACTAAAAAAGTGGATTTGAGTTACCTTCCCTCCAAAGAAAAATCGAGACGGGAACCTTGGCGGGCAAAGGCACCATTGAGCGATGATGAAAGCCTTCTGAGAGGCAGTGACAACGAATTGAGCACTCAGAGCCCAACTTCCGAGGCAACCACTCCGGCCACACCATCCAGACTAGCCGTGCCTGAGTTGCAACCACAGGCACCCAATGGCGCCATGGGTGCCTCTCAGTCTGGCCACTTCGTGCCTTCACTGAAAAGTCTGCCAGAAGAAGGTCTGGTGTCGCATTCGGAAGTGGAGGAGGGCGATGACGATGATAGGCAACGATTATTGGAAAGGTCCAAATCGGATACATTGGTAAAGGTAGGACTGAACTGCCCTCTGACAACCAGTGACAGGTCACCATAGCATGTATAGAGGAGCGGGTGGCCTTCACCCACTTGTGGGAAGGCATCAGACTCAGACGGCTCAGACCTCTTTCCAGGAAGTACCTGCTTGGAATTTTTTGTTATAACTTTGGTACCTCACGAGTAGGGCCCCGGTGTGCACCTGCCGCAAGTCAAATAGTTGTACACTTTTATTTTAGCCCAAACCAACCATGGACACACATACGCTTTCCAAAAGTGCACCTGAGTCGGCTCGTCGTCTGGACCTACCTGCCGCTGATCAAATTCATTGGGCTCCAGCATCTTCTACGTAAGACTTTGTGATTGACAGACACCCAGTAGCATCTTCTACTAGACCTTTGGAGGGTGTCTTTCAGTGGAGGTCTGCGTGCAGGGCTTGCCATCTGCAGTATGTTATGGCCCTGCCATCCTATCTTACCTCCAGTCTACCCTGGCTTCCTTCACCTCAACCCTATCTTCTTCGCTGCAGATCGGCAATGGAGACTTTGCGACCCAGGTCGGATGTGTAATAGGCGTGGACCCTAAATCGCACGTATGCTTGTACAAGCATCAGTCGATGTGTTTCTTAGCCATGACTGGACCCTGGACACTTGGCTTTCTGACCCCTTGTTTCCCTGAACTCAATCAGTAGATTCTGATCTGTCATGTGCTGTTCCCTGGTAGACCCCAGGCTGACCCTTCTGCTATCACTTGGTCTCAAACACCCTCTTCTGACTGTCTCCCCGATTTCTTCTGGCCCTGAATCTCTGGTCTAATGTGGATTCTTAGATATAATACTCGGAATTTATCCAAAGTTGGAACCAAATGGTTGTCATTTTAGATTGGTCACGATTCCTGAAAGTGATACGCCACGTTACAGCCTGATGGGTCGACAAACACCACTGCTATCTGTCACAAGCGGTACTCCATCTGCATCCCACTCACCCACCCCGTCCAGTTCACGATCACATTCTCCACAACCACCTCGGCCTACGACAGCAACAATCCCACGATTTCCGCTGCCCCCACTCACAGACAGCAGCGTGACATTGACCCCAGTGCTGACTCAAGTTAGCACACCCAGCGAGAGGCAGACTCCGAGCAGTTATGATAATAATTATCCAACGCCCACCTCGCCCCTCAGTCCAGCAACACCTTCGACGCCCAGTAGCCGACTACCCTTTGCCGAACTGACGGCAAAACAAGTGGCTGATATGTTAAGCCCGACCAAGTTCAACCCCAAGACCTTCCAAGATTTTATGACAGCACCGTTCAAGCGATCGACCAAGCCGAAGGTGAGTTTGCTTGACTCTTATCAGAGAATGCAACAGGGACATCGGCTGATAAGCAAGTAATGAGGTACCGAGTGAAGCGGTATTTGCTGCCATGACACTAGCTGATGAGGTGATATGCCCTAACTGCAATAACAAACAGCCATGGCTCACAGCGATGGACTGATCGCAGGACGAAGCAACGTAGAGTTTTAGCATAAGGGGAACTGGCTGATAAGGGTCTTACTGCAACTAAACGGCTATCAGCGGCATTCTGATTATCACTGATACACTTTGGGCGCATCATTCAAAAATGTCAGTGTGATAAGTCTTGGACTCGTGTCACTGATAAGGTTTTTTGTGCACAAAGAGGTCAGTGATAATGATATTTTTGCTGATAACTGATTCCATGTCAGCGAATCACTGACAGACAAGTACATCCCCGCTAGTCAGCACCAAACAACCCCAAAGTTATCAATGACACTAAAAATTAGTGATAACTGACAACATTTTAGCACCAGTGATGCGTCGTGTATGCTGACATTATCAGTGATAGGGATAATTATACCAAATAATTTCTGTGACAATGATATTTCGAGTCGGCAAGAACCCAAATCATTGATGTAACAGCGATGTCTTCACTTTCAGCTATCCACTGAACCACCTAAATCAAGCCCGATGCCAGGCCCAGATCGCATCAAAGCAAACGTTCTCATTCACATGTCCGATACAGAAAATGAAAAATACCCATCGGACAGTGGTCGAGCCACCTTGACCAGTATGACAACCAGCGGTGGTGGCGGCGAGCAACCATCGCGGCGTCAACGTCAAAAAGGTGCCTCCGGCACAGAAACTGATACTGGTACCGAAAGCGAGATGGAAAAGTTCGCTAAATCACGATTACGAGATCCCTCTGATCGGAAGCCTACTTTAGGAGGTTACGAAGCCAGTGTAAGTGATCGATTATTGGACGATCGTGATCAACTAAACGGAAAATCTGCTCCTAAATTATCATCCAAGGATAAGAAAACGTTTCCAAGGCCACACAGCAGTAATTTCGTCCCATGGCCGTCTCCGGATCCACTCAGTCCAAAATCTATACTGAAACATGTGGGACCGCCTGGTCGACGAGATGATACGAGTCCGACCCTATCGCCGCCACACACACCCACCACTAGTATCGAGGGACCAGCATCATTCTCTCCTGCACGCCGTTTCACACTGTCGGTTAGTCCTAGTAGGCCGCCAGGCGGTTTGGGGGACAGTTACAGCAGTGGACCCGATACTGACGGCGATGGCAGTCCGGCTGGTCGCAAAAGGTATATCATCCGGCAAACACCCAGTCCAAGTCCGAAGATGCGTCGGGCCCAAACGGACATGCCTCCCATGCCTACCAAGTTGAGTGTGGTCAGTGAAATCACTCTGCTACCCCGTCTATCCACGATGCCCGGCGTGTCATTGGCCTCCACCTCTTCCGTGCACGCCACAATCCCACGTTCGACCAGCGGCAACCAGAGAAGTTATTTCGAGCAATCCGAGCCCGATGAAGAGGATGATCGACGATTTTGGACATCCACATTGGACAACAATAACAAACCACGAATCCAAGATCGCCCATCCAGAGCCCAATATCCAAGTCGCGCCCAATTAGTCGATCCCTATCACACACCCACACCACTGACACTGGGCAACGTCCAGTCGTGGGACTCGAGTGGGTCAGTCAGATTGGCCAGGCGAGGTAGCGGAGGATCGAGCTCGAATGGACAAGGGCAAGCCAGAGAAACCAGACCCAAGAAACAACCATCTAAGGAGACTGTCATTTGAAAATACAGTATTTTATAGTATATGCCAAGGCTTATGTGTTATTTGGAGAATATGGTGTTCCCATTCCGCTGTAAAGGACACATGACTGCACTTGTCAAACTGTACGGATCCGTTCGTGTGGGGTGCTTGTGAAAGCCCACGCACACGGCACGGACAGGCTTATGCATGGCGACCCTGGTCGTGGCCTAGCGGGTTAAGGCGTCCACCTCTCACGCTGGGTGCGCACTCACAGAGTAGAGTTCGACTCCCGCCTGGGTAAAAGACGATTCTCAATCTAATCGTGAGTCGTCCCAAGCGAATGCGCTGTAGATTGATTGGCTATGGATAAACTATGACATGACCTCTCAGGACCCCAGAAATACAGATTCCCGACCACAGTACATATGTAGCAGACCAACCAGGCACAATAGGCGATTTCTCAGACCAGCGTTACTGTAGCCATGCACTTTATGTCTTGCTACATCACCAAACGCAAGTATGTTCACTTGAGGGTACAGATAAAGGATAGGACCAGGACTGGCAGAATCAGGAAACAGGCATATTCTTCTCAAAACAAAAATATGCCACCTGCAAGGAAGTTCTTCGGTGTTAGTCAAGCAACCTGAAACTGATAGTGGGATGTTCCTCTTCTGGTCAACTTGCTTGCCTCATAGCCTTTGTCCATGGAAAAATGCGTTAGCTGGTTCTGATGTTGGACCCTGTAATCGCAATCGTGCCCATCGCACGAAAAGATCCTGCTACACGCTGGGAATTCTCAGTAAACAAAATATTGCTGGGTGCAGTTTCTACCTTAAATTTTTGGCTTCTTAGCTTTTCCGATGCAAGTCAAAAATTGTAAGAATGCAACACGAGCAAAATGTGCCCACCTGATAGGGCACATTGTTTTCTACATTAGACTCGCTGACATCGACCATGTTTTCGTTGAAAATTTTGAGGAAAAAAGCCTTCCATTTGCGACGGGGATGATTGTGGATACCTACTGACCGCGCCTGTCTCATATGCTCTTCTGCGTACTTGATATACACAACAAAAAACAATTTTACTCTTTCTTTCTTTCGTACCAACTCAAACACGCAACATAAAAACAACTTCTCCACGCCCAAGAAGACATTTCCCACTCCATCCCTAAACCACAAAATCATCCCCGCTTCATATGCTTTTGTTCAAAATATTCTGGTGCAGCAGCGAATAAGAAATCAGGTTCTACCACAGTCACGTCTCTGAAAATGACTTGAACTAACCGTAAGTTTTACGCTATTTTACCTCGTCAAAAGGTTACTCTATGGCATCAGTTCGATGATAACGTTCCTTGGTATGAGGGGGCACCTTTTGTATGCTCTGAACCCACCTGACAGCAGACCCTCACTCTCTCACTCTGTCAGAGTGAGAAAGTAATTTGAGTATTCACAAAATCCCTGTCTCTCCTGCAAAACACACTCACCTGATGTAAAGCTGACTTGTGTAGACCAACTCCGAGAAAACCACCACACCAGGTTTGTGTTGAAATAAGCACGACGAAGGATGAATAAACGCTTTCAATCCACTGTCCACTAATCTATACCCATCACCACCAGGACACAGTTCTGCCGCATTCAGAAAATACCCGTGGCTAATGGCTCGGCTGCAAAGTTTAAGTAACCATACTTAGAAATCAGTCCTTACCTCCTGAATCAACACCCAAACTGACCTTATGGCTTTCCTATCCTGACCACACGTCGTATCCACAGCGATCCCCATTCGCACGCACATGTCCTTCAGTTGCTCTCGTACTTGGTCAACTGTATTGATTAATCGCTGATTGATAAACATCTCGGCGCACCATACCTGGAACGATTGCCATTCCTTGTTTCTCTTGCACACGCCAGGTCCCTGCTCTCATAGCATCTATTCAGGGTCCCGATGAGAGCATCTTCGAATGCACCCCCCACAAGAGATAGGCCAGTTACAAGGATAGGATCGGCTTAGACACCAGCTACGCACAGTGCTCAGGTTCACCCTAGACAGCAGCAGAGCGTGAAACAGGTTCAAGGAATGAGTGATCTCCAACAAACCCGTTCACAATCAGTCAAATACTCCTTACCCTCGCCCTCGCCTGTCCTTCTCTCCTGACCGACTGATACGCTCTGTACATATTCAACAAAGTGATCAGATCGCCGTCTGGTGCGAAATACTTTTTCCTCGCCGCTTCGCATTGATTTTTCTGAAACCACAAGATCCACTTCACCCATTTCATTTCAAATCCCCCACCGTCACTTACTGATGCCGCACCTCCACTCAAAAGGAAGCTATCAGTGGACATAATGGCCACCACACTCAGCATATCGGCAGTACACGCCGGTGCGGTGTTGGCACCAGCTAATAGCATTCGAGATAACTTCGGATCAAGAGCGAAATGCGACATCTTTTGGCCCAGTTGAGTGAGCATCAATGCCGATGACGATAATGACGCCGACGAAACGCTAGGCTCATCGATTTCATCCACAGCACCCAGAAAACTCAACTCCTTTACTGCTGCGTCGATAGCCTGTTAGTAAAATGTGCGATGCAAACCACCTGCGGGCCGATCACAAGCGTACACGCTCACCTGTGGATTTGGTTTGTCCATAAAATTAAAATCTTTAATCTTTGATATTCGCATGGCCAACAATTCCAAAACGATTCCTGATAAGCTACATCTGGAAAACACAACTCAATCACAAATCTAAAATTCATATTGCGCTCACCCTGCATCACAATCCTAGCTTACACGCCTTCTAGGACTGACTACTGATCCAACAGTGTTTGCCACTTATTGGCCACCAGCCGTCAATCATAACTATCAGACCTGTGATCAGTAATTTATCACTGACCCAGGTCTGATAGCCATGATCAGTGATAAGTGACTTGTGATCGGTGACAGGTCTGAATGATAGCTCTCACAAATGTCTGATGATTGTACCCTGCTCAGACTAGTTACTGGGGCTATTGGAGCTTACAGGGGAGGGTTCGACTCCCGCCTCGGTACAAAATGATTGTCAATTATACGTTCGTTAGCCCGCGAGTGCGCCTCATGGTGCTTGGCTATGGATAAAGTATGACATGACATGAGTTACCAGCACTAGCTTGAGCAAGGACAATGCAAGGAAGTTCAATCGTCATCAGCAATGACTTAGCGCCCAACTTTTCAAGCAATTGGTTAAGACCCCTTCTGGCGGTTAGCTCACTCACATCCCCCCCACCACATACCTCAATATTTCGGGCATTGTATGCGAGGCCAACGATTCGTACGTATTCTCCGTATACAACCGATAACACGCGCCTGGCGCTTCTCGCCCAGCCCTCCCAGTTCTTTGACAAGCCTGAGCCTTCGAGATCGACGCCACTTTCAGCATGTCGATACTCTTCTCAGGAGAGTAAACTCTAAAGCAATATTGTGGAAAAATTAAGGTTTCCAAACATAAAAAAACCAAAGTAAATACCTTGATTTCACTTTTCCAGAATCGATTATCACTTTGATTCCAGGAATCGTAAGCGAAGTCTCGGCAATATTTGTTGATAAAACCACTTTCCGAGTGTGCTAGAAAAAAACTTTTTGTTCAAATTCGAGCAGTCTGACCCAAATTTCAGAGGTATTTCTCGACCAAATTAATCAAAAAAATCCACCTTTGACCAATGGGCATCGACTAAACTTTCTCTGAAAGGACAACACACAGGGCACATCATTCCTAGCCGACCTATTTGGAGCTAAATAATTCATACTATGTTCATTCCTGGAAACGGAAAAGGGAAAAGTGTAAAAAAGGGGGCAATTTCACAAGTCTTACCCTTGCGTTTTAGTCGCACAACCCACTGTGCCCTCATGCACTGTTACTCATGTACGTGTAAGTAGATATACATAAGTACAAGAAAAACGCTTACAACCTTTGTGCGAAGAAACGATATTGCAAAAAGGTTGGCCCTGGAAAGGATCGAACCCGCACCTCTGACCCACCTATTAGCCATACGCACTACCAATTACGCCACAAGCAGCGCAGCCACGCTATGACAGCCCCTTTACATTCCTCCCACTCACTGGAAACGAGTTGAAAACCTTCAACTGCGATTCGGGTGGCATAGCCGCGTACAATTGTAGCACAGTGATCGGCGGTACGTTCGGTGGCAACTGTTTCGCAACGTCTCGACACTTCTTAGCCGCTTGTTCAATTTCGTCCTGGCCAGTAAGGAATGCGAGAATTCCATGACTAGAAGACACGAAAATTTTCCCACAGTCTGTTGGGGTCTTTAAAGAGGAATTTTCCAACTTTAAATTTTCCAAATTTGGATATAAATATTCCCGCTCATTTTTAGTTTAACATTTTAAAGTTAAACGCTTCATAAATTCTTAAATTATAGTCTGACTTTCAAACCACTCCCGCCCAATTCCGTCATTATACGTTCCCGCTCTTTTTAAAATTCTAATTTTCAAAAATTTGAATCTATTAAACACAAGCGCCGCGCTACAAATTTTCGCCGACTTACTCAATATGTTCTTGTTGATTCAATTGAAAAATAGCAACTATAGTATCGTGAATGTAATCGGACGAATCACGAGCAGTGTAGAAGAGTTTAACAGGATATTGTCGTCCCTCGATGTACACCACGGGCGCTTCGTCGAAGTAGGCAGAAAAGTGATCCACGTCCATACTAGCCGACATTATGATCACCTGAAACATTCAGTAACTGAAAGTCACCTACTGAAAATGGTTGGAAAAGACTCGATTTTTTGATAAAACCGACTCAGTTTTTCAACCTACTCCACCAATCAAAATTATGGATCCGCTAGAAGCTTCTTGTGCAATCTACAGTAAATCTACAAAAATCCAAGTTGGTTTTGTGAAAAACCATAAAATCCTAACCCCAGGAATTTTCAGAACCCGGAATCATTCGGAAAGCTACAATAAGTACTCTCAATTGGAAATCAGGACCCATTATCACAGCAAGCAAACACATCCTGTCTCCAGTAAGTCCTATCCTCCATTATAGCGTAGACCCCTCGAAGCAGAGTGTAAAGGGACTCCAGCTCCAGACCAAAACCTTACCCTCAAAGGAGTCCGATTGCCTTTTTTGCGATAAGCTTGAGCCTCCTTGACCACAGCAAACAGTACATCGGTGTGCAAAGTCCTTTCGTGAGCTTCGTCCAATATAATCACCGAATATCTAAACAATTCCACGCTGAGCAAAAAGCGAAAACTTAGAAATCAGAACTTACTGTACCTTTCCAACAGCGGATCCAACATAGCTTCCCGAAGTAGCATACCGTCCGTTTGATACTGGAAGAAAAAAGAGGAAATCACTTATTGAATTGATGATAATCTACCTATTGCATTTGTGAATATCGTAACCATGTCATGCAATGTAGGCTGTCCAAACCAGCAATATTTCACCAGGGTCATACAAAAAGCGGAAAATGATCTTCCGTGATTTTTTCAGGCGTCAAAGACAAAATTGGTTTTTTTTCTGATTATTTTACTGTCCCAACACCTAAACCAGTTTCAACTGATTTACAGCATGATTAACAAGTACGAAAAGGCGGGAGATTCAAAATTAAAAACCATCGTATGCTGTCTCTCACAGTCCCTCCACTCTGAGTAGCTGGGGTCTTTTCTGGACGGCCCCAGGCACTTTTAGTTGTTCCTGACTTTTCCAGGTTTCCAACTTTGTATGAACCTTGCACACACTTCGCCGCCACAGCGAAGAGGCTCGACTGGCAATCGATACTCGGCACGAAGCCGGCAGCCAGGAGCATCACCCGTCAAGGTGAGGTTTCAGCCATGGACTAGGTCGAGAGACTTGGTAAGCTGCCCTGGGTTGATCAACAATGCAAAAGCTCCACTGGTCACTCCCTTTAGTTACACGGACCCAGTCGCTTTAAAACAGGACCTCGGATTACCTGATTTTCCAACACTAATTTTTTTTTTCTTCTCTACTTTTCTTTCTAAAACACTTATTTTCCTGCTCCATTTGGAACAAATCTAACCTATCCACACAATCTTACAATCTTCGACAAACCTTCATTTGTGAAACTACGCCTAAAAATCAGTCACGAAACAGTCTTAAAAAACTCTTACCAAAATTCGTGTTCTTTCTGAAGCAACCGTATCGAATCGTACTGAATAGCCGACCTGGTATGAGAACAGTCAGAAGGAATGTACTGACGAGGACGAGGTATTCTTACCTCTTGCCCCAACTGTACGCCTATTTCTTGCGCTACTCGAATGGATAAGCTGACCGCAGCCACGCGTCGAGGCTGAAAAAGAAAATGATCAATTATTGGCTGATATATTTCATATGATTAAAGGCAACACTGCAATTGTAGATCGATTGATCAATAGAGGCACACAAGCAAAGCAATTTTACTGATCATTCGATTAACGATTCGTGATCATAATCAGCTTTTCCGATCTGATTAATCAACCGATTTTGATTGATTGATTAATTGATCACTTGATATCGATTGCCTGATTGATCAATCGATGCTGAACGATTGACTGATTAATCACTAACGATTGATTAATTCCTCAACGGATAATCAGTGGTAGTGCTCGATCAGATCATGCAAACTGATTCATTAATCGATAATGCCAGTTTAAGGGAATTAGCAGCACGAACTTGCACTGTACTCGTTTTCGGGCAACCAAAATATTGCATTTTCAGTCTTACACTCACCTGAGTCACACCGATTACTCCGTCATCGCCGCATAAATTCGACTCGCAAATAAACTTAAAAATACACGATTTCTAAAATTGACAGCAGAAATAAAAAAGATTTGCCATTCGGTTACCTGTGGAATTTGCGTCGTTTTCCCACTTCCAGTTTCCCCTATCAAAATAAGCGTAGGATTTTTTCTGATTTCGTTCACAATCTCTTCTTTGACGAGATATACTGGCAAACTTTGACGTTCGGCCTTTAACAAAAAAAACAACGATAAATTAGGCGATATAATTAGCGCAAATTTCATAACGGAATACATGAAAAGCCTGATCAACCGGCAACAAATCAATTATTGGTCTATCTAAACGCAGTGATCACAGGACCAGTTTATCATCTAGAATAGTCTAGCCTATTCGAAGACTTTCAAAATTAATGATCAATCGATTATCCGATCAATACCTTTAAGATCGATCCTACTCGAACAGTTAGGAGCGATTGATCCGAAATCGATCTGGCTTGGTGCAAAAAACCAAAAACGGATTGATTTGTATTGTATTGCATTTTATGACCTCGACTGCGAAGCAGATTTGATTTATTTGATCAGACACAACCGATTTCTTTACCTGCAATTTTCGGACTTGCTGCAATTGCGGCGGCAATGAGCCAGAATTTAGAAGGCCGTTTTTGATGCCGCTTCCTCCAAAGCTTTCATTTCCGTCCGTCGACAACATTAAACGAGGACGTTTTGGCGAAGGAGCACCCAGGGCCATATCGGGTACAAATATCTAAAAAACTATTATATATCATAAAATAGATATAAACCCGAAAGCAAGGAAGGAATCAAACAAAATTTCTCTCATTCGCTCCCCGATGTCGTGGTGAAGCGGATACAGTAGCCTCGAATGCGCACATCTGCGCAGGTTTGCAGCACTGTATATCGAATTCAAAAAAAAAGCGAGGATGCCATGCTGCGCGCCAAAAATAATTGCAAATGCATTTTGCAGCCTCGCCTTGCGATTTTATGGTTAAACCACAGGCAAATATACTATGGCTTTTACTGTGGAAGAGCAAAGTAAGTATAGCTCATCGTTATTTACATGCTCGCTCTCTGAAAAGTATAGAGTAGCCTGTTTTGTTTAAGACCCCACACCACCCAATAAAATTACGCTACTAATTACTAAGAAGCAGAACGAGCGGGAAGTATGTGCGCTGTGATATTGAGAGAAGCTTGCACTGATGAAGATGTGACCTTTGCGGCTCCTACTCATATGTGGTGCGCAAGCGAAGTGGTGTTACGACACAGCAAGTATGCAAATATCAATGCATTCACATCACATTGCAATAATGCTTTCACAGCAGAATAAGCTTGTCGTTCAGCTCTCCGAGTACGCTCGACTGTGCCATGCATAGAATCGAGAACACTCATCACGGATCGTAGGTCGCGTGCAAGCAGGACTCGCTCTTTTTGAATTCTTCAGCTTCAGGGCTATACCAAGAGAATAACTCGCATTTGCCAGTCGATTCATACCAGTTGAAGCTTCGACACCAGATGTAACTAGCGCATTCATCAGCGCAGAATTGTGGCGCAGTCGTGTTCAAAGATACCACGACCGTTTCGTTTATGCATCTTGATAAGACTTCGGTAAAGTCTTGCACTTCGTCTTAAAGGTTTTTGGACATGAATAAAGATTTTCCATAAAAATCGCTAAGCTTACTGTAGAAGGTGCAAAGTACAAAGAGCTGTTCGCTACAAAAACGATCCCCGAATATGTATCTGCTTTGATGTCTCATGAATACGCAAGCTTCACCAGAGTTTTCATCCAATTGGGCGGATGTATTCCTCATCAAAGTACTTGCCCCACTTAAATTTTGATCTGGCGTACCATCGCTTTTGAACCAACGTACATTTGATAAGTTTTCCAGCCCCTGGGATTTACCACTCGCTGCTACCCAAGCCATCAAAGGCGCCACATCGAAGTTTTTCTAAAGTAATATTCAGTGCAAAGATTTTTTTCCGAAGTCAGAGCCTTACCCCGAACGAGTCATAGATGGACAAGGCTTCTGAATGAGTGTGGATTTGGGCGAATGCGCCGCCAGTGCGGTTGCACAGATCAAATCCGCTCGACCAGTTGGCCACGGTGTAATTCGTCCCAGCCAGACTCCTTGATGGTTCGCCTGCTTCATTGGCCAGATAGAAGCAACGACCGCCGTTCACGACCCCATCGTAGTTTTTCTCACATTTTCTACTAAAAGCCGCTCGGCTGGAATAGCATTTTTGACCTGAATTCGAAAAAACAAAAGCATTGACATTATTGACTGTGGAAATACCTAGCCCTCCTTCCTGCGTGTGTGATCATGTGACAATGCGCCATGATGACACGTCTACATTGCAGGGTGAGCTCAGCTTTTTTTGTTGTCTTCCAGGTAATTATTCATGAAAATTGAGCTCCTGAAAGCTCTCTAATGTGACAGCGATTTCCCTGACGATCGTTTACATGGAAGCAATTGATCGAACTCGAGTTAGAAATCAGGTCAATAAAAAAAATCTGTCAGCTTGTTCGATTTTTTTTGTCAAGGGTTAGCAGTAAACAAATAAATTGTTTTAAACGGGTGGTCAAGGTGTAGGCCGCTGTCAAGGTCAAGTAAAAAATTTGTTCGCTGTCAGAGCATATCCTGGGTAAGTTTTCCAGCCCCTGGGGCCCGATCTAAGTGAAGCTTTTTCTACGTACAATGTGTGCTTTCACATTTTCCTCGATATGCACGTTCGCCTATCTAATCACCCACGACACGCAGCCTTTCACAGTTGCTTGGCAGAGCTGGAAACTGGGTTCAACTCTGGCCGTCTGAAAACTTGGTGGTTCTCCCTGGGCCTGGCACATCTTGGCGGTGGGGGACTCTCCCTTTTTATGGGCCGGGGGTGGCGCTCAAAATCCGGGGCCCCTCATGGTGCAGGGGCTGGGCATGGCTACCCTATGGGGTATCCACTGACGTCGCGGAGTAGCGACTAACATGCACCCTAGCCAAGCATGCATGCCGGATTGACCCGATTCGATGGCAAGATTGGGTCAACTAACGCCCCCTAGCCCGCGGGTAAAGTGCCAAAAATCGACCATCCCCTTTAACGACCAAGACAGGTCAAAAAAGAAACTCCCTTGAGGTGTGAAAGTATGACTTACTATTACTATCATTCAGTCTAGCCGCTATTGCATTAGGCAGCTCGTATTTTCCTCTACAGATCAGAAATGTCCAAAAGACAAGATTTTGCCCAGATAAGTATTCAATGCATATTTAGCTCACTTTTGAGCATCAAATTTTATAAGAACAAAATTGTTTTGATCTGTTACATGAGCATAATGTTGCTGTACCCTACCTGAATTAGGATTCGCCATTAAAACTAAAGCCACCAGCGCGCGAATCCAATAATTTTTAGTCATTTTATAAGCAGCTTCAGGTGACTACAGTATACTCGAAGTCAAGTGGCGCTCGCAGTTACAATGTTGTAGATGATGACGCGCCTCACTGACTGATTGTGAGCTCATGTCAAGCTCGGGTCCCGCCCATTTCACAGCAGTTTGTATCCAGGAGCCTATTGCCTATTGTAATGCCTTGACCAGCACTGCCCCAACAGACAGGATTTTAGTAACTGAGTAACATGGAGCCACATTTTAACAAAATCCTTAGATGGCTGGTGGTACGTTGGGCGCAAGAATTATCTGCTGGCAACTGTTGCTAAGTGAAGCTTAGTTTAGTTTAGCCAACAAGGAAAAATCCCTAAAGGGAAGAAGTATGAGTACGAGTATTTTTCTCTACCAATCGAAGTAACAATATAATTCGCGTACAAAACGTGTGTTCTTGCAACATACCGTACCCTACCCGCCACGCATCCATTGGCAAGGGTCCTTGCCAGCTAAATAACGTTATCACCACGACCAAACCACGGCAAACAGCTAAGTCTCAAAATGAATAGTTTTGGCAACTTGACTCTTCCCGCGGGCGTCGCTGAAGCACACTATAGCAGGTTGACACTTCTCCTCTATGTCCTATGCGAAACAACGCCTCCCACTATCACCATTGTAGCGATAGATAAGATAATAGATATGGATATGGTGATAATGTATAAGAAACATAGTGATATAGTGACAATATGTACATGATGCAGCCATGGCGAAAATGCACAAAGCGAGCACGCACAGGGCAACGGGTAGGTCTCGTTAAACAGGTTTTGGGCCCGGCAAATGTTGATGTTAGTTAACCTGCCCATTGTTTTCACGGCTAAACCCTTTTGTCTGTCCGACACCGGCATCCATAATCAGTGAGACGCAGCGGGCGTAGTCTTTTGCCTGACTTATGAATTCTACTCGAATTTGTGTACCTACTCAATCTTTTAGTCCACTTTTCATGTACACAAAACGGTTCGAGCAAGTACTGTAAGCTCAAGTAACTGACAAGTTTATAATAATTCATGCAATCTGTAGTTTCATAAAATTGTGCGGCATGTGATCTAGACGCCCGAAATCGAGAAAAATTGCAAAAACATGTGCTTGAGAAGAGAATGTGAGCTGAAGACACGTTTTTTCTGAGTTTACTGCCCTGATCACCAGCAGCACAGCAACGACACTTTACTCTGTCATCTGTAGCGCGAACCCCCTGGAAAAACGTCCATAAAAATAGACCAAGGCCTAGGTGCTTAGGAATAGAAAATACATACCTGCTATTTCAAAAATGACGCGAAAAAATTTCGCCTCTTCGCGAGCTCGTGTATTCCTAAACCCTGATTCAGACTCCTATCTGTTGCCATACAGGTTCCTTCTATGATGTGATTTGCGCCATGCTGCGCGCCAAAAATAATTGCAAATGTAGTTTGCAGCCTCGCCTTGTGTTTTTATGGTGTAACTTTTACTGTAGAAGAGCAAAGTAAGTATAGCTCATCGTTATTTATATACTCGCTCTCTGGAAAAAATGCTGTAGAGCAGCCTGTTTCGTTGAAGACCCCAGTCAATAATATTACTTTACTATTTACTAACAAGCAGAACGAGTGGAAAGGATGTGCGCTGTGATATTGAGAGAAGCTTGCACTGATGAAGATGTGACCTTTGCGGCTCCTAATCATATGCGAAGTGGTGTTACGACACAGCAAATATGCAAATATCAATTCATTCATATCACAAAGCCATAATCCTTTCACAGCAGAATAAGCTTGTCGTTTAGCTCTCCGAGTACGCTCGACTGTGCCATGCATAGAATCGAGAACACTCATCACGGATCGTAGGTCGCGTGCAAGCAGGACTCGCTCTTTTTGAATTCTTCAGCTTCAGGGCTATACCAAGAGAATAACTCGCATTTGCCAGTCGATTCATACCAGTTGAAGCTTCGACACCAGATGTAACTAGCGCATTCATCAGCGCAGAATTGTGGCGCAGTCGTGTTCAAAGATACCACGACCGTTTCGTTCATGCATTTGGATGGGACTTCGGTAAAGTCTTGCACTTCGTCTAAAAGGTTTTTGGACATGAATACAGATTTTCCATAACAATCGCTAAACTTACTGTAGAAGGTGCAAAGTACAAAGAGCTGTTCGCTACAAAAACGATCCCCGAATATATATCTGCTTTGATGTCTCATGAATACGCAAGCTTCACCAAAGTTTTGGTTCAATGGAGCGGATGAGTTCCTCATTAAAGTATTTGCTCCTGTTAAACTTTGATTCAGTATAGCATCGCTACTGAACCAACGTACATTTGCCAAGTTTTCCAGCCCCTGGGATTTACCCTTCGCCGCTACCCAAGCCATCAATTTAGCGGGCACATCGAAGTTTTTCTAAAGTAATATTCAGTGCAAAGATATTTTTCCGAAGTCAAAGCCTTACCCCGAACGATTCATAGATGGACAAGGCTTCTGAATGAGTGTGGATTTGGGCGAATGTGCCGCCAGTGCGGTTGCACAGATCGAATCCGCTCGACCAGTTGGCCACGGTGTAATTCGTCCCAGCCAGACTCCTTGATGGTTCGCCTGCTTCATCGGCCAGATAGAAGCAACGACCGCCGTTCACGACACCATTGTGGTTTTTCACACATTTTCTACTAAAAGCCGCTTGGCTGGAATAGCATTTTTGACCTGAATTCGAAAAAACAAAAACATTGACATTATTGACTGTGGAAATACCTAGCCTTCCTTCCTGCGTGTGTGATAATGTGACAATGCGCCATGATGACACGTCTACATTGCAGGGTGAGCTCAGCTTTTTTTGTTGTCTTACAGGTAATTATTCATGAAAATTGTGCTCCTGAAAGCTCTTTAATGTGACAGCGATTGACTCTGGTAATCGAGCTGGCATTCCATCTTGCGTCTGTGATGATCCGAATATTTGCCATGGCACGTCCCGGAGTTTCAGAGTGAGCTCAGCTGTTTTTAGTCTTTTGCTTTTCAAAAAATTTGTCCATGAAAATTGAAATCCGATAAGCTCTTTGTCCGTCAGCGATTTCCTGGACGATCGTTGACATGGTAGCAATTGATCGAACTTTATAACCCGCCAATATTCCGGCCTTTTTCGATTAAATACACACCCGCGTAATCGCAAATGAATGAGGAAATAAATGCTTGTCGCGAAAAGCTTTTATCTTCACCCAGCTCGAGAGATTATGCCTTAAAGTTGAAGATTCCCCCCCCCCCCCAGTTGATGACTTTCAGACCTCTTCCTCCATGCGAACTGAGAGGCGGGGTTAGACCAGGCTAAAATATGCCTAGCCCATCTAGGTCTCAACGTGACCCTCCATCGCCTATACTTCAGCTTTACATTTGATAACCAAATATCGAAAAAACTGTAGCCAACTACGGAAAGTTGTAAAAAATTCAGTTTTGAAAATCTTGCAAGACACACAGAACTGTATCGAGGAACAAGACACTCGTTTTCGAATAGAGCATAAAGAATTGCATCGATCCGTTTTCATTCCACTTGAAATTTGACTTTTAATTGTGAAAATAGATTGGAAGAAAGCAGGGGTGACATTGTGACATTAATGAGGAAAATATAACTTTTTCACTTTTTCAATACGTTTCTATCTAATTTTGTAGCTGAGTATCTGCCTTCATGAAAAAAAGAAAAGCCATACAGCTCTCACGATTTCTAGAGTAAGAAGCCAGACCACTCTTACGTCATAAGCGGCGCGCTGGCGGGAAATTCAAAAGGTGCGTACTTATGGCACTTGAGGCTCGCTACTTTCTTCCCATCTTTTTTCACAGTTATGAGTCAAATATCAACCGCAAAAAAACCCAATCGATGCAATTTATAATGCTTTATCTGAATATAAATGTCTGACTTTATGATCTGCTTCGCAAGAGTTTCAAAAATAGATTTTTTTGCACATTTGGATATCAGTATAAAGCCAAAGTATAGATCATAGGGGCCATGGATGGTCTCGTCAAACCCCGTCTCCCAGCTAGCATAGAAGGACAAGAGGTCTGAAAGTCGTCAATTTGAAGGGCACCTTTTCCTTTGAATCCTAATCTCCTAATCATAAATCGCCCAAGAAATTTTAAACAAAAGTGTTTGGGGCTAATCGCGTGAAAATCCAGTTTGCACAAAAAAGCCTTGTTGCGTGGGAGGAGCCCGTTTAGCCTCCAGCCGGCCAGCAGTCAAACCTTCTAAAAGGCTGTGCGGGGACCGGCACACAGCAGCATCCCTCTAGCCCCTTCACGCGAGGGCATCCTGGACTGGACACTGAGCTCCTCGGACGATGGCTGGTGAGCCCCGTTGGTCTTGGACAGCGATGACTGTCTGCTCGTTTGGCTTGCGTCTCTGCACTCGGAGCACCTAGACAGTACCGGGTGAGTCACCCACGGCCTGGCGTGCAAGGTCAGCGAGGGTTAAAGGCTCACAAACGACCACCGTCACCAGGGATAAACCCTGGACGGCGCTTTTGCAGTTTGTCCCCCAATCTCTTAAATCCATAACGTCCTAGCCTAAGCCAAAGGCTAAGACTGACGATGAGCCTAAATCCAGTCCATTCTAGCCTAAGCCTAAGCCTATTGGGGGACACAGTTCGAAAGTGCCCCCTGGGCGAGTCCAGCTACTCGCTCCCAAGCAAGATGGCGAGAAGGTAACAAAATCACACTGCACCACAGCATTTGTTTTGGCATGTGAAAAAGCCAAATGTTACTGTACTCTACCTGCATTTGGATAGGCCATAAAAGCTGCCACCAGCGCGCAAATCCAATAATTTTTAGTCATTTCACAAGCAGCCTTAGATGCTTTAGTACAGTATACTTGAAAGTCAAGCGACATTCCCTTTGGCAATGTTGCAGATGGCCACGCCTCACTGACCATTTGTGCGCTCATGTCAAGTTCGAGTTCCAGTTTCGCCCACTTAAAATAGTTTGTATCTAAGAGCAACTAAGTGATGCTTATTGATCAGCATTGCACTTAACAGAGAGGAGTAACATAGCGTCACATTTGAACACAATCCCAAGAGAGATGGTTGTATGTTGGGTGCATTAGTTGCTAATTGAAGCTTTACTCTTACAAACGCAGGCACACAAAACTCAGTTCACTTTTCCTGGCCAACCAACGTCGAAGAGATTACCTCAAAGCGAGGGGGTGGAGTACGATGTCAAGCATTCTGCTGTATGTCATCGATCGAGGTGAAATTATAATTCACGTTCGAAGCGTATGACGTATTCATGCTGCACTTTCTCTACCTGACACACCTCCTTCGATGATTATGTTAGCTTAATATCACCACGGGTGAACCAAGGCAAACAGCCGAGCGTTTAAATAACAGATTTGACAACTTGAACTTTTAAATTTCCCTCAGGCGTCGCTGCAGCACTTTATTGCAGGTTAGCCCTCCTCCTCGATGTCTGAAGAAAGTCCTCGAAGTCCTCGAGTAGAGACGCGTCCCACAGTTTACAAATGCAGTGATAATGATAACAGTGATAGATATAGATAAAGATGATATGCGTATCGATTTAGTCACAACAGATATGCAGTTATAGATTTGTAGTAATAATGAAGTTGTAGCGAAAACGAAAAAAAAACGGTGCTCGCACAGGACAACGAGGACATGTAGTTTTGATTTCGCATAAGGTCAGATTAAAGATTATTGGGGTCACACCATATCCTCCGGAAGAAAGCGCTGATTCATACGCACAACCGCCTTTTTCAAACTGCGAACTTGCTTTTGACTCTGCAAAGATTTCCTCCACTCGCAACCTCTTTCACCTTTAAGGGTGATACCTTGTTTATAGTTTTCTCATATGCACTTTGCGAAGCTATTTCTCTTTCGTTGATCCAACGAAGCAGTAAATTTAATTTCGGCTAAATTGTCAGGTTTTCGACATTCTTTTTATTCGCGGCTTCAAATGTTGCAGTCACTTCAGCCGCGCGGCAAACACGTTCCTTGTCCAAACTATTCGCGCGCGTGTCATCCAAGTCGAACGCTCAACAATTGGAGCAAGTAATAACTTGATCCGAAATAACCCCAGACACTTTCGAGCCCGTTTCATAAGTCCCCTCCTGAATTACCTCCACTTGATCTTGAGAACTAAAATAATAACAAACTCGAGCAATGATTTAAAACAGGAAAAAGTTAAAAACTCTCACAATCTTGGCTTTGAGATATTTGACCAACAAGGCTAGCATGACAAGAACAGCCAAAGAAGAAGCCGTGATTCCAGACACCAACAAGGCGAATGTTGCAGGTCCTAAATCCCTGGCTGCTGCATAAGATTATAGTTTTTATGGTCACCAACTTACCCATGCTTTCTTCCCTGACGTGTGGCCCATTACTCAAGCCAATGGGTCCCTTGCTTTGATCAATGTCGACCGTTGTCAATGTCTGAAACATTTGCATGTTGCAGCACTGATCCCTACTCGTGGCCTAGCGGGTTAAGGCACCTGCCTCTTCCGCTGGGTGCGCACTCACAGGGGAGGGTTCGACTCCCGCCTGGGTAAATGGGTGATTGTCTATTCGTTGGTGTTCCTGCCCTCAAGTGCGCTGTAGTGCATGCCTATGCATAAAGTATGGCATGCATGACATGACTACTGCACTCGACTGCTTACTTTTTGCGGCACCCAATCCTGCGGTGCTGGAAAAGACGCTTCTAATTTCCCGATGGCACCATCGTAGATTGCAGCGCAGCCATATTTGGACTTATCGCTTACCATCATTTCGTACACAGCTTCAAAAGACAAAGTGGTCATGAAAAGCCCTCAAAAACCTTAAATTTGAATCACCCGCTTTAAAGCTGCTTATTACAGTTCTACACAGATGAGAAGTCCCTTACTTCGAAAGGCTGTGCGATGTTGTGTTGTGAGAATTTTTTGTATTTTCCTCAGTTTTTGACTCTATTTTATGTCATCATTTTCTTTTAAAATAGTGGCGAAGAATGGCGTTCTTCTGCACGAAAAAGGTTTGAAAAACGGAACGCGCACAAGTATAATCTGTAGGATTCTTCCTCAATGTAAAACTGTCATAAGCTGCAACGCAAAATTCAAATTTTGCGTTGTAAGAGTCTGTATATCAGGATCGACTCGAAAGAATTATCCAAAGTCACATTCAAGATTTGTGTTCTACAACTATCACGGTTTCTCTGCTGCCTCGACTTTTTTGTTGCGCCTCGCCCCTCTCGGGGATCAGGGGTCAGGATTATTTCTATCTAAGCAGGATCCGACAAAGAGGAAGACAAAACAAGTGGTTCAAAAAAATGCGATTAATCAAATATTATCAGTTATTTTGGATCAATCGATTTTAAAATAAACCCAGAAACAGATTCCCTGATACTTTTTCAGAGAAGAAGTCTTCTTGTTTCTATGATGTATCCACCCTTGTATTGTCCCTCCTGGTTACTGAAAACTAATAGACCTTTTTTCCATGTTTTAGTTCATATTAATGGTTTAACTTTACCATCGTGAAAAAAAGAAGTCTTTGTCTTTAAACTTGTACATCAAAACCCTATGCACCATACAAAAATTTATGATGAGGTGTATTTATATAAGTTCATAATAAGTGTCCATAAAAACCAATGATGATATCGCCTAAGCCCCACAAAAATCGATATCACTGCAGCATAGAAAAATCTGATATTTTCCGCCAACGACAGCTTATAATGCCATCCCTTTTTAAATCGTAGAAGGGTAGAGAAACTAGGGCTTAGAGAAACCCCTCTATAAAGTAAGTTGCCACAGCAGTATCAGGCTACTGGCGAGGCGGGCGTGATGAGAACCAAGCAAAGGCCATCAACACAGCAACAAGTGTGTAAAATACACTGCAGCATTTTTATTTTTTCAAAACACGCGCCAGCCCAGAATTTCTCAGAAGTCTGCCTCGCGCTTCTTCTGCATTGGGTCTTACCGCCTACCGTAATCCGTTGTCTGGCACAGAACATGCGCGCATGTCATTGTCTCCTGCGCATCACCCCAGATCGTAATACCGCGTTGTAATTTAACCATAGCCACGTTGCAGTCAGACAAAATATTTCCAGGCGTAACTACGCAACGTCCATCTGGTTCGGGCACAGAATTCGAACCATCAGAAACATTCCAATTCATGAAACTTTGCTCCACAAATGCCTGACCATTCCCCCATGTCCAAGTGGCGAAAGTTTTTTGTTCGAGGCCAATGAAAAATGTTAGAGGGCCGCTCCAAGAGCAGTTGCTGAGAAAAAGGTGATTTAGGATCGAAACATGTCAAAAACAGACTTCTTACTTCGCTTTAGTCAATTGTACCATAGTATCGTAGCGGTATTGGTCAGTGAGAGTCAGTAATTGTGCACTTGATTCAAACGATGTACACAGCGTCTTGCTCTCATTGTAATCAAAGAATTTGTGCGGATCACTTAGAAACACAATAATGGCATAAAAAGTGGTTGCTGCCATAGTTCGGGCGCAGAGCACCAGACTCGTGCTGTCTGCTCTCTTTCTTGAGTAATCAGCTAGAATTCTTAAACAGCAGTTTTAATCAATGGACCAAGTGTATATTTTGGAAATCGGAGTGTCAATAATAATTTTGTGTTGCCGTGGAAGTTACCAGGCCACAGAGAACAGTATGTAATTTGGAAAGCCGTCAAAGATCGAAGCGGCTTACGCTCAAAGAAATACATGTGTGTCATTTACTGATCCATGCAGCTGAGCTTAGAATCTTCCACGCTATCTCGGGTATGCCTCATAGATCGAAGAAGGGGTGATTGGCAAACTGTAATGCTAGCACACTTTTTTGTGTATAATGACTGATTTTATACACAATATTTAGTGCGACAGATTACAGACGACCCTTAATCGTTAGGTCCCATCTAAAGTTGGTTGCGTACAAAATACGCATACGCAAAGTTTGCGTATTACGCATTGAAATTTGGAAGCGCAAACGCCTCGCATTCGACCTAACCTACGCATATACGCTTACGCAAACTTGCTTGTACGCAATACTGTAACGTTAGTACAAGGTATTAGATGAGAGGTTATGGTTGTAATGTGCCTTGGGTAGGAAAGATCAGGATGGCGTGAGAAGATCGTTGTTTGGACTAGGTTGGAATAGCATGCCAGTCTGGTGCACTTAATGGCGCGAACTTGTAAGCATTGGTGTAGTGTTCGAGTAAAGCTATGATCCGAACGGTCGTCCTCCCGAGTCCTCTGATTACATACAATGCGTATTTTGTTGCAAGCGGCTTCAACAAAATTAAAAACTATTGCCCGACTTTCGACTTTGTTGTAGTAGAAGGAAGGGCTACCACACAGCATGACTCACTTATGCAACATATTTTTTATTAATGCACATATTTGTAATACGATTCAAGTTAGTAGTTAGAGGGAGTCAAATAACTTTAGAAGGCTTACTATAAGTTCACTCACAGTAAGTTTGGAACTTAGCAGCAATAAGCAATAAGTTGCAGTTTATTTACTTGGTCTCATTATTTCTCGATTCGGATTTCTCATGCACAGATCGTTTCCTCAAAGTGACTGACAGCTTGACATGACTGCTATGGATTTCCCATGAAGATTCTTTCAAAGCGAGTCTACGCGCACACAGTATATGAGGAAAATGCTCAGTTACAGTACATAAAAACCCTGTTTTTTTAAATAATCCGCCTGCAAGAGAGCTGTTTCAATACAGCGAGTGAGTGACCGCCGTAGTAGCTTCTTAAAGATAGACTAGAAGGTTGCCGAAGAAGTTCGAAGTCGGTCGCTTGCTGATTGTAAGTTCCAGGGTCACCAAGCCAACGTCCGCGCTAGGTTCCTGGATTTCTGAGTAGGATATACGGCAACTAGTGCCCTGAACATTATCCTGGTTCTTGTGCCGATTGTGACCCATTTCATCCAGAAAAATTCCCAGCTCGGCCAGGGTATTGTTTCAGCTAGAGCCCCTTTTGGCCAGGCGCGGTTTAACAGAAAACTGATTCGGCCTAAATATTTTTGAAAAGGTAGCCAAGCATTTTACCAGGTAACCAAAGGACGAGTTATTTCAACCCCGCTTTCACGGAATGCGCGTAGTGAGTCAGGAATTTCTTGCACGAGCACAAGGTGAGGAGCACATAATCTGGCATGTGTGTTCGGAACCTAACTAACGTTCCACCGATAACATATTCTGACCTTTTGAGAGCTCGCAAATTAGTCTACGA
Organism: Mesodorylaimus sp. YZB2_4; assembly: GCA_030248295.1. Classification (NCBI taxonomy): domain Eukaryota; kingdom Metazoa; phylum Nematoda; class Enoplea; order Dorylaimida; family Dorylaimidae; genus Mesodorylaimus; species Mesodorylaimus sp. YZB2_4. Next base: position 57,125 of record JASANH010000913.1, read on the forward strand.
AGAACACAGCAGGATGGCACCACGGCCGTTTTGTAGAATCACCTTCAGTTTTAGTTCTCGATTATGATCTGTTGGCATTTTGGCCATTTTTAACCTCGTCATGGGTGCAGGCATGCCGAGAGAACACTACCCACCTTACAGTATGGCTGAATCGGGACAGGCCGCGCAGAAACACTTGCCAAACCGCGACACTGGCTCAAAGGGGACACTGGCCAGAAAGTGATTCTAGCCCAAACAGGTTGCTGGCTGAACCAGGATGGGCCCCTGAATAACCCATGATCGAACCTAACAGATATTTCTCCCCGAAGACGTTTTTTAAGCTGATTATAAGTGGCAGCGACAAGTTCTGCGATGTCTAATGTCAGTTGGACTGCTGTGGTGGCTGAAGGTGGCTTCATACTTGCTCATTCGTGCACTGTACAGCGCGGCGCACCGCTCGTAATGGTCCATGATTTTCAGGTTCGAGGCAAACTGTACAAAGCGCTCAGCAGTGTAAACGTCCACAAAAACAGGAGCTGCTTATGCGGATGCTGTACGCGGCACATTCCAGCAATACGCATTCAAGAGACTTTGCATATACGCATGCGCATTCAAATCAAGTATTTTTACCAACCGTAGTTCCATTTAGTCCTGAAAGATCCAAGGGTGAATGAAAACGTGTGCGGGGTGAGCAATACACTTGCAGCTATCTCATAATCAGGCATGTCCTCATCAAGCTCGTGTGAGGTTTGCCTGGCGATAGTGAGCCTGCTTCGATACTGATACCCTCATATGTGATGTGCATGTACATTTGCGCGGCACAGGCATGAAGGGGAAAACGATGTTGCACCTCCGCCCGAGGGTATCCCGGACTGGACATCGACTTCCTTGGACGATGGCGAGTGGGCTATGAATCCTATCGGTGTTCAACAGCCGAGACTGTCTCCTCGTTTCGTTAACAGTTTGATAAAACTGGTACGTCATACGTCATACGTCATATAAAAGTTTTGAGTCTGTCATAACAGACTTTTTGGAAATAATCCCATCTCAGCTGAACATACAATAGCAGGTGTTGCCAGTCAGTCGCGCGAGCGGACACCCGTCTCAAGCAGTTCAACAACGAATTTCTCCGAAGTAGTTTATTTCGAGTTATCCCATTTTGATTGGAACGCATCGACCAGGGAAAAGGATTCATCATGTTCGGACAATAATTTTCATCAGAAATCATTTTTTTGTCGTTTTCGATTGCTTTAGGCTACTTTTCCGGTTTAACCGGGCACTGGAGCCATGCAACGACAAGAATCCCGTTTTCTCATCACTTTGTGTGCTGCCAGTCAAAAATCCTGATTCATCCATCGAATCAATGCTCGTCGAACATTGTGGGTGCGCGTTTGATTGAGTTTTCCTCGCCTTTTCGCCTCTTTTATGTCGCTTCTGACCACCTTTACTCGTCACACGATTGGCTTTTATGCACAGGAACGTGATGGCGATCGAGCAAATTAAAAGGACGCAAATCGCGAAGGCTAACAGAAGCCATTGCCATTTGAACTCGTCCGTTTTCTTTGTTCGTTTGAGATGCGGGTCAAATTGTTGTGCGGGCCGCGGATACGATGAGTCAACAAATGTTGAAGATTCCTCTGTTAAACTTCCTGAAATGGTCGACTGTGTGGAGCTGATAGTCGTTTCAGCTTGTGGTACACCGGAATTCGTTGACGATAGTGTCGCAGCTTTTGCAGTCGTCGGTTCGATCTCAATCGTTCTGTTAAACATCGATTCTGCCTCTGGTGTGTCAGATGCTGCTTCGGTTTTATCAGTCCTATGGTCCGCAGCGTAGCTTTCGCAAACCAAAAAATGGGCGAAAAATGGAGATGGCATTTCATGGAAGACATCCCGATGGCATTTCTGATTGCTCCAATTGATTAGACCACGATGATGAGCGACCGCCAAAACACAAATAATCGTACCTGCACCTACTCGTTGTGGCGTATTTAATGCCCACAGCGCTTTCGTATCGTTTTTATCCAATGCTGATCCATCGCTATATCGCCATTCCCATCTGTTATTGACCAAGATTTGGCGCAAGTCGATCCAAAAAAAAGTGCGATGCCTTTCCTCGGCTCCCCAAATGGCTTCAATGGTTTTGTTAATTTTCAGCCACGTATCTAATTTTGGTAGGCGCCAGCTGTGCCCTAAATATGGAACTGATTTGCACAAATCGGCAGCTTCGTCGCGACCAACGGGTTCTCCCAGTCGACAAACGTAAAGCCACGAATTCTGGACTTGAAGAACTGATAAATTAGCTGGGCAAAAGACGTTGTTGGCATCAGAAGCCCATGAATCATGGACAGACACTGCAGCCGCAATACAGACTGAGAGAATCACTGGTGCAACCATTCTTGAATGTGGCCAACTCCAAAATAAACTTTTGGTGCCTGACAGCCATTATCTCTGCGAGCAGTGTGAAGTCGGTTTTCGACGACCCGGCTAAATATGTAGCACTGGTATAAGCCCGGGTCTGCTTTGTATCTTTATGGCTCTTCTTAGGGTTTTGGCAAGTAAGCTCTGGAGCTCTGAAATAAGCTCGTGAGTACCAATTCGGAAATCTTTTGCTGGTTAGACGGTCTAAACTAGGCAAGGAAGCAAGAGGCGCAATTTCGGTGCGAGGTTCAGGCGTCGAATAAGTCGAATTCCGACGCAAGCTGGCCGTGCAATGAATAAAGATTGGAGCTTCCGTATGTCGGAATGTGTGGCCATGTTATTGGAAGTTCTGTTAAAAGCTTTGTAGATGGAGACAGTGGTTTCAGGTAGAATGTTTTGAATTGATATGCTTGCACCTATCTCGAGGACGTCAAGAAAATGCAGACGAGTCCATAGGTCCAAAGAGGTGAGCGAGTGTGCATGCAGGTAATAACTACCTGCTGTCAGAAAGAAGTTCGGCCACCCAATCGCACGTTGTCAAGCTACTGGCGATCTGCTGTTCAAAGGGCAAAGGGGAGTGCATTTTTCTCTTGTATGCCACTTCCTACGCTCACTTTAGGAACGCTAATCCAGGAAATTTCATGGAGGTTCCAATCTGATCGACTGCGCTATGTAGCCTTGAAGCGATTCAGCTGCTGTCAAGAGAAACCGAGACGCCACCATTTACAGTATATATAATATTGGCGCCCACCTTCAACGACAAATCAACTATCTCCTACAAGCAGCTTCTGCAGTGATCGATTCTATTTCAGTCGCCCCGTTGGACGTCGATCCTGCTGCAACCACGCCAGCAGACATAGGAGAGAGTGTGGCCAACCGAATTCGGCGGGACGAAAACTTCGACTGGAGGTTAGTCTGGCGGCTACAGGGTGTGGCATAAGTTCTGCGACAACTTTGACTGTGCGCAAGAAATCGAAGAACTCAACACGTGCCCTAGAAACACCAACCAGAGAGGTGATTACTTCCTCCCACTCGCAATGGCCTGCAGGCAGAGGGTTACTCTGCCTTCGATGTGGCGCCTGATCGTGAGTCGACGCTACTTTCATTAGTGGTATCGGTAATGGCGTGCGCAGCGTAGCTCTCGCAAACCTGCACTGCAACAACCTCGATGCGTGTAGACTGCGGCCCTGCATGCCCGAAACTGCTCTGTGCAATACTTTAGTCTGGCTGCCAGGGTGTAGCATTGCACAGAGGTCAAGATGGTCGATGGCACAGGAAAGTCCGAAGTCAACAACAGAGGATCCTTCATGATCACAACAATGCACCACGATGTCTCATTGGTCCCATGTCTTATCCACAGACAAACCAAGTGCCTGCCCCAAACTCAATTCCTAGACTCTTCCAGTATGAACTTAAAAGCAAGGACGACCGCAGAGGTCCCTTGAGAGTACGGGTATGCTAATCAAAGTTCCTGGCCAGCATTCGGCTGACAACAGTTCCGCCAAATGAATTGGACAGCACGAAGGGGAGGCTCCCCAGGAGGGAAAGCACTACTCTCATCCAGCGGCCTGTTCTTATACTGCCCCAGCCACACCCCAGGAATTCTAGGCGCCCTCAAGAGGTGAAAATCAAAAACCCCCCCCCCCCCCCCAATGACCGTGAATGTTGTGACCATTGCCGCTTCGGGTGCCTGGAATTCTTAGGGTTACGGTTAGGGCAGTTGGCTCGGCGAGGAGGAGCCATGGCAGTAGGTGAGGGCAGGTTGCTAGGTTAGCTTAGCGCTCTCCTTTCGGGGGACGGGGGAAGCCACCCCTCCGTGTGGTCTATCCTATTGGCAGAGCTGGGGAGCGAGCCGGGTGCTAGCCAGGGACTTCGATTAGCATATTCTCAAAGGGTCTTTGCGGTCGCCGTTACCTTTGGTTCATACTTGAAGAGTCCAGGAGTTTCCTCCAGGACCTTGTTCCACCAAAAGCTGCAAATTTAAAGTTTTGGCGAAACTAATTTACTTGTCAGACCAGCACTTTTCAAGCTTGTCAATGCCATGGTGTAAGTAGGCCCTGGGGCAGGTACTTGGTTTATCTGTGGGTAAGATCGAAGGCTGTTGAGACATCGTTGCGCCTTGTTGTGCTTCGTAAAGGATCCTCTGGTGTTGACTGCGCCATCGACAGTAGAACTGTTCGCCAGCGTAGGCATCTTAGGACTGTGTGCATTCGACCAGCAGCCAGACTGGTGTATCATTGCGCAGAGCAGTTGCAGGCACCCAGAGGCGCAGCAAACACGCATGAGGGGCTATTGTAGAAATCGGTCTTATTATCGTTCGTGCAGGATAATAATCGCGGGTCCTCCACTTTTGCCGACTATAGTCGGCTCTAGAGGGGGCCAAGGACATACGACATTGCCGTACTTGACAGAGAAAAAGATGCTGAATCGAAGGGAATCATCCGCATCTCTTTGGGGGGGACTTATTATTGCGCAATACACGTCCAAAAAAACGGCGGGAACTCATCACGCGCGCACCCTGTACAGAACAAACGCCCCCCCCCCCCCCCCTCAGTCATACTTCCAGTATTACTATTAGACTACGGACGGAACTGCGAATAAAGGGGCAGCTTGAAATTCCTTAGTGCCGTCGCGATGACTCAGCCTTGCGCAATTTTCACGCCCCCCCCCCCTCGTGTTTAGTTTATCCATGCCCTTGCCTGTTCCAGATCAGCTGACAGGTGCTATTCCATTCCATGTAAGCTGCATGCAAGGCTGTATGTGCTGGTGCATTTCCATTATTCCTGTTGGTTTTGTTTTCTTTCATAAAAGTGTGCAAAAAGTTTATTTCGCTCAGGGATAAAAGAATATTTGAAAAAAATTTTCATGGCGAATTATTGGTAAAATATTACTGCATGGCATTTTGCAAGGACGAAAAAAGGAGTAGTCGGAAAAAGGTGAGATAACGGACTTTTTAGAGCAGTTTATCAGGTAGTAGTATTTGTTGAAAAAATGTTTCTGTCATCGATGAGTGAAAACACGCCGTTTTGGACCCACAAACGCGCTGTTTGGCCTTCTTAACGTTATAAGAGGGGTCGTTTTTAATGCATTTGAAACAGTGTTAGAAATGACCTCAAGGTCAAGGTCAGAATTCTGTCAGAACCCTGATTGACCCTTGGTCGAAGTCAAGGCCAAGGTCAGAAAATTTTGGGTGGTCGGTCAAGGTCAGGGTTAGGTCAGGGTTCCTTGCACCCGGTCAGAGTATTCTGACCGAAACAAAATAAATTCAGTGAAATGTGGGCGAAAATATTTTCAAGCTCTCGCCTTCTTGTGTAGGCTCTGGGCGAAGTTTTACAGTTCTAAATCCTAAGGCATGTCCTTGATTCTAGGACAGTCCTAAGTCATTTCACAATCAGCTTGGTGTCCCACCAAAGGACACCAGGCTGTCTAGTTTAGGGCGACCTCGACCATGTCCTAAGTCTGGTGTCTTTTCAGTATATCCTAGCAGCACTGCCATGCTGTCATGGTTGTCAGGCGCAGGGCAATTTCGAGCTGACCTTTCTAGAGCAATTTTTAGGGCAATCTTAGGGCGTCTTCAGATTGTGGCACTTTGCCTTAGCTCTCTCGAGCCACAAAAACGGCTCTTTTTCAGCTGAACTAAAATTCTGTCGTCCCTTTTTAACCATTGAGGCCAAAACGGGACGACAGAATCCCATTATCATCCTTTTACTCCTTCATTTCCCAAGCAAATACATGCAATTGACAGGGAAGGGAGACACAAAATTAATCAAGGCTCATACGCGAGATGAAGTCACAGCCAAGCATGATCCTATGGTACAGAATCCCGCAAAAAAGTAGCAGAAAACACAAAACTCTGTTTGTATGTAGGACTCAAAATTATTACTTGGAAAATCCAAATGATGTGGTTCACAGAGTCGCCCAGTAACAGGACGGTCAGATTTTGTGCATAAAACGAGGATTCCCAAATAATAAACCCATGGTAAAGCTCATAAAATAAACCCAGTTTGGCACTTTTACAGAGCTCATATAATGTGGACCAGCCTGCTTTAGCCAAGGCGTCCTCGTGACATGGTAAAATTATTCAGATGGAAAAGCACAGCAAACTTCGACAGGTAATGGGTGTTGTCCAAAGTTGCTGTCTTATGGTGCCCTAAATTTGTACCCGTCCTGAAATTAGGATCGCATTGTGAAACTGGCCCTTGCTGAATGCGAGGCTTTATGCCATAGCAGTTATCTTACTCGTACAATAGCCAGCCCAGCTGCATGGACTGCCAGTGTAGTGTGCGCTTGCGTATGCCATCCATCCGTGGCATTGCCATCCCTATCTCTTCCCATTTGGTCATATCCAAACTTGACGTCATTGGCGCGAGGTATTCTGGCTGTATCAGCCAATTCTAGCCTGGTAAGCCGCCTTTTCTCGGATTACGGCGAAAAGAAATCGATCATGTGGAGGCAGTTTGAGCAGGAAGTGATGTTAGAAAGAATGAGATCTATTTTTGATTTTCAAAGGGTGTCAGTTTCTCTAGTTTTCCCAAAGCCATCAAAAACAGCCTTGCATATCTTCTTGAGCTTGATAAAAATTCAGTTTCTTGGACTGCCCGTGAAATTTCACGTAATGCCAGGTAACTGTCAGCTGTAGTGAAATTTCGTGGTGAAATTGCAAACACAGAGAAGTTTTGTTGCTGGTGCCAATGATACACTACGTTCCAAACATGCACCACCAGTGCGTGATACATCTCCATGAGTGTAAGCAAAATTTTTTGTTCGATCAATGTGGAAGTCAGAGCCAGAAAATTTACAGTTCCCAGCAGGTCAATGGTCAGGTCAGAAATTTTTTTTCCTTCAATCAAGGTCAGTGTCAGGTCAGTAAGTTTTTTTTAGGGTCGGTCAAGGTCAAGGTCAGGTCAGACAGCGAAAAACCCAGGTCCTTGGAATACTAATTTAAACTGTCCAGCTCTGACACAGAGTTGAAATAAGCCTTATGCAAAGAACTAACCGGTTTTTCAACTTTAGTTTTAACTTTTCAGGTTTATTCAGAAACTTTTTTAAATCTATATTTTTCTAGGTTTCGACAGGTCTCAACATCACCCTCCAGCTAAACATAAACATAGAAAATGAGTTTTTAACCCACACAACAGCAGCGGGCTCCTTTTGCTGACACCTGATCAGGGTGTACCGGGATGCTGAACCCGTCTGATTTGACCCCTTTAGATGCTGACATTTAGGCACTCTGAATCTGGATCAATTTTAAGGCGAAAGCATGTTAGTCTACGTACTGCACGTTTATCATTGCGCTATTCTAGATCCGGGAGGAAATCTGGCATGCATTATAAATGTTTAGACGTGTATCGAGACTGCGTATTTATTTCAGTTTACGTATTATTGATAGTTGAAAAGAGAAATTTCAAATAAGCTGTAGAATCCACGCTAAAAGAGCGCAGCAAAAAGGGCGCAAAAATGCAAAAGAGGGGTACTGAAGAACAAAGGCGCAAGCAAGCGCGAAGTTATAAGGCAGCTATCGGTGTATTGATGACTATTATAATCAGTCGATGGTCCAGTTTGACTATCCGTACCTCTCAAATTCAATATAATACGTGCAGTATTATATATACATATAATACTGTATATCGAATAGAGAAAAAAATGAAAAAAAATCGAGAGGAAATATAATGTCAGAGGCAAAACAAAGGCCGCTGTTTCGAACGAAGTCAAACAACCACAGATGAGAAACAGTGCGATGCAAACCCGTCTGATTTGACCCCTTCAGATGCTGACATTTAGGCACCTGAGAATCCGGATCAATTTTGAGGCGGAAGCCAGGGTCGACCGTACCACCGTACCGGCCGTACCGTACCGCCGTACCGGGGGTGGTACGGTACGGGTACGGCAGTGAAAACAGGCCGGTGCGGCCGTACCTCCAGGGTTATGTCATTTTTAAATTTTCCGCGCTTCAGTGATTCGCAGGTGCATGCAGCTTACTTCAAAACACCTGTTTTTGAGTAGGTATTCGAGAAAGTGTGAGATCAAGAAGATTGTTGCACTTTGATTTGAAATCAAGAAAGTGTGAAATCAAGATGATTGTTGCACTGTACCGTAGCTGCAGGACTTGCTGGTGTGAATTGAATTTCGTAGCTGGTCTGTTGGGACAGCCAGTTAGGTCTTATCAGCCAATGTCTTCTAAAGTTTCTAAAGTTTACGATTATTACTACATCGACGACAACGACGAATTACACGCAATTTGCAAGGTCTGTAAGACAAAGATCTCGAGAGGCGGCCCCTCATCTCACTCTGATTTCCAGCGCTGGAAATCAGGTGCTGGAAAGCTGAGAAACCGCATTTTTGGTGGCTAAGAATGTATGCGGGGGTAACCATGGAAGTCTTATGCCAGAAAATACCCGAATGCTTCCTTTTGTGAAATGTAATCTGCCAGCAGTTGGATTCAACACGTTCAAATTAGTCTAATACGGATGTGTGACCCCGATTCAAACAAGCCAATAAAGTACTTTTGCTGAACTGTCCGCTTTTGAAATCAAAGCATAACCAGCTAAGAAAGTTTCTTATTCATATGCAGTTAAAGTAAAATTTTGAGTACGGTACGGTACGGTACGGCACGTCTGGTACGGTACGGCCGTACCAGGCCCTCGGTACGGGTACAGTACGGGTACGGTCAAAAAAGCCGGTACGGTCGACCCTGGGGCGGAAGCATGTTAGTCTACGTACTGCACGTTTATCATTGCGCAATTCTAGATCCGGGAGGAAAGCTGCCATGCATTACAAACAGAATCGCAAGATGCGAGTCATCTAACTCATTGCTGCCTTTATCCGGTCCAAGATCCCAAGAGCCCATATTTTAATAATTAGCCTCATATCCCATATCCTGTTAATCCTAACAACATCGCTGACTGGGTATCCAAGGTAGTGTAGACCCCCTGAAAAATTTTGTAAAGGGGGACCCTTCTCATTTTTAGACCCCCCTGTCCCGCCTGGCAAGGGTGTGCAGGTACTTTTACTGTTTCCCCCCCCCCCCCCCCCCCCCCGACTATTTTTGGCAGAAGAAAATTTTTTTACATGGCGAAGACCCTCCTGTCCCGCCTGGCGAGGTTGCGCAGGTACCTTCGCTATTTTTGACCCCCCCCCCCCCCCCCCCAACAGAAAAATTTTTTATAGGAAAAAAGACCCAATGTTTGCCTTGGACCCTCATTCTATTTCCAGGAGCTGGTAACTCCACTAAGTATCAGAAATGAGCAAACGTTGGCTGGTCAGACTTCTCCCTATCGGTCAGGGTCAAAATCAAATTCTTGTCGTTCTTCGCTTAAAAAAAAAAATTATACAGTATGCACTTGCGCTCTTTTTGCTATGCACTCTTTTAACCGATGCGCTTTTTACCTTAGACGTATCTGTATGACTGAAAAACATGCTGCAGTGAGGAGAATAGGCTCATACGAAGAAAGACAAGATGTAAAAACAGATCCTGATCAAGAAAAAAGTGATTTTGACCTATCGTTAATATCAGCAGGCAAATACCCAGATTCGCAATAAGTGGCTGTAACTGATTTATTGCCCTTTGAACACGATAGCGTTCTTTCGGGATCCCGATCCTGGTCGATAAAAAATGGTCGGGATTGAATGTTGTGGATATGTGTGAAGAAGGGGAATGGGAGAGAAAGGGATCAGGAAGGGAGTGTTCCAAGAGGTTAAGCTGGAGATTGAACTGGTAAAGAGGAAGGAAGGAATTTGTTTGCCGATCGGTGACTGATTCTCCCCTTTTTTGCTTGCCTGATTTTAAATGAAATTATAAAAACTGCGCAAAAAAGTTTATATTTGCTGACTACTTGGGGTGGATTGTAAGTTACCTACAGCGAATTAAAAGTGAAAAAACCACTGAAAATCCCGGCCCGGTTCCGATCCCGGCCAGGATTGAGCAAGTCCCGATCCCGATTCCGATCCCGAGCGAATGCTAGAACACGACTGATTGTGAGTTACTGTTTCGAGTAAATTTATTTTATAAATTGAAAACGAAGTGGAGACACAAAACAAAGTGCTCCTATTTGAGACACGCAGAGGGACGCTGCTGTGTGTGCCGGTCCCCGCACAGCCCTGCTTGGAAGGTTTGACTGGTGGCCAGCTAGAGGCAAAAACGGGCTTCGGCCCGCTGGAATTAAAAAAAAAACAAGCTAAAACAACCCCGCAGATGCTGCGTTATTTCTCGCCTCCCCATTTTCTGAGACTCCTAAAACATTCCAATCAAATTTTTCCATATTCCCGTAGATTTTGTTCGGCTAATTTATCCTTGCCAATTTAAATTCGCGCAAACATTTTTGAATTTATCCATAAATTCAGAAGTTTGAATTCCCGCTATTTATCCCCAGCCCACGCAAAACCACTGAGTCAGTGTGCACAGCTACAGATTTCTTGCACATATTCAAAAGATTCCTGTATTTGTTGCAGACACAGTCGAGGACAACAGTCCCTCCGAAAAACTATCAACATTCTGACTCGGACTGGTCATTATCTATTGCATCCGATGCGTGTAATTCCGACGCTGATTTGGACGCTGACAATGACGAAGATATTGATAAATATCGCGAAAACCTTTTGCAAAAAATCGATAATTTGGGAGTTGCGAAATCTGAATTAGAAAACGATCGCGATGCCAAAAAGACACTTCTTATGCAAGAAACTAATGCAAGAATCAAAGCGAATTTATCATGTCAGAAAAGTCGATTGAGTAAAAAAATTCAAGAAATTAATTCGGAAATAAAAGTGGTCAAATTGCGATTAAAAAATTTTGAATATCGATGCGAAAATAATCGTTTACGGAAATTATCATTGAATCAGAACGAAAAAGGAATTTTCAATTTTGAGCAACAATGCCAAGTGTCGATAGAAAATGCGAACCAGTCAATTTATCGTGGTCGATCAAACACCGAAAGTACGACCACCACCACAATTTTATCCAAACATTCGATGATATCGCCAACTAGTCCGCTAATCGATCGTGATCAAATTATCGATTTTGAAGAAACGGGTCAGCCATGCAGCCAGCCATCGCCAATGCTGGCCAGTCTTCCTGTCTCATCGAAGCGAGAACGGGATTTGGTTGCTAAAATTTGGAACCAAAGAGAGCTTTTGAAAAAGAAAGATGAAGAGATTGCTCAATTAAAGAATCAAATCGATATTCTCCAATCTGGTCATACGCACACCGACGATGGGGTTTTATGTGAAAAAGATACGAGAATACTGGGCGATTTTTTGGACATCGACGTTTCGAACGCATATATTGGTGATTTCGAATTTGGAATTTAATATCACGCCTATCTGAAGGTCGAATTTGGTATTAAAAAATCTTTTAGCATATGCAGGCTATTGGTTTTGCACAGAATGTTGTCATTGATTTACCTTTAATAAGAGTTTTCAAGCTTTTATGCAAAAAACTTGTAAACATAATGAAAATTTCTTTACTTTAGAAAAGTACGCTTCACCAAATACTTTACATGCAAAGAAACACTTTGCTTGTTGGATCTGTAAAGTATAGATAAAAACTGTGATTTGCTTCACTCACAAATGGCATACAATTCAAAAAGCGCACATGACTATGCCTGCGCATCAGATGTCTGCTAACTGGAGGGAGCAGCGTCTATGCGGCGTTGACAGGCAAAATATCGACATTTGTCGATGCTGCTAGCTTTTATCGCTTGGTTGAAGTTTTGTCTTTCGCAACTTGCTTGTGATACAACTCGACTAAAAAAGCATTGAAATTAGCTAACCTGCTTTTCACTGCCGAGGTGATCTGGAGGATCATCGTCGTTAGCCACCGATCGGCCACCAATTCGCAGTTTAATTGTTTCTGGTTCCCCAAGAAAAGTTTCGATGAAGAATAATGTTGAGAAATTTCGCACCGAACAAGTTCGACATTGGGAAAGATGAGAGTAAGACAACAAATTTTTGAAAAGAGATTGGTTAGTGGGCGAGGCTAGGTTGACCCGCCTGGCCCTATAGGGGCGGGGGGGCATATCTCATCCGTGAATGCCGGAATTAATTTCGATATCTCATCAAGAGGTTACGTTCTGTTTAGGGTTTGAAGATATTGCAAATGAAAGGAATGGTCGTGACTATTCTGAACAAACCCCTAATCTTGAAACATAACGCAACGGGTCCAAGAAAGGGCGATCTTGTGCTTTGGTCCCCCCCCCCAGCGAATGTTTAGTGTGGCATAGCCTACGGTGTAAGACAAAACCAAACTAAAACATTTGTTGTAAGAACAAATCAGGAGTGCCAAAAAAACGTATTTTTACCACTTCCAATCGTAAGTCAGTTCGTCAGTTTTTGTCTGATACCTTAGATTTTTTTAAAGTAAATTCCTGTATTCCAGGAAAGGGTCGATCGTTTATGAAACGCGATGCGTCTTCCGAAGACTCGACCGAACGTCCGCCCGTCAAAACGACTCACAATCGATCGGCGTCAGGTCGCAATTTTGGCGGCGGTGGTGTTTCGACGAAATTCAGCTCTCCTGAAAAAGAAGCTGATGCGGCCATGAACATGGTTCGTGGAAGTGTGGACGACGTGGCGTCGATGAATTACGAAATCGATGCATCGACGATCGCCGTTTCTGGTGACAGTATATTGGTCTCAAATTGCAGACAATCCGGGTCGAAGAGTAGAAAACGTAAGATGCATCAGCATGACGAAGATCAAGAGGATTTGGAAGACGTCGACGATGGCGATGCCAAATCAAAGAAAACGGGGAATAAAACTAAGTCGCAGCGTACAGAGCTGCCAAAGGAGGTAAGTTATTTGTTATAGCGTTGCCACATACAAATATCAAAGCCTGCTTTTAAGGCCTCGCCAACTCATAAAAAAGTTTTCCATCGTAGTTTGAGGTTTCTCGTGAAATCTTTTTGCTAATCAGGAATAGGTCGAGATCCCAATCCTGACATTGAGGCATCGGGATTGGGCATATATATGCATAGTCACAAGCACGCTGGGCTCTCACTGATCCATCATAATTGCGATGAAGAGGCAACAGCAACATCAGCTCAAATTGATGATAACCTTAGCGACTGACTTAGACACTGATTTTGGTAGCTAAGGATGCCCTAGCTTAACGTATAGCGAGACTGTAAATGTACTCACCAATTTTAGCATATATATAAGTATTGAAAATTGGTTTATAAATAGTTGGATGACTAAAAAGTGTGCTTTAGTGAGGTTTTTATAGGCTCATAGGCAAAACAAACAAAGCTAGAAATCCGGATCCTTGTACCGATCGGGATTGCCCTGATTCCGATCTCGATCTTGATAAGTGATCGCGACCTACCTTTTGAAAAATTCCGCGGGTGCAAATTTTTACGGTTTCTGGCTCAGAGTCAGTCATTAGTTTTATGCATGTGATGAATCTCCCGCGGATTCGTTAGACTGTACTGAACTGATTTTTTTAAAGAACACAATATCAGCTTCCTGTGTGCCTGTTTTCCTGCATGTAGGGACTTCAATTATCAGATGCGTAAGGAGCCGCCTGGGTGGTGTAGCGGTGAAAGGCTTCTGTCACTCACAATTCTCTTTGCGGAGCTGGAGACCGTCGGCCTGCGTTCAACTCTGGCCGTCTGAGAATTTGGTGAAGTTCTCTCTGCGCCTTTTACGCCTGGTGGTGGGTGACTCACCCTTCGTGTATTCGCGGCCGCGGTGGTGCATCGGTTCGGCTTTCGTCTCTTCTTATGGCTTCGGAGCGAGTGGCTGGACTCGTCCCGGGTTCGATCCCCGGTGATGGAGGTCGGTTTGCGAACCATAAATCCTCGCTGACCTTGCACTTCAGGCCGTGGGTGACTCACCTGGTACCGCCGAGGTGCTCCGAGTGCAGAGACTGACGCCAAACGAGTAGACAGTCTCGGCTCTCGAACAACGACAGGGTTCAAAGCCCGTCCGCCATCGCCCGAGGAAGTCGGTGTCCAGTCCAGGAGGCCCTCTAGTGGAGGTGCTAACAGTGGAGGACACGCAGAGAGAAGCTGCTGTATGTGCTGGTCGCCGCACAGCCGAGCTTATATAAGGTGTAACTGCTGGCCGGCTACAGGCAAGAACGGGCTTCGGCCCACAACACTTATAGAAAACCCATTCATGTATTCGGGGTCCATGAACGAAGAGAGGCCATATGGGGCGGGAGGCTCTCGAACCCGGCCCCCTCTGGGGTACGGTTGGCTATGGTTAGCCAAGGGGGGGACCAACATCGCGGACTAACACGCACCCTTGGCCGCCATGCATCCGAATCGACGTAAGTCGGATGGACATGTAAGCAATCAAACAAAAAACTGGATCAGGCTGTCAGTGATCAAACAATTGCATGCCCAATGGTTTCTGAAAGCTGTTGATAGCTTCCGGGCATAACCTTAAGGTAGTCGCAGGTTGAGGAAAGACTGATATCTTTACTGCTGTTCAAGATGCTGGTCAGTAAGTGCATCACTAAATTGATGAGGTGACTAATGTCCGCATTCTTCGATAAGGTGGCTCGAAACGTTTGTGGAGACTGATGTGGGTTGAAGTTCAAATTAAAGTTACGAGGGTGGCTAAAAACAAGGTAAAACCATGAATTTTTGTTCTATCTGAAAATCCATGTTTTCTGCATAAAAATTTCGCAGAAGGAAATTTTCGCGGTCCAGGCCATTGAACCGCGAAATTGAAGTGATTTACAGTAGTTCGTCGGCGCCAGTGGCGATAGTTTTTCCTTAAAGTTGATATTCTTATCGTTTCAGTTGAAAGAACCCTGGCGTCGCCTGACAAACAATTTCCGTCTTCGCCGTCAGGCTGCTTCTGGTGAAAAAAGAGCAAAGCGGCGTATTTTATTGGAGAATTATAACAAATCAATCGAGCAACAAATTCGACAGATTAAAGAAGAAAAAGATCAATTGTGCAAAATTCGTAAAGGCTATGAATTAATTCATCAAAATAAAATTGAGTCGAAAAAGGCGAAGGATACTGAAGAGGATGGCAATGCAATGGGGTGCCAAGTCAGCCGTGTGAATAGTAACCTGGATTTGGTGTATGCCATGGAAATCGAAGCCGATCAGCGATTGAACCAATTACAAACGGCGCGAACGCTACAAGAAGATAAAAGTGTGGAATTGGTCAATGACTTTGATGAATATCTGCAACGCCCAATTAGTTTGGAAAGCGTGCAGAGCGATTTTGAGGTTCCAGAAGGACAAACGG
Organism: Mesodorylaimus sp. YZB2_4; assembly: GCA_030248295.1. NCBI lineage: Eukaryota > Metazoa > Nematoda > Enoplea > Dorylaimida > Dorylaimidae > Mesodorylaimus > Mesodorylaimus sp. YZB2_4. The sequence continues at coordinate 72,722 of JASANH010000913.1, forward strand.
ATCGTTTACGGGAATTAAACGATGAATTGCGCGAGTTAAAAGAAAAAACTCGTTTGATTACAGTGCGTCGTTTTCGGTTTAAACTAGAAATGGAAAAATTGATGCAGGATGTGCTGAAACCAGGAGATGCTGAACAATTGAAGAAGATGTTGAAGATAAAAATGGAAGACGATCTGGCCTATTTCGATTTAAAGTATCAAGTAGAAAAGAAGAGAGAAGAAATTAATCGAGAAGCGATTTTCGAAATGTTGGCACAGGAAAATTCGGAAGAGGCAAAAAACGGGAAAGAAAGCATCGATGCGGGTGGGAATCAGAATATGGATTCGAGTGCGGGTAACAACGAAAGTGAGGAAGAGGATGGACAGAAGCCAACTGGTGAGTTCCTTATTCGAATTCAGCATGGGCGAGTTGGTTCATGTTCATGTTTTACCACATCACCAAACGCTTATGCGCACTCGAGGGTCAAGGGACACTTTGCACAAAATGATTCACCAGCCCGCGAGTCGAACCCTCGCCCGTAACTGCGCACCTGGCGTGAGAGGCAGACGCCGAAACCACCAGGCCACGAGGCCGGCTGGGCCACCTCCCACTGGGCTTGAACCCCGCTTAGGAAAATGCCATGGATCTCCTGTGGATTTCCTAATTGCCTTCCCCCCAATTAAAGCCAGCTAGAAATTAAGTTTTTTGTCAGCTTACAGAAAGTCGCTTCTGGTATTTCAGTCACCCTCTGTTTCAAAGCCTTGCACTCAAAATTTAAGCAGAAATGAAAAAGTAATGACATCGTTATTTAGTGAATATGGGCGACACTTTTGACGAGTTGTTAGGCGATATGTCGCCCGAACTGGTAGACGAGATATTGAATCTGGCAGGATTCAATGAATGGGATTCTCCTCTGTCTTCCCAAGAATCATTGACGTTATTTGTGAAAAACGAGGATTACGTCCAAGATGGAAACATGGACGTTGGCGCCAACGAAGTTGTGGACGAAAGCAGCAATATCGGTGAATTTCTCGGGTAAGAAATGCAAGTTTTTGCTAGCTGCCTGCACTGGTCATTGTTTTGCACTGTCGCTGAATTTCACAAGGGAAAAGTACTGATTATAGAGGCTTGCCATGTTGAGGCGTTTTGCTTTTCAAGTACTGCACAGCACACTTGAGGGCTGAGGAACCAGTTCCGACCGATAACGCAAATTATCGGCCGATAATACCGATAAGTTTTGAACGTTTCAAAATGTCAATTTTTTTGGCGGGAAATTTGAATTTTGGTCAAATCCCGATCATTGAACATGCATTTTTATCTCGCAAGCTATGCTTCCTTTAAAGACCAATTAGAATCACTTTGGAAGTCCAAAATCTCGGGCCTAAGGACTACGTGAATTGCAATATGCCAACTACGAACTTGCTGCTCTTCGAGACACACTAGGCAACGCATGACACCTCTAGGACCAGCCGTGTGACACTGTCAGGAAGTGGGCATAAATATTAAAACCCAGCTGGCAGGACAGGGTCTGGATGCTAGAATAAAAGTTATCCATGATCTTCTACCCTTTAATTAAAAAAGGTTGCAATGCAGGGCAAACTTCATGAAGTTTTTAGAACATGTCAAGAAAAGAAATGAGCAGATAGATGGATTCTGACAGCCAGAAAGCTTTATTATCCTCGTCGGCGTTATCTCCGACCCGGGATGGACATCCCCGTCCCCGTACCCGGATATATCGGGAAAGACTAACCCCATCCCCAAAAATGTCACCCAAGGTCGAACGCTAGGACTACAGCGATAATTTGTGGTCATGGCCTCTTTTTTGAGCCAGACTAACCTGTTTTGAATTAGACTAACCGGGGGCCTGATGGACTCTCTTGTTTCTGAGTGTGCAGTATGATAAGAGAGGCAGAGAGGTCGTCTTCGTTGAGAAGCATGAAAGTAACACTACGGGGCCAGCCCTACCTCCTTCCCTAACCCTAGTCTAGGCCACACGCAGACAGCCAACTGTTTTTGGTGTGAACTGTTTTGGTGTTATTTCGGGCATCCCAATAAGACAAGTCACGATCATGATGATCGTGATTTAGTTCCAGACCGTTCTTGGGCACTGAATTCTTTGATCCAGAATCCGTAGTCCCTGCTCCTCGTCATAATCACTATCAACAGGCCATATGCTCGCCCAACACTCTTATTGTCAGGAAAATCTATATTATCGGCATTATCGACCGATAACCGATAACGCAATTATCGGCCGATATCATCGGTCGGACCTGGCTGAGGAATACATATTTGACAATAATTTTTTACCCAGACGGGAGTCGAGCACTCTTTTTTAAGTGGGCACTCAGCGCGAGAGGCTGACGCCCCAACCGCCTGGGCCACGACGCGGGCTGGGAGACCAGGAGCAGAGTAGTTGAGCCTCACAGATGTTTGTTAAAGTGGGGCTAGTTCGTCTTTTCACGCGGCCAGACTCATCCGAGGGCGGAGCATTATTGAAATACGAGGATCATGGTCAAAGAAAACAGATATTAGAAACATACTGATTGAGAGCCAACATCGCTGACTTCGTCTGTTGGAAGGGGAAGGGGTAGATCGTCTTTCCAAAACAGGGGTACCTAGTCAGCAATGTTGTTAAAAGCGTCGTACGGACTGTTGACTGTATTTAAAGACAGACCATGTCGGAAAGAGGGCCTATTTCTGATTTTGTATGGACCGCTGTAGATTTTAGCCGCAACTCTTACAGCTTCCAGGTATGGGCAAAGGGGGTAGGGGGGTTAACCCCCCCCCCCCCACCTCAGGTCCAGCCCTGGCCTCCAAGCATAGGCCAATCGCCGAGCCAGCCTACAATACTGAATGTAAACAGTCATACAACTCACTCACTCGACTCGGCCCAAACCTGAGCTGCCGTACACGCAATCAAATCAGGCTTAGGCGATCAGCGCAGATCTCTACCCCTCCCTCCTCCCACCCATCCCCCATCTAACCCAGCTGACCTTGCCCATACGTGAGCTTTATCCGTGCTTTGCATTCTCAGATTAGCTTCAGACAAAACTGAAAAATCTGGGAAATCCGGAAAAGGCAGAGAATCTTAAAAGTTCCTGGAACATGCAAATTTTGGAGCCAAAATCAAAGAGAAATTTAGAAGCTGCATTCTGAGGTTTCTAATTTCGCATTACCCGCCTTTTTGTGTACCTGGTACCGGCTGACAATGCTGAATTAATTAATCAATTAGTCGTTTCTTACGGCCCTATGTGAATCTTTAGGCCAGGTTCTGATGCTCAGGAACGTTTGCAAGTGTAAATTTATGAAAGGTTCCCCGGTGTTTCTCAAATTTGATTTTTTTGCAAAAAACTGTGGCTGCTGCTTCTCAGTTCTCTCACAATGCGTTGATTTATGTTTCTTGGCAAATACTACGAGTATCCGATGCAGGCTATTAGGCTGTTTCAGATGCGAAATTTTCAAGGTCTGAAATGATTAGTCTTTTTTGTTTTAGAGAAAGTTCTGAAAATCAAGGTCAATAACTGCCGTCGATTAGATATTTTTCGGCATAAAAGTCAGGTCGTTTAGTCAGGCATGCGCGAAGATGCAGATTTTTGAACTTGAAATACAAGGACTTTTCAAAATTTTTATGCCTGTAAGTAATTTCTTCTAGTTTTTTTCGACTGCTTTTTTTCTGGGCTTAAGTTTTGCATATGTTTTACTTTTTCGCACTGGGTTTTGTTTATCGTGGCTTGCAGTTCTTATTTGGAAACTGGTAAGTGCAGTCGGTCATTTTGATGGAAGTTAAAATTTTTAGGGTTTCGAGTAGGATAAAAGGTTTGGATGTTAAGTATGAGGTTTTGTGTAAGACGAGATATATGTTTGGAAAAGGGTGACTGCATCAGTGTGTATAGAAAGGCAAAAAGTGGAAAACAGCAATTGAGTTTACTCGAAAAAGTGAGTTTTGAGAAGTACTAAAACGTGAAGGCTTAAAAAATTTGAATTTCGCGCCAAGAAGAAATTTATTGCAATGAGACAAAGACCTGGTCTGTTTTGTGTTGTTGGAAGTACATTCAGAGAGTTTTAAGTACTGATATTTAAAAAAAGATTTTGAATTTTAAATTCTTGCAAAAAGCTTTACTGGGATGAAAAATGATGCAAGACTTCTTATCGACATCCCAAGAGCACTCTTGATATAATAGGCTAAAAACCAGAAAAAGTACCAGAATCAATTTCACATGATCAGCCTGAAAACTGATGTATTTTTATTTCACTGCTGACATTCAAATTACATTTACATACAGTAGGCCATACCACAACGTAGCTGTTGTTTTCTGACTTCGTTCCTGGATGAACAGGCGACTGCCAGTTTCTAAAATGTTGGAGGTCGGTGAGGTACATATCTAGTAAGCTGGCTGCAGTGCTGCAGTAACTATTTTCTAGTGATCAGCGACCTAGTTCTGTATTCTGATATGGCCCCAATTTTACACGTGTTCAAAAAGCAAAAAACTGAAATCTGTTTTTTTGAATTTTTATTGAAATATTTTGTGAAATTTTCTGTGCCTGACTGAATTGGTAAATGTGAGCATGATGTTTTGCCTGGTTTCTATTCGAGGCACCTACAATATAGAAGAGTACTGGGGTAGTAATTAGCAGGGAAAAGTGCATTTGCTACCGTAGGCTGACTGGCTTCGACAGCGCAGTGCATTGAGCAAATAATTCATGCAGTGGAACGGGACAAGTTGGCATTCTGACTGAAAATACAGCTAAACAGCAGGAAATCTGCATAAATGCATGCATGCACCTGTGCAAGGCAAGGCGTAAAGTGAGGGCAAGACAGAAAATGGCGGATCGCTTCCGACTTGCTCGAATGCATAAAATTTTAGTGATGTCACAACCCCCCTCCCCACCGCATGCATGCAGATTTCCTTTTTTTACAACTAATTGCACAGTCGACACCCCATCACCCACACAAGGAATACTGTAGTTTCATCCTCCACATTTTTGCCGCCGCTGACCATTTAAATGCCTTTGTCAGGGGTTACTTGAATAGAATAGTTATAGGTTATAGTTTATCTCAAGTCTGGCGGTATTTTCGCACAAGGTAAAATATAGTTTCGCAGGGCAACGCACGGACTGAACTAAAAGTGACCTGTGAAGGAACAATTAAGATTTCTAAAAAAATCTGTTATCAGACAACGAAAAGGTGAGCCCAGCCATCCTACTCTAACCAAATGCGAGGCAAACGAGGTTGGCTAGGCTCCCTCGGCGGCACATGCTTGAGTGTGTTTATGTTATGGTCAGGGCGAGGCTCGCGGATCGTACTCTCACACTCACCCACAATGCATTTTTTTTCTCATTTCCATTGTTTTTTTTTATTTTTCTGGTTTTTTATTTGATTCAGTTTTATTTTTCAGCTGTACACATATTCTGTACAACCTGTCTATCTACTGTTTTTTTCCCCCATATTTTATCATGTTTTAGTGCACATATATTCTACTCACACAAAGGCAGAACACTGAAAAACGACGACTTCACAAAATGCTCCTTGTACTCACTATGCGGTAAGATGTACCTCGCTCTTTCTTTTAAAACTTTTAGCCGTCTCAGCAGTGATTTCCACAGGTCAACTATCTGGTTTTCCTCCTCGTAGTCTACCCTAGCAAACCATATGGACCTCTGTGCCGATTGCAAAACTTAGTTTGCAACTGAGGTGATAAACTTGTTTGACGAACTTATTATCCCGAAAACCCTATTCTCAGCCACCAACGTAATGGCCGGATCCAACTTTTGAAGAAAAATCTCCACTTTTTCCCAGAATGCTACTGCCCTCGGACGTGATACGAAAACGTGGTGAACATCCTCAGTGTTATCACGTGCATAGTAATTCATACAGTATTTACAATTAGATTCAACCTCGGCGAATTTAGAAACCCTACTTCTTGTGTATAATGCCTTATACAGCAAGCCATAGTGCAAACTACGAGTCGGTCCGTCAACATTCTTAGTCCTGGTTAGCTTCCAGTAAACCCCAAAATCTATTGAATCGTTCCCTTACTTTGCTTTTCAGTATTCCTGCAAGGCCAGGGTGGCCTTGCCCACTTTATTGTCCATTATGTGCTTATAAAAAAGCCTGGTTTTGACATGTTTCAGCGGGTATGTTCTTGTATCTAATCCCACACTACCCTGGTCCCTCAGACAAAACTTGGCAGTTATAACAGCCGTGCGGATATCTTTATGAATGCCAAGTGTACGGATATAATGGCTGCGTCGGTTACTCATTGTGTCAAAGAGCAAGCTTCCTGTGCAATGTTTATTTCACGTTATACATAGAGCGTGAGTGTAGTGACCGCATGCCACGAAGCTTCAGTGTTCCTGCAGCAACGCACAACGGTATCATTTGTCAGGGCTTAGGAATAGAGAAGCGCGTGGAGAGGGGACATTTTTCGCACGGTTTTTTTAATGGCAGGTTTGTGTTCTCTATTCCTAAGCACCTAGGGGTTGGTCCATTTCATGGACCTTTTTTAGTGGGGGTCTCGTCTACTGGCAGGTTGCCAGTAGTAGTATATGGCATGATTGGCGTTGTGGATGATTTGTCGACCGAATTAGCAACAATAGATAAGTGAACAAATAAATTTCACTGCTAAGAATCACGACGACATCAAGTTTCGGCTTCTGGTCGAAAATATGTCCGAGTTGTGCCATCCCAGATGCCCACCGACCGTGCCAAAAATCCCCCACTGTACTTTCCACAGCCCACACACGCAAAACATACGCCCCCTCCCCTCGCCTATGGTGCTAATCTCTATTCCCTAAGCTAACCCGCGCTTACGATGAATTGCACAACGTCACCGCAACCCGCCCGCCTATAAACAAACATGCGACCCTAACGAAATCACAGCACACCAAATAGACAAATCGCTATTTCGCGTACCACCATCGACAAAATTTTCTTTTCCACCTGATTTCAAAAAAATTACCCTTATTTTCTACTGTACAGCGAAAACTTCTCTACAAACTTCATATCTAAACCAACTATGTCAGCACTCAAAATTTCCGTGGACAGAAAACTGGAATAAAATCTACTTACACTTGAAAATGATTTCATAATCGTTAACACATTCTACTCCTTTAAAACTTGCTACCCAGCCTAACAACAATGCATAAAAACATTTATAAAATTCCATATATAACCTAATTATAACCTACTCCACTAAAACATGCTGGCATTTCAAAATAACCTACAAACCCGATTACTTATCCACAATATATTCCCTTTCCTTCAAAAGCTTGCTCTACAGGCTAACTACCACCGATGCACAGAAATACGATCATTTCGTACTATTGCGCAATGTGACTAACATTTTAAGCACCCACCTAAAAAATTTTTTCCCCTTTAAAACAGCCTAAAACATTCGTTACAAAACTACTAATAATAATCATATTTCACTGAACCGACACCTTGGTAAATAACCACCTGTCTGTACACCCACCACACCCCGAAACTCTCGTCATACTGCCCAATAACACAGCACTGCAGTACCCAACCTATTCCTAAATTTCACACCCATCGACAATCCTGCATACTTTCCTTTACCTCGATAATTTGTTCCACAACCAACTTGTTGCCTACCTATGCCCACGAACACGACTATTGCCCCCTATTACGCAATACACATGACTCATAATTCTACTAAAACTCGTACTCATTGCTACGCCTCAAAAAAAACCCTAACCAGCAACGCCCCCATTTTCTTTTCCGCTTGAAACAGTCACACAACCAACTACATTTTCCACAACAAAACTCAAAACTTTCGGCATATCCTGACCCATACTGCAACTAATGGCACAACTAATTTCTCCAATAAAAAATTTCCTTCATTCCGAAGAATTGCCCAAACCATCACACACACACACTTCTCCAAACATTTTTAAAAACTTACCCCTATATGCGAAAATTGTGAAATAACTAACCAACCAAACGTTATAGCTTAGTAAACAGATCTTGCCACAAACAATCACGGCGACATCAAACCGCGAGCATCCTTCCAAACGTTCACCCGACGTAAAATGAATTGCACAACGCACCGCAACGCGGCTGCCTATAACAAACACGCACGGCTACCTACATCGCGTCTCGCCACGAACCCCCTTCCTCTCACTTTTTCACCTCATCCCACCTAGAAAAACCTCGAAATTACTTTTATCTTGTCCAGCGCAAAATTCTCCACACACTTCATCCATAAAATACCTATGTCATCACTAAAAATTTCGAGAAAACACTGATCATAACATCACCTCGCTGCCACTCGCAGCCTCGCCTTCAACACGTTGGTATATATACCCCCGTGCTTTAGCCCAACTTTGCACCCAGCCCGGTACACCTTCCCTGCTCTATGTTTTCCACAGGGCCCACACACAAACCATACGCACCCCCCCCCCCCCCTCCGCCCATACTTTTATACTCTATTCCTAAGGTAAGCGCGGCGCTTACAACGAAGGTTATTTTACACAAAAATTTCTCAAAGGCGCAAGAACGACAAAAGACATATTACGACAAGAACGCAATGGATCATATGTTTTTCGCCAGAGATTTAGTTTGGTTACAGACAGTACCAAAAAGTCTGGGAGCGAAGTTACAATCGAAGTGAAGTGGCCTATACGTGATATTAGCCAAGCCATCATTAGTCGATGGTGTCATCCGTTTACTGGGATGCCCAACGGCGTAACGTCAACTGGTCAATAACCTGACTGAAACGATGCCGCGCGCCATGGCAGCCACCGCCAGATGACAGGTGGAATGATAAGACAGCCTTTAGCACAGCCACCCAAAAAGTATCAGTTGCTAAGCCAGATCATGAAGGACATGAACAAGGCCCCGTCAAAACTTCCAACCCACCGCCTTATCAACATGACCAGACACGAGCACCAACGATTACAAGTAGCCCGACGCCCGCCCTAGACCACCTGCCTTGCCGTCTGATATGAATCCTCTCCTCCCGCCCACACCAGGATCGCCAACGAAATTAATGCCAACGCCAGCACCTATGCCAGCCCAGTCGACGTCTGACTATACACAGCGGCGAGGAATCCTAGGAGGAGCGAGGAATTCAGTTCTGGCTAAACTGAACTGGACCCAGTGCCTCATACACCCTCGACGACATCTGCATATTCGCAAACACATTTGAGGAGCATCAGTCCCGATTGCAGGCAGTGCTAGAGCAGCTACACAAGGTGAACCTGAGGGTGAAGTAGTCCAAGTGCTGGTTTCTTAGACAGGAGATACCTTTCTTGGGTCACATTGTCACCCCTAGTAGCCTGGAAGTAGATCATTCGCGAATTGAATCTTGATATTGCACGTCCAAACTACTGTCACATAAAGCGCATAGTAAACTGAAGTACGTGAAGCTACAGAAATACAGCAAATGCAGTACACAACATGGCCTGGTATGGGATGATTAACTACCCTACAACTGAACAAGCCTCCTTCTCACTTCTTCCCTTAGGGGCCATCCATAAAGGACGTCCACCCAAGGGGGGAGGGTGGGGGTGAGCGGAAAGTGGACGGAAGTGGATGGGGGAGGAGGGTAGACTGCCGCCAAGTGGACGTCCACTTTACAAAATCGGCGGGTTTTTGGGAAAATTATCGCTATTATCATAGTATTAATGCTAGAGATACGAGTAAAATTACTAATATTTAAATCATCAAACGACTATCCAAGGACTCAGGTCGATTATATTCCAGTTTTCCTAAACAATTTTCATCCTTTTGGCTTTTCTTTTTCTGAGGCGGATAAAACGATTTTAGTGGTGCTGCCAATGGCTTTGTCGCTCAATCAGGTGCCTCGGTAACCGGCCGCGGTGTTGCAGCGGTTCGGCACTCGTCTATCCGTATTGCTTGAAAGCGAGTGGCTGGACTCGTCCCGGGTTCGATCCCTGGTGATGGAGGTCGGTTTGCGAACCATAAACCCTCGCTGACCTTGCACGCCAGGCCGTGGGTGACTCACCCGGTACCCTAGAGTCGCTCCGAGAGGGACGGGAGATAACGAGTAAACAACCTCAGCTGTTTAACACCAACAGGGTTCACAGTCCAACCGCCATCGCCCGAGGAGGTCGGTGTCCTGTCCAGGATGCCCTCGCGTGGAGATGCTCCTAGTGGAGAAACGCAGAGGGGCGCTGATGTGAGTACTGGTCCCCGCTCAACCCTGCTTAGAAGGTTTGACTGCTGGCTAGCCAGAGGGAAAACGGGCTTGGGCCCACAAAAGTTTGAAAAAAAACCAAGACGTGGAAGAGGAGGTTTGCTGGGAAAGTACTCTGAATGTGAGAGTGAGCGACTTTATCTGTGGCTGAAACATCAACTCCCCGTCCAGGGCGATAGATTCCAGGCGCAACCGGTTCATTGGGATGTCAGAGATGTTAGACAATTATAGATAGCATCGACTGGTTCGACCCTCGACGTGAATCCCGATCTCGATCTGGCTGATCCGTTCAAGAAATAAGATATTTTTGCGGGGATGACGTCCCTAGCAACCTGCTCTATATTTCTTTTCCTCGCTGACACTGTCTAGCAAACCACTCCAAAAACTCAGGAGACCTACCTTCCACCTAAAGCGGGATTTAATTCTGATTTTGGAGGAAAATTGGAGAAGTTTTAAATTGGATGAGGCATGACACATTTTCAGAAAGAAAGCGTAAACTTTTACTTTCCAGTTTGGCTGATGCAGCAGTCGAATCAAACCGAAGACTGAATGACCTATCATTTCGGCGGATCATTCGATGGTGGGAGCAATGCTTTTTTGAAGTGAATGTTTTCCTATGGCGGGGGGTCTGCTCAAGTGGACGTCCATTTTTTAGGGGGGTCCAGGCGAAATGGATGAAAGGTGGATAGGGGGAGGGGGGAGTGAAAAAATCGCATTTTTTGGTGGACGTCCTTTATAGATGGCCCCTTAAGAAGATAGCGGTTTGTGCACAATCATCCATGCTAGCTCCAACACCTGTCAGACCAATAAATCAAAGCTCTTAATTTGAATAACTAGTGTGATCTCACATCGAACGAGACTTATGATCTTAATTCGCCAACGTCGACTTGATTCGCAAAAAATAAACCGTTGACGGGTTGACATCAAAACGCTCGCTCTTTCAGAAAACTCAGGCGCTAAAAAAAAGAGAAAAAGTGCCGACTTCTTAGTTATGTTGCAACAGACTTTTTCGTCTAAACAGCCAGCTAGGCGGCAAATGCTTGAGCAGTTTTAAGAAATCCATAAAAAGCTCTTCTTTCATCATACGTGGATTAGTAAAATTCGCTCACCAGTGTCTACTGTAGTTTAGCCCCATCTGCCCATTTTAACAATAGAAGATGAATTGATATTTCGAAAGCTGTCTTTGCCAAGCTTAATTTTGCCGAACTAGCTTATCAGTAAAATTTGCGTTAAGCGACAGTGACTAGTCAAGGTAAGCTTTATAATCCATCTGAAGTTTTTGAACTCAAGCTGATGCTCCTGATGATGAAATTTCACAAAAAATCTGAAAATTTTGAATTCCCTAGCATACTGTAATACAAATAGTTTCCAGGATTACATTTGATTTGAAATAATTTTTGTATTGAAGCCTGCATTTTTAACTAGCGTGATTTGTGAGCGATTATTGCTCATTTTGTACGAGGGTATAATTTCTGAACAATGGCATAACTTTAAACAAGTAAAAAAATTTTCTAGTAAGAAAATGAAAACCGAATTGAAAATTTCCATAACATTTTTCGTTTTTCAGAGGGTAGAGAATGAAACTCAAACATTGTACAGATGCCAGAAAGAAACTATTCTTCCCATAGATATTAGTTATAGAAAAATAAAGAGTTTAAAACTTGCCAACAAGTACTGCTAACTTTATTTATTTCAATACTTTTCTTTCCATGTTCATGCTGCCATTACCCGAATTCAATCAATATGCACGATACTGAGTTATGGAAGGAAGAAGAAGTCAGGAAATATTGCGCAAAACTAGCAATCTTGCCGTCAATTACCACATTTTCCACACCTGATGATTTTGTGCGGTAATTCAAATTCGTCTCTGGGGGGGGGGGGGGAGGATTAAAGTTCAACCGGTGTCTAGACGGGGGAGAATAACCAGAGGGGGGATTTCGAGGAAATACGGTATGTGGCTCACTCTCCGTGTTAGTGCCAAATATTCTGTTAGCCGTGCATCTTCTTGTGCGTCCGCTGCGTCTTGCATACTGTAATTTACAGTATTCTGTTTATTTGGAAGAATTTTGCTGTTTGTGCGCTGGAATCCATAAGTGCATTAAAAATTCTCGCTTGCTCTAATGTCTGTGTGTTTTAGCTATCTTCCGAGCAACATCAAACATTTTTCTGGTTTCTGGTCTTCTAGCTCCTCATTTTTAGGAATTAGTACATAAGCCATGGGTAGAAAGAGTCATATTCGTGCCATGGTTAACAAAAATAGAAAATATCCATCAAGTAAAGGATACAGAAAAGGGCCAAAATTCGGCCCACACCTCCCGCCGAAACCAAAGGGTGAGAACATTGCAAATTCGTCTGGTCAATCAAGGTCCGTGATCACTGGAAATCCTACTAATATTTCTGGTCAAACTAGTGCAATCAAAGACAGTGCTGAAAATCGAAATCACCTGCTTCCAGGCAGTGTTCAATTGAAGATCACTGGTGTCAATTCTGGTCAATGCAGTCTCCCAATCACAGGCACTGCAATCAATTCCTTTATGACGCGTGAGACAAACTGGGTTTACAATTACAATCATTTCCATCATTTTTCTGTCACTCCGGATGAAAATTGTTTGTACAGCAGTTTAGCATATTTTATTGAACCATATCAATCCGAAACTGATATCCGCTCTTTTATCGATTCATTTTACAAAAATTGTGAATCAGATATTGTCAGTGATTTTTTGGGTATGGATCCTAGCCAATACTCAATTCAATATGTACAAGATGACAAAAAATGGGGATCACAAAAAGAATTGATTGCTGCCAGCACACTTTTCCAACGTCCAATTTATCTGTTCCTTCCTTTACACGATGATAAGAACTTACGACCTGATCAGTATGTGGTAGAAAAATATTGTCCATTTTATAAAACAGAACCAGTGTGGAAAGTTTGTGATGAGAAAATGCCAATTGTGATCACGGGCATAGCACCACTTTTTGATCCATTATTGCTAAGATTGGATGCCCTGCCCACTTGGACTGAAGTTGAGAAGCCAAAAACGAATCTTCCTCAGACATCTGCGACAAAAACAAGTGCAGCTTTGACTGCAGCGCCTGAAATGGGTCAATGCAGCCAAGTCTTAAATGAAGAGGAAGAAATTAATGAAACGGTGGGGGAAAATATTTTTATTTTTGGAGTAAAAAGTTTTATTTACACATTAGATCATTTTCGGACAATAAGAGTATCTGCGGATGAAATGTGTCTTTACAGCACTTTGTCCTATTTTATTGAACCGTACGTATCTGAAATTATTGTTCGAGAAAAAATTGAGGAATTTTATAAAAATTGCAAATTTTCAGTTGTCGGGAAATATTTAGGAATGAATCCTGTTACATATTTTACCCGATTTATCAAAGATAGAAGAGAATGGGCATCAGAAATTGAAATATTAGTGGCAAGTACATTATTCCAACGTCCAATTTATGTATTTCGACCACGTTATAAAAATGCGCGAGCTGATGGGTACGATGTGGAAAAACACTGCCCTTTCTATGCCACTGATCCAATATGGCAGGTGATGGGTGATCCAGAACTGCCCATCGTTATCAAGTGCACACCGTGGCCCCGAGGAATGTATTTCCAACCAATGGCCTTGAGGAGATTGAGTGCACAGAACGATACCACTCTGCCACCCATGCCTCAGTTGTACAGGTATGACCAGGAACCACCACCTAAACTACCTCGATCAGTGACAGAAGAGGACGAAGATACGAATTCGACCACTTTCGAAGAAAAAAGGCAGCAAATGGAACTCGAATCGTCGAAAAGGCAAGCTGAAAAATGCAAAATAGAACTGGAAGCATGTTTAAAGTTGATGGAAAATTACAAAAGGGGAATGAGGAAGGCGGAAACGCAACTTGAAAGGATGCACCAGGAGCGAAGATTACTCAAGAATCAAGTGGGAAACTTACTGGTCATAGTAAGTGTATTCATGTCTTGTTTTTGCGGATATGCATGTGTTCTCTCAGATATGACGGGTTATTCTTACACCTTCCTTGTGGACAGCAAGTTTTCTTCTGGGATCCATGAGAAACTTCGAGCCTGGTATCCACTCTGGATCTATCGTCAGTTTTATGTGGATCCAAGTGCTGCTACGCTCGGATGCATGTACTATGCTCTCTGGCCTATTCGTGCACTGGTTCAGGGAACCATTCCACCTCTCCTAAGTCAGGGCCAACACACGACCCAGAGCGAGATCGAGGTCGAGTGGCTGGTTTGGTTTCAGGCATCGGTAGAGAACTAGTCTAGAGTACCTGGCCTGCACTTGCTCTACGAGCACTCCAGGCTCTCAAGGAATGCTTGCCCATTGTTAAGGTTGTCCCGGGGTCGAGACATATCTTAAACTGTGGGCAATGACAAAGGGAAACGCTGGAAAAACTTCAACGGCCACACGAGGTTCCCGTCAAGAGTGGCAGGTAGTTAAAGTAAGTGGCCAATTTAGATTTTTTTTCAAGATATCTTCGCGCAGACTGCTCAAATGGCATGTTGCGGCCCGACAGACAAGTTTGTGCATCCAATTTAGGCAGCCTGCGCGAAGATATCTTGAAAAAATTCAACATTGAACTATTACCACTTATTTTGACCACCTGCCACTCTTGACCAGAATCTCATCCGGCCGTAAAAAGTTTTTCTAGCATTTCCCTTTGCATGGCCCGTAGTTTGAGACATGTCTCGATCCCGGGAAAACCTTAACAGTGGACAAGCATTCCTTGTGAGCCTGGAGTGCTCATAGAGCAAGTCTAGGCTAGGAGCTCTAGACTAGTTCTCTACCGATGTCTTCAACCAAACAAGATACTCGACCTCACCTCGATCTCGCTCTGGGTCTTGTGATAACCCTGACTTAGGAGAGGCGGACTGGTTCCCTGAACCAGTGCACGAATAGGCCAGAGAGCATAGTACTTGCATAGCCGGCTACGGAAGTACTATGCTCTCTGGCCTTTACAGGCATGGGCTATGCAAGTACTATGCTATCTGGCCCCACACAGTCTGCGCTCTATCGCGCTCTGCCCTAGGATCGACCGACCTGGCATTTGTAACAGAACCAGGACCCAAACTCAGCGGCTGTTTTTACCAAAACAGAACCAAACCGGCCGAACCAGGAACGAGATAAACCAGTTTTCTTGCGGCCAATGAGGCTAGATCAGACAAGTTTAGCAAAGCTCAGCAGCTTGTTCAATTGCAATGAAAATCAAGAAAAACCCACCATAATTCGTAGTTTATGGATGTCCTTCCGCTAGAAGCCATTTTAACCAATAACTTCTCCATTTTTGCATTGCAGATCAGTGTGAAATGATGCAAGGCACGCGGGCCGTATCAGTTCTATATGTTTCGGTTCAGTTCTTGGTTTTTGGTTCAGTTTGAGAGCACTAGTTCTTCCCATGCAATTTAGCCTCAACTGAGACATCATCTGCGATACTTTGCCTCCACAAAGCGCTGCACAGCAAAGCTCTGGGCGCTGGTTCTCACATCAGATTCAATCAAAACTTTATTGGCCCTGGGCCTATATTCAAAAATTATATCCACTGCTCCACGATTGCGCAAAACCAGCTGCTTCGTGTGCCATGAAACCAAAACAATTTTGGTGTGGTGCACCAAACCGAAATTCTGGTTCCAACTCTCTCGGTTCGGTCAAGTACCGGGAACCAAACCGATCAGCCAATGAAGTTTGGTCGAAGCTGGCCCACGGCTGGCAGGCTGCCTTACGGAAGGCACGCATTTCTTTGTGGGCCAAGGCCAACAAAGAAATGTGCGCCTTCTGTAAGTGCATAGAGTCGAGGACAAACAAGATTCGATAAGATCAGCTGAGTCACCAGAGTCTTTTTATCTACAGTATGTAAAAAATGGCACAAGCAACTAGACTGTAGCGGGAAATTCGAATTTTCAAAGTGCGAGACCCATAAAAACTTTTTAATTTTTAATAAAAAACCTACTAACCATTATAGCGTCTCAATCGGCAGCTGTTTTTGTCCAACGCTATTGCAGATGCTCGACTAGCGCTCGATACTGTGCACAGAGCTGGCAGCCGGGAATGTCACCCGTCAGGATGATGCCATGGACTAGATCAGAAAACTTGGTTAGCTGGCGTGGGTTATTGGCGTGGTGAGCTCTAAGGCTCAACCCCCTCCAGTAATGCTGACCCAGTCGCATTACATCTCTCCCTCATATGGCGCTGCGGTCGTCAATAGGGCTGTTTCTGCTTGTTCTTACTTTCCGCATGAGATAAACCATTGAGCACAATCCTGACTTGAATTTTCTTGGTTCTTGTAAAGGTGAGTTTTTCTGGAGACACTCACAAATAGATCGGATGTGTGCAAGTCGAGAGACAGTTGAACTTACTCCACTTGTTTTCAGATAGCAAAACTGAAAGGGTCACTTGAACGAAAAACTCACGAAGTTGCTAGTTTGGATAAAGAGACATCATCCGTAATCAAAGTACGTCAAAGAAACAATTCACGTTACAAAATTTATCATCATATTCCGAAATCACAAGCCGAATTTAGCATAGCGTCATGGAGCGTCAGAAATTTTAAATTAAAAAAATTTGATCAAATTTTAGAAGCATTAGCTGGTTCTGAAAAAATTCAAGAAAAAACTGCAATAATTACTGCTTATCTGAAACAGAACCCAGGAATTATGGAAAGAATGATTCGCAATCCACGACAATTGCCGATGTTCACTAAAAAATTATCCAATGCTGCAACTTTAGATTTGCAATTGGATATTGGTCTTTCATCTAGTGCCATGCGACGCCTAAAACGCCGACTGGTTGATCATGGATTGGACCCATTTGTCTCTGAGAGACAGATTCGAAAAGAACAAATATTGCATCAAAGTAAAACAGAAATGGAAGAATGCACTTTGGATTTGATGGAAATTAAGGACGGCAAAGAAATCGAAGTGAAACGACCTTGCATTCGTGCCCCCAAATTAATACCATTTATTCGAGAAATGTATGAAATGACTAGAAAACGAAATATTATGATGGAAGATGAAAATTTTCAAGGACATATTTGGTTAGCCTTTTCTGGGGACACTGGTGGTGGCACCACAAAAATTGTATTTTGTTTTGGCAATTCTCAAAAACCATCGTGTGGAAATAATTTGCATATTTTGGCCATTTATGAAGGCGATGATTCGGCTGAAAATTTGAGACGTGTTCTGGCTAATTATGGGAGTGAATGGGAAGAACTTCAGAAAATGCGTCTACCCAGGCCAAGTCTGTCTTTTAGTGGTGATAATGAATCAATCAATGATCCTTCTGATGCCACATGGCCAGTCCGCCTACATTTATTTGGTGATTTGAAATTCCTATCTAACATGATGGGCCATTCAGGATCTTCTGCCACTTCGCCATGCATTTTCTGCAATATTAAGCTAACAGAATTGAGAAATGCGAAATCAGGTTTCTATTCTCAAAAACATGAATGCAGAAAATTAGAAGATTGGAAAGAAGCATTAGAAATTGGTGGAAAAGCAATGAAAGAAATGAGTATCAAAAGCAAACCAATATTACCATTAGAGATAGAAAATATTTTTCTACCAGTTTTGCACATAATGTTAGGCATCGGAACACAAATTGGTTTGAAAATTGAAGAAATTTGTAAACGACGCGATTTTCAGCAAAATGCCAAAAACGGTGGACAAATTTCAGAAAAAATGTGTCTCACTTGCTTCGTGTGCAGTCAAGGTGATTTAGTGGATGAAGACACAACATGGATCAAGTGTACCGAATGTGAAATTTGGGTCCATTGGAAGTGTTGTCTCGTACTTCGACTCGATGACAGTTCTGATGATATGGACGAGGAGGAGGAGGAGCGATGGGCGTGTCCGAAGTGCGAGCGCGAAGATTACATGGAGATTGATGCCCCTGTATTTGCTCACTTGCATGGAAAAAGTCAAAGTGATCAAAATTGCGTCGAGGCTGCAGGCACAGACCAGCAGGGTGACTCATCTGAGGAACCTCAAGCATCAGTTTCAAAGAAACTTTCAGCGACAGAATTATTTTCTGCAGCATTGAATCGTCTCAATATCAATCCGTATTCGCTTCGTGGTGGCATTTATGTGGGAAATCATATTTACAAAATGATCACAGGCGATGGTCCAAAGATTCTGACTGAATGTTTGATAAGTGCTCACCCGGACGAACAATCTCAACACGATATTCTTGAACAATTATTGCAAATTCTTGGAACAGTCGTAGGAATCATGGGAAAACCAAAATTTTTAAACGACCAGGAAATAAAATTATTGAGCGAATCTTGTATAAAAATTGGAAAATTATATGAAAAATTATTTCCCAACGATCTGTCAGTTAGTCCAAAACTGCATATTTTGATTGAACACGTGCCAGCATTTGCTCAGCGTTTGAAAACTGTTGGCCTAATATCCGAACATGGTCTCGAGAGTCTACACGCAACTTTTAATGGAATTGCTCGCCGATACGCATGTTTGCGAAGTATGCCCAGAATCATGCAAGCTATGCTCAAAGAGCACCACTTGGCTTCAGGACGTCGACGGATTCGAGAAAATACACTAGAAGATTTGGCATAATGAAGAGACTGACAAAACGTGAGCACAGGCCTCTGGGTCTGTTTTAATCCCCCTCTTTTTTGGCTTTCTCACAGGCATATTTTGCTTGCTGCGGGAATGTTATCTGTTGGGATGAACTGCAGGGCTCTCCTGTACGTAGATGTCTAGTAAGTGCTAGTGTCCATGCTTATCTGGAGAGCACGACAAGTTGATCTAACTGTGAACTGTAGGTAGAATTAACGAACAGTTTTAATTTCGCGCGTATTTAGACCTGATTCTCAGGCACAGATTGGTGATTACGCTAAAAGATTGGAGAATCCGGAACATTTTGAATCTGTTTTTCGAAATGTTGATATTTTGGTGTTATGCCTGTTACATACTGCCAAAATTTGCTCGCTTTATTTGCTCTTGAGCTGCTGTCGTCTGTTCGCAAAATCATGTTTAAACACTTCGGGACGACCTGCGAACAGAATTGTCTGCTGCTGTAAATGTGCAGTTACACTCTTCTTTACTTCAATTTTTTAAATTTAAACACTGTCATTTTTATTTAGGTCGTCTTTCTGAGATTTCCATGCTGGTGGTTTTCTTGGTCTGTGGTCTTTCAGAAATGCTCGATTTAATTTTTTATCCTTGAAACAGTGTAAATATCATTGCGATTTCGTGTTGCTGGGTGAATTTTAAAAAATGCATGGGCCAACTGAAACCACTGATTAGAAGTCGGGAGTGCACGAATTTCTACTTGGTTGTGTTTCAAAATTCGTAAAAAAGGTAAAAAGAAACCGTCTGATCAGCAGCAACGCGAAACACATAACAGCTACATTCTTTGCATGCACTGTACCTTTAGATTCTCACACAGAAACACATTTTATACTCTCCAACATACACTTGGCTAGGATCATTTCTTGCATAATTAACATTTATTTCAGTCAATTTCGCGATTGCCCTAGAACAGGCACGATATCGACCAAAAAGTGTCTCGCTTGTCTCCAATCGAGTACAACAAACATAAATGACCACTGGCCATTCCATACCCGTCACTTCACTGCGCTTCCCGCCACGTGCAGTGGTTGGTTTGGTAGCGACGAGGGTGATCAGTAGGATTTGGAGTTGTGAGGACTGCGCAAGTTTACTGGTTCTCATTGGCAGTTGCTGTTTGGTACGTTTACAAGAAATTTCGTCCCACTGTTTTTTGGGGGTCACACAATCAGTTGATTTTTTGGGTGTTTTCTGAATTTCCGTGATCCCTAAATTATGTTTTGCAGGCTAACGTTATAGCGTTTTGTGGGTGTAAATTCAGTCATACTTTTGTGGGTTCTCAATTTCTGCGGCTGCTTTTTTAGGAGTTCTCATAAATTAATAGCCGTAGATACCACTTAACTTTTTTGGGTTTGCGGTAAATTTTTGCATAGTTTCAGTCCTTATTATCCATGATTTGAGCGGTTTTTGGATAACTGTAACAGTTGATGGGTCTTGTCGAAATCTTGCTCTTTTGTCTGCTGCCTGTCATCTGCTGTTGGTCTTGTTTGATGCATGATGAAGAAGGTAAATTTACTTTTATGGAGAGAAAATGAAAAAAAAAGTAAATTTACTTTTTAACCATGAGCATCATATCTGAGGCCGTATTCCAGAAACTCGAAGGAAACCTCGAGGTGAAAGGAAAATTTTCCTGCAAGGTCACTGGAACTTTCCTTCAAGCTCGCAGGGTAAATCTCTTGGAGCTCGACGGAACTTTCCTGTGAGCTTAAAGGAAAATCGCCCGGTGAGGTGACCCTATTCCAGAAGCACAGTGACCTTAAAGGAAACTTCAAGTGAGCTGGAAGGAATTAGCTCAGTGGATTTTACGGTTTCAACCAAGTGACTACATGTTCAGGCACTCACACATGATATGGGATGAAATGGAACTGCGTCAGTCTCGTCGCCTAAGCCCGATAAAAGTCAGTCGCCATTTTTGTTGTCATCGGCGATCACGATGTCCTTCATCTATGGTGTTTTCTGCAAAAAAGTCGGGCATGTGCCAATCGAAGCACCGTGCGGCCAGCCATATCCATGCAGCCAGTTTTGTGCCCAACGAGACTCAGAATGAAGTCATCCAAAATGCCGCCTACACTTGTCGATTGCGATCTCGATTCACACCCTCCTTTTCTTGTGAGCCTTGTTATACTTCCGTTGGCTCTCATTTCAAAGAGGCTCTTTGAATGGTGTCATACTGGAAGCCATTTTCAGCGCGGATAGGCCGAGTCGACTGAAATGATCCCTCGCTGGTAATACCTCCACGATATCCCGCAGGCAGCTCTGTCGAAAAATGTGCGAGTTGTGGGATGACTTCAACTATGTATGTACAGTATACAGTATTAGTGAATTCATACAATGATGGTCGCACGCTACTTCCACGTTGACAGACGTGTACTCTTTTGATTTCGATATTGCTCAGGGTTTTCTCGAGACGTCTCAACCGCCCAACCTAACTAAAATTTGCTCACACCCAACCTTGCACACATTCTCGAGCATAAGCGCCTTCAGGAAATGCCTTTAATGTACCTGACTTTTTTGCAAAATGCTTCGGAGACAGCTGTAATCATTTTCGATAGAGCTGCAGTAGCTGTGAAATGCTAGGCTAATCACCATCGAGCAATTGATATGGCTTATTGCTTGCATAAAATCAAAGCGCAGTAAGCAGCTGCTGCTCAACTCTTCATCAAAGCATTATTTGTTCTCATCGAGTTCAACGAGATCCATTTTAGCCGCACGACTATGTTAAACCATAGACAAACCTCGCAGGAAACCCGATTTTAGGTGCTCTCGACCACCTAAACGTTTTTTCCTGCGAGGTGGTCAAACTCGCAGCAACTTTTCTCCAAGGAAAGTTTCTGGAATAGCATTTTGTGTAAACCCTTTAAGCTCGCTGGAAAACTTGACCCGCTGAAAGGAAAACAGTCAGCGGAATTGTTCCTGTAGTAGGGTTTACTGTGACCTCGGAGGAAACTACCCAGCTGACTGGAAAACCTCACAGGAAAACGCTTCTGGAATACGGCCTCTGGCCTGAGCCGCCCAGACTTCTCACATCGGGAAATTCGTCATGTGTGAAAACGTGTCCACACAGAGCAGTGTTGGCTTGCCTTCGTTGCCTGGTCGATTCAGACGAGGCAGAAACCTGTCGGGTTGATGTCCCAGCCTCCCACAACCTGGGTACTTGCGAATCCATGCTTTCCCTGGGAGCCGCCGTGGCTCAGTTGGTCAAGGCGTTGGTCGCTCATTTCCTGAGCCAACAACCTGGGTTGGGAGGCCCTAGTTCTGTAACGTGTGAGCACGGCAGTTTAGTAAGCCCGTTCTCAGAGTGGCAACCGGTCTTAGACTGGCCAACGCGCACACTGGGCGAACTTCATGTGAAAGAGTCTCCGACTCCGCAGTGAAAGGAGCCCCAGCAACTTTTGCTGTCTTGCTGGTTGTAAATAGAAAATTTGCACTGATTTGAAAAAGTTGTCCGCTGAAACAGGAAGGCTAAGCGTTACAGGCTGAACCTGAGCATCATAACTGGTTCAAAATTGAGTTTCACTCACGACATTTTTGCAAATCTTTTCAGGAAACTTTTTCCACGAGCTTGAGGATAGGCTACCGCAGCGGTCGGTGAGCCAGGTTGCAAAATTTGTGGGAACACCGCATTTGGTACCCCATGTGGATTCCACATTGGTCGTCTATGGGTAAGAAAATATTGAAAATATTTTTAAAAAAAGATCATAAAATTTTTTTGTTTAGCCATTATTCACTGGTTGATAATACGACTCCCGTCGGATCTGTCAAGTTTTAACAGTCGAGTCAATCCTCGATCACCATCCGCATTATGGGTCTTTATAAAGGTTTTTTCAAATTCACAAAATTCTACGATTGTGCGAGTTTGGCATGAGTTCGACTCCTAAACGAAGAATCATTTTTGGAAATTTTTTATAGCTTAGGCATAGCAGAAGTGTTAAATACGCAAGTAGTATTGGAAAGCAGAGCGTGATTTTATTTTCGGTTGGTTTTTCTTCCGCCTTTCCGTCAGTTTTTTTTCTCTCTTCTTGAACAGTGTCGTTTCTGGTATCCATACATTCGCACTGTATTTTGGTATTTTTCATATCCTTGAAGTTTCGTGCTCATGTTTCTTGGCAGAGGTTTCTCATACAGGGGTGATGAAGTATCCTAGACTATTTTGGGCGGGAAATTCAAATTTCAAATCATATCATTTAAGGTATCATTCAACTGCAGTAGGCTAGCGCAAAAGAATTATGTGGGCTGGAATCGATTCCCACTGGGGGATCAAATTTTTATTTTCTCGAAATCACCACTTAAATTTTTTCCAGTGATTGTGTGTGCCTATTTAATGCACAGCCTTTGCACTTTTCAATTGGACGCTCTTATTCACTAGAAACTTGGAAGTTAGCTCGAACTACTAGGATAAGAGAGCGTACTGTAACTTGGAAAATATGGGTGCAAAACTATTTTAATGAGTCAATATGCGTCCCAGGAGGGAATATGGAGTATTTGGGAACTGTATGAGTATTTGCAATCAAATGTGTACATAGTGATAAGTGATAAATTTTTTGTATGAATCGCACTGCAATGATTGGTTTTTAATGCTTTTGAAGTAAATCATGGTCACCAAAAATTCTCTGGTTTTGTATGAGTTATCTCAGCTTTTGCCTACGATGCTGTGTCAAAAGTGATTTTGTTGTCCGATTATATCTAGCGCTTTACTTTAGTCCTTCGTTGTTGTTAGCATTTGTGGTGGGAGTTCGAATTGCCACTTTTCCTGGACCCACAAAACTTCGTGCCACAAGCATGCTGAAATTTTTATCTTCTCAAGTTTGGTGCCATCAAAATGGAGTTTTACTGCATGCATGTTTACTGCATGCTGGCAAAATGGAGTTATCACTCTGCCTATGCATTCTCTAGAATCATGCATCATTCACTTGAATTTCGATTTGGGGATCCACTGCGGATCTCGCTTTGTGCTTACTGTGACGCAGAATGTAGGTACTGCGACAAGGTCGTCGGTGGTGTAGCGGTCAAAGGCGTTTGTCACAGTTTGCTTGGCAAAGCTGGAAACTCTGGCCGTCCGAGAACAGGGCTACTGGGTGGCGGTGGGTGACTCACCCTTCATCGCTCCAGGGTCGATACACGAGGAGAGGCCTTATAGGGTGGGAGGTTCTCGAATCCTGGTCCCCTCACGGAGCACGGGCTGGTATGGTTATCCCATTGGGTAACAGCCGACATCGCGGGGTAGCGACTAACACTCGCCCTTGCCCGGTGCGTCCCGGATTGACCCTAGTCGATCCAGGATGCAAGATAGGGTCAACTAACAAACCCCGCCAGCCCGCGGTGAATGTTCGGTCAGCGGCGCAAACAAATGGTAATGCTAAAAGAACCTGTTATCGTCACACCAACACATCATCCGTCACGCAAACACGATTTAGATAAAAAAGTTTATTTTAGCATCGCCTGGCACAGAACTATTAAAATGTGTACACCCCCTTCGTACCGCGGCCATCTGGGGACACGTCATTCTTACGCAATGCATGATCGATAGAGCGACGAGAATGTTCTTTCGACCCGTGTAGAAAATTGGCATGGAAACTAACTTTTAAGTTCCCGCTCTCTGATGTAAGCCTAAACACAAATCATCAGTGCGCATCTAGCCAAAGAAGAAACTATTTCTCACTCGTCAAATTTGTTAAACAGCCATAATTTATCATTATTAATTATGAAATTCAAAGCAAGGTCAGCACGGCATGAGCAATGTTGATTCAGTTTGTCTTCAACTACTAAGAGTATCATCTTCCTTCTGGGCGCAACATGTTATAAAGCGAGTTGTAAATACTGGATTTGTTAAATCAGTTATACCGTTAGTTACGCAAAATCGCTCGGCTCGGCCGATTTAGCAGCTTACAAGAACGTTCGGCGTAGGAAACGTCAAAATTGTCATGCTGCAGCTTGACGAGTAGTGGTTTCTTATTTTTTGGCTTTTTTTTCCATTCCCTCACTTCTACTTATACAAATTTTGAATCCTGAAATATTCTCTGCAAAACGCCGCCCTGCCGCAATCCTCCTTGGTCCATTTTCGGCAAAATAAGGGTCGATGAAGTGTTAAATCGATGTGGGTCGCTCCTTTTGGTCCATATTAGAGTAAGTTTGTTCAGGTTTTTGCATCGTTTTTGTGATATTGCTTTAACAGAAAATAAGTGTCTTTGTGTTTTCTGCAGATGCAATATTTATACGTATTTGATCTGATGTTTTGTGTTGGATACAGTGCATATACTGTAATCAGCGAAAAGGTGGGGGGATGGAAGTCATCAATATGAATGAGAGATTCCGATATTATGGAAGGGTTTAGACTAACAGGAGGAATATGCGCAGTTTTTTATTGCATTGCATTGTTCATCCGCGTGTTTCAGGCTGCAGCATTTACCGAAAGCTGAAAAATCCGCTTTTCAAGGTATTGTTTCAATATGGCAACAAGTCAACGCAAGTTTGGCCGAAAAAATTCGTTTACCGAATCATCGGATGACTATTGGGTCACTCCGATGATCACTATTATATCTGGTCTCCCTACTCTATGGGACGAGTCGAACCAACAATTCAAGAGCAGGAATGCTCAGAAGGCTAACTGGGAGCAAGTTGCTTCCGAGCTAAAAACCAAGGGTATTAATGTACCTGGTAAGTAAAAGACTCGTTTGCGCAGCCCTTTTTTTCGCCCCTGGTCGATGCTAGATACAGTAAATAAGGTGGAAACAAGTGCACGGCGAAGACTCTTATCTCTGGCGCAGGTCCGTTTTCAGCTACCTTCAGTTTGGACACTATCGCGCTAATCGCTGTCGTAGCGCTTGCCTACAAGAGCTACGAAATGCATTCCCAGTTTGATTAAAGCGAAAATGATCAGGCGCTCTGATTTTAGACCGCGCGTTTTTAATACAGTCCAAGGTGCTCCTGACGCTATGCACCAGCGTCTCCTGGTTTCCGCAAGAGTTTTGATTCAACGAGTGCTTTTTTACATTAAACACACCCAACACACCCTTCGAAGACTCAGCGTGCCTACTGTAGCCGCTTGCGCCGCTCATCTGATCTGCAGGATTTTGTTTACTGTATTGAAAGAATGCAGTAAAATCCACGGGTCGTTTGTTAAATTGAACGAGACGCCCTCATTACTCATTTAAGAAAAGAAACGGCGCAGGAAGCTGGCTTATATTTACATGTTCATAATTTACAACACCACCAAGCACAGGTATGCGCAATCGAGGGTGAAAAAGATCAGGAAATGTTTTTCCAGGCCTCAAGTCTAACACACGCCCGCATGTAGCTGCGCGCCTAGCGTGAGTGACAGACGCGTAATCCACCAGGCCACGAGTCTGGTTTATATATATTACATGCTGTTTGACAAGCCATTCACAAAACTCGCCATTGGACTGCGGGGTTGTCATTGAGCAAGTCAATTGCACCTGCAATGCTACACCGTATTCTGATCAGCCTGATTCTTCTGAGCTTTGATACCTCTAGAAGGAAGGTATGCATGGTAAATGCGTTTTCAATGGCTAAAAATCCCGCCAAGGATGAATGAGGCGTGTTAAATAAACCTCGCATTTGCATCCATGATTCGTTGATCCAAGTCAATTTATCTCCGATGCCTTGGTCGTATCGATCGATCGACTGATGCCTTTGTCGTATTGATCCATGCCTCTGCATCAGCCAGCAGCTGATTGATCCTCAGCGAAATAAAGCCAGAGGCAGCAGCTGTCGCAGCACATTAATATCAAAGTTTAAGCGGCCAAATCACCATTTGCTCTCACGTTCTCGATAAATATCGGCCCGCATCCGATGAAGAAACGTGTTGGGCACCAATAGAGCCCCATGTGATGCAAGTGACTGTGCTATTTTTCCTCTTGGATTGTAGTCCAAGGACAAGATTTCCTTGAAAAGATACTAGACTGGTGTCATAGTGTATCGTTTCCAAAGCTGGTAGATACAGTCCCCTACATCGTTTTGCAGTAAGACTAGTAGCGGGAATTCAAAGCCTGCGCAATCTTTGAGTTAAAAGAGCAATGGATCGCTGCGTACCAAACTCTTGGCTTGCAACGAAGTTAGCCAGACCTCAACGTTGTTGGTGAATGAAAGATTTACCAAATTACAAATCAGGACCAGGCGACAAGTACAAACGCAGTCTGCTGCTTTCTGCACGGGTGCTTGAGCTCGCCACTCGCGCATATGAGACAGTCGCTGAATGGACGCACTCATTGAAACGTTCCAAATTGGCAACTTTGTTAAACTGCTGCTCATTACAATCTGTTATCAATCTTTTTGATGCCATCCATTTCGCACCAGCAACCACAGTAAGCGCGCCAATTCAATTTTTGGGTGGAATCAGGGGCCTAGCACTCTTTGTTGCTAAGCCCCATTTTTCCACCGTAATTCTTCCTCCGTAATCTTCTTCAGGGGGGGGGTAGTCTTTTTTGCGAGGCCACTTGTTTCATATAGCAGATAGATTTCGAATCTACACCTGTCTTTAGACCGTAAAGGCATCAGGTGCTCACTTTACATCCTGTTTAACCGTCAGAGGCTCTTTCAATTGTCAAATCATTTGTGCAAGTCTTTCTTTGGTTTTTAGGTGGCATCAATGACATTAAGAAACGATGGTATGGTCTTCGAGATGCCTTTTTTAAGAAACACGAATTAAAACCCATTGACTCAACTGGCCGTGTTTCAAAGAACGCAAAATACTTTGATTCAATGGGGTTCCTTGGTCAAACTTTAAAATTTAAAAGGTATGAGTCGAAGGATTGGTTTTTTTCTAGATTTTTGGAATTTTTATGTTCTTTTAGATCTGCGTCTAATCCTGAAGATGAGGAACCACCATCGAAAAAAGTAAAATGTCAATTGTCTGGTGATCAGACAGCAGCTGATGAAGGTATGACAGCCGTGTATTCAATACTGGCTGTCGGCACTACCCCGCCACCGTCACCAACGTCACGCCAACCCCAAATAGTTATCCCCAGTCAAGCCGAAATCGATAAACAACGTCAAGTATTGTTGAAAGAAATGGAATGCTTGGACGAAATTCGTCAAGCTTATGAAAAAGAGCGCGATAAAAAATTGGCAGCACCAGGGACCGCAGAGAAGAACAAAGCGTCTCAAAAGTCCCGTTATGATAGCAAAAACGGGAAATTAGGGAGAATCGATTTGCGTGAAGCAATCATCAAAGAAAAATTGGAGAATTTAAAGTCGAAGGAATATTTGAAATATGTTTCAGAAGATCGTGATCGATTGGAACGTGCGGTGAAATCGATGATGCCACTGACGGATGATCAAAGTGGAGACGCACGCCAGCAACTGGTGGATGAATGCAATCAATTATGGAATCAGTATTCTGAATTATTAAATCATAAGAGCGAAATCGATCAGCGCTTTTCAAGCTCGGATCAAAACGATCGGGATCAATTACATTATGGAAGGCAATCGATTTCCATTAAAATCGAATTGATTATTGAGCGCATATCGAGCAAGAAAAAAGATATTCGTATTTATGATTTGAAAAAAGCGAAAAGAGCGGAGGATGATGAAAACCGTTGTCTAAATGAGCTTGTAACAAATATTTGTAATGGAGAAATCCCTGATTTGGGCCAGTCAAGCCCAGGCTTGGTTGAGAGGATTTTGGAAAGTTCCGTCGTCAACGAGCCGATCGAGGGGCCACAGATCAAAATGGTTCACGGAGGGAGTCCCCTCGGTGATCCAATGATCAGTGGAATAGGGTCAGCTGTCAGTGATGACGATTCACTGACCTTTTTCACCCTTTGATAAGGCAAAAATGCCTGAAGGTGAGGAGTTGGGGTTGGAGTGAGTCTTAATGAAAGACTTAATAGGTCTTTCATTAGGACTTAAGATATGATTTGTCGCTTTTTGTAACTTCTATCCTGACAAGGGAGGAAGATTATGTATATTTTTAAACAACTCCAAGACTCATCTGCTCTGTCAAGTCATAATCTCCATTATTTTTATGCCTATGCTATTTTTGGAGATGCCAATTCTGACATTTTCAAAATATGTATGGGTCTTTTTATTGGAGATGATGAGATGAGCTTCGTCGAGTCTTGGCAGGTGTTTGACTTTTTTAGTGGGAGTAGCTTTTTTATAATAATTTTTTTGAACAGAAAAATTTGGGACGCAAAATTTAAAAAGTTTTATCCAGGGAACAGTGAAAGCAAAATCTGAAAGAAATTTACCATCTTATCCCTTGGCTTAAAACTTTTTACCCCTCCGAGGGGGCTTATTGGAATTTGTGTGCCCTTGTGGTGCGGTGATGTGTCTGTGGCCTGGCGGGGGGGGGGGGGGGGGGCAGGTCTTACAGGACCTTGTGTGGCCTGGCGGGGGCAGCCTTCAGGTAGGGTTGCAGGGAGGGTGGCAGGGCTGAGGGGGTGGTGTGTCTGTGGCCTGGCGGTGGCAGAGACAGTAAGACCTGGCGTGGCTTAGGCAGGGCCACAGGGAGGGTCGGGCCAGGCCAGGCCTGCAGAGGGGTGTTCACAGAAAAGTTGAAAATGTGATGCTGCGACTATATATTATTCAGAATGGGATTCCCAAATTTTACTGGACGCAATATAAACATTGATTTTTTTGGATTAAGTAGTGTTTATTTCATTAGATGGCTCTTTGATTTGTACTGAATTATGGTTTACCATACATTATTAAGGTCTGGCGGACTTATCATAGTTTTTAGTTTGACGAGATGCTGAATTGCGAATGGAGGGAGAGCAAAGGGGCTCGTTAAGAAACTGACTAGGATACCATGTTTGGCCGAGGTCAGGGCGACTATGAGGGAATAACCTCCGCGTGCAAATTGGGGAAAAACAAATTTGCAATTTTCCCGCTATTTATAAATTTGAATTTTTGATTTGTATACATTTCTCACATGAAACATGGCTTCTTTTCACAAGGACTTACTGCACTTGTTTCTGGGAATACATCGTTGCATGGGAGGATAAGGGAATTGACAAGCAGAATCTTCAACACCTTTTCCATAATGCAAAGCGGATGCCCCTTGCCCCCTATGTACATACATGGTATTTGCAGCTGTAGTGCATATGTGGTGTATGTGATTTGATTGTCCCGCCAGATAGCGCAGGCTTATATGCGTTAATTGATCGATGACTGTTTCGATATTGGTCTTTTGTCGGCTGTGTAATCTTGTATTTGATGGTTTTCCATATGGGATAATAATTATGGCTGTTATGCATGTTATTTGTCATGGGAATATTCTAGAAGTATAAATTCTAGTATTAGTGAGCAATAATAACCGGATTTCTGAGGTACGTTGGCTCGCTCTCAAAACCTTTCAATCTACCAACAGCATAGAATAGACAGATCGACATCTGAAATTATTCTTTACAGCCACAGCCAGAGTATAACGCAGGATGTGGTAGAGGATATCGCTACTTATCGTCAGTGCACACTCTGGTGAAACGGATAATTGAATAGACAAATATTATGTGCAATGTAGTTTCAGCTCCCTTCTTAGTTGCTGTGATGACCTAAAACTGCAAAAGACTGATATTTTTTCGAGGGGCGGAACTCTGGCTAGTACAGGCGGTCATGGAAACATATGATTATCTGAAATCATATTTTACCCATAAAAAATACTTGATTTGAATGAGTATGCGTATACGCAAAGTCTCTTCAATGCGTATGCATATCGCGAATACGCTAATTGAGTACTCATAAAAGTATGCGTACAATTTGCGTATTGCGTATATTTCCTGTATTAGGTCAGTGCAAACAGTATAACAAAGTCCCATACTGTAACTAATTATGTGACCTTGTCAGCGGGTAAATAACGATTCCGAAGACCATAACGTTAAAATGTCTAGGCTTGATTGTGAGAGTATTGCTGGACTTGGTTCGTGAATTTCGATTTTGAGCAATGCCAAAATCGTGCTTGGCATGCAGACACCTCGCCGAGTGAAATGTAAACCCTCAAGGCTCAGGGCTACTATTGTCGTTAGACTTCGAAAAAGCCGATCGACACGGTTAGTTGGGACTTCATGTTTCTAGCCCTGCAGTTTAAAAATTTTGGTCCGCTTTTTATCTCGACTGTGAAAACGTTGTACCTTGGCTCTACGAGTGAGGTGGTGAACAATGGGCACATATCTGGTCGAATTTAGTTGGGCCGCGGTATTCGCCAGGGCTGCCCATTATCGCCATACCTGTTCATCATCGCCATCGACTATCTGGCCACTGCACTTGAGTCCAATCCTGCTGTGCATGGTATCTCCTTGCATGGGGTTAAATACCTGACCTGTCAATTTGCGAACGACACAACCTTATTTCTTCGAGATAAACAGTCAGCTGAGGAGGCCTTGAAGCTTGTTGAAGACTTTAGCAGGGTATCGGGACTAAGGTTGAACAAAGGGAAATCGGAATGTTTAGGTCTTGGCCCAAAATATAACGAGCTGGAACATCGCGGCCACTAGTCAGCATATTCGCTTAGATCCTGGTGGGGCAAATCTTCCAGAGAGACCCTAGTATCCGTCCGTCAGTCGCCGACATGCTGAATAGCCCCTGGTTGAATCCATCACCTGCAGCGGAAAGTGGAGAAATGCAAGCAATATGGGAGCACATAATCGTTGCCAAGCTGTCGATACTGCATCGTTCAACTGATACGAGGTCAGGCTACTAAAAATTTTAAGGTCTGCAGAGAAATAATGAAAATTTTGCAGACAAAATTCTTTTTTTTTCTTTTGCTGTTGCTGCGAAACAGAGAAAATTGTCTTCTGGTTTTTTTTGTTGCAACGGATGCCAAATAGAACGCGGTGAAGATATTATGGAAAAATTGCCTGGTGAATTTTATTTGTTTGACGAAAAGTTATTTTTTTTTATTTATATCAAATAAAAAGAAATTAGGACCTGTAACTGAATGAAAATTTCCAGACATGTCTTTTTTACTTTTTTTGGTTTTTACATTCTATTTGATAATATAGTTTCTAATAAGTAAAATGAGTGTCGCAATGTTTTCAAGGGTGGAATGACTCTACAGTGCGCGGTGATGTGCATTACTGCGCAATTGAGGTTGAGAAAACTGGGATTTGGTCTGTGGTCTTTTCTTGGCACTGCTTGACAGAAGTTTTCTGGGTCCTTGAAACAGTGTACATTTCCAAAAAAGTCTGTTATCACAGACTCAAAACTTTTAGACCAGCCAATGCACACAGTGAAACCAGGGCTTGGGATGTCTGGTCTATTCGGCCACTACTAAGCGCAACAATCGCTTAGGAAATACGAGTATGTCTGAGCAGAAGCTGCTTTTTCCGCATGAATATCAACAGAACGACTGATCCTGACAACGAG
The DNA here is from genome assembly GCA_030248295.1 of Mesodorylaimus sp. YZB2_4. NCBI lineage: Eukaryota > Metazoa > Nematoda > Enoplea > Dorylaimida > Dorylaimidae > Mesodorylaimus > Mesodorylaimus sp. YZB2_4. The sequence continues at coordinate 104,804 of JASANH010000913.1, forward strand.
CAGAGGATCATGCAATCCTGTGCTCGTGGTCCACAAAGTGGGCTGGGGGTGTCTAATTCGCGGGCTATGCGTAGTAGCGCTTGCTCTTATTGTTACTAGGGAGTGTTCGACTCGGGGCCAGGTAAATCATTTTGTGTCATGCGCCCTTTCATCCTTGAGTGTGTCATTACTGATATGATAAACCATGAGCATGAACATAAAGTAGGAAGAAGGGGGGGGGGGGGAGATTTTACAGTGTCCCTTGAGGCTAGACATGTAACGATAAGCCATATCACTTCACTCGCAGCTCTACAGCTTTGGCGTATTTAGGTTGCTCGTGTGAAACAGCACAGCTGCCTTTTGGGAGTCTGTCTGGACAGCAGCAGTACAAACACAGAACAAAACCTTTGTGGCTTGGATGCTGACATATCAACGCATACATACAATATATGTGTGCGAGCCATTACACGCAGTGTCCAGTGCCTAACATGCTGGGCCGACTCTCCTTTTTCTTGTGGCCGAGTAGACCAGCCGTCCCAAGCCCTGCTTCCACTGTGTGCATTGGCTGGTCTAAAAGTTTTGAGTATGTGATAACAGACTTTTTTGGAAATGATAAAACCGTTTTTCGTTTTTTGCTAGAAACTAGTTTGGCCCAAAACACTTGTTGGAACAACTGATAGAATTGAGTGACCACCAAACACCTTCTTCCAAACCTCTTAAAGAGAGAAACATAAAACGGAACGTGAACCCCCGCCCATGAAATTACTCGTAAAGACCGCCTACAGATCGACCATTTCATAGTCAGAAACTCTTACCCGCACTACCGTGCCTGCTCATGAAATGCACAGATTTTTCGAATATGTACTCAGATATACAGGCGGCAGGAAAAACAACAAAAGCTCATTCGTAAGGATTCCTTATTCGTGAGGCTCATTCGTGCGTAATCCGCACGGGGAACTATCTCATGCTCGAGTGGTCTTAACTTCTTTATCCTCAGAGCATTCCATCAGAAGATAACAGAACGCTCAGGATCCGCAAGTTTTATCAAGTTATTATTAGCTTTAATTTTTCTCAACAATATTACCTCCACATCTAATAGAACATGTCCTGACCATGGTAATTCTTTCCACATCATTTATTTCCGTTCACATACTCTCAATTTATTATCGGCAAATTTATTGCTGTGCACCAAACCGATCTTCGTGAGAGCGCGCTAAGCCTAGCCAATCAATTGCGCTGCGCCTCAACCCGTTCAGTTGATGTTTCTAAACACCGCGCCGAAAATGAAAAAACAGAAACACCTGCGCCAGCTACTTTCAAAAGTCGATAACTCAAGAATGATTGAACCGAAAACTTGATTTTTCGCAAGCTTTGCAAGATAGGTCAGATCTGCCACCATGTCAATTTTTATCGAAATCCGTCCAGTACCTGACGAGCGACGGATCAAAAAAGCTGAAACAGTGACTATTTCCAGAATTAACTTTTCGGAAATTGAAGCTTCAAAAAAATGACCGTCAAAAGGCAGAGTCCGAAAGTTTCAGCTTTCAGAGAAACTAACATTCACAACTGTACGAGATGTGGTTGTTGATCGAGGCACATGTTGTCGACATGCTGAATAGCCCCTGGTTGAATCCATCCCTGCAGTGGGGGGTGGAGAAATGCAAACAATATGGAAGCACATAATCGTTGCCGAGCTGTCGGTACTGCATCGTTCGACTGATACGAGGTAAGGCTACTAAAAATTTTAAGGTCTGCAAAGAAATAATGAGATTTTCGTTATGAAATTTTGCAGACCAAATTTTTTTTTTCTTTTGCTGTTGCTGCGAAACAGAGAAAATTGTCTTCTGGTTTTTTCTTGTTGCAACGGATGCCAAATAGAACGCGGTGAAGATATTATGGAAAAAATTGCCTGGTGAATTTTATTTGTTTGACGAAAAGTTATATTTTTTTATTTATATCAAATAAAAAGAAATTAGGACCTGTAACTGGATGGAAATTTCCAGAACTGTCTTTTTTACTTTTTCTGGTTTTTGCATTTTATTTGCTAATGTAGTTTCTAATAAGTAAAATGAGTGTCGCAATGTTTTCAAGGGTGGAATGACTCTACAGTGCGCGGTGATGTGCGTTACTGCGCAATTGGGGTTGAGAAAACTGAGATTTGGTCTGTGGTCTTTTCTTGGCACTGCTTGACAGAAGTTTTCTGGGTCCTTAAAACAGTGTACATATTCACTGCGAGTTTTTGTGCTGTACGAAATTTCACCGACTGAAACCACTAATCGTTTGGAAGTCAGAATATTATAAATTTTTAATTGGTTTTGTTTTGATATTTGGAATGCCTCAATCGTAAAAAGGCACAGAAACAAAAAGCCTGTGCGCTATAAATGACGCGAAACACAAAGAAAACTACAATTTGTGCATGCACAGGACGTTTTAAATTTTCAGGCCGAAAAGTATTTTCTACTCTCTGTAATTTACTTGACTAGGCTCGTTTTTCGCATAATTAACATTTATTTCAATCAATTTGGCGATAGCCTTCGAACAGGCGCGATATCGACCAAAAAGTGTCTCGCTCGGTTTTAATTGAGAACAACAAACATAAATGACCACTGGCCATTCCATGCCCGCCACTTCACTGCAGTCGAATACTTTTAAATCAAAAAGATTTTCAATATTTTTTTGCGGATTAATAGATCCATTTTCATTTTTCTGTTTTTCAATCGATGACATGGGTATAAAAAAAGTATCTCGAAATTTTCTGGTCAGAAAATTTTTCACTGTCTCGGCGTGATTTTCTGCTTGTATAATTACAGCCACGTGACGGAAATCGATATCGATTTCCCTCAAATGTTGAATTTCTGTTTTTACAAAATTCCATATTTCAATCAAAGCGTCACTGAAATTATTGCAATACTTTTCTATTTTAGTAACTGGTAATCCTAAAACTTTATGTCCGATTGTTGGCTTCGTTTCACAATCAAAATATGCTTCCACTAGGAAATCATGAAATGAATAAATTGATTGGAAAATATTTCCAGAATTTCGAATGATTTGGCGTAATAAAGTGACAGAAAATAATTTATGTTCCTGGTAATTTTTGATGAATGAATCTGACCAATCTGATAATTTAGAAGCAAGTAGTTTCTGCACATATTCATTTCCATAAGATGAACACCCAGAATAAAAAAATGAATTTTTTAAATTGTCCTTCAAATTATTAATTTTGGTACCAGAAATCGATTTCTTCTCGCTCAACTCATACTCTCTCCTTTTTTGAGAAGAATGTATTCTAAGTTCAATAGGATCCAATGATATCCAAAATGTTTTATTTGGATATTTCCAATTATAAAGCGCCATTAAAATATACGCCGAAAATAAATGAGAAAATCGTAAAAGCGAGCAGTCCGAATCAAAAACTGCATCGATAAAAATATTCTCAAAATTGAAAATTTCAGGGCCAGCCTGAAACCACCCCTGATCGATTACGTTTTCAAGAAATTTTGAAATTATTGCATCCAATTGCTTAGTCTCATCCAGAATATCATCTGAAAAATTCGATCTGAAAATTTCTGCACACTTTTGCATCCAGTCGCAATCGAAAATGTTCAACCATGATTTTACTCGAATATTATTTAATCCAAATTCTAGAAAAAACTGTTCATATTCTTCTATCATAGTCGTCCTGGTGAAAATTATTACAGATTCACCACTTTTTATTAATTCGAATGCTTTCAATTTTATCAAATTCGTTTTCCCAGTTCCACTAGGGCCAAAAATTATTTGCTTACAATTACCAGACCATACTTTTTGTTGATCCAAGGTTAAATTTGAAATTTTTAAAAGGGAAAAATTAATAAATTCATTTGTCTCAAATAATTTTTGTCGTTGGCGCTGTGCTTGCAAAATTTTGACAGGATTTCCATGTAAAAGAATAATATCGAGTTCAGAAAATTTTGATTTATCTAAAGAAGTTATTTTTGATTTTCCAGATTTTTCTTTTGGCATCCAAACAACATGAGTCAGAGCCACAAAAATTGGAGTAAATATTTCGTAAATATTACTTGGTATCGATTGAGCTTCGTCAAAAATTCGTCGAAGTTGACTATAAATTGGTGGTTTTCCAGAATGTTCAGAAGAATTTTGCATATCATCTCGAAACCAAATATTTATATCCAAAAATGTCCTTTTTATACTCGCTTGTCCTATTTCATCCAAAGTTTTAAACCAACTATAATATCGCTCTTTTTCTAAATTTGGTAAAAACAAAATTTTTTTTGTCTTAATTTCAGAACATCTCACATTTGTTAATTTTTCTAAAAATTCCAAAACATTTTTTAGACTTTTCAACTGTTTAATTCCATGCAAAAAACTTTCGGGTAAATATCGATTATGTTTTGCAAAATGTCTAGTTTGAGTAAAATGCGAACATTTCACTTCGATCACTACCATGCCTAATTTTGGTCCAATTATTAAAAAATCGTATTCATTTCCTAGTTTTTCAAATTTTTCACTTAATTCTTCAGAATTATTTTGAGGAAAAATCGCATTCAATCGAGTCCTCAATCGATTAATTGTCATTGCTCGAAAAGCAATAAATGGTGATCTTATTTTGTCTTCGATCAGTTGACTAATCGCGTTAAAAATGTAAAATTCAGCTTGATCTGATTCTCGATCGATACTTAATCGATGGAATGATTTTTCATGATTAGAAATTTGTTCATGTATTATAACTTCGTCTGATTTTTCAGGATGCATAAACTCGAAACACATTGGAATTAAATAACTTTTTGGAAAATAATAATCTTTCCAATGAGGGCAATGTTGACGCAAATGAAAACCAGCTTCTGCATCCAATGAATGAAATTCAAGTCCATTTTTTGAAAAGTATGCTTGCGAATCATTTTGTTTAATTGAAATGCAGGAATCAGTTTTCTCGTTTCTTGTAACCATTGCGATCTAGAAAGATTGAAATGGTTTTAGAGCTAAAGTTGCACGGGGTGGGGGGGGGGGGGGTGATGGGGTTACATTGAAGAAGGTGAGTATGCTGTGATATGTGGTCCTCATGTAGAATCAGGTTAGTATACTACGTTTACTCACTTGTCAGATCAATGTCCCCATTTTCAAAATGCGAAAATCAAGTTTTTGGGGAAATTTAAATTGCACGCACTTCGCGCGTTTCTCACTGTGATGCGCAGGCAGCAGGTCATACTGTAACCGCTCTGTGACCGCTGTTTTCCCATGAAAAATTACGCATAAGATCGATTACGTTGTTCAATCACGGAGAAAAGGAAAAAAACAATAATTCCCACCCAGTTTTTACCAATGTTTCTGAAAATCGTTGCGGTTACAGTAGTCTGCTATCAAGCGCATCACAGTCGAAAACGCGCGAAGTGCGTGGAATTTAACTTTCCCATGGATCGTCTGTACTTTAGCTTAGCAAAACGCGACTCAACGACCCAACAACCCCCAAAACTATACAGAGAATTTGCAGGATCACCCAAAAACCTCAAGTTGACACTTTCAGACCTGTTCCTTTCTTAAGAGAAATGCCCTAAAATTTGCCCAATCCATCTAGCTTTCAGCGTGACCCCCCCCCCCCCCCCCCCCCCCCCGGATCGTGAGTTTGAAATTTTGAGTTTTCAGCCTCTCCGACCGCGGAATAATACACTCAGAACAAAAAAGGATCGGCATTCCTACTGTAGTCATAACGCATTTTTCATGCGAAAACTTTTCCCCGTTCTGCTGAACTTAGTTACACACTTTCTGAAGACATGATTTCTCACAGACTTAGAGCAGGTAGACCGTACCAGCCAAGCGAAAGGAATGGTGCGGGCGATAGTGACCTGAGAAATCGTACTCACGATAAACCAATCAAGCGGAACTAGAGCTATCAAGGCCGCCTCATTGGTTTATCGTGTGGCGCCAAACTTTTTCTGACCGAAAAGAGTAGCCAATTTTACAAAATCCTTTAGCAGGATAGGATAATTTTCTCCCAGCAGCTCACAAGGCTCGCAAAATATGCAAGTCAGATCTGAGTGGGATCAACGACTGGCATGCACAATTACAAAATTTGCGACCACGTCACATTGTTTCGCGATCAGGATGAAAATTTTGCATTGCGCAGTTTTTTACATATGAGCCTTTTTTTCTCACTGGAGCATAGTTTTTAGTTGTACGCTAACAGCTCTTTAAAACTTCTGAAAAATGGAATCTCTAAAAGGAACAGCAAGCATAAATAAGCGATCGATGTTTTCTCCTTCCCCTAGAATTGCGCAAAGAGCTGACGCAGGCTTTGGGAAACAGGGAGCACTTTCGGAGTGTGACCAAGTCGACTCGACTGCAGACTCGACTCGACTCGACCAAGTGGACTCGACTGTAGACAGTGTTTCAGTGGGTTATTCTAGCTTTTTTAGTCCAAGCTAATTAACTAGTCAGTAGCGCTCAAAATGGACGAACTGATGACTGCGAAATGTCATGATTTTCTTCGGGACCACACCCAACTCCCACTGATAAGCTCGCTCGCACAGAAGCCGACCCCGACAAAACATGGCCAGTTCAAAATTCAAACCGGTGGAATAAAAATTCTTGTCGGAAAAGGGATGGTCGCTTCTCAAATCCCAAAAACTAGGTTTGTGAGAAACAACGCGGCGAAAAACCCAAAAATTTCTTAAATTAAAAAAGACTGGAGTTTGATTTCGTGTTTCCGCGCTTTTTAAGCCATATTACGCGAATATGGGTCAATTAATTGCTGCACTTATAAAAATCTCAGTTTGAAAAAGAGCACGAATAGAGCTCAATTGAGGATCCAACACGAGGACAAAAAAATTCGATACTTACGAAGCGAGAAAAATAAAAAAATAAATTCTCGGATTCTGATCAATTTTTGCTGGAAGGAATTGTGAGCTTGTGGAGTGCCAGGGACTTGAGACTTTACACCTCAAACATTCCATTCGTTTTATCACAAGCACGGCTAACAGAATAATTCCATCTCGACTGGATGTGCATCACAGGAAAGGATTACCTCGTTCTGCAAAAAATGCTTTCTTTATCCATCGACTATTTCAAACGTTTGATGCATTTTGTTCCTGGTAAATACTGCACTTCAATTTTTCCCCAAAGTTTTGGAGTGATGTGATTTTGGAAAAGAAAGCACTAGATGCAGCCAACGAATAGAACTGTAGGTCACGCGCTGGTTGGCTTCTTATCAAAAAATGTGCCTCGTCAGGGCGAAACGGGGGACTGCGCATGGTTTTACAAGCAGGTGAATCACTGTCAGGAGTATAAGAGGAAGTTTTCAATGTTATTCAGTTCAGTGGTGCTCTCAGTCCAGCCGATGTGGGGCCGGTAAGATTGATGCCTTTAAAGAAGCGCCCATACTCGTTGTCAGCTAGCACGCTGAAACGATTAAACACTAGGCGACTATTGCGTTCAAATCCTAGAATACGCTCGATGACGACCAATCATCATCCAAATCCGCCGACATCATATTCGAATGAGCCAACTTCAGTGCCGGCGAATAATTCGGCATCGCAAAGTGGCACAAACGGGGCAGGTCCAGGCGTGATGAATCTTGTGCCTCCGCTAGATGCGGAATCACTAGATTATCAGAATGGACTGGCAGTCGCTCAAGCCCCGGCAGACAACAACGTGTTTCCAGTTGGTCAAGACATTGGCGAAAATAATGGCAACCCGGCGATCAACCAGCCACCGCAAAATCCACTACAGAACGGCTTACCACTGCATTTATTGCCACAAAACCCACCGCAGCAGCCGCAGCTACCAGCCCAAGCTCATAATTTGGGAGAATTCGATATCGAATCAGTATGTTTGAAGTTTGTCTTCCATGAATAACAAAAAGGATTTGATGGAGGCACGCGCTGATTCGCTATCGCGATCATTGCCAATTTCGACTGGAGTGGACTGAATTATAGAGTAGGAAGTCCGCTGAAGATGATTGTCTAGTCTAGTGCACTAGGACTCTGTCGTGTTAAATTTTAGATATCGTAGCTCTGTTTATTAATCCTGATGACTAATTGTGATCGATAAGGGAGTAGATAAAATTAAAATACCACGCTCTTTTCCAGAAATGTGACGATCATTTTGATGTAAATTCAGAAAGCTAACCCACCCCATCCGGACACAATCTAGGATTAAGGAATACACTTCCAAATTACTGAGTATATTATGAGGTTATCGTATTGTATACAGTGGGCACAACGCTTCCTCAAAAATAGTCGAAATAAGTAGCCGAAGCTCAGAAGGCACGTACTGTTGGGTTGGGTCCTGGCAATGCCGCTGCTGCCGGGCCTTAAACATCTTAAAGGTTAGTCATAAAATTGCTGTGAACATTGCCTGCCCACGTCACATCATCATGGAGTGATGGCATTTTGATACGCACTGGCATCCGAAGAGCATTGCAGAAGGTAAGGCATGTTTTTCTGTTAGCTGTGTTTTTTCCTCATGTTTTTCACAGTACAAATCGTGAGTTATTTAGCAAAGGATGATATTCTAAAATGACTGCACCTGATTTGCATCCTCTTTCAACTAACACAGCTAACAGGTCAACAATGACACACACACGCGCGATTTATATTATCTTATCTTAAGACTTGGTTGGGCACATTCACATGGCTTGGCATGGAGCTGTGTGCGGGTGCATACCAGTCAATGACGAGTGAACTAGACATCTTGTTCGAACTAAGCAAACTCCTTTTAAATTTCGCGCTTTTTGCAGTACGTAGCCAGGAACGGCTTCATGCACCTAAAAATCACCGTTAGCGCAACCAGTACCACCAGTAGCTTCGCGGGGGGATACACTACTTTTGACGCTTGTCGAGAAAGTCTGTCGGTCGAATTCGATCTTTCACTTCACTTCTCTCTGCAGTCGAGCGTGGTCTTTTATCGGCCTGAACTTCTGCATTGGAGGCCCGAGTGTTTTAGCGACTGGCCTATATAGTGGCCATTCGCATAGATTACATAGCATTGAAGACTCGGTGATTCATTATTCAAGTACTTACGTTCGCTGGTTCTTTTTTGTGATCAAAAGTGTAAGAATTTCTCGCTTTTGGCTTGGCCGCCATTGAAAATGCCGCCAAAACGCCGCAATGGTATGTCAGCTTTTTTAACATTATGCGCTCTGTGCCATATTACAATAATCTTAAGCCAAATTTTCAAAAGTCATTCAAAAAAAGGATATTGTCTGAATCTCGAAAGGATTCTGCAATGATTTCTTTGTTTTCACTCTGGTCTTTTTTGCAAAGCTACGTAATCGATTCTTGCGGTCGCCCCCCCCCCCCCCCCCCCCACCCAGATTCTAGCTGCGGGATTTCGTAATCCCGCCGCAAAGACTCTTGCTTTTCGATGAATTCGCTGTGTGCTTGCGTTTCGGTTAGCAGTGCGCGTAATTTTTCGTTGATATTTTTTCACAGAGGCCACCAAAAAGAAGCATCAGCCAGCTGGAGCAAAAAGCGATGGATCGAAATCCAAATCCCCTGTCAAATCTGTCGGACCAAAACCGCAAGGGCAGCAGCGGAACAATCCCGAATTGAGCGCGGTAAGAAATCACCACTGTTAGTGGTCTCTGTTCAGTGCAAGTTCTGTAGTAGGTCAGGTCTAGCTGGCCTGACCTACTATAGACATGCATTTTTTGTGCAGCGTATATGTAGTTTTGGTAAACTTCTGATATTCATCCAAGTAGGCCGACAGCGAATTGAAGAGGATTCAGGAGCTCGCAATGCCGCTCATTCAATCTATGGATGGTCATAGTAAAGCAATTCATACGCCTATGACACTTGACGAATCGGCTTCAGAAACGCTGGAAGGAGTGATTCGGGATTATGAAACTGGCCTCGAAACTGCTTCGTATTACGAAGCAGATAGGATAAAGAAGATAAAGTTGCCGATGGCGTGGGATTTATTCGGGTTTTTCAACATTCGTCAGAAATTGGCTGATCATCTTCCTGACAAGTCGTTGGATGTCAGTCTGGCGGCAGTCGCCAACGAGGAGACGGGATTCGTGCCGAGAAAAGAATACGAAGAACTGCAGACCAAATACGCGAGCTCATTGAAAGAGAAAGAGGACAAATATGTCCAGTGTAACTTGGACATGGAAGGTGGTAGTGAAACCATTAAGACCAATGGTAAGTGACTACTCGACTTTAATCTGCCACTGTTTTGCTATACATTCAGGAAATCCAGATGTGCCTGACGTTGAGATGGTGGAAGGAAACGATTGGGCAGAAATGCAAGCTTCGGCTCCTGTAAGAGGTGCGTACAGTGGCCTCTTTATTTTTATGACCACAAACTCCAAGAAACGGTTGGCTGCAAATGCAAAATTAAGAACCCTTTGCGCCATGGGTTCCACAATTGAAGCAGGTGCTATGCCATGGCTTCTTTGATTCGTTTTAAATACTGCATCACAATAAACAATATCGATGCAAAACAGGGGCTATCATCTGACGAGTTTCAGTTGATTGCAGAGTGAGTGGGTAAGTCTAATTTCTTGGCATGTGGTTCGGCTGATTTGGGAGTCATTTGTTTTGCGCGCTTCTGTCGGAGTTGGCGTTTGACTCCTTCTCAGGTTATTGTTTCATATTTTCTTTAGCACGTAGTTATCTACCGCATTAAAAACATGGAGCGAGCTGTTGAGGATTTTGTATGTTTGGCAAAACTAGATCGCTCTTTGAGTTAAGCGGGATTCGAACCTCTGGTTGAAAATTTAATACGTACACTACTGTACATGTGCGTGTAAACCTTCACGCATGAAATCAAAACGTACAAAATGGTTTTCTCCTGGCTAAGATTTTTAGAATTGGCTGAGTTTAAATGATGCTATCAACAAGTGTAGGTCAGACTGCAGAAGCGACACTTATTTTTGAAACCTAGGATTTAATGCACTTTTGCAAATACTGAAATCCTGTTTTTACTATTTCCCAATTTTTCTGTCATCTGGAAATGAAATAACTTTTCGCTTCGCCTTTTAGCCGCAGAGTCGTATGAACCTATGGATATTGACAGATTATCCCCCACATTGACTGACACTATCAATATTGAGCCATACTTAAAGACACCCGACCAGGCTGCGATCAAAGAAGTTGACGAACAGCTTTGTGAATATGTGGTGGGTGATCAACCGTATTGGCTGGACGAACCATTGAGCGCGTTGTCTGATCCAGTGGAACAGCTATCGACTGCCCAGGATGCACCAACCGCTGAAAAAGCAGCACCGCCTGTTGTTGAGGGTACCATTGACAGCGAGACCAAAATAATGAGTTTTGTCGCTAAACATTAGGTAAGCCAGCCTTTTCATTGCATTACTGCGTATAGAGCTCGTTGGTGATTTTTTTCAGGGGCGTTTTTAAGGGTTCTCATATGAGCGCGGAATTGGAGAAAGAGAATTATGTGTTTTGTGGTGAAGTATTTACCAGTTTATGAGAACAGGATAAGCTTTCTAGTACTTGTTCGTAAAATTTTTAAAATGAATATTATTTTTTTTACAAAATAATGATAGATTTTTAGTTTTAGAAATAATATTTTTATCTAAACCGGTGTTGATTGTGGGCAAAGTTTATGATGTCAACATGTGTTTTCCAGCATCGACCGACCCGCCGATCCGGGCCGGATCGGTTTTGGGGAACCGACCCAAGCTGTGGGTCGGCCGGATCGGAATTTTGAATTCCCGCCAAAATTTTTTCTCTGGCGTCCAGTCATGTCTTCCTGCAGGCAGCCAGGATCGACACTTCAACCGACTGGGCTGGCCGCCCACGCATGACATCGACGTTTTTTTTGCAAGTTTCGACCTCATCCACCTTCTGTCCACATAGGAGCGCGGCTCATTTGGCTTGTGAGAGTTTGATTGGGGCGGGGGGGGGGGGGGGGGCCACCCCGACTGAAACACCTCAGTTCTATTCTAGCTGAAGACGTGAGTTTAGGAAACCCGTTCTCAGAAAACTGGCTGTGGGCGATTCACCAGGAATTCGATTGGAGGTGGAAGCGGTGCCTTATCGTTAGATTGAGAAAATTGGTCCTAATTGCCAGTCGGGACCCTCCGTTTTTGCCCTCTATCATCCGGAAACGCCGATTCTGGCGCAGGATGCCCTCGGCGGTGATGCTCCAGCGGGGCACCTGCAAGTGAGGCCGTCAGAGGGAGCCTGTCATGAGAGTTGATCACCTCACACACTGCCGCACCCGTCCGTATGACTGCTGGCTGGCAACTGTCAAAACCCATAGGAAATTGGGGTAGGTGGGGGCCCAAGCCCGGAAACATTTAAAAAGCTGTCCTCATACTGGCCACCTCCCACCCTACGAAGTCAAGTCTAGAAGCGAAACGGGATATTGCAGGTGCTGTTTGACAGTGATAACTTGTGAAATTCTACGCTGTCGCCTCAGACAGCATGGGGAAAGGCACGGGCACGTTAAACTCAGTCCTAAAGTTCTCCTCCTCCTCCCCCTGTCCGTTTTTGTCCGAAATCCGTCAGCCCCTTCTTCCTGACTGATGGTGTCTGTTATCGATGGTTATCGATTGAAGAAACAATGCATCATGCCAGAAAACAAATGAGTGGGCGCAATACAACGTGGGTTCGGGTGAATCGGGTCGGGTTGGGTCGGGTTGGTCGGATCGGGTCGGGCCGATCCAGACCCTGGGTCGGTTTGGTGACCTCACACCCGGGTCGGTCGATGCTGGGTGTTTCTCGCTTCGGGTGTGAAAGTTAGGCATCCAGGTTACTCAAGTTTCGTCAGACTGAAAAAGTTTTTGTGGTGTATTGTTTAGTAAAATGATGAAACAGCTTGAATTGAGGAGGCCAGTCTCACGATAAATCTATCATGATATCGCATTGGCTTCAACTGGTTGATAACTCGAGGTGAGAATCGTGCAGAGCAATATCGAATTCACTGGCGCATGCGCACTGCATAGGATGTACATTGGCTGAGTGCCTTCTGCGTCAGCATCTTAGCACGCAGTTGGTGATCCGCTGTGGATGTTGACTGTAAGATCCTGTCAAACATTCCATCATCGACTGACGTTAGGAGTGGACTATCAACTCACAATGGACCTATAACTGTGCCTAACATGATAACGCTGCGGGTACACTTGGGGAGTCACATGGGTACATCCTGCAAAGTAACATCGATCCATTGGCACATGCTGTAGCGGGGTTTGGAAGACATTGCAACACCTTATCACATGCCTACTGCATCAGCATCTTACAGTTGGCATGCGGCAGATGATCCGCTCGCCGGGGATGCTAACTGCAAGATGCGAGTGCAGGAGGCACTCGAAATTGTTGCAATGTCTTCCAAAGCTGGCTACAGTATGCATGTGCCAGCGGATCAATGTTGGTTTGCAGAATGTACTCATGTGATTAACAAGCTGTACCCGGAGCGCTATCATGCTAGGTCTATTGTGAGATTGGTCTTGGCAAGCTCATTGCTCACATCAGTCGATGATGGAATGTTGGGTGGCGTCACCTGGATGCTTGTTCACCCATCCCTGCTGGTGACTAATACTTGCGTAAGTCCAGTGGGGACGATCTAGAAAACTGCGTTGAGCGAAGTCGTCGCCCATGCCCATGTCTTCTGAATCCCGCTATAGTAAAAGTGTGCCAACGTATCGCTGGTGTTCTGCGTTGCAGGATGTTTTACTGTCGTGTGATTCACCAGTTGTACCCACAGCGTTATCACGCCCTTATGCAAGGTCCATTATAAAACCTGTTTTCTTTGGGAATATACACGCCCTCCACGTTACCGCATAGGCCGCGTGTACATTTCCAAAGAAAACAGATAGTAAAATTGGACTTGGCAAGCTCATTGCTCACATCATTCGATGATGGAATGTTGGGTGGCGTCACCTGGACGCTTGTTTACCCATCCTTGCTGGTGACTAATACTTGCGTAAGACCTGGCGCCTGCTTTTAGTGTCGGCTGATGGAGCGATCGAGAAAAAATGCATTGAGCGAAGCCCAGGCTTGTGACTGGTTGCATATATTCTTTCTTCCCCCCCCCCCCCCCCCCCCCCCCCCCTATCCTCGTCTGACGAGTGTGAGCGAGCAAAAAAGGCTCAAAGAAAACCGGTTGATTGACCTTGAAAGAAACCTACTAAAAACGAAGCGGTACCGCCCAGCACGAGGTGTTTTTTGAAGCTTATTATCAATTATACTAATTCTCGCTCATTAATTGTCGTATGGTTGGAACGGATGCGCAGTGGTCTGGGCCAACGAATGTTGCAACGGCTTTATATTACAAACGTGCATGAGAAACCTTGTATTACAAAATTTGTGTCTACATATATTTTTCTGCCATAGTGGCCAGGCTACACGCCCCACGTCTAGTCTACATAGTTCACTCGTTCATATCGTGCAAGAACGGGTATACTTGACATTGCGCGATCTTACTTGCCTACGCTTTCATCAATACAGCTGCGGAAGGAGTCGTCAACGGCTGCAGCGCAGACGGCTTAAGCGGAGTAAATGAGGGTGGTTAGGGCGTCAGTGAGTAGGTGGGTTTTGTGGCGACGAGGGTGGTCAACAGGATTAGGGGTTCTCATAATTTTTGGTGGGTTTGCAAGAAATAAATTCCGTTCGTCCCAGAGATTGTGATGGTCAACCAATCGTTGGGATTTGGGTTTTAATCTAAGCAATGATAGTCTCTTTTTTGTAACCGATTTATATTCGGGGGCGCATTGAAATTTTTCCAGTACAGAGGGCAATTACTAGAGAATTGTCCACCTTCCAAATTTTTTTGAGCTGATTTTTATGCGCCTTGTAAAAATTCATAAGTATTCCTTTTTTTTGCTTCTGTTTCAAGGGTATGTCAAGCTGTTCATAGGCTGCTATTTTAGTCCTGTGCACCTTTATACACATTTTAGGGTGAAGAAACGATGGAAGAAAACTGTCTTAAAACTGAAGCGGTACCTACTTAGTAGCCATAAAGAATGATGCTTTTGCCTGGGGGGGGGGGTGATAGCTACTGTAGCTTCGTTTCCCAACCCTCACCTTGACTAGCTTCGAAGTGAGGCTGATGTTTTACGATACTTTCTCTCGTCAATTCGCATCCACTTGCGTCATCAGCTTGTCGTTCTTGTGGAACAGTTTTTCGTTCCGTAGCTACAGTATACTTCCATGGAGGCGCTGTTAAAAGGTGCGCGCGCTGGCAGTCTGAGCGGCTGATTGCGGTTCATCATCATACATTTATGCCTCTGATATTTTTTCAGAGCACCTCCAATTTCGATTGAAGAATTAAGCGGACGATTTTGGGTTGTATGAAAAAATTTTTTTGGTTTTGGGAAGGATGGCGCCCAAGACTCCGGATAAAAGATCAACGAAAAATCAAAATGTAAAAAGAAATTCAAGTAATAAAAAAGACGATGCGGCCTGGATTGGTGAGTTTGCTATTAATAAAATGTAGGACAGTAAGCATAGAAGGGCTTGGGGTTTAGTGAATCAGCTTGGGTGTTCTCGCGCCTGTTCCCATATGCATATACATTGCCCCTCTCGGGAAGCTACTTACAGTACTCCCACCTTCCTTCTGCGAGGTATGGGAAAGTCTGGGTTGTGACTTGTGAGGCGTGCGTAGGGTGGGTGGAATAGCAGCAAGACTGTTTGAGGTGGACGCTGGACGGCTTGACATCATGTTTTGGTCACACCATCTTCAAGGATGGAGGAGGACACGATTTCAAATAGTTCAGTCATCCTTTAGAATAAGGGGTGTTTGAAGACTCAGCGGTTTATGCTAGTTTGGAGTGTGAATAAGAGTTGTCTGGCAATCGACCTCTTGCAAGGAGTCGATACTGGGGGTAGCCATTCCAGCCACATATACTTTCATAGCCGTACCAGGTCGGACGACTTGATTGGGTACTTGGCATGGTTGGAGAGCTCTGCCAGTGACGCAGACCAACAAACATCTGTTTTTTTGTATCTCAGGCACATATAATTGCATTTATACATGGGAGAGGACATGAAAAAGCGAATGCTTCTAGGATCCTCATAGTTACTGGAGAGAGTGAGTGGGCAGCTTTCGCACCGCGGTGAACCCATGGCAGCAATTTTGTCTCCCGACCTTGTATAGCTACATGAAGTAGGTGATGGTGCTACTGTCGATTCCTTGTGGCTAGTCGATTGCGTGGCAAGTCTTATACTTGCAACTGGAGTTAGCCACCTCTGATGAGGGTTAAGAAATGCATCCACGAATCAAATCGTTGCCTAAAGGATTAGAATTGCGTCTTTTCCTGGTGTTCTCAAACGATGGTGTGACGAAAACCTCTCGCAAGCTTCCTTACAATTTCACCTCAGAGTCCCTAAAGATCTAGCTTCTGCTCCCTTCCACATTCCTCACCATCCTACTACGCCCTGCAAGTTACAAATGGCGCACCCACAAACAAGAGGTACCTGTTACACGATGAGTAAGGTGAGTGTTGGCTCTACAGTACTGTAATTGTTCCCTCAACGTGCTTCAATTCTGTCGCAGTTGGGAATGAGAGCAGCGGTGAAAAGTTTGTTCGGAAACAGCAGTAGAGCGGAAAAAAAGCAGCGCGGCTCCCATGGGGAGTTCTGTGGTCGTAAATGTCATGTGTTCGCGTATTCGAGATGAAAGAAGTACTGTACAGTAAACTAGGGGTATTTTAGGAAAGAAAAAAAATAGGCGCAAACAGCCAACAAGCCTTTCGAAGGCACGCTGCACTGCGCCGCCAGCAAAAGCCATTGCAGTTCCCATTGTTTCGGGCAGCCTGGTCGATGACTACATGGCGGGACAAGTGATAAAAAAGAAACGTAGAGGTCAAAAACGGAACCATCCGGAATTGGACGAGGTAAGGAGGCCTTTATACATTTGTGTGAGGCTACAGTAGATTGAAAGGGGTCCTTGCAGAAACAAGATAGCTGTCAGGGTTTTTGATATTGTGTAAAGCACGGGCGGGATGCGAACAAGTTTCGCTCGCGGGAATGACTCCAAATTTGGGAGACTGGGACTGGCCAGAAGCCATTGTTGATGTTAACAAAGACTTGGTAGTACGGGAATGGTGGTGCCCGGGGCAAAGAATTGTTGAAAGACACGCACAGCTACAATGCAGTAAGACTGATTTAATGGAATCTTTTTTGGCTGTTGTGGGGACGCAGCCTACATTTTAATTTTCGCTTGATCACACAATACTCTGTTAACAGGCTTTGTGGGAAATAGTAATCGATACTTTCCCCTGGCTGGAAGACGTCAACCCCTTCGGCTGATGTTTCAGCGGTAGGTGTAGTCGTAAGACTGGTCTACTCCAATCAGAGTTTTTGTCCCACCAACTCCGGTCGGCCGAATTCTCTCCTGCGCCTGCCAGACATGGTTGCAGTCATGACCTGTCTCCTGGCGTGGTGCTTGGACTTTGAGCCCTGATTCATGCTCAAGGCCAATGGATATGTAGTTGTCCAAGTGGCCATCTTGCAGGCCCTGCGTGGACGCTTGCTGTTTAAAGGCTCACGCTACCTAAGAAAGCCAGAGTAAGTGTGAAACATCCATTCAAAACAGTAGGGCTTCTTGGCTGCAGAAAAAAATCACATACTTCTAACTTTAGTAGGCGGTGGGCAAGTTTTTAAATTTCTGCGGTTTATATATATATTTTCATCCCCGTCCTTTCTATTGTCACGAGTTAGTGAGAAATACAGACCATAGACATAAAAAAAGAGACAGGTTATACAGTACAGAGGCAGAAAGACGGGATGCGCACAAAAGTGCACGCATCACAAACGATTCCCACACTCCTTGAAGTGGTGCAGCTGCCAAAGGGATTGAGTAGCATGCCCGTTGATACTGGAGGAAACGCTTTAGCGCAAACGACAATCGCACTGGAGAGAACATAAAGGAGCGGCGCCGTCTTTAAGTAAATGTAACACTTTGCTAGAGGCGCAACGACATAGCCTTTCCTAGCTGCATGTGAAAGCTCCCAATTACGTACCCGAAAACCGGTGGTCACTTTTTTGTACGAAACTTCACTAATTCACGTTTCTCAAAGTCTTGCATAACCGAAAAGCGCTTGGTTTCGGACATGACATTAACGCATGCTCACTCGTATCCGATTCAGCTTAACACTCGTAGCATGCTGGGGACGTAGCGTACTTCAGACAAGTGAAGCTAGGATGTTGCAGCCAGCCAACCATTCCTCAATGGTGCTGGCTCTTTCACTCCCTCACTTGTTAGCGTTCGTTTAGGATCGGGACTCGCTATATCCCAGCCAGGACTGGGATTTTTCGAAGAGTGCTCTTTTTAATTTTTAATCGCTCCAGATGACCTACTTACAACACACCTGAGTAGCCAGCAAAATATAGAGCCACAAATTCTATGTCCTTGGATAATTTTTAGTGCAGTGTTTATCATTGCATCCTAATCCTAATCCCTTTTCATTCCCTTCCCACTCCTCACACATCTCCACAACATTCAGTCCTGACCGTTTTTTATTGGGATCAGAATCGGATTCGGGAGGGATGATCCCAATTAGGATCAGAACCCTGAACGAATGCATGCTTGTTACTTTTCATCCAGCATAACTTATTTTTCCAACAACTCACCAAATAAATTTCACTTTTAGACCGACGAGAATTTAAAAATCCTTTGTGAACGCGTCACTGGCCCCACAAATCAGAAACGTGTTCAGGGATGCGCAATCTGGACGACATCCGTGCCTCGTCCTATTCAACTTGAAGAAAAGAATGCGATTATGTCCAAAATCGAGAAGGTGATCGAGGAATATCAAAAAGCCATAACAAACCCCACCATGCAGGGGGCAGAGCGATGTCGTATTAACACCGAGAAGTTACCAAAAGCTCTTCTGATCCGCAAGTATTTAACGACGCATTTCGAGAATTTGGAATTGAAACGACCGAAAAAGAGTTCAGATAGTCCGCTATTGGCGATGCCTGTCGATGAGTTTGCAATGTTTAAAGCTCGATATGAGAGCTTCCTGGAAAAGAACATATTCGAGAGAATATTGAATTTTCATGGTTGGTGGTCCAGTTTTTTATTTCTTCTCGAAATTCGTATCAGTTTTCAAATTCCAAGTTCTTGAAGAGCATTTTGCGTGATCTTTTTCGAAGCAACATTTTTTCCATAATATTGTTTAAAATTAAAGATTCACGTTCTAAAAAACTGTAGGCTGGACTAGGAATCGAGTCCTCTCTTCTGATTCTGCCTCCTTAATTTATAGGACGAGATGCTCAGGTTTCAGTCCTGCTCGGGGCAGAGGTCTTCCTTGTCTTGCAATTTTTATTTGGATATTGCTAAAGTTAATCAGACCTATAGGATTAAACCAATGCTTAGATGTATCATTTTCTAGAATTTTTATCCTTTGTTGGGGAAGAGGACGAAACCTTAGATCATGACCATACTTACGCCGCAATCAGCCCACCGCCTGTGTCTCCAATCGATGCAAAATGGGCGCAGTGGCAATTGAGAAATTCAGAAAACATAAAATTCTTCCCAGAAACAACGACTCTACGAACTCAGCAATTGCAAGCTGAATTCAAAAATTTGCAAGAAAAACTGCGTGTGGCTGACCAAAACAGAATTAACGCTTATTGGGCGGCTGTCGATTTTTTCAATTTCGCACCTGAAATAGCGGCCATGATGGCAAGGAAATTGGAGAAAATCGAAGCCAATGAGGCGGCATGCTTCGATTTGAAGAGGCGAATGGAAAAAATGAGAGAAAAGATCAATGTCCAGCCTATCGTGGATATGTTGACCGATAATGTCAACGATGATCATATTAGTGGCGCGATCGCCTTGCCAGTGGCTGACAATGCCGATCCGTTTGAACTGATGGAAACGAAAGAGCGGGGTAAGCGTCAGGCTGCCTGGAAAGGGAAGTTGATAAGTTGCTTTTGTGGGTCCAAGGTGCACCCAACTCTCCATGCGAAGCCTATGTAGAGAATAGTTTCCGTGGTAATAATAGGAAGGGAAATGCACGAAAAGAGGAGCAAAATTTCGGTCGGTTGCACTTTCTATGCAGAAAGTGGGAGAAATCGCATTTGAAGCTTGCGATGAGCAGAAATGCAGAAACTCTGTGCGTTTCTCTTTCTTGTTGCCCCTTTTTGAATAAGAGAGGGACAAAATTTTAGTTAGTTGCTGTTTCTGCGCAGTGTATGGGAGAAACTTGCATTTAAAACTTCCAGCAAGAAAATTTTGCTGTAGACAAAACCTGAGTCATGCAAAACAGGAGCCAGCCAGGTCAGATTGCACGATAAGTTTAGTTCTGAAAGATTAAACCACTAATTCGGACAAAGTTTTGTATCTGAGGTGCCAGCATCTCGCAATGTGCAAGGAAGGCAAATGATTTAGGTCAGCTCTTCTCAGCACACTTTACCCTCCAAATTTGGACCCTCTCCAACATCCTTCAGCTAGGGTCCTGCACGAGTATGAAAATCGTACTCTACCCGTACCCGACATGCCTTGCCCATACCCATACCCGCTATTTTTAAAAAAATTTACCCCTACCCCTTTTTCGATAAATGTTCGAATGGAGTATAAAAACAGAAAAGTAATCAATTCTTGAAAATAATTACAGAAAACCAAAGTTTTCAACGAAATTTGATCAATTTTCATTTAAAAGTTTTTCCTAAATATCGCAAGATTAAAAAGACTTTCTTAATGCAGTAATCTGACAATGAGCCAAATGCTTTAGCGCTAAAAGCCTGGAGAATGTCTGTTTTGAGTAATGCTGTGGTTTTTTTGTTCCCTTGGAAATAGACGTCTCAATTTAAACTTGATAGCCGACAACAACCTAGCAATTTGAAACTTTGAATGAAACCGCATTCATGTTGTAGAGAGTAACCAAATTTGAGTTGATGAGGAGTGCTTTTTGAAATGTTTAGCTAAAGGCATTTTGAGCAGTATGGCTGGCCTATGACCCAAAGATGACCAATCCTTCTAGTCTACCGGGAATGACCAGCTGCCCTGCCCTATGATACCTTGATTCATGACTCTGCTACCAAACATGCTTTACTTTTGAGTGCTGGTGTAGCTTGTTTAGCGAGGTCAACAACAACTACTGCAGATAAAACAAGCTAGTTTGTGTGCTGCTGGCAGTTTCACAATTCGACGAGACGTGTCTGATCGTGAGTCAGGACATGCAAACAAGAAAGTCCCATCCTACACAAAAGCGACACTGCTGTCCTAATCTAAGGGCCCGCTGACCTGAGAGTGAAAGTGACTTGGATCCTGAAAAGGGTGAAGGTTGCTGCACTGGCGCGTATCTGTCATACACAAGTATAGGCTCGTAGCCACTCCCTTATTTTCCTTCAGCCCCTCTTAGAAGCTCGGAAACGCTTGAAAATTTAAAAAATCTCAAAAACACTTAAATGTCCGTATCTTTTTATCAATATCTTGGTTGTGAAAAGATATAATATATAGCCACACAATACTGTACTTACTAACTAATAGCCACACAATACTGTACTTACTAACTAATAGCCACACAATACTGTACTTACTAACTAATAGCCACACAATACTGTACATATATAGCCACACAACAATCTGTACTCAATACACACCCTTCACGTACTGAGTGTACATTCCCAAAGAAAACAGATAGTAGATATGGATATTCCAAAAGATATGGACATGGATATGATTTCCATATCGATATCGACTGTAGATGTGGATATGGATATCAGCAGTAGCCACAACTAGCGAAGTATTTCATGAACAGTTATACATAGGCTAATTTTAAAAAAGTTTCAGATTCCTTGGAATGTAGAAACCATTTTTAATTTTTAAAGTTGTTTGCAGTGAAGACATTTTTACTTTCACCTGGACAATCAGTTTTGTGAGTACTTTCGATGAAGCACATAAAAAGCGGGGTCACAAATATTCGCCTGGCTGCAGACCCTCTCGACAGGCGTAAGCTGAGCATCCAGTTTTAGTATAAAATTGAGTCTCATTTTTCGATATTTTTGCATTTTTTTGCAGATAACTTTTTCCGCGAACTTGTTGACGAGCTACCGCAGCTGCCGATACAAGAGATCGAAAACTTTGTAGAAATACCACATGTGGTATCCCACGAAGATACCACTTTGGTCGACTACGGGTAAGACAATATTTTTTAAAAAAAGATCGCAAAATTTTTTTGTTTAGCCATTATTCACTGACTGATGAAATGACTCCCGTCGGATCTGTCAAGTTCTGACAGTCAAGTCAATCTTCCACAGTATGGATCTTTCTAAAGGTTTGTTCAAATTCACGAAATTCTACAATTTTGCGAGTTTGGCAGGAGTTCGACTCCCGAGCGAAGAATCATTTTTGGAAATTCTTTATAGCTTAGCTTAGGCGTAGGAAAAATTTATCGCGCAAGTAGGATTGGGAAGCAGAGCGTGGTTGTATTTTCGGTTGGTGTTTTTTAGCGTTTGTGTCGTTTTATTTTTTTCTCTTTTTTAACATTGTAATTTCTGGCATCCATATTGTATTTAGGTATTTTTCATATCCTAGAAATTTTGTGCTCGTTTTTTTGGTAGTAGCTTTCGGAATTGCAGATACTCTATACAGGGGCAATGTAGTGTCCTAAACTATTCAGGCCAAGTTCAAATTCAAATTCAAGCCAAGTTATTCAAATTATCGTTTCAACCGCAGTAGGCTAGTGCAGTAATCATATGGGTGGGGTCGATTTCCACTGGGCGGCTAGATTTTCGATTCATTGAATTTTCCACTTTTACCTTTTTCCAGTCATTGCGTGTGTCTGTCATGAGCACCCATGCATTTTCCAACTTGACGCTCCCATCCACTAGAAACTTGAAGTTGGTTCAAACTACTGGGATGAGCTAGAATAATTTAATAAGTGCGAAACTATTAAAAGAAGTGCAGTAAGTGTGCATCCCCTGTGGGAGTAAGCAGTTTTTGGGAACTATATGAGTATTTGCAATTAGATATGTATGTGGTGATAAGTGATAATATCTATTTGGGTTGAATTGTGCAATGATTGGTTTAGTGCAGTTAAAGTAAATCATTGTCACAAAAAATCCGCTGTTTTTGACTTATTTATCTCATGGTCAGCCTTCGTCTGCGATGCTGTGCAAAAAGTTATTTGACTGGCTGATTTTTATCAAGCGCTGTATTTCAGTCTTTTGATGTTGTTAGACATTTCATTTTTCCTGGTCCCACAAAATTTTGTGCTAAGCACATACTGAAAATTTTGTATCTTCTCGACTTTCATGCGCATCAAAATTGTGTTTTACAGCATGCACTTATCACTTTGCCAATGCACTGTTGAATTTCGATTCGGGGTCTACTGCGGATCGCCTGCTGCACACTGTGTATGATGCGGAGAGTATGCGATGTCTTCTGAATCTCGCTAAAATACGCATGTGGCAGCGTATCGGTGTTACTCTGCACGATGACCCGTGTGATTGACCAACAGCCATATCCACCAACCAGACTGACTCGACTTACAATTAGCTCGCTAACTTTTGATTAGCTAGCGAGTTGGTCAAGGAAAGTCAGACAGTTACTTCGATTAAGGTAACTAACCCACGAGACTAATTGTTTAGTCATGTAATTAGTGGTTGGTCAACTCGCGAAAGTCCTACTTAAATTTGCGTTTGATCAACCATAGTCAGCAGGAGTCAGCATTGACTGACTGAAGTCAAGGAAGTTAGCCAACTAAGTGGAAGCCCCACTTAATCGACTAACACAGGCCATGCAAGAAGACATTTTATACTACTTGCTGCTTTAAAGTGGGAATAATCAAAATGTCTAGCCCGTCCGATTATAGGATGCTTGAGGATGCGCGAAGTGTCATAAATGTGATCCACGCAGTCGCGCTTGCCAAAATCCCGTAATATCCATTAGTTGAAGTCGTCGATGCCGCATTCTAGCATTTTCGTTGGATAAGAGATAAACTGTTTAGCACTCTTTGATAAGGCTCTCAAAACTCGATGAACAATCCGAGGTACTTACTGGGGACTGAGCCTACCAACTTTTTTAGCAACATCTTCAGAGCTCAAAGAGAGAGTTTTCACAATCCATACAGCCCAGCACGTATGGAGATACTGAGAACGGAGTAGCTACTAACTTCTCCTCCAACATCTTCATAGCAGTTTGATGCCTAACAGCACCAATCGCCTATGGATATTTAAGCGGCCAAGTTATCTAATGGATTTTGAATCGATCAAGAAAAATCCTATTTCTGTGAATGTGCTGACGATCATCATGTGTTTATTCAAAATCTCATGCAATATTATGACAATCATAATTCATAATGTATGCGATCAAAAACCAAGACATTATGCGAGTATTACGATCAGTGTGCAAAGTATGCCAATAAGTTAGACGAAGCCAAGGTAGCAAACTGCCGAAGCTGCTAACTTATAGCTGGCTTAGTCACTTTGGTGTAAGCAGGCTGTTTAACTTTGCTGGACTAACTTGCTTGCTAACCAAAAGTCAGCAACGAAGTCAAGTCAATCTCATTGGTGGATACGGCTTCAGCTAGACTGCTAAGAGTCAGTCTTCCAGCGAGACTAAAACTTGGCAACCTCGGCACGTTGCTAGTTCTGGGATGGTCTGACTTCTTGGCATGCTTTGCACATTCAGACTTTGCATAATTTGATAGTTTTCGATGGTAAACTTTATAACTGTCATAATGCAGCATCAGATTTTGGATAAATTGCTCAAAGATCGCTAGCACATTCACAGAAATGAGATTTTTTTCGATTAAAATGAGATCGATTGAAAATCCACCAGAAACGAACTTCAAAAAAATTTTAAAAATATCTCTGAGCTTTGAGGATATTGCTTAAAAATTTAGTAGCTATTCAGTCCTCAGTAAGTGCCTCTGATTGCTCATCAAGTTTTTAGAGCCTTGGCTAAACAGTGCTGAACAGTTTATCTCTTATCCAACGGAGATGGTAGAGTTCGGCATTGAATGCATTTCATGGATTTAATGGCGTTGGCATGGATTTATGGATTGATAGAGTTCGGAATTGATTTAGTTCATGGATATAACGGGATTTTTACAAGTGTTGCACTGTGCGGATCACATTCGCTTCACATGACACCTCGCGCGCATGCTCAAGCTGACTATTATTGGAGGAGCTTACGTGATCGTTCCCATCTTATGGCAGCCAGAAATGTAAAATTTCCTACTGGAGAGCCTTTATTAGTCGACTGACTGGGACTAAGTCGACTAACTTCCTTGACTTATCGTTGGGTAAGTCTCTGCTAGTGTTGCAATTGACTTCAATGTCGAAGTCAAAACCCTGTCAAAATCGTATGTTTTCAAAATACCGTCAAAGTCAATATCAATGTCAATTTTTAGGGCCCCAGTCAAAGTCAAGAATCTTGTGAGAAGTCAAAAAATTTTTACATTTTGCGCACGCATTATTCAAATTCATAAGCCAAGACCAGGAGTTTACGTGGAAAGGTTTTCCCTGCCAATCTCTGCATATCGTTTCGAATCACTCGTTCTTGTCGTGAATTTCGTTTCAAAACATGCTAGCTGCTTCCTTACAGCTCTGTAAAAGATTTTAGCTACAGTGTGTGGTAACTGTATTTTTGAGTAGCGCGGGTTTCGTTACAGTTTCACTGAATCTTTTGGAGAAGGTAGAGTTTTACTTCTTCCTGTGCCAATAATAGCATGCGAATGGGGACTAGGGATAGGTCGGGATCCTGATCCTGACATTGAGGCATCGGATTATGCATATATTTGGGCATAAGCACGCCAGGTACACTCTGATCTATCGCATCACATATTGCGAAGGGAGAAAAAGATGTTGGCTCAGTCATCGTTCGAGGATACGACAGCTCAGAGGATGACAACAAAAGCGATCAAGAGGCAGCAGCAAGGCTGATCTTGCTGGACATGTACCAAAACTGCAAATGAACTGAACGATTTCAGCTTATACACACGAGTGTATAATGATAAATATTGGCCTAGCGGCCATCCATGAAGGTCGACCGCAGCCTGAGGGGGGGAGGGGTAAGCAAAAAGTGGTCAGGTGCGGTCGGGGAAGGGGAAGGGGTAGCGGCCAGTGGTCGGCCGCAGCAAATTTTAATTTTCGATGACAAAAAAACACCAGTTATCTTCACTAGTAGTGCGCTCTTAAGCCTTTACATCTTTTTGCTTCCTTTTCTCCTCGATCGTTCATTCATTCTCGATAATGCAATTTCGGGTTCATCAGGACTCTTACCCCAATGTTGACGTTGTTCGATGAGTGGTGCCACCTGCTGCGTGATTACCCATCTCTATGCCTGGTGACTAATGCTTGCTCGTCGCCAGCTATTAGCCTTGGCTGGTGGAGCGATCGGGAAAAAAAGCATTCAGCGAGGTCGTGGTTTGTGACTGATTACCTATACCCTATCTCCCCCTCCCATATGATGGGTGCGAGCGAGCGGACAAAGGAGTCATAAGAAATCCGGTTGGTTGACCTTGAAAATAAAGCAATACCGCCAGGCACCAGGTGTTTTTTGAAGCTTTTAACCAATTATATTAATGCTCGTACATTAAAATTTGAATGATTGTAAGAACCCCGCAATGCAGGCATGACCAAGGGATGTTGCAATTCCGGTTTGTACAATCACGTACCTATGTGAGAAACATGGTGTTAAACTTGTATCAATTCTTCAACCATCCTGGCCAGACTACAAACTTACCCCAGTTTTGTCTAGTTTTCTCGTTCGTATGCGTCAAGGAGAACGTGTATGCACCTACTTTTCCACATTGCGCGATCGCTTTCAGTTGTTAATCTGGTACCCTGGTGGGGATGTCTCGACTCGATGGCGACAGTCGGCCGCACAGCGCGGTGAGGATGTAGTGTGGTTGGTTTGGTAGACGAGGCTGTCTGTGTGGTTCTCCCCAGTTTCATACGGTTTTGAAGGATTGGCCGAGTTGATTTAGAGTGAGTTTTGCGGAAAAAACTTGTTAGGTCCCCAGAATTTTTGTGTTTTAATGGTTCCCAATCGATTCGATTCCCGTCTGTCCTAGTTGATTGATATGGTCCCCAGCTGTTAATTTTTTTGATTTCTCTGAATCTTAATTCAAATTTTTGCGGAGTTTTTAAGTCCAGTCAAATTTTTTGCTTATTTATTGCGTAGTCGCTCTTTAAGAGATCAGTTTTGTTGGCCAGCGATCGCAGTTTCAGTTTTTTGTCTATTCAGGGTCCGTTTTTGCAAGTTTTAGTCGTAGTTATCGAAGATTCAAGATGAGTTTTGGGACCACTCCAGCGATTCACTAGACATCAGCCAATTCTTGTTGAGCTCTGATTACGTTCCATCTTCCCCATCAGTAGTGCCAAGTGTTTTCGGGGTCGCCTTGGATTCCTCAGGACTGGATGCCCTATCGACATCCATAATCGCATGCTGGATACCGAAATTGCATGCCGGGGGACGCGTATTTCTAGACATCCAGGAAACTTGTTGGATGGCTTTCGTCGGCAGACCGCGGAAAAGGCGTGTATGACCTATGGGTATGTCTCTGGCATGTGGGTGTTGTCCGAGTGATTGTCTCACTTCACCACCAGTATCGCTTAACCGCCCAAAAAACCTGGGTCAAACCCGTCGGCCTCTCTTTAGCGTTAGTTTACCGCCTGTGTCATCGTCAGAACAGTAGGTCTAACCATTGTCACTTTTTTTATGAGCCCTCGCTCCCTTTTCGCAGCCTTTGAAGCCCTCCGTACGCCGTTCCTTCCCCGCGATCTGCCAGGTCAAATGCATTGCGTGAAACCTTCATCAGAGCTCCAGGTGTCCGCTCGCCTCCGATTTTCTCAAAACTCACATTGAGAAAATCCGGTCCAATGTACGATTTTGGGACATTCAACTGCGTGTATTCGAACATATTTTGCAGCCTAAACGTAAGAAATCTCTGGCCCCCTTGTTTAGCGCTGTACGAATTAGGGGGTAGTTCGGGATCACTTTTTGGGCGATCAGGGCAATCCCAGTCGGGATTCTTTGCATTTTTCGGTTTTTCGCCAATAAGCCTATTTTCATCGCAAATATTATTTGCAGAGTCCCGATGTCTCAATGTGGGAATCGGGATCAGGATCAGGATCCTGACCTTTTCCCAGTAGAAACGTGCCACAAAAAATATTGCTTTTATTTTCTTGAGGGATCTATAGCTACTGTAGCTCAATTTTTCAACCTTGAGTAGTTGCAAAACGGAGGTAATTATCTTTAGCGGTCGCTTTTATCATAATTGCGTCTGTGATTTGTGCCATCGGCTCATCGAAGGGTCCTTTCTTGCCCCTACTTGTTGTACTGGCCGAGCTGAACCAGGACCATCCGGCGCGCTTTGTGTCATTCCACACTGACTGGCAAAAATATAGCTTCTGGTGATGGCTTTTTGATCTTCACTCAGTCGAACAAACTGTTGAGCTTTGCTACCTTTTGTCTGGTCTAGCCTGACTAGAGGCAAGGAAACTGTGGTTTATTTCGATCGTGGCTAGGTAAAAATAGTTTGTGGTCCAGTTCGACTACAAAAGGTGGGTCAGTCGAACCTGGTCCGTAGCTACAGTATACTATAGAGACGCTGTAAGACGAGTGCGCACTCGTTTTGCCAGGACTTGCAGTCTGACGCTGATCGCCGTTCTAATAATCGTTTTACGATTTTTCAGAATATCTTCAATCTTGATTTAATTGAGCGAATTGAACTTGCATTGTGCGAAAAAAGTCTTCTTTCGGGCAGGATGGCGCCGAAGGCTTTGAATAAAAGATCGACCAAGAATTCGACCCGTAAGCAAAATTCAATCAAGCATAAAAAAGGCGGTACGACACCGACTGGTGAGTTTGCTTGTATTGAAATGGTAAGAGGCGAAAAGCAAAGGAGGCTCGGAATACAGCGGACTAGACAGATGGTTGCGCATTCACCCTTGCTTTTTTCAGAAATCAATCTGTTCCACGCAAGTTGGGTACTGGTACGGGAATGGGTGGTCTGCGTGGGTGGGCTTGAGTGGGAATCGAACTTGCTGTCCTGATTCTGCCACTACGGATTGTTTAAAGCACGAGTAGGTCTGGTCCAAGCCTAGCATAGACCGATCCACCGACCCGGGGGATTGGTCGGTTCCCGAGCCGATCCGACTGCTGGATTAGCCAGATCTGCAACTGAAATTTTTCGCACTTTCTCTGCAAGTAAATGATAAAGTGGTGCATACTATGATGAGAAAGTCTCCCAAATCAGCATTGAATCCCACTTTAGGCGCTTGTCATACCCGTGTCTGTGGAGGGATTCGATAGAGAGTTGAAGCGCGAAGAAGCAGGGGGTGAGAACTCAGTGCCAAAGACGTCGCCCCATCAATTTTGTATTGCCTGAAGCGGATCAGCCGAATCGGATCGAAAATGGGCTGATCCAAATCCTGGATCGGATTGGCATCCAGGCCTTGGGTCGGATCGGTCGATGCTTGGTTCAAGCACTGCCCTAGTGAGGGCTGAAAACAGAGCTCAAGTTTTGAAAGGTTGCTAAAGTTAAATATGTAAACCATTTCCTTACCCGTTTGCTGGAAGCGAAGCTGAGGGTTTTGGCGGGACTGGGCTGCGACTTGCGGCGCGTAGGATGGGTGGAAGGGCGGATGAGGAGCAGGAGTGTATGGAATTTTAGATTAGAATGTACACTAGTGAAAGCTGACATCATCGTTTGAGGATCACAAATGCTTCTGGGTCCCTACTACAGGAGTGAGTGACCCCAAAGAGCTCACATGGAAGTGTAACGGCCTGATCGGATGGGATCGTGTGAAATACTTGCAGATTGTTTCAGCAATCTATTGCTATTGCTATTTCACTTCTTATCCAAACACATGACTGTTCACTCAACGGATAAGCGACATCACAAATCACATCACACTCGGCGTGATAATAGGCGAACTCAAAATACAAACAAAGCATAGGGGATAATTTGAGACTTTGAAAACCTGTGACAATATCTGGAGTGTGACCAGCATCGACCGACCCACCGACTCGGCCACCGACCCATTGATCCGGGCCAGATCGGTTTGGGGGAACCGACCCAAGCTGTGGGTCGACCGGGTCGGAATTTTGAATTCCCGCCAAAATATCTTCTCTGGCGCCCAGTCATGTCTTCATGCAGGCAGCTAGGATCGACGCTTCAACCCACTGGACTGGCCGCCCATGCATGACATCGACGTTTTTATGCAAGTTTAGACCTCATCCACCTTCTGTCCACATAGGAGCGCGGCTCATTTGGCTTGTGAGAGGCTGATTGGGGGCAACCCTGACTGAAACGCCTCAGTTCTATTCTGGCTGAAGACGTCCGTTTAGTGAACCCGTTCTTAGAGAACTGGCTGTGGGCGATTCACCAGGAATTCAATTGGAGGTGGAAGCGGTGCCCTCGATTAAGAAAACTGGTCCTAATTGCCAGTCGGGGCCCTCCGTTCTTGCCCTCTATCATCCGGAAACGCTGATTCTGGCGCAGGATGCCCTCGGCGGTGATGCTCCAGCGGAGCAGCTACAAGTGAGGCCGTCAGAGGGAACCTGCCATGTGTGTTGATCGCCTCACACACGGCCGCAACCGTCATTATGACTGCTGGCAAAACCCACAGGAAATTGGGGCAGGTGGGGGGCCCAGCCCAGAAACAATAAGAAAACCTGTGCTCATACCGGCCACCTCCCACCCTACGAAGTCAAGTCTACAAGCGGAACGGGATATTGCAGGTGCTGTTTGACAGTAAAAATTTGTGAACTTCTTAGCTGTCGCCTCAGACAGCACGAGGCAAGGGACGATCGCGTTAACTCAGTCCTATAGTTCTCCTCCCGTGTCCGCATATCATATCATAACATTAATTTTTTCGCCCTTCGCTGACGCAAAATCGCTTTGTGTTTTTGTTATAAACCAACTCAAAACATAAATCTTGATTGGTAAAGACGGGGACTTTTTAGAAGCAAGACATGATCATAGACAACAAAACTAGGCAGGAATCTGGGAATCAGCGAACAATATAGTGTTTGTGGCTCCCGATCCTCAGAAAAGTTTTCCTTATGCGTTGTAAAAGTGGGGTCGGGTTCAGAAAATGGTCTCTCTTATCCGAATGCTTCCCTAACCCGGGTTTTTCTTAAGCAAGGTGGGACTAGAATCAATCTGTAAGACATAAAATCAAATGGGTAATCGAAACAGGTTTCCCAACCCAAAGTTTCCTGTTATTTGGGTTTCTCTTAGGTGAGGTCGACTGGATGTTTTAGATGTCGAAGAGTAGTTGTAAACAGCCAATAAGCCGAAAATGAGACACCATGCACTGCACCACAGGCAAAAACCGATTGCAACTCCTATTGTTGCAGGCAACCAGGTCGAATCGACTCCCGTGCTCGATAAGTCCATGACGGGTAAAGTGGCAAAGGTGAAACGTAGAGGTCAGAAAAGGAATCATCCCGAATTGGACGCGGTAAGGAGGCCTTTGTGCATTTGCTTGGGCCCAGAGAAATTGTTTGTGTCAGATTTTGACATTGTAATGGAGAAAAGACGGAATCGAACACGGTCGTGGGAATAAGTCTGCATTAGGAAGACTGGGACTAGCCATAAAATGATGTACTAAAGTCTGGACCCCATGAAAACTGCATGCCAGGCAGGAGGCGAAGAATTGTAGAAGGACTGTTTTAAAGTGCGGTATGGCTGATTTGACTGACTATCGTTTAGGCGCTGTGAGGGTGATGCATACGAGGAACTCTACTATATGCTTGATCTTGACCTGTCGGCTTGATCTTGACCTGTCTGCTTGATCTTGACCTGTCGGCTTGATCTTGACCTGTCTGCTTGATCTTGACCTGTCGGCTTGATCTTGACCTGTCTGCTTGATCTTGACCTGTCTGCTTGATCTTGACCTGTCTGCTTGATCTTGACCTGTCTGCTATCATGGTGCTGTGGCGCGCAGCCAACACGTAGCTTTGTTTTTTGCGGCGTGTGAAGCGCCAGTGTTTGAGGAATGGTGCTTCATAGCTACAACAAAACGTCCCAAAATTCTGACCCTAGGTAACAATGGGAAAATTTTGAAAAATGCTTAAAGGTCACCCAGCTAATGCGTACATGTGATTCAACGTCCCCTCAATGCTGCTGGTTGTTTCCCACTCACGTCATATTTTTCACTGAACTTGTTACTTTTCATGCAAGTTTTCATCAAAGTCACGAGTGAAGCTTGGAGGGAGCAGCCAACCAACCATTCCTCAGTGTTCCTGGCTCTTTCCTTCATTTGTCACGTAACACATTCTGGACTCTGCTACTTGTTGCTTTTAATGCAGTCAATCATGGCTTTCCGACAACTCATCCAACACATTTCACTTTCAGACCGATGAGGATTTAAAAATCCTTTGTGAGCGCATCACTGGCCCCACAAATCAAAAACGTGGCAAGGGATGCGCTGTCTGGACGGCATCCATGGCTCGTCCAATTCAACTCGACGAAAAGGATGCGGTGATGTCCAAAATCGAGATGGTGATCGTAGAGTATCAAGAAGCCATCAAAAAACCCACAACTAATTCGTCGGAGCGCTGTCGAATTAACACTGATAAGCTGCCGAAAGCTCTTTTGATCCGCGAGTATTTAAGAAAGCATTTTGAGAATTTGGAATTGAAACATCGTGAAGCTAGTATGGAAAATCAGGCATTGGCGACGCCTATCGATGAGTGCTTTGTGTTCAAAGATCGATATGAGAGCTTT
Source organism: Mesodorylaimus sp. YZB2_4 (assembly GCA_030248295.1). Classification (NCBI taxonomy): domain Eukaryota; kingdom Metazoa; phylum Nematoda; class Enoplea; order Dorylaimida; family Dorylaimidae; genus Mesodorylaimus; species Mesodorylaimus sp. YZB2_4. The sequence continues at coordinate 137,385 of JASANH010000913.1, forward strand.
CTGGAGAAGGAACTATTCAACAAAAGCTTGAATTTTGACGGTAGGTACTGCCATTTTAAAATCGTCATCAAAATTTGGATCGCCCTTTTCGAGCTATAAATCGTAATAACATGTCCGTCCTCACAGTAAAAGTTACTGACATAAAATGGATTTTAAAAAAGAACAAGCAGGCTTGAGCGTAATCGAACTCGCTATTCTGATTCTGCTTTCAGACCTATCCTTCGGGCAGGGCTAAAAACGGGGCTCAAGTTTTTAAGAGATGCTAAAGTTAACCCGAGCATTTGAAGATTATACCAGGGTTTCTAAGTGTGATATTTTTCAGAATTTCTGTCCTTCTTCGCAGAAGAAGACGAAAAATTCGAGAGCGACCATACATACGCCTTCGCTGCGACATGCCCAACCCCAGCCGCAGTATCTCCAGTAAATGTAGAATGGGCGCAGTGGCCCCAAGAAAATTTAGATAAAATGGAATCTTCCCAAAATCCAACGAGTTTGCGAAGTCAGCAATTGCAAGCTGAATTGAAAAAATTGCAAGAAAAATTATGTGTGGCTGATCAAAACAGAGTTCACGCCTATCGTGAAACAGTCGAATTTTTCGAAGGCGCACCTGAAATCGCTACCATGGTGGCAATGAATTTAAAGAAGATCGAAGCCTACGAGCTGGCTTTTTTCCATTTGAAAAAGCAAGTGGAGAAAATCAAAGAAACCATCAACATCCAGCCGATCATGGATTTGCTGACCGATGTCAGCGATGACCATTTTAGTGGCGAGATCACCATGCCAATGGTTGGTAATGTCGATCCACTAGAGATGATGGAAGAGGAAAAACGGGGTAAGCGTCAGGCTGCAAGAAAAGTCGCTTCTGCGGGTCCTTCGTGCTTGTGGAGGAATGGTTTTTGTGGGAATAACAGGAAGGGAATTCATGTAACCAGTCCTGGCGGGCGTAGGAGGGAGGCGCAAAAACTCCGACTGGAGCAGGCAAGTCTTGCGACTATACCTACGGCTGAAACATCAACCCGAGGGGTTGACGTCTCCCAGCCAGGTGAGAGTATCGATTACTCTCTCCCATTCGCCATAGCCTACCAGTCACGAGGGTTAGATGCACTAAAAGAGGAGCAAAATGTCAGTCAGCTGCGGTTTTATTTCGGGGTAGAAAAAAATATATACTAACGTCTCAGCGAAAATTTAGCTGCTGACAAAAACCGAATCACGCAAAACAGTTGTCAGCCAGGTGGCATGGAAAGTTTAATTCTGCAAGTCAAAGTCATCGCCAAAACTTTAGGCGCAACTAGTTTGGCAGGAGGCGTCACTTTGCTGCGTTTACAGTCCAAGTCATAATGCACCGTCAGTCAGCCGAAAAATTATGATTCGGAAAACAACACAGTAGAGGAGCCGTCAGTCAGCATTCCTGGCGGTTAGGTCGCTACAGTACTGCTCACAAATCAAGGCCGCAAACCCGATTTGGTTTTGGACCAACAATGGGTTTGCCAACCATTTGCAAACAGTATGCAGATATGGGTTTGTGACCTCTTACGTTAGAGGGCGGATAGCGCGGCCTATTTTTCTCATGTGGACTAAAAAGCGCAAGGGTAGAACGGATAAGGTCAGCCCCTGAACGTTTTTGGTGCAAGAGTAAAATATTCATTCCAATTACAAAATCGAGCACTCAACAGAGGCACTCTTTATTCCGGGTTACCTCGCCTAGCTAGGGCAGTCATCATAGTCATATTTTACTCACCGCCCAAGCAAATACATGCATTCTAGGAGCGAAGGTTACGAAGGTTAAAAATGCATAGCCGAAGTGTCATTACGAAAACGTTAAAAACCTCCAAAAACCGTCTCAGATGATGCAGCAATACATAGAAGCGAAGACGAATATAGAAAGGTTTTTTTGTAAGACTCAGTAAAATGCCTGGGGAGAACCAGATGATGGGCTTTGCAGGTACAAGCGCTAACACGAAAATCAGATTTTTGAACGAGTCGGGCATTCCCAAAATCATGAGTACCATGGTAGAATTTCTAAAACTGAGTCAATTTTAAACGTTTCCTCCTATCATAAAGCGTAGACCAGCAAGCTTTACCCGAGGCATCAGAATAAGAACCGGTAAAATCGTTCAATGCCAGCCTAAGTGCGTACCTATCAGCACCTTCTAATTGATCAATATAACAAACAGGATTCCAACCTTTAAACAGGATCCTATACCACGCAAACATATTCTAAAATTGATCTTATACATAAATCGTGAACTTTCATAAAAACAGGATGCTGTGCATGTCTCTCCTAAGTGCACCAATCATAGCGTTGCATCGACGCACTATGCCATATATGCTCACTGAATTTCATATCAAACGCGAACAAAACACTTGAATATTTTACCTCGTGGTACCAGGTTTGCCCACACAATTGCAAATTTGGCGGCAGATCGATTTTCGAATGACCATATCGAAACAAAATCACTTGCGATTTCGCACTGTTAAACGTACATAAGCCCGGCAGATTCAACCCAATTCGAGATGAAGTTGATGACAGACGCCTACCTCTCTGGTTGATGTTTCTACAGCAGGTACAGTCGTGAGACTTGCCTTCCACCAGTCAGTTTTTTGTCCCAAAGCCTTAGGTCTTTTACATCCCTCGCTGCCTGAGTGCTGCTTGCGCAGGGCATCAGTTGGGGAATCGTCTCTGTAAGGGGACGACCAAGTGGGTGACCAAGGGGACGTATCTTTGCAAAATAGGCGCCGTTACAAAAGTCGCAGTCTAATGCAGGGGATTTTTCAGGGCGCAAACAAAATCCTGTGCGAATAGATTAGGCGCACTTACAACTTTGCGCACACGGCCTGCATCCTGCAATCGGACTTTAAAAAAAAGATCTGAGCGTCAGAAATGGTTCAAAAAAGAGTTTCACCTGCCAAGTTTTCACAAATTGTTTTTCAGAAAATTTTTTCCCCAAACTTGTCACTCAGCTACCCCAGCTGTCGGTAAAACAAATTGAAAAATTTGTGGAAATACCGCATTTGGTACCCCATGAGGATACCACATTGGTCGACTATGGGTAAGAAATCTTTTTTTCTTGATAATAAGATCAAAAGATTTTTGTTTAGCCATTATTCGCTGGCTGATGATACGGCTCCCGTCGGATCTGTCAAGTTCTAGCACCCGAGTCAATCCTCAATCACCGTCCGCATTATGGATCTTTTTAAAGGTTTTTAAATTCACAAAATTCTACAATTTTGTGAGTTTGGCAAGAGTTCGACTCCCGAAGGGAGAATCATTTTTGGAAATTTTTTTCGTAGCTTAGACGTAGAGAAAATGTTAAATGTGCAAGTAGTATTGGGAAGCAGAGCGTGGTTGTATCACATTTATTTTTTTCTCGTTTCCATCAATTTATTCTTTTTTTATTGGCGTCGTAGTGTTTTGTGCTCGTGCTGTATGTATTTTGCCGCCATATGTTATGCATATCCCAGAAATTTCGTGCTCATAGCTCTTGAAAGTAATGTTCTCTGCACTTGTAAATACTCTTGCAGCTAAGGGAATTCCTTCTCTTCTGGAGTATTCGTGGGGCGGGAATTTTAAATTTTGAACCCTATTATCGAAATGTTAAGCGTGCACTAGACTGTTAACCTTGTTGATCATAGATTGATCCTAGAGTATGCACTTGTCACTCTGCCTGTGCATTCTTCAGAGGCATGCATGCACACCGTGCATACTGTGTGCTGCACTGCAGACTACACAAAATTATCTACAGTAGATGCAAAATCTATGCAGCCACAGTTCTGTAGAGTACATACAGCATCAGCAGGCAACCAAAAAGCTTATCTTTGTCAGCTGACAGATCCAGGATCCCCAGAAAATATCAGAAACCCCGCACTAACTTTGTCAAAATATTTTCCACTCACATTGTGGAACCTGTTTAGTTCCCACAAGGTTACGGTAGCTGCTAAAACGCAGCTAAATTTTTCATGCTCGGTCAACAGCGCATAAAAACGTTAATGCTAAGCACCTGCTATCCCCACACTCGCATCCCACCCGCACTGCATCGCACAAACACCGTTTAGATAAAAAAGTTTATTTAAGCGTCACCTGGCACGGAACTATTAGAATGTGCACACCACTCACTCGCACCCAAGTGTCTGCGGCCACGTCATTCTTGTGCGATGCATGATCGATAGAGCGTCGAGAATGTTCTCTCGACTTCAGTGCATAATTAGTATAAGAACAAATTTTTAAATTCCCGCTCTCTGATGTAAGCTGTGATACAAATCATCGGTGCGCATCTGGGCAGTGACGGAACTATTTCTCACCAGTTGAATAAGTGAATTTTGCTATATGTGAGTTTAGTTTTTGGAATCTAGATGATGATAATGACTGAACAACGCAATGTTGAAAACGAATATATCTGATTCTCTCAAATTTACTCACCTGCACGGGTATACATGTGATTAAGCGAGCTGTGAATACTGAATTTGTTAAATCGGTGATACCATTGGTTACGTAAAAATCGCTCGGCCGATTTAGCAGCTTATAAGAACGTGTCGGCGTAAGAAACGTTAAATTTCATGCTTCATTTTGCATGCTGCAGCTTGACGAGTAGCGGTTTCTTATTTTCGGCCTTTCCCCCATTCCTCACTTTTTTACAAATTTTGAATTCTCTGCGAAACGCCGACCTGCTGCAATCCTCCTTGGTCCATTTTCGGCAAAATAAGGGTCGATGAAGTGCTGAATCGATGTGGTTCACTCTTTTTGAACTATATTAGGGTAAGTTTTTTTCAGCTTTTTGTAATGTTTTTGTGTTGCTTCCGTAGAAAGTAAGCACCGTTGTATTTTCTGCAGTTTTGCATTAGGTAATTTGTATTTGATTAGATGGGCTGTGTATTGCAGGCTGCCATATGTACTGTATACAGTATGCACTATAATTATCGAAGATGTGGAAGCAAATCATGAATTAGAGATTCCGATATTGAGGAAGGGGCTGGATTGACTAGAGTTATTGTCATGCTGCACCACAGCTGAGAAATATGCGCAGTTTTTTTATTGCATTGATTGTCCATCTGCATGTTTCAGGCTGCAGCATTTATCAAAAGCTGAAAAATCGCTTTCCAAGCTGGTTTCGATATGGAACGAAAGGTAACCCGAAAACATTCGTTCATCGAATCATTGGATGACTATTGGATCAGTCCAATGATTACTATTATCTCTCGTTACCCGGCTCTATGGGACGAGTCGAACGAACAATTCAAGAGCAGGAAGGCCCAGAAGGCTCACTGGGTGCGAGTTTCTTCAGAGCTAAAGGCCAAAGGTATTAATGTACCGGGTAAGTAAAATGCGTGTTTTTACAGGCCCTTTCGCCCCTTGTCGGTGCTACAGACTTGTAGGTGAGGTAAAAACAAGTGAACGACTACCAGCATCGACCGACCTGGGTGTAAGGTCAACAAACTGACCCGACCCGACCCAGGGTCTGGATCGGCCCGATCCGTTCCAGAACCGACCCGACCCGACCGACCCGCCCAAACCGACCCGATCCACCCGACCCAACGTTGTATTGCGCCCACTTATTTGTTTTCTGGCACTATGCACATTCTTTCTTCGACAAAGAACCATCGATAACAGACACCAGCAGTCAGAAAGAGGGGGCTGACGGATTTCGGGCAAAAACGAACAGGGGAGGAGAACTTTAGGACTAAGTTAACGTGCTCGTCCCTTGCCTCATGCTGTCTGAGGCGACAGCGTAGAATTGCAGGAATTTTAATCAAAAATCGGAAAATATGCGGAAACACTGAAAGCAATTGATTTTTATGAGAAACCAGCGGTTACAACATCACCTGCGCATCACAGCTGAAAACGCGGTGCGACTTAACTGTCTTCGAAAACTCGATTTTCGCATGTGTAAAAACGGGAATACAGTATGCCGACCTTATTTTACATATGGACTATACATATCACAGCATGCTCACCTCCCCCCCCCCCCCCGGTGGTACTATAGCTTTACGTCCGTATCTATCTCCAAAAATGTTAAAGTCAGACCAAAATATGGCCCCCTCATTCGCGTCTGTGGTCTTTATTGATTGCGCGGCCAGTAGATTTCGTTTGCTTCATAATTAGCGGTCTCTGCGTACAATAAGAATCAAACCTGTCTGCAGACAGTGTATAAGTAGCAATCAGATGCTCCTGATGCTTCCTGGCTCTTGGTGCTCATCTTGACCGCAGCAAGGCTTTTTCAATTGTCAAAGCTTAACTTTTTCTTTCGCTTGCAGGAAATAACATTAAAGATCGATGGTATCGTCTTCGAGACGCTTTTATTAAACACGAATCGAAACCCCCTGATTCATCTGGCCGTATTTCAAAAAACGCAAAATATTTTGAATCAATGGTGTTTCTTCGTGAAACTTTAAAATTAAAAAGGTATGTGTCGAATGTATGAATTTTGTGCTGTAGGTTTCAGAAATTCATGTTTTTCAGATCCGCGTCTAATCCCGAAGATGGAAAACCACCATCGAAAAAACTAAAATTTCAACTGTCTGGCGATCAGGACACAGTTGATGAGAGTACGACAGCCGTTTATTCAATACTGGTTGTCGGCACTACCCCACCACCATCCCCACCGTTACTGCAGCCGCAAATAGTCATTCCCAGTCAAGCCGACATTAAGCAGCAACGTCAAGAACTGTTAAAAGAAATGGAATGCTTGGACGAAGTTCGTCAAGCTTTGGAAAAAGAACGCGATCAAAAATTGGCGGCGTCTTATACGTCAGAGAAGAACAAAGCGGCGCAAAAGTCCCGTTATGATAGCAAAAACGGGAAACTGGGGCGAATTGATCTGCGCGAAACGATCGTCAAAGAAAAATTGGAGAATTTGAAGGTTATGGAATATTTAAAATATGTTTTGGAAGATCGCGATCGATTGGAACGTGCGGTGAAATCGATGACGCAGTTGACGGGTGATCAATTTGAAGACACACGCCAACAACTAGTAAATGAAGTTGATCAATTATGGAAAGAATATTCTGATTTGGTAAATCGCGTGAGAGAAATCGGTCATCAAATGTTGCACTCAGATCAGATTGAACGGGAGCAATCAGATTACGAAAGGCAATCGATTTCCAATAAAATCGAGTTGATTAATGAGCGATTAGCCAATAAAAGAAAAGATATTTATATTTACGATTTAAAAGAAGCGAAAAAAGCACTTGACTATGAAAACCGACGTCAAAAAGAGCTTTTGGTAGAGATTTGTGGTGGAGGAGTTCCCGATTTTCTCCAGTCGAGCCCAGGCTCTGTGGGCGGGATTTTGGAAAGTGTTGTGGGGAACCAGCCGATGGAAGATCCGCAGATCAATATGGTTCACGGAGGAAGTCCCCTCGGTGATCCAATGATCAGCGGAGCAGGGTCAGCAGTCAGTGATGACGATCCACTGACCTTGTTCACCCTTTAATAAGGCAAGAATGCCTAAAAGTGAGGAGTAAGTCATGATGAAAGACTTAATGGGTCTTTCATTTATGACTTAAAACATGTTTGTTTTCTTGTAACTTCTATCCTGACAAAGGAAGAAGGTTTTGTACATTTTTTAAAACATCTCCAAGACAACCGTCAGCTCTGTCAAGTCATAATCTCCATTATTTTTATGCCTATGCTATTTTTGGAAATGCCTATTCTGACATTTTCAAGATATGTATGGGTCTTTTTATTGGAGATGAGATGAGATGAGCTTCGTCGAGTCTTGGCAGGTGTTCGACTTTTTTAGTTGGGGGTAGCTTCTATATCATTATTTTTTGTGAAAAGAAAAATTTGAGACGCAAATTTTTAAATGTTTTCTGCCAGGAACACTGAAGCAAAAACTGAAACTGAAATTAACTAATTATCTGATACCCAGGCTAAAATTGTTTGTGCCCTTCCTGTTAATGGCGCAGAAAGGTATGTCAGGCCTAATTAGGGGTGGAGCCAAGTCAAGCCTGCAGACTGGGGTGGGACATACCCGGCCTCGGAGTGGGTTGGGACATACCCGGCCTCGGAGTGGGTAGGGGCATGCCAGGCCTGGGAAGTGGGAGGGCATGCCAGGCCTGGGAAGTGGGAGGGCATGCCAGGCCTGGGAAGTGGGAGGGCATGGCCAGCCCTAAGGAGGAGCTGTGCCAGGCCTGGCCTGAGGAGTGGGTGGGGGCAGCCAGGCTAGCCCTAAGGGGGGAGCTGTGCCTGGCCTGATCGTGAGGAGTGGGCGGGGACATGCCGGGCCTAAAAAGCTGTGTTCGCAGCTTATGGAAATATGATGCTGCGATCATACTGCAGATTACTCAAACTGGGAGTCCCAAATTTTACTCGACACAGCATTGATTTCTCCATTTATGTCATGTTTATCATTTATTATATTATAAGGTTTTTGTAACTTTTTCCTGCGGTCTGCTATCCCATGTCTTAAGTTCTGGTTGATTTCTTGAACTTTATAAGGTTGATATCACGTTGGAAATGCGAATCGAGGAGGTGTAAGGGGTCTGTTAAGAACCTAAGTAATATATCGTGTGGGGCCAAGGTCAGGGTGACTCTGAGGGAACAACCTATACACATGCAAGCTGAGGTAAGAAAAATAACAAATTGCAATTTTCCCGTCATTTTTCAATCGAATTTTTGATGGTATATATATTTCTCACAGCATTGAAAAATGGCTTTTTTACAAGGGCTTATTGGACTTTTTTCTGGGAATTCATGGGTGTATAGGCATGAGTAGGAAGTTGACCGAATCCCGAACACCGTTTCCACGATACAAAGTGGAATCGCTGGCCCTCTGTTGTCTTTACGTGGTGGTATTTGCATCTGTAGTGAATGTTCGGTGTATGTGATTTGACTGTCACGCCTGAGAGCGCAGGCTCGTTTGTGCTAGTGTTTCGTGTTTCAATTGTAGTCTTCTGTCAAATGTGTAATCTTATTATTGCATAGTTTTTCCGTGTGGGATAATTATTTTTATTTGTCATTGGAATATTCTAGAAGCATTAAATCTAGTATTAGTCAGCATCAGTAACAGATTTCTGTGGTACTCTAGCTCTGGCTCAATCCGCGGCATAGAATGGATCGAGTTGTTGTGAAGGTTCCAGGGACTCATCGTTAGTGTATGTGCACACTTTGGAAGAAAGGATAATTGAATGGGCAAGGAGTGTGAAATATAGTTTCAGCTCCCTTCCCACTTCCCAACCTCTAACTGTCGAAGACTGAGAGTTCTTCGAGGGGCGGAACTCTGGCTCAATATAGGCGGTCATGGAAACATATTGTACCTGAAACCATATTTTACCTGAAAAAATTAGGGCGGTTCGAGATTCGCTTTGCTCCTGCTCCATCATTCCAATGTAATCCAATCTCAACTTATGCGGCACCCGAGACGGCTTCAGCAGCCTGGAAAGCACGGATTGCATTGTCTGTTAGTGAAAATGATTATGCTGCCGGAAAATGTCGTTCGATGGTGAGTACAGGTACAGGGCTCTGCTCGAAAAATTGCGTGCTCTGCCAGGCGAAGTGTGAAGAGCCACTACAGACTACTCGACTACAGGCTACAGCTGCGCGGCTGAAGTACTGTCATGGGAAAATCACATTTTGGAACGGCTTGTGTAAAATCAGTTCACTTGGTTTCAGATATGTGCTTCGGGGCCATCCATAAATGTCGACCGCAAAAAATCTCGATTTTTGACCCCCTTCCACCACCCTCCCTCCTGACCGCATTCCGACCACTTCTCGCGAACCGCCCTCAAAAATGGTCGACCACTTCAGCCATAGCCCCCTCCAAACGCAGTTCTGTGAAATGTTCATCTTATGCTTTCTTGAGCTTGTGTCCTCTCCTTCGAAGACAAATCTTTTTTTTATTCATGGAGCCGATTTCTATTTTGTAAAAGCCTCCACAAACTTTTCCCACAACTTTTCCGCATATTTTTTAAAAAGTTTTGCAGGTTGGGCCGCACCAGCCCAGTTCTCCATGGGACTTTCAAGAATATTAGCTGGCCAGCAGTCATGATATGATGAGCGAGGCTGTGAGGTGACCAGGGATAGGTTGGGGTCCCAGTTCCATCCTGATCCTGACATTGAGGCATCGGGATTCTGCTAATGATCATGATATGCATGAGCATGGCAGGTTCACTCCGACCCATCAAATCTGCGATGAAACAGTAGCGATGAAGAGACAACCAAAACATCGGCTCAAATCGATAATGATAGCAACACTGATTTTACGTAGCCCAGGCTGACCTTTCTGGACATGTATCGAAACTGCGAATGTACTCATCAATTTCAGCCTATTTATAATGACTGAAACTGGACCTGATAAAAAGCTTAAAAAACCTGGATGATTAAAGTGTGCTTTAGTGAGGAAAATAGACTCATCTTCGTGTGTGCAAACAATGTACGACCTCAAACAAAAAATCCCGATCTCGATCGGGGTTGCCCTGATCCCGACCCCGGAAAAAGGTGATCCCGACCTATCCCCAGAGGTGACCAGCTCTCACGGTAGGTTCCCCGTGTCTTCACTGGGAGCACCTCCACACGAGGGCATACTGGGTGAGAGGGGGCTTAGGCTAAGCTTAGGGACCTTCCTGGCTGGTCTTCGAGGACAGTTTCCCGATTCTCTGCTCCTTGGGTGGGCCTCTCCTCCCCTAGGCTGCGGTCGTCCTTTGTGGATGGCCCTTTCCCAAGAACGACTGGCATCTGACTCCCAGTGCACGAAACCAGTCCCTACAACGGCTACGATAATTATCCATGTACTGCAGTTTTGAAATACATAATATTGCGAATGCTGAAACGTACCCAAGTTTGCGACTATGAGCCGTGGTGCATGTGTTATTCCGTTAGCCGTGCACTTGCGCAATTTCTCTTCGCTGCTCTGCAGTGGACGGAGGGAGGGGTTGGATGAAGGCCTGACAGCTGGTTGAGGAGGTGGCACAAACAACATCTTTCGTCTGTCAGGACTAGGAACATGTGATCCTCTTGATTCACTTTGCGTTAAGAGAGAATGTTAAGAGAGAAGATCAGCTGGCTAATTCAAGACCAGTTTGCCTTACACGTACATAGTGTCATGCTCACCATTATCTTGCCTGCGTTAGACCAAACCCAGTGTTTGCTCCGCGCTGGCGTTATAATATTGGCTGTGCTTTCCCCTGCTTTCATCACGCAGTCGATAGGCGGCTGCGAAGAGCCTGCCAGCTGCTTTTTCTTTGAGCAATAAACTCGTGTGGCATAAGTCTAATGTGGGTGAGTAGACATGTTTTACCCGCTGTTACTCGAATAGATAGTCTCGATGAGTCACGATTACGCAGCCATGAGGCTGTCTGCCACCAACCAGTCCTATCAAAGTCATTGTGACTCGCCGTGACTGCTGTGCTCTCTGCCTTCTAGTCATGTTACTCGAGTTTACTCGATAGTATAGCCATGCTTCTAGTCGAGGGAATTCTCCTACAGTAGGTACATAGGTACCTAGCTACGACATGTGAGTGTTGTGTCTCAGCTTGGTCGTCTACCTCTCGGTTTTTCAGCAGACGTTAAGTAGCTAAACCAGATTGGCACCTGCGCGATGCGCATCCTGTACGTGCGCCTCTTTTGATACTATTTCGCAGTTTTTAGAAACCCTACTTTTCTCTGTTTCAGATTTGAAGTTGTACGGAAAAGGATTTCTATCAAACACTGCCCCAGAGAATGGCTAGTCATCCCAAAGATATGGACGATGACGACTTCCATGCACAAGCCTTTTTCCAAGGTAAGTCGTGGGTTTTTCTGTGAGGTAGAATTTGTAGCAGAAAAAATGGTAAAGTTGGTGACCCTCGCAGGTCGCGCGGGCCATGGTGACCAGGAGAGATTTGTCCTGTCTGTCCTGTCACCCACTCCACCAACTTCGATCAGTCTTCACCCGCCCATCGGAGGGTTGCAGGCTGGACAAAAAGCAGCTGACTTTAAAGACCAAATTTTTGGGTAATATTTATCCCAAAAATATAATTTATTGGCACAAATCTAAATTTGTGTAAAATATAGTTTCAGACACCACTTTTAAAACTTCTCAGCTCCCTATTTTGTGTAGCAATGATGTCTCTTATTTCAGGCAACGATGATCAAGACCACGATTATACCCAATATTTTGGCCTCGATCCATCCTTTGATGGTTTATCTACGCCCGCTTTTGCGACAACGGAAAGCCGTCTCGGCGATGTGGCCGTTGAGAAGAGGACGACGAAGGTGTACTCCGTCTCCAGTGGCGATGACTCCTTTGATTTTTCATCGACCATAAACTCGAGTGGCGATGGTCCGCTCGTTGGAGCCGCAGGTAATAAATTTTGATGCCCAGGCTAATCAATCTAATCGATAATACAGTATGCTTGCATGGACCACTCACCTCCACCGCGCAATCTGGTGTGTGAGCCCAGGGTCGACCGTACCGAATTTTTTGATCGTACCCGTACCTGGGGCCTGGTACAGCGGCACCATACCGTATCGTACCGTACCGTTCCAATAAAAAACTTCATCTTAACAGCCGAAAAATTTAAAAAATTTTTTCAAAAGATTTTATAGATTTTTTAAGTAAAGGCTTTCTAGCTCTCGTGTGCATCTCGAAAATTGTCATACCTAATATATTCATCTACTCCTTCGCTGTGAACGGTTTGATCATCGTCGGGTTTTAAGATAAAGTATTGTAACCAAGAACAGCAATGAAGTATGGATTAGAGCCCAAAATCCTTGACTTCAAAGCGGTCTCCACTCCTTTGATATCGCAGATTACCAGAAATCCTTTGGCTCTGCCATGCCACTGTACCTACAGGCTCAAAGACCCTTCCGGGGTCTTTGAACTCGTGATCTACAACTCCAATGATATAAGACCGTGCTACAAATCTGTGCCTCGACCATGCTGATACTGTAGTAGATCCAGAAGCCTCCTGTTTCGATGTCTTGCGCAAAGATGCCGACAAAATTTTTGAATAGGATGGATGCGAGAACATTGCAGAAAACATCCTTTGAACTTTGATCAACATTGGGTTCCCTGACCAGAGCTTCGAAAAACTGAAGGCAAGGACTTTAGTCTTTTGTGCAGGAAACTGTAGCATGGCAAGCGCTTTTTAAATGCAGCAACAGCGACTCCATGAATGGCCACATTTCAGTTCAAGAAAGCTTTTAGCAGCACTGGGTAGAATTCATAAAGATCACAGCCCCAAAGGCAGCCTACTAGCATCCGGATTACAAGATAATATGCTCTGCAAGTAAATGCTTGAAATTTTGGTCACTTTCTTAGGCTGTTATTTAGCAATAGTTTGGGAGCATAAACCAACAGCTGCTAGATTCATTTTCTCTTCATAAAAATTGACCCCTTTGAAGCGATTGAATGTGAAATACGCAAAATATTTCAGAACTCGGTACAGCCGTACCGGTCTACTTATTATCAGTGACGTACCCGTACCTTACCGTACCCCCCCTCGTGGTCGGCGGTACGGTAAGGCCGGTATGGTGGTACGGTCGACTCTGGGTGTGAGCCCGCATGTCTGAATCTTCGATATTGTGCTGAGAAAACTTATCGGCACTTTTTAAATCGTGCATTATCAATGTCGAATTATCAACCAAAAATCTTAATTTTTAGACACTACTACCACGACAAAAAAACGACGTCTCAATCAATCGGCCAGTCAACCCTTGATCAGCTCGACCCAGTCATCGACTCGATCAACCCAGCGCGTCACTAATCGCGAATTTTCCAGCAGAGAAGAAGAAGAATCGTATCGACAACGCCGCGAAGCGAACAATAAATCGGCTCAAAAAAGTCGCGCAAATAAAAATCAACTACTCGAAGCATTCAAGCAAAAAAATGAAGAATTGGAGTCGAAATTGAACCAAATCGATCGAGAATTTCGAGAAAATATTCGTAAATTGACAAGTGCCAATGAAAAATTGACCAACACGAATAATATGGTTATCGCTAAGAACGAGCAATCGTCCCAACAATGCACTAAACTACAATTGGCGCTGCAACAATGTCGATATCAACTAGCTCTATCGAGAAAGGTCGCTGAGGAAAAAGAGCGCCAAATCCAAGATTTGAAAATGCCGAATAATATTTTGGAAAATGAAAAATTAAATTTGATTGGTCAAATACAAAACTCGGTTGAAAACCAGCAAGTTAAATCGCAAGCTGGCTATTCGACGATTACAAGGCAAGATAAATGTCAGTTTCCAAATACGGCCTCATCTCACGTTCAGTCATTTCCGAATATGACGTCGACTGAACCGTGGGAATCGGAGACGAATACGGTCACAATTGCGGGTGTCCTTCCTCCAGCGGTGGCCCAACCCCAGTCGACTGCAGATGCTTTGAAGCAGGGCGGATGTGGAGGCGATGATGGCTTCGATGATCTTGAATTCACGGAGGAAGAATTTGCATGGCTCGCTGAGTGTTTTCAAAACCGTAAGGATGGGTCTGGTGTGCCCGCATTCAGCGGCAATATTGATAAGGAAGTATCGCATACAATGGCACGCATATGATATCGGTTAGATGCGAGTTCGTGCACGTAAAATAATCGTGGAAGTGAAAAGAAGCTGGGTGATTTTTGTTGGTTATAATCATGAAGCAGTGTTTTGAGCATTTTGAACAATTTGGTATATCATATTCGTGCTTACCAGTTGTGGTGGCTGACTTGCATGATTGGACGCTGGGTCTAGGATTTTTGCCCGAGTGCATATATTTGGCCAGTACCTATTTCCGCTGTAAATAAACGATACCAAGCTTATTTTTTGAGTTTGTACGACTTTTTTGTCTATCCTAGAAAATAAAAGTGAGAAGCAGGAACTTAAAGTATGTTTCGTCCAAATTTCAGGGTTGGAGGTGGTCAAATTAGAAATTCAGTCCTTTTTTGTAGTTTAATTTTGCTTGCCACCATGGTACTTGAGCATCTGTCAAAAGCGAATTTTGGTCGCGCAATTCGATTCGCGCAAATGTCTACACCTGACCTGTTTCAGTGCGCCTGGATTGCTTTACAGTACTTTTTCCCCCTGCTCTAGCGATGGTAATTGTAAGTCGAATAGTTGTAGATTATCTTTGCTGCTGACCCTTTTAGCTTTTTCCTTTATTAAAACCGTTTTTTGACAATAAAAAGAAAAAACAAATATAAAACGTGACCAATTTCTAATTTTATTTCATTCGAACTATGAGTCAGTCGATCTGGAAAACTATTTTGGCCCAGGATGCGCGTGAGTTACGCAATCGATTCCTGAAAAAGTGCTCTTTGTTGCCAAAATTATTTGGGGCTCATGGGTTTCTACGTTTCTGAGTAGAAAATTGTAGGCACGTTGAAAGAGGAAGAGGCATTATCCACCAATGTTTCTAGAATTGAGGCAATTCTCTCCAGCATAGGCATGGAAGCTTGCTATTCTGACCACCATATACAGTATATGAAACTTGAACATTTAAATACAGTATATCCAACTTCTTCATAGTTTTCAAATTTGAATTTTCACCATGTATTTTTTGCCCTTTTGCAACGGCTGTGCGATATCACCACCTGCTGGCGATAACTCACTCATTTCCTCTAAGACGCCTCCCTTCTCCTTTGAGTCAGCCCATGTATCATGGCGTGAATGTCCCATGACAGCAGAAACCCCTAACCTGGAGGATAATGATTATAATATGTTTTTCTTCTCCATAACTTCATCTGCAACCTCGTCTGATGTCATCAATGAATTCTGCAGCGGCTGGTCCATCTCTTGCGATCGAGAGGGCGAGAAAGCGCGGGCGGAACATCATAACTTTCGCTACTGACAGTTTTTCCAGCGACAGCAACCAAGACGCATCACTATCCAAGAAGCGCATGCGTACCAACTCGATGTCATCGCAGGTGACGACAATGAGAGCGCCGAGAGAAGACAGTGGTAGCTTCTCCATACCCATTTGCGAGGTCGTGCAGCTTATGGCCAATGAATCGTCAACTCCTAAGAAAGCTGTGGCCGTGACAAAGGCGACACATTATCCAAAACTGGTCGAGGCAATAGAAGAACCTATTTTCCCTCCAACATTGCAAGTGGTATCAGAGATCGGGAATCCAACATCACATTTCTGCCAAACTAGTGTCACAGCCACTTTGCCTAAATTAAGCACAGGAATGGGAAAATCAGCGGTGACTCAGAAGGGTCAGGTCATGTCCGCATTTTGGGATTCAAATGAATCTCAGAGTCTCTGTCAACCACAATCTGTCAAGACCAGCTTGGGAACTACGCAATCAAGCTTCCAGCACGATGAGGAGGCCGCTGTGTCAGATCCAGCCAGCTTTTCTGAAGTTCGACCGCCAAGTAAAAGTATTTTGCCAAAAGAAGTGAGTGAATGATTAGATCTTGTTTAGGACTGTACAATAAGCACAGTGCTAATAAAATTGATATACGTAAAACCATTATGTGAGGGGCGGTATCAGTGACATTCGATGTGGGGTGGTATCAAAAGCAGCTAGTGTGCGTTGGGATTGGTGTCAGAGGCAGCTAAATCGAGGGGTGGTGTCAGAAGCAGCTAAATCGAGGGATGGCGTCAGAAGCAGCCCAATCGAGGGGTGGTGTCAGAAGCAGCCCAATCGAGGGGTGGTGTCAGAAGCAGCCCAATCGAGGGATGGTGTCAGAAGCAGCCCAATCGAGGGGTGGTGTCATAAGCAGCCCAATCGAGGGGTGGTGTCAGAAGCAGCGAAATCGAAGGCTGGTGTCAGAAGTAGCTAAATCGAGAGGGTGGTATCAGAGCTGGGTTATTTAGTTGATGTATTTGAGGTGCAATGCATGAGTCCACGCAAGCTGAGACATGCACATGCACAGGATACCTTTCTTTGGGATCAGGCAGTGGTGGATTCAGCAAATCCTGAATCGGCGAAATAAAGATTAATGGTTGGTACAGATGAGTGTAAGACGATGATGGGTTCATAAACTCTATACCCTGTAGATCACTCAAGACGATGTGCCTGTTTTATGATTGGTTTTGATAACTCATTTTTGGAGACTTTTTCATTCAGCTAAAGCAATGGCTTGGTCGTTTCCAAGCCAAGTTCGATCAACAAACTGAAGCTCGTCATGGGAACTTAAAAGCAAAAGAGGAGATCGATCGACCTGATGGACGACCATTGGCTGTGCAGATCGAAGAATGCCGAAACGACCTCGCCAAGCTTCAGCACATTGAGTCAATTTTCTATGACAAGTACGAAAATCAAAAAGTCAACCAGAAGAGTGAGGCTAACGAGATTCAACATGGTCAGAATGAGATCGATTCAAAAAAGGTCAGAAGCAAGCTGTCATGCCGAACGAATCGCGCAAAAGGTAACACCACCTCGGTTTCCGCAATGATCTGTGCTGTTGAAAACAAACTCAAATATTTGGAATTAATGCAAAAACCTGAGGGAATTTTGTCTGACCCAACCATGATCGATCAGGAATCAGAAGCCGAACTGAATCACATGGCAAATGACTGTGTGATTTCTACTGATCAAACCCGATTCATCGATACTGAATCTGTCTCGTTCGGAGAAGACGATATAACCGGTCGAGGACTGATCAATGGATATTCTGCAAATAATACTTTTCATGATCAGAATCTTTTGAAAGAGACTATATCGACTGTAAATCCTGGTCATGCAGAGCTTTCTAAAATGCGAACGAGCGATCCAGTTGGAAACCCTGATCTTATCGTTAGTGTTGGAACAAGTTGGAAGTTGGAAGTTAAAGTTGGAACTGGAAATCCTATGAAGCAATATTATCAAGCGATAAACCAATTTGATGGCCCGATAACCAACTGTGATAAGGATGGTTCGAACGTGGCTACTGCCGATAATTATACTGGATCACAGAATCAACGCATGGACAAATGCATCAATGATGGATCAATTAGACTTGTGTCGCAGAGTCAAAATGCCATCCGAAATTCTACTCAATATGCTTCGAGTGCAACCAGCACTGATTTGGTGCTTAACCCACATGAAATCTCGCCTTTAATGTGTCATTGGTTTGATAATGCCAATGAGCAAACCGCTGAACAAAATACTTCGGGCGACACGCTCAGTCTTGCTTCAGTAATGACCGCGGATCAAAATCATTATAGTGATCAAGAATCCCTGAGTCAGGTAAATATTTTTTGTTCAGGTGTGACATACAACTTTGATCAATTAAAATTAGCTGTGAGAGCATGCACCGATAAGAAAGACCTGGAAGTGGTACATACAGTATTTCAAATTGACGAAAATTTTCCCGCAATTTTTCAATTTCAATTTGATTTATTGTTTCTTGATAAATTCATTTAAATGGGATTGACTTCTTTCGATCATGAAAAAACCAATAATCAGTAATATCTGTCGTGCATCCGCGTTTTTTGTCAAGTCACCTCTCCCCATGTCCGTCTGCGCCGCCCCTTTTGCCATGTCAGCACCAATGCTTTCCAGGAATTCAATCCATGTATCCTTCCACACCAACCACCTGATCGAGGATTATACAACCCTTCTAATAACATCTACATCACCAACCACTCTCCTATTGAATCCCCGCTCGATATTCAATCCGCCAGATGCAAAGCGCTGACGGAGGAAGTCGCTAAAATGGAGAGCGAGCATTTCGAGATTGTGGCATCGATATCTGAAACAACTAATTTAATTGAAGAAGGTCATATGCTAGATTTCCACGGTCTCCTTGACAAAAAATCAAAGTTAGTGGAAGATTTTCAAGCGAGTGAAGCAAAATTAATGCAGAAACGACAGATGTTGAACGACGCACTTCAAGTAGAAGCTGTCCTGAAGGATCCTGCTAGCAACAACGTTATAGATGAAATTTTACAATCACAACCGCGTCAGTCAAGCGGTAATGTTATGCGAGACGTAGATTTCATGAATTCTCTTGCTAATCCAACGTATTCGGCTGGATCAGCGCTGGAAAATTCCGTAGGAATCAATCCCTGCGTCGATGAACAACATTTACGTTTCTTCAGAATGCACTGATCGTCTGATATCTTTTATTTTCAGGAAGGTTCAGACCACTTTTTGTTAACATTCTTAATCCATAAATGGCTAAGGTTGGTCGACCAAAAATTTATGGTCGTCCACGCAGTGTTAATCCCAAGGCAGAGTTTTCTAACTTGGTGCCATTATTAGCTGGATTTAATCAATCAATTTCTCATTCAACTAGTTTCCCATTGATATCTGTCCCAAATAATCAAATGAGTCAAGAACTAGTTTCCCCTAGAATAAAAAAGGGTTAACATTCCTGTATATAAGCGGCTTTGCGCTCTCTTGTTTTAAACGATACAACATTCTAATGAGTAGTCAAAGAAGTTAACACTTTTTTGACTGCTTTTTACGATGTCACATTGACATTTTCTTAATTTTTAAAGAATTATTTTTCGATCACACTGTATATTCAACAGCTTCAACATTTTGCTGTGAGCAGGATTTTTGCTTTCCATGTTTGCCAAGCTTTTACTGTTTTGGGGCTAAAAAATCTATCCTGCAGCATAAACTACCGTATTTCCTTGAAATTCTCCCCTCTGGTTATTCTCTCCCGTCTAGACCCCAATTGAACTTAATTCTCCCCCTGCAGAAATCCTCCCCCGGGAATGAATTTAAATTACCGCACAAATCATCAGGTGTGGAAAATGTGAAGGACATGAGTGTTAGCGTGATAGAAAATGTTTTCCTTGAAGAGTAAAATGATGAAGATAAGGTTGAAGTCGAAGGTATCGTGCATATTGATTGAATTCGGTTATGAGCAGCATGAATACTGGAAGAGAAGGTTTTAAAAAAATTAACGGTACTTGTTAGCAAGCTTTAGGCTGTCTATCTTTCTATAGCTGATATATAAGAGAAGAATAGTTTTTTCTGGCATCGTAACAATGTTTGAGTTTTATTCTCCCACCTCTGGAAATCCTCCACCCCTTGGTTATTCTCCCCCGTATGGCACCCATTTGAAAAATTGTCTCCCAGGAAAAATTTTGAGGAAATACGGTAAATATGTTGTTCTATTCCTTTGGAGCTGCACTCAAAAATTTTAGGTGGGGATTGTAATCTGTTAGCTATTCGCTTTTTTTAAATTTATTTGCTGTAATTCCAAATTAACTTTTGGTAATAAATAGGAAGAAACTGGTTGAACTTTAATCAAGAGAAAAGTTTCTAAATTCAATTTCGAATTGGTGAAAGGTTTTGCGTTCAATTCTTTTCGGCGTCTGCTCCAGGAGACCAGTTTTATTAAGTTATACTGTGCAAGATGGCTTGTTCATTTGAGTGAAACATCTGCACTAATTTCAGTAATTAACTCGCTATAATTGAATACAGAAAGCCACAGCGCGAATTCTAGTGTTTGCATATTTACAGTACATTTTACGATTGGGATGGTTCTATGTTTCTTTAGTTCAAAACTTTTTTCGAGTCACTCGTGAAATCTGAGATGATTTTTCTGCCGCATTTTTTATTCAAGCAACTTGTCTGGGATAAAAGATCATGATAAGGTTGTGTACTGCGCATATTCTTGTTTAGGTGTGCTGTGATTTAGACGCTTGTGATTCTTGTAATAGAGCTCAGCTAGCTTTGATGTTGTTTTGCTTGTTTCGTTATCGTAGACGTTTTTTTGGTTGCTGGGTAGGGCGTGATAATTTGATGCTCATGTGGTTATGTTCTGCGCTGAAAAAGACTGGAACTGCAAGGTGTGGATTGCAAAACGTCATGTTCATACACTATTCCTAATTTAACACCACAAGCACGAGTGTGCGCGCTCAAAGATAAAAGGACACGACGGGCCCTGATACGTGACGCTCCCACTTGTCAGCTCCCTGTAGAGTATCAATGTTATTGTGCAGGAAACCATTTTATAGTCCTCGGAATGGAGGCATTAGCTGTCTGACAAGGAGTTGCGGTGGGCCTGCATTGCTAGGGCCAGCAATCCTGACTGGGAGGCCGCTGTTTGGTACCGAATTAGGACGGCAGTTTAGGAAGCCCTCTTCACGATCAGTGAGGTACGCGATTAAGTAAGTCGGGCGACCCACCCGGTACCCGTCAAGTGGCGGCTGCTAAATGAGTAGAGGATCAGGAAACTGGTTCCCACACACCAGTCGGGAAGGTCTCTTTCTTCTCGCCAAGTATCATCCTGAGCAGTCGTGTGGAGGTGCTCCTAGTGGAGACACACAGAGGGGAGCTGCCGTGAGAGCGTCACCTCACGACGGCTGAAGGCAAAGATCGGTTAGAAATTTCGCGAAGAGATGATGCGACACAGGGCCCAACCCGCATCATGACCCTTTTATCATTATTTCCAGAAAAGTACTTTGTGGTACGAAAGACTTCCAGTCGTCCTTGCATCTGCAGTAACAGTACTGTGTGGAAGGATTACAGTAGAAAGCTAGTCTGCAACACGGTGCTCTCCACTGGCAGTGTACGCACACATTATGCAAATCTTTAAGCGGATTTTGAGTTATTACGATGCGAAGTCAGGCCCTTAAACGCGTAGAGTCTGTAGGCTTCAGTGACGAGGACACTCTCGCTATGCTTGTGATCACCGAAAATGGCATCCATGCATTCAGAGAACTCTTCGCCCACTAAAAAAATTAATTCTTCTGGCAGCCACTTGGAAACTTGTCACAGTGACAAAAGGTTTAGTCACATTGCACGGTACACCCACTTCAGTAAAGCTAGGCTTTGCCTTAGTCAAACAGTGGCTTTTTTTGCAATAATGTGAAAGAATTTTAAATTTTAGCTCCAGCTTTACAGTAAGCACATGAAAAAATTGTCTGAACATCAACTGTGCCCTTTCACGGCGGCATTGCGCAATAAAAATTCGCGCGATTCTTTCGAAGTGAACCTGGAAGAAAGTGAAGTAGAACAAATAACGTTAGCCTGGTCGTAGAGCTTGGCTGTTTTTCATCGAGGCAGTTATTATTTCTATACCTTTTCTTTTTACTTTATTTTTAAAGTAATCTTTTTGCAAATTTTTAATCATGAGCAGCCTGGATATCTCTTTTTTTTAACTGTCGTTCAGCATTACTTTGAAAGATCGGAAAGCAAAACTAAAAAGAATTTTCCAACGCGCAAGAGCATATTTTGAGAAATTCATCGTCGAACCGCCCGTTTCCTATCTTCACCCCTGAGCGATGTCGAAAAAAAGAGGGACTGCCACTTTTGAAGATGCGGCAGGTAAGGTGGTTGCATTGTATAAAGTCAGTAGGGGGGAAAGTTCTTCCATTTTTCTACAAATTTTTTTCGTTCTTTGATCCTGCTGTCATGAATTATTTCAGGGATGTCATTGTTTGTGCACATGGTTTTGAATGCCAGGAATAAGCAAATTAAATGGGGTTTTTTAAAATTCAGATCTTGTGGGAACGTTGCAGTACTTATCCGTGTCCCCTCACGAATTCAAAAACTTTTCTTATGCTAGCCACGCGTGACCCACGGATTATTCGATCGAGTAGCGATATTGATAAAATCAGTCATATGGCGAAGAGATTCATATAATCGTTCAATACCGCAAAGTCACCCACAAAATTTATCAAGTGACTAAAAGATCTGTGTAATCGATCGATCAATCAAAGATCGATATTAGTCGTTTGACCAGAAGATCGATATTGCTCGATCGACCGAAAGTGTGATATCGATCGCTTGACTGAAAGATAGATGTGATCGATCAAACCAGGAGAGCGACAAAACTCATTTATAACTGGTAAAGTCGGAGATCGGTGAATTGGATCGAATAATCAGAATAAAAAATTGATTTGTAGACCAAGGTTTTATAAAAATGACAATTGTTATCACTTGAATCATGAAATCTAGGCTATCTTGATAACGGACGATCAAGATAGGTTCAACAAGACCAGTCACATCGATTATATAGATGCGATAATCAAAGTGATTTCGCAGTTTGATCATTGATGACTTGTTGGGAGAGTCACTTTTTAACGGCTTAATATCGATTGATCGTTATCTCAGTTCTGCTCATTGCCCTTTTTCCAGTTGTGATCGATCAATTTCGTAGGTCACGGACTATCTCTATTTCTCTTAGAGCTCCTTTTTGTGAGTGTTAGACATCAGGTACAGTGCAATACTCTTTTTTTCAGCAACCAATCTGGGACTGGTCACACTTGCGAAGAGAGTGGCACATCGCCCCAGCGACAAGCCCACCATAGGACCTAACCCAAAACGTCGGTGCGCCCAAAATGCGACAATCGTGCAGCCACCTGGAAGTATGCATGCCGACAGCGAATCGCCTGATCAAGGTGTTTATGGCGTCTCGAATGAAGAGAAAGAGATTGATTTTATCATGATGAAAGGCATCCAGAGCATGCCTGCGGACGAGTACGGGGCAGAGTTTGATAGAGCACCATCGGATCACATGGAACAACAGCGACTGTCCCCAATCTACGCTGAGACAACGAGCAAAAATCCTGCTGGTTTGCTTGGAAGTTTCGTTCCCACCATGTCGAACATTCCCGCTCAAAAGAGACGCAGCGGAAGAAGTGAAACAGCCACTTCAGGAGCCTCCACTGGTCGAGGCGCTAGGAAATCGACAGTCAGGAGACCGAACTCCAACATTGCAGTCAAGCAACCGCCGCTGAACCATTCAAGTGAAGTCATCGAACAACCGATTAAGACCCCTAAAGCTGCTTCCAAGCGTGCACACCAGTCGTCTGATGCCTCTAAGAACACCATTACCACCGAGGACAGCAACGATAACGACATGGGTTTCCATGATAAAAGCGATGAGAAACCACCATCTACCACCGTCTTGCCGAAGGAAGTAAGTCAGCTTTGCATCTTGCTCGCTTGTATGGAGAAGATCTGGATGCTATGGGGTGAGATTAAAAAAGATGTCTTTCGTGCTCACTTCATTGGCACCCATACAAATTTTCTGTCAATGAAACCTGGGGGCTTTCACGCCTTCCGCTGTGGTTGTAGGTACTTCCATAATAAGCCTATAAGCCACTCTTGCAATTAGAAACTTGAAACGGGAACGAGGGCCAAGCTGATGGTTTTTCTGAAGTCCGATTTTTTTAGAGCCAGATCAAGTTTTGCCCTAATTTGAGGCCAAATCTTTCTCGTTTCAATTTTGTAGGTATAGGACAGGACTTTTTTTCTTCTCACCAGTACATAGCCAGCATCGACCCACCCGGCCGAAGCAACCCACCGATCCGGGCCGGATCGGTTTGGGGGAACCGACCCAAGCTGTGGGTCGGCCGGATCGGAATTTTGGATTCCCGCCAAAATTTTTTCTCTGGCGTCCAGTCGTGTCTTCATGCAGGCAGCTAGGATCGACTCTTCAACCCACTGGACTGGCCCGCTGGGACTCTAAGAAGTCAAGTCTAAAACGGAACGAGATATTGCAGCTGAAGTTGGACGAGAAAAATTTGTGAAATTCTACGCTGTCGCCTCAGACAGCATGAGGCAAGGGACGAGCACGTTAACTTAGTCCTAAAGTTCTCCTCCCCTGTTCGTTTTTGCCCGAAATCCGTCAGCCCCCTCTTTCTGACTGCTGGTGTCTGTTATCGATGGTTCTTTGTCGAAGAAAGAATGTGCATCGTGCCAGAAAACAAACAAGTGGGCGCAATACAACGTTGGGTCGGGTGGATCGGGTCGGTTTGGGTCGGGTTGGTCGGATCGGGTCGGTTCTGGATCGGGTCGGGCGGATCTAGACCCTGGGTCGGGTCTGGTCGGTTTGGTGACCTCACACCCGGGTCGGTCGATGCTGGGTACCTAGTACACTATGAGCATAGGGTACTGTTCGTCTGTACCCTGTGTTGTACTCCAAAAAATTCTCATTTTTGGATGATAACTACTCTAAAAATATCTAGATTATGGCTCAGGGAAACATATTTGTACGAGTTACTGGATCCAAGGCGGAGAGAAAAAGTTATCATGGGAGGGGAGAATTAAAATGTTGAACTCATTTTTGCATCGGGTTTTCTACACACAGTACTTTAAAATTGGGGTTCTGTTATCAGAAAGTACTGAAGGTAGCGAGGACACTACTGTAGTTTTGTATCACTCCATAAGAATAGGTTTGCCGTATCCTCCCTCTTCTCAGTCTGGGACGTTATCCCATGACCCCAACATATACTGCATTAGTACATACTGCAGGTGCCCACACTCCCCAGGAAACTGATTGAGGAGGAAATCATTAAACCAACTGGGTCCTAGAAAGGGGGAAAAGTAAATGAGGATTTACAGCTGGAGGTAGCCAAAAAAAGAGCAAGTACTGTAGTTAAAGTTGCCTCATATTTAAGCATATGGGAAAAATGCTGTATCAGAGAAGTTTTTTTTAGCCGACGAATAAAAATTTTACATATTCTTCGCACATAAAGAACTCTGCTGGGTAAAACATTTAGAGGGTATCGCATGCACTATAGTACGCTTTGAGTCTCGGGGAAACAGTGTCGAGGATCGTCTGACAATTGATTTTGTGCACAGAGCCGGTATCTGAGTTCATCCATCTTCGTCCCTTTTGCCACTTAACTGTGTCCATGATGCGGTTTCTGGTCATATCTCATCAGCAAAAAATTACTGACAGGCTGGTGCAAACTGCAGCAATCATTGATGATCCTCAGCTTTGCTGCATGGTTGCTGACCTGGTAACATCAGTCACCAAGTCTTCCGACCTGTCCCACAGCTGAAATATGTAGGACCCTTATGGCTGACGCTTCCAGATGCCAGCTCCGCGCAGAGGATCGATTGCTGGTGGAGCCTCTGTAACAATTCAGAGTATTATAATACAGTTGTGCAGGGTCGCGAAGTGAGAAAATGGCTATGGACTGTTTCTATTCTATCCAAGCATTTTTTTACCACCCAGCTATGAGTAGAGGGACCCTCCACTCGTAGTTTAATTAAGGCCCTGGCCTACCGAGAGTTAACAATAACTGATATCACCTCTCATTTCAGGTGGATGAATGCTTTCGCAAAATAAAATCTATATTTCACCTTCGTCGTGAAGCCAAGGATGGTGACCCGAAAGCTTTAGAGAAAGTCGCTAATCTTGATCAGCGTCCTCGAGATATTAGAATCAAAGAATGCGAGCATTGGTTGGAAATACTTTATCAAGTCATTCAGCGCTATAAAAGCGATTTCCAAAAAAAGAAAGGAAGTCAAAAAGAGAAAACTGATGGCGATGATGGCAAGATAAAGAGGAAGGATGCCACATTGGCTTGCCGTAAGTTTCGAGCGAATAAAAATTGCTTTGAAGCTGATTTGATGGCTGAGGTTATCAAATATCGTCTGAAAGAATTACAATCAGAAGAAAATCATGAGATCAATAATGTGGCAATTGCTCAGCATCACCAAGATCAGCTGATGGGTACTACATTCATCATTCATAGTCAACCCATGAATGGTATCCTTATGGATGGTCCTATTCAAGATGCATTGGCGGTAGCCTCTCACACGGAGACTGCCTACACTACTCTTGATCAGAGTATCAATATCAATCAAAACAATTGTGATATAGAGCAATGTCCAATTGGGGACAGTGATGCGTCAGGCCAAGAAGGCACTGGAATAGAGATCAAAGGATCAAACAGTGGTATCGTTCAATCGGATAAGGACTGGCAGGATAGTCCCAATGAGGCAGTGTGTCCTCAAATGGACCAGAATTACCCAAATGAAGGTACACCCATGGTTATGGATGCCGTCGACTCGCACCAACTCCTGACTACAGCTGTAAGTCCATGCCATATCAGCACTGGGCCGATCGATAACCAGCATCATTATTATGTTGCCAGTCTCTCTAATGTCCCCCTAACCACCCCTGTCACACCACCAGCCAGAAATAGTCGCATATTAGTCATGATCAAGGCAAACAATCGAATCATGTATGAAGATGATAGTGAATATACTGGGGAACAATCAGGCAAATTAGTATCGATTAACATCAGACACGATTTTTTCAAATCAGTTGATCAACTGATAATTCAGTTGTCACCTGTCGCCAACCCTGCGAAATCTCCAAGCACGATTGGCATTGACCAACGCTTGATCTTATCGACTGATAACGGATCAGCAACATCTGGCCAGAGTGAAACAGAAACCCATTTTAATTTCGAGAAATCTATGATTGATGGCTCGATTGCAAGAATGAGCCCTGGCCAAGATATGCCAGCTGATCCCACTTGGGATGCCAATGAGCTCCCCGATGAGTTGATCACCAATGGTGTTTCGACGCAACAAAATGCGAGGGGACGTCAGATCGCCGATTGTCTTCTTGTATCAACTGATCGCGATCTTCAATATCCATCTGGGTGCAACTCATGCTCGATGGAATTTGATAGACCCGAATGTGAAATCCAGGCTTCATACCTGGATACTTCGCCGTTCCAAGCTGAGGATCCTATCACAGCGGCTCAAAGCTATTTTTCAATCATTGATAATCAGCTGCAACCGCAAATTGACCCCAATATAGGATTGGAATCGGTAAACATCTTTGATAATATGAGTCAGAAACGCAAGGATTTGGTGGAAGTGCGTCAAAAGACAAACATGGAAAAGGAAGTCCGGAATTTTTTTGATGGGGCTTACTTAACAGATGATGTCTATTCCATTGCACAAGATGCGCATTTTCCATTAAATTCTCCCATCCTGGGTGAAAATATCATGGATGAAATCGATGAGACAGGTCCATTTGGGCCTGATCGATTCATCTAATTGCCCTTGCGTTTCTTCAGAATCGTCCTGATCGTCTGATATCGCTTTGCATAAGAAAGCCAGAGCGCTTGCACTTTTTCTACTCTTTTTGATTCTAGAAAATGGTTGTGATCTGTTTGATAGAAGAGCTCATCGATGAGCTGTCACATGCGATACATCTCCAAGCATTCATGGATCAATCGTGTCGGGCTGTGGAGGCGGCAGATTGCCTCTTGGTGGTCGGGTCACCTTGAGAACAGCCCTCAAGGTGACCCGACCACCAAGAGGCAATCTGCCGCCTCCACAGCCTTTTACACAACTACATGATTGATCAATCGCTCAATAAGCGATTAAATCTTGATTGATCTGATTGATCGACGCCAGTCAACCAGATCAATCAAGTTTTAATCGCTTATTAAGCGATTGATCAATCAGCCATAAAAGTAGTGTAAGTGCGACACAATTTGATCCATGGATGGTGTGGCGATGTATCGCAAGTGACAGCTCCTCGATGAGCTCTTATAAAAAACAGATCACAGCCATTCGCTAGCATCACTGAAAGTAGAAAAAGTAGAAGCGGTGTGAGCTTTCTCACAAGGCGATATCATTCTTGTATCTTGCGGACGAGTGACTCAAGGTCAGCATGACAAAATCATGCTTGCATTGGGTCACAGATCTCTAAGAAACGTTGTTTGGTCGCTGTTTTTTGTACCTTTTGTATGTATCGAGTTAGCGCTGAAATATTCTTTACTATTATATAACTTAGCTCATACATTTTTCCAAAGTTTTTCGAAAGTGATTAGTAATTTGAGGGCTAGGAAATAAATCAAATTTTTCAAAGACATTTTTGAAGGGTTGAATATACAAAAAACCAAAAATATGAAAAATAAAAATAAAAAACATTGATCATTTGTTGTTTTTTATGTGTCTCTGTCTTTATCTTTTTAGTGATTTTCTGTCCAAGCTCGCCTTTAATTAAGATCGCATTCCCGCACGTATAAATCATAGGGTAAGGGAATCAGACGAAACTGGTGTGGCGTCAAACAGCCTTATGCGAATTAAGGCTCTTGTATACTGCGTCAAGCGTCAAAATCGCACAGCCAGGACCATTTTGCAAAACGTTGAACCTGAGCATAAAAATGACGCTTACAGTAAAAAAAAGTATACATCTGTCGGCGTCAAAAGACCTTCCCCGTTTTTATTTTGACGCCGGGCGTCAAATGGAATTTCGGGTCTTTCCAAGGGAATACCAAGAAGTTTTATTGTCTTTAAAAATCGGAAACGCGGCTAGAAAGGAAGAGGTGTTAAAATTTTTGGGTTTTCGACTATGCTCGATCCATTTGTGAAGTTTATTTTTGTTCTCGATTAGCTATTGAAATTATTACTTTTTAGTAAAAGGTGAGAAATACTGCAGACTTTTGCCAGTCGAGGGGCACTGGCAAAACTTTTTGATCTACAGTATGCCTAGAGAGCAACACACCGAGGTCACGTGATAATTCCATTTGACGCCAACGTTTTTTGGCCGGCGTCAAAAATTTGACGCTTGACGCAGTATACAAGAGCCTTGGCTGTTTTCCAGTTGCGGCTGACGACTATGACTCTTGATTTGTTCACGCGGGCACGCACTCTGGAACGCAATTTTATATGCCGCAATGAGAAAACTAGTGCCGAATTACACCCTCATATTTGTGGTGTAGGGGTGTTAATTTTGAATATCCTTTGTACTCGTTGTTGATTGATTCGTAGCCTGGTTTTTTGCATGCAGTAATTACGATACATGTGGGCTCAATTATAATTTATTGTGGGTGAAAAAAATGGTGATTGCAAATGGAAGTCGGGATTTGGTTTTTCTTTTTTGCTTAATAGATGAACTAGATGTAGCGGTTTTTGACAGCGTCTGTGGTTTTTTCCTGACTGGTCAAGTAAAACTTAGCATAGAACTTTGTTCAGTTTATGGTCACTCGGCTCATCCGCTAAAATAATTATGGTGTAATAAATGCTTGGCATACACATTATATACATACGTACGTACGTTTTATGTACCAATTATATATTGCGGAGGCGGAACTGGGTGTGGAGGGTACCCCATGTCGGGTAGCAGCTCTCCGTTGGGTGATGGCGGTCCTGGAGTCGGAGGCGGAGCTGGGTGTGGAGGGTACCCCATGTCGGGTAGCAGCTCTCCGTTGGGTGATGGCGGTCCTGGAGTCGGAGGCGGAACTGGGTGTGGAGGGTACCCCATGTCGGGTAGGAGCTCTCCGTTGGGTGATGGCGGTCCTGGAGTCGGAGGCGGAACTGGGTGTGGAGGGTACCCCATGTCGGGTAGCAGCTCTCCGTTGGGTGATGGCGGTCCTGGAGTCGGAGGCGGAACTGGGTGTCGAGGGTACCCCATGTCGGGTAGCAGCTCTCCGTTGGGTGATGGCGGTCCTGGAGTCGGAGGCGGAGCTGGGTGTCGATGGTACCCCATGTCGGGTGGCAGCTCTCCATTGGGCGATGGTGGTCCTGGAGTTCCCTTAGAGAATGCATATCTTCCCATTTCTGGGAGCCCATGTGGCGACTGGGGCATGGCTGTAAGCATGGAGTTCCTTGTAATAAAGATGATTAAGCCGATAATCAATCTGTTGATCATTATTGCAGGAAGCAAAGATTGAAAAAAAATCAGTTCAAAGTTGCTACTTTTAGACACAGAACAAGGCTGGCGACTTTTGTACACAAACTGCGTTTAAATAAAAGTAGTCTGAATAGAAATGCACTTCATCAGGTCATAGCGTCAATTTCATTTAAAATTTTCTTCTCGCCCACGTTCTGTTTGTCATGTATGGAAACTGGATTTTGCGGGGCAGCGAGTCTGTTCAACTAATTTGGCTTCCTTGTGACGACATACAGTTCAGACGGCGTGCTAAGAACTCGAGTCACGGCATCGAAACGTGTTGTTGTTGATGACTAATACAATGATTTGATTGCGCGACCATTGT
This sequence comes from Mesodorylaimus sp. YZB2_4, assembly GCA_030248295.1. NCBI lineage: Eukaryota > Metazoa > Nematoda > Enoplea > Dorylaimida > Dorylaimidae > Mesodorylaimus > Mesodorylaimus sp. YZB2_4. The sequence goes on from JASANH010000913.1 coordinate 167,939, forward strand.
TGAACTACTAAAACATCCAGTTTACGCACTCGTGGCACAAACTCTACGGATGTTACTGGACTCTTCGTGAAGCCGTGTCAATGTTTCTGAGGATGTTCTATTTTGAACATTCATTCGTGTATCTGTCTTCTCCTCTCGAAATCTTTATCTGATGATCTTGCTTCCTGTCCTTCAATATTGTAGTTTTCATTCGTTTTTTTCGATTACTTTTTCCGCCTTACTGCTGTACTTTCCACATTTTTATTTGCATCATGTCTGCCAGCTGATGCTGTGTGCGCGCCTAAGCTGATTTGGGTCGCAGTTAAGCTCGTTTTTATTTGCGCGCTTTCGAATTGTATCCCATCTGGATCATGCTCGAAGGAGCTGAAGTGTTGGACGTATTGGTAATCGATACCCTAAGAAAATATTGATGCTCGCGTTTGCAGCTGCAAACATTCGCAGACGCGTCGCAAGCATACGCACAAGAGGAGCGTGATGACCCAGAAATGATGCTAAAAGTATCGGTTTCTTGCGGCTATCTCGTTCTGATGTACTTCGCGTTGTTACAGTTAACTGAAACTGAAACTAAATCTCCTCGCCAAAACTGAATTTAACTGTAACTGAATCTTTTTTAGAATCAGCTAAATTCAGTTTTCGAGTTACTACTCTTTTGAAAATTAATAATCTGTTTGCGGATGTTTGTGCAGATCTCAAAGAGAAACGAAACGCAACGCAGCTAGACGATTGCTGAGTCGAATCATCTTAATCGCGAGTTGGAGGTGCATTTTGTTATCCTTAAAACGCTAGTCATCGTAAAACAAATCGGTCCATTCGAGTTTTGGTCCAAATGTAGAGAGAAGTTGCATAATCTTCACGAATATTGTAGTGCTTTATCATCTCCTGCAGGCTAGCGCCGAGTGAAAGAGTTTTAAGCTAGGCGAGGTCCTAGTTGAAAAGCAATCAGTATAATAAAAATAAAATAAAAGTACCCACATTATATGAAAAAGGGTTTATTCAATTCCAATCATTTTATTACAAACATTTTAAAGTTACATCTTCTTCATCTTAGAAAGCTTCGCCAACTAGTAAGTTGAACTTTACAAGCTCATTCGATGATTCCCAAGTTCCTGGTGTGGAAGAAAGCCTCACTGAAAATATTTGACCCTTACAGTATAGCCAGCTGGTCAGCAGCGATGTAGAGGCCAGCAACAACCCAGGAGCCGGCAGGGGCCCCCCAGTATAGCCAGCTGGTCAGCAGCAAGCAGCTCCTAAAATCTTGCGGGTTTTTTTAAATTCGTGTGTTGCGAGGCGACAGAAAGTTGAGAAACACTCGCAGGGTTCTCCTGAACCAGCTTTTCAGGTTATGGGCTTTGGCTACGTCTTCCAGCCATCTGGTTCTGCATTTTTTGGCACAAAAGACCTGACGAAGCGAGAATGTTTCCAAAAATTTTCAAGACTTCGGCCGCTGACCTCTGCTGAGTAGTTGGCCTGACGACCTAAATATTTTGCGCCGAGCTTTCTTCTGAACCAAAAGAAATAACAATCATGAGCTTTAGCAAATCCGCATTTCAACACGGTTCAGGTACTTGGTCTGTCTGCGGATTTGTTGGTGAGTGGACTGTTGAGACATCATCGTGCATCGCTGTGCTCGTAAAGGATCCTCTGGTGTTGACTTTGGTCTTTACTGCGCCTTGTGAGCTGTTTTAAAGTCTTAAATGCGAAAGAAAAGTTATTTGAATTCCTAGTTCACAAACCATAAACCCTAGCTGACCTTGCACGAGTGTAGGTGACTCGCCCAGTACCGTCGAGATGCTCCGAGTGGAAAGATGGAAGCCAAACTAGGAGACAGTCTCGGCTGTTCAACACCAACAGGGTTCAAGGAAGTAAGTGTCCAGTACAGGATGCCCTCGCGTGGAGGTGGTCCTTTGATTGTGACGCACCTGGCCGCCCGTCTCACATGGCCGCCTGTGTTATGTGGCAGCTGCATTTTCAATGCCAAAAACAGTAGGATAGCACGTAAAAATTCATCCCAGCAGATTAACAACATGTCTAAGATGTATACTACTTCTAAAATTAATGGATAATATCCAGCATTGATTGGAATTACTCCACGACGCGTAATAAAACTTTGCTTCGCCTCGGCTGATCTTTGATCCCTGCGAGTATAACGGATGTCTCGTGATTTTGGGACTCTCCACGCCGCAGCTGATTGATACGGACTCGACTAGTTTATATTTTTGCAACCAACGTAAGAATGAATTCAAGGACGGATAAGTTTTTTTGAAATCATGATTCAGTCTGTTATGCCAACCTTCAGCATGATTGGTGATGCATTCAAATTAGGTGACTTCAGTTCCATCATCTCGTCTCTTCGCCCGTTCCGCTTGTAAAGAAATAAATGCTTTGCTACCGACCTGTTCTCGCAAATAAGAAAAGATAAATTTCGATATCGACTCGATTCGCCATCGCACAATAAATTTCATTCACAGAATTTTCTTGCGCGGAGACGAACTTTTTCTGCCTCATCGGAAATGCTCATTAGTTTATTTCAATAAGCGGTCACGTGAGTCAGGAGGCCAGGTAAGTCAGGCGCTGATCGGATACAGGCGGCCAGGTGGGATTGACTCGCTCCTATTGGAGACACGCAGAGGGACGTTGCTGTGTGCGCTGGTCCCCGCACAGCCTTGCTTCGAAGGCTTTACTGCTGGCCGGCTGCAGGCAAACCGGGCTTCGCCTCTGAATAAACTAAAAAAATTTTGATATTCAGATCATTCAAGGACCAAGGGTGAGGGAGATATGGGCGATATCTCCCTTACCTTTACCTCACCCAAATCTCCCTCATCCTCACCTGAAAAATCTAGGTAGTCAGATATGAATACAATGGACTAGCAAGTTTTTTGATGAGATAACAAGTTTACTGATTTTTGGGTCTAAAAACTCATAAGGGTACATCTCCCAGGATACAGTGTTAAAACTGACTATGTTTTTAACCGCGTTTGGTGGTGAAATTTTACACGTTTCACGCAGCTCGATAGAAGCAAAAATCTTCGTCTTATTATCACAAAGCACAGGATGGGGAGAAGCTAATTGACCACCGCTTTCGCTTGCAGCTTTGCTCATATTATGGAAAGGATACCCTCCCGGACCTTTTATTGAGGATATCATATTCATGATATTATTAATCAAATTGTTTTATCTCCGGTCATTTTGTCACGAGCCATTGTTTCCAGCTCGTGTGGGCTTTGCTATATCCTGTCTCAATGTCTCATCCTTGCCATCTCGCCGCCTGAGAATACTCGATCTGGAACAGAAGTCTGTGAAAGGATGGGACAAGACCGCACACAATAAGGCTGCCATCCTGATTATGGCAAAAACGACCATATAACCGAACTCGACCAACACGGAGGCGCATTTCCTATGTAGAAGCACGCTCCCTTCTGGCTCTGAAGAAGCATCTATTAAAAGTTTCATAATAGCATCACTGCTTTGATAAGTGCTTTTCCTGGACGTCACTCGCCAGATTTTTCTTGACAAAGTCTGAAGCAGAGCCGTGTGAAAACTTTTTGCCTTCAGATCAGCTCTAGTGGTCAGGGCCCGAAAATTGGCCATGTCTTCACCTTTAAATGGAACTGATTTCATTCTGAGAGGTGTTTCGTCTGCCGTAAACGACACTGCTTACCAGACTTTTGTGGCCCATGCACAGCAACTGAATAATACTGTTCTGATACTACGTGCTATTCTGGCTTGCTTTGGACTGATTGGATCGATTTTATTGTTTGCCACTCTGTTCAAAAATAAAGCGTTCCCTGATCCGTGCTTCTTATTCTACAGATTCCTCTCTGTGTTTGGCTTCATATTTGCCCTATGCGCCATAATCGCGGCCATGTATCGCAAAAGTGACCAATTCAAACTGCCACTCGGACCTTACTTTAATCGAAATTATGGATTGTCCTGGTTGAAGCTGGCTTTTAACGAAGCTCTTTTCAGAATGTGCGACCACGCAAGCATTTTTCTCATCGCCTATTTGTCCATGCATCGAGCCATCGCTTGCTTGTTGCCAGCTCAATTTCATCGCTTCGATAAGCCATGGATCTGCCGAGCCGTCACAGCGTTCATATGCGTCGACACTGTTTCTTACTGCATTCCAAGAATGGTGCTGGTGGAAATACGCCTGATTGAGAACAGGACGTATCATTCAGCAGTTCCCTCTTCAAAGTCCTATCACCTCTTTGAAGTAATCCTGGGTTCAATGTACATTTTCCAAGCGCCGATGATCACAATCACCTCAGCCCTCTCCATTATTGGCATGGTCAAAGCCTATTTGCACAGGTCAGTACAAACTGCACCTTGCACTGGGGGAGAGCATGCCCATGAGAGGCTGTGCGCAAGCTGATTCTTGCAAAACTACGTCCAAACAGCGAGCTGAGAGTAAAGGGGCGGAAGCCTCATTTGATGACCAACAGAGCTCAGAAAAATGTACTCTAAATAAGCTGCTCTGAAACCAGTTTGCCACTTTTGGTGTCCTTTGAGAAGCGAAACGTGAGAAATTCAATGTTCTCAGACAGCATTATACCTACTAATGCAGGTTTCGTAAAGACAGAGTTATTTCAAAAGATTGCAATGTGAGAACGTTTTAGCTGCAGTCCAATATGGCAGGAAGTCCATAATACAAAATTTTTTGTAGGGAGAACAGGTACTTCAAGGTATTACGATTGGCAAGACAAGTGTGCAAACTAACATTATATTTGACAAAACGGGCAAAAGTCAGAAAACATTAAAAGCTTTTTCGCTCAGAAAATCTCCTCTGCTCTTCAAGTGAAGATGCTTCCCAAACATGCTTATCTTCGGGAAACATTTAGTAAAATGACACCTGGACAAGAAACAGTTCTTCAAAGCTTCAATGGGGCCACAGTCAGGCTAAATCCTCAGGCTGCTAAGGAGCAACTAAAAATCTTGATGCACCCGCTCCTACAAAATTGGCCGCAGGTGTGCTTAGTAGCATGGGGCTGGACCCGTCTCGGGTTTAATCCCCAGCGACGGAGGTCGGTTTGTGAACCATGAACCCTCACTGACCTTGCACGCCATGCTGTGGGTGACTCACTTGCTACCGTCGAAGTGTTCCAATTGCACACGGACAGGGTTTGCAGGCGCGACTCCACTACGCGCGACTCCACTAGGACCCTCGCGTGGAGGTGCTCCTAGTGGAGTCGCGCATATCTGCTGTAAGTGCTGATCCCCAGACACCCTTGCTTACAAGGTTTGACTGCAGTCAGCAAAACGCTTAAGCCCAAAAAAAATTTTTAAGACTGCTTCTCCGAATAGCCCCATTGGGTCAGACCTGACTGGATATTGCACCCCCTCATCAATCAGATACACGAAGCCTTTCTTAATCCTTCCAGGCGTCGCCTGTCTTATTCGATTCATCCATGTCAACCCCAACAGAGCAATGAATTGAAGACAGCTACACGAAACCTGCGTCTCTGCTATCTACAATTGAGCCAGGCCATTCCCCTGAGTTTGTTTTGTGTCGTCCATTTCATAAGATCCATTTGGTACCTAGAACGCGTTGTGTTTGATGAAAAAGGCAAGGTTGACATCGTGCATGCTTACATGTTCGCTTATCTGAATCACGGAGAACTCGTTTTTGAGGATTTAGCCAGTGATCTTCATCTCTATTTGTTTTTGCTATTAAGCAAAAAATTTAAAGTAGAATTTAGAAAGATGTTAAAAGAATTAACGAATCGCTAGGAAATAACATATGAAGGATGGACTTCTGAGCGTGTTGTGATCGATCTACTTTACCACAAAGTTATAGCAGTGTTTTTTCATCTATTATGTCTGTGAAAACTGGCGACAAAATATTTCTGTTATTAGCTTTCTCTCAAATGAGGCTCACCCTTCAATGCTTTCCTGGGAAGGTCTTATTGTTAGTTTTACGATGCCCCTCAATTATGTTCATCGTCCAATCTACTATATGTAGTGTAAAGGTGCAATTTTGTAGAGAAAACTTTGCCTGAGCTTGCGTTAGCATGAGTGAGAGCAGACTCACACTTTCTCTTGACTTTTTGTGAATTACCTGCCTTTGGACCCGATAGTCCAATTTTGCTCGTATGCTGGCTAAAATCTATTCTAATCAGTAGCTTTCGCTGTATTTCACAATCCATGAGTGCGCGATCACTCGATTACTTGCACCTGCGGGCTCGACAGTGCTCGCATACACTGTATCAGTGGAAATGACGAAAGTAAAACAAATTTTTCTGCCTGCAATCGACGTGGCCTGGAAAAACTACTTCTATTGCACCCGACCGCCAGCATTGCTGCGCTGTAGATTGGGTTGTTAAACACTTTGTCGTAGAATCGAAAAAAAAACGAACGAATCGTACGATTCGATTCAAGAAGCTATGGTAGCAACAAGGTGGCTACGAACGACTGCAGGACGAAGTTAATCCACTTGCTCGTTCAATAATTTTAATAGACAATAAACAATTAGCAATAATAAAGATTTTGAGTGGATGCAAGTTGAATGATTGAAGCTATTGATACAAGCTGCTGAAGGTGTGGCTTGTCCTGCATCCTGCAGCCTGCAGCTCCTGAAGGTCCCATAGCTCCATAGCTTCATGCAAATATAGCTCCATAGCGTCATGCAAAGAATATACATATATATTTACATATATATGCGTATATTGACATAATAATCCTGTATACTCACATAATATTGTGTAAATATACATAATATAATATGTATCGTGTACATTTACATATTATTATATATATACATATATATACGTATATAGTCTATATATATATATAATATATATATATGCATACTGTATATATATATATATATGTATATATATGCATATGTAGTCCATATATATACTGTACATATGCGTATATATACACAATACACACAATACATATGTAACATTATTGCGTGCTGCGCCCATGAGTGCATTATAGCGGCGCTTGGCGACAGTAAATGACAGTACAGGGCTAGCGTTATTATGCCGCGCAACTCATTTGCCAGACTTCTTCATGAAGCCGCGACAAGCCCATCTTCCTTCTCGACCCTTATAGAACCCCTTGCATTAGCTTCGGGTGCCAATCATCTTCAGCTTTACGGCAGCTGGAACAAAAAAGGTGACCCTGCCAGCATAGGGCATCTTTTATTATTGCCTTTTTCGTATGGACAGGGAGCCCATTCTGGGTGCTTAAATCACTGCAGTCCTGATAACGCAGTGCTGTATTCGAATGCGTGATGAGAGTCGAGGTAGTACCTCGCCCAGATTTCCAGGCCACATGGCTATCCAGACTCGCAGTATTTTCTTTGTTCCAAGCGGCAAGCAATTTAAAAAAAGCCAAAAAATTAAAATGTTATGATTGGCGTGTCAGTCAGTGGTAATGAAACATAATGACGCTTTCGTAAATGAAAGGAGAATAAGAATATTTTTCGAGCTGGTCTAGAAATGCAAGCAGAGCGCGCCTTCTTTCTTTTTCTTTTGCCTACGAAGAAAAGGAGGCGACCAATGACGCGAATCCGACGAAGAAGAAGAAGAAAAAGACGAAACACGTCGGGAGCCCGTAAAATGGGCGGCCATCATAAAAATGTCGTAAATTTCGACTATTGGGTTCTTTCCGTCCCAAACCGACCAAGCCACCTCTCCATCCGTCCTCCACACTCACTATCCATCCATCCATCCGCCCGTTCTCTTCTCTCACTCCTCTCCTCCACTGGTCACGTCGCCATGCTCTATTTGCTTCGAATCTGATTCAGATATCGATCGATTGATCACGTGATCAGAAATCGATAACTTGAGTTAGCACATTCGAACTTCTTTTAATTCGAGTTATCCGGGGTGTTCTTATTGATGAGCTGCGATCTGCGCAAGAAGAAGTTCCGACCCCGTGTTTTTGGCTTTTCAGTCTGATTATGATCATTTATGAATTCATGATCAAAAATGAAACTTTTCTATACCTGGCGATATTCTCGTGAGAATATGACTTCTTGCCTTCGTTTGCTTTTCTTATTCACTTTTCTCCTCCATTACACTCAGTTGGCCACGGCTATCAGATGGTTGTAAGTAACGCCTTGTTGCGGCCAGGACATCTGTGCTTGTAGTACATGATCACACTTTTGCCTAACTGACTAGGCTGGCAAGCACGGGCTGGGTTAGAATTCCTAGCGTTCTAGTGGCTCGTGGTCTAAATGGGCGATAAAAGGCTCGGAAAAGTGCTAATTATCATTGACAAACGATCGAGGCTTGTTGACTTCGTTAAATGCGTTTATACCGACTTCTTTCTTGGATAATTTTTTGCCAGCTGCGAATAGGGACGATTGGAATGTTAGGGGGAGTCCTCGCTTTGGATGCTCCCCTGTTGAGAGCAGTGCAGCCCAGTGCAGCAGGTTGGAACATGATTTGAAAAAGTTCTCGAAAATGGTGCATAGATCATCCCCAGGCCAGGCAATCAGGAACGAAATGTGTGACCTGGATTTGAGAAAAAGCTGCATTGTATATTGTGGACTTTTCAACTGATCAGACCACAGAATAAGTCGCATTGTAGAGTGAAATCCTCCTTCTAACTCCAAACCAGCACCCTGCTCCTTGAGAGGGCATGCATTGGCTGTATTGTAAATCAGGGATCTGGGAATGTAGATCAGGTGCTGTTATGTCATTGCGAATTCAGCAAGGAAAAACTTCTCTGATAAAATTGCATCTTGTCAGTCGTACGACGCTTCCCGCTCTTATCAGTCCCGAGCACGAATCTCTTGCGACTATGACCCTGCCTACCCCGTGTCTGACTGGCTGTCCCCCTTGGCTACACTACGGCTTACTGTAACCGCCTCCAGCGCCATAACATTTTAGAGCCCTCAGCCACGCCAAGCATCCTTGGAACGAATCTCGTCATTGTCCACAAACTCGTCAATCGAGGAAAGCTTACGGACTAGTGGGTTTTCAGGTAAGTGTTTTCTAGAAGTTTCTCATTTTCCACTCTCTTTGCCCAACCATTATTCCCGTGTTAGTAGTCATTTCTTGCTGGGCCGCGCCTGCATGCGTATGGTCTTTAGTCGGGTCGTGGTGCGTGACGCGAGGAGAACGATAGTAAACCTTTTCGACTAGGTAATAAAATAGTTTGGAGAAATATGAAAGGGCTTTTACGACTAGCTCGCCGGTCGGTTGCGGTCATATCGGTGTATTGTATTTATTTTTGACAGAGGCCTAAAGGAGGAACATAAATTTTAATACTAGGCTTCATTTGAGCCGACCATATTTATTCAATAGGAGAATTGTAAACCATTTTTATTTCACCTGTCAGCCCGCACAAGGAAGTGTAATCTTGGTCGGGGAGGTCATCGCTCTGTCCGAGAACCAGACGGACAATGAATAATGACCATCGGCTGTTTGGATTAGATTTTTATCACTGTTGCACGTGTGTTTTATGGTTTGCCTAGACGAAATTATGCAAACGACACGCCGAGCTGATGCCCACCATCATGAAAGCCGTACTCGATACATTGACCGTGTGCCAAATGCAATTCAATGATCGACGTTGGAATTGTTCATCGGCCACATTCGCGCCAAGATTAACCCCCGATTTGACTAAGGGTACGGTAAGCGCCAATCATCAAGTCAAATTTTTAGACAGAGAAATGACATGACGATCGCCTGGATATTGTAATCGCGTTATTTCAGGCACACGAGAACAGGCTTACGTGTACAGTCTGTCGTCAGCATCAGTAGCCCATGGTGTGGCCAAAGCGTGCTCGAACGGCCAACTGAATTATTGCCCTTGCGGTCCCATGCCGAACGACGTGGGCACCGATTTTAAAGTAAGTCCTCTCACCTGCGCGCTGCACTTTTATCTTATCTGCGCACTAACGCTGAAGTCCGCTGGTGCGCCGCGTCGTTGTGTCATAAGAATCACAGCGCGCGAAATTCAAATTTGATTACGACCCTTACTGTATCCTGGTTTTAGTTTATTGTTTATGTTTTCAGTGGAAAGGTTGCAGTGACAATGTACAGTACGGCGTGCGTGTAAGCGAAGAGTGGGCCGACTCTCCGTGGCGTCATAAAAACCGTCGTCGTGCAGCCCGAGACCTATTACGTCTTACCGGAATCTTACGAACCAGTCGTTACGTGGGCACGGCCAGAGGGGCGGGCGCGGCTGGCAATGACATAAATTATTTGAATTCTCTAACGCCAAGAGCCAGAATGAATCAACACAACAACGATGTTGGACGAATCGTACGTTTAGGCGTTCTGTCTGGTCTCGGTGAAGGAAGGGGCCGCTTCGAACTTTGACACTACATGATTTCTAAACACTTACCCATGCCTGCGCGCAATAGGCTGCTGCCTGAGTCTTGATCTGTGGCTCGGCCTGATCACTTGGATTGGTGCCACTAAGGAATGAAGTAATCCCTAGTCCCTTGAGGATCGCTAGGCGATCTTGGGATCACTTCCCTCGTGAAAACATTGCAGGGAGAATAAGACAGCATGGAAGTGTAAACTTGCGAAATGTGTCACTGAAATTTAAGAAAAAGCGGATCTCTCACTCTGCAGGCCTACGCAAGATCATATACATACATCCTTCGTGACTCATTGCAGATTGTAAGCCAGAGCCTCGAATCGAAATGCAAATGTCACGGAGTGTCTGGATCGTGCAGTATGAAAACGTGCTGGAAAGTGGTGCCTGACCTGATGAAGATTGGAGAAATGTTCGACTATTGTATTTCCAATCACAAATAGCAGTTTTTCTTATGCTTTCCTATTTAGGCTGAAGGAAAAGTACAGTCGTGCGGCAGAAGTGAAAGCAAGGAGTCAGAACACGCCAAAACTGGAATTCGAACCAGTTGCATCCATGAGTCGTGTGACATCTGATGTTCTGGTATTCATCCGCAAATCACCAGATTACTGTACAGAAGATCGGAGAGTTGGATCTTTGGGAACCAAAGGAAGGTACGCGTCCTACGCCATAGCAGACAAGCCACTTATTTCAGCGCAAAACCGCATTCAACAAATTTCCAAAAAGTGTTACCTTCACTGGGATTCGAAACTTATATTTCCTAGTTTCAAACCACACAGTTATCACAGGGTGTTACCTGCCCCTCTGGGATTCGAACCTCCGTCCTTATTGATAGGGTGGTCCTAGTTGGGTTAGACCCATCTACTCTCATAAAAGGGTTTCCCTATCAGGGTTTGAACCAAGGACTTCAAAAAGAGCTACTGTAGCCCTGGTCACGAAACTCCTAATTCCAAAAACTTTCAAAAAGCTTCAGGTTCATCAGGGTTAAACCGCAGTCTTAAAAAAAACACTTACTTTCACTGTAAGTCGAACCCCAGAAACCCTGTTTTCTATTCAGATACTGTAATGCCAGCGAGAATACGCACTCCAGTTGCGATAGCATGTGCTGCGGTCGAGGTTACGAGACGTACGAAGTGGAAATGGTCTCGAACTGCGAATGTCGCTATGTCCATTGTTGCGAGGTTATTTGCAAGAAATGTCGCAGTATTGTCAAAAAACATTATTGCAAATAATTTTCATCTCATCCAACCAAAATCATTCGTCATATATTTTGCACAGTCAATCCATGTCTGTTTGTCCTCCTTGTCACAATTCGACGTGCACGCCATGAAATTTTTTTGAGCAGTGCAAAATATGTGCATAACCCCATTTGCAATGGTCTTCTATCGTGATTGATTTTTGTAATATCCTATCGATGTTTCTGATTTTGCACTTTTCTATTGCGATGGTACAATGTCCGTTTTATCCTTCCACTCTGTGCTCCCACTGCACAATCAGGTATTCATCTATTGTATATGAATTCAAAAATATCAAACTTCATTCATTTATGCAAAAAATATAAGCACACAAAAATCCTTTACAATAGCATCAAGCGCAACATGTCATCCCTATTTTTCATAATTTACAATTCACTTTTTCACTAAGCGCAAGCCTACCATGATAAACGAAATATGTTGGCTAGTTGGCATAAAATGCAATAACCTACAGTGCACCCAAATAGACTTCACTTCCTGACTCAAGACACTATTTCGCTCGCTTATGAAAAAATCGATAAAACTGACAGGAAAGACAAGCAGTGTGAAAATGCATTTAAAATTAGTCACGTAAATCAGTTCACTTTTAAGAAAATAGAAATCAAGCGAATATGAATTTGCCATACAAAAGTTAGTTAGTCACGTGATTAGAACGCATGAATCAGTAATTTGCAAACACAGTGTACTCCATCGATTAGAGATCACAAGGATGGAGGACACACTTTTGTAATCAGCCACCGGCAGTCCTCGGAAACATTGCACACAACCCAATGCACAGCGTGAGGGACCTGAAATGAAAGAATACATTAGAACCTTTCGACACTAGAAACCACTGTAACGCCAAGTAAATAGCAAAAAGCGGGACTATCACCTCAGGCGGAGCGTTGCCCCAAGTGCAAACTTCAGCAGAAAATCTACTGTACATAGAGTAGGCTACATGAAGAGAGGCCTAACCCAAGTGCTGAAAAGCAGCTGGTCTACTAAGCCCTCCCACACGAAATTTCTACTGTACGGATCAATCAATCAATGTAGCTACACATAGCAGTTCACAGCCTAACCCATCAATGACCCCCCCCCCCCCTGGTGCTACAGGCATGATTATGAGACCACTTTTATGGCCCGGGCTTTCGACCCATTACCCCCTTCCGCTGGTATGCATGCACTCACAGTCAGCATCGTGTATCTTGCACCCTCGACCTTAGTTCCTCACTTCCTCACTCACCTCACGCATTGCCCACACACCGTTCGCTTAAGCGATCAAACGGGTCGCATCCGAAGATACGATGGTGTTATTTTCCGAGTCGGAAAAATCTCCACCCGATACGTATTCATTGGTTAGCACTTCCGCTTCGGGAAGACTTCGAGGACTCGGTGGATTATTATTAGAATCACCAGGTGGTGAGATCCTAAAAAAACCATGTCTTTCCCTCCATCCAACCATAATCCATAACTGCATTCTTAGCCTACCTCTCCATCAAGTCGGGATTCGAAGACAGATCTCGCGACGAACGACTGCTGTCACTCGATGTTTGGGAGGTCCAACTCACCGGCCTTTCGATTCTCAGTCTGCCAGCAGTTTCTAAAATTGAAAGCCATGCTTCAGCCTGTCTGATCATCCAAGCGAGCCTAGCTGGCCTACCCGTCATCCTGATGTTTCAGTCTTAACTGGTTCTCCCCCTTCTCTCTTCTCTGTATAAGGGAACCAAGGACCTCGATGCCCTGGTTCCTCCAGGATTTTGGCTCATCGTCAGTGCAATAGTCCTCCCCATAGTAACTTTCTGACTTCTCACCAGACTCCCGATCAATCTCCTCTTCGCGTTTTGCCGCGTGAAAATTGTCCAAAATCAATTGTTTAATTCTACCCAACCATTCGTTGCGCATTCTTTGATCTTGCGGTAAGAAAATGTGAGTTTCTTGTCGATTATCGACCGACAATTCAAATTTCAATGGGTTTCCTTTCACGTATTCTGATAAACTGACTGAATGAATCTAAAACAAAAGTTATATAATACTCAGTCAAAACTAAGCGACAGACAAGACTTACAGGCAACAACAATTTGAATTCGTAATAATCTTGCGAGAAAGGCGTCGGTTGTAAAATACGATGTTTGCAAAAAACAATTGCTTTCGTGTACAGAAACAAATGTCTCTGCTGAACCTTGCTCGTACGACGTAAGCGCAAAGACGATTTATCCGCGTTCTTGCGATTCGACCAAACGCTGAACTTGCCTTGCAGTAACAGTTGACCCAGTGTCGATAAGTCGCCCTGAAAAGTTGCGCATTAGACCAGAGAAGCGACTAAGCGACTGCGAAAATTCAAAAATACCGGATTACAAAAAGTCCAACTTACCGGATAACCTGAGATGTGACTTTGGTGCATACTCGCATTCAGCTGTTGCAATAATTCTAATACGCAATCGACAGCTTGATCAATTTCTGCCTTATATTCTTTATCTGCGCAGTGTTTGGACAGCTCCTGAAATGGGAAAGTTGATCTAAGAAATAGGAGTCTATAAAAGTAGTGCAGCAAAAATTTAACAGGTGATGCTTTTTATAACAAGTTGCAGTCAATTACGCACAAAAAATTCGGTGAAATCAAAGTGGTGAAGGCGTAGTGGCTGAATTTCAGAGGATGCCAGTAATTCACATTGCTAACAATGAGCCTAAGTACAGGTCTTGGTCCAAAAATTCAAATTGAGAGATAGCGGGAAATTTTGTTGCTGAAGCATCCGCACATGCCGAAGTGACAACACATGTGGGTAGAGCCAGATCCACTGACAGGGAGAAAATGGGCCCAGCAGCCAGTTGCTGGCGTTAATCCTTTCCTCTCACATAGGATCCCTGCTCGAAGGGGACGAGCGTGCTACTGATCGTGAGTGACACAATTTCTATACATTAAAGGCAGCTTGAGAGGGCTTGACCATACCTGCACTATGGACCAACACCAAGTATTTGCACCAAAAAAGTTCCCAGCTGAAACCATCTTTTACACACCTCGGTCAATCGCGAGGTGCTTGCTGCTCCTTCTTATGCCTTTCTGCTTACTAGCCCAAATTCGCTCAGTCAAATCCTTTCTCAGTTTCAGATTATAGATTCGCGTAAATTATGGTTTCAGATAAACATTGTTTGATCGAGACGGTAAATTCTAAACCTGCTTCACGGCCATTGTGACCGTATTGGTGGTCATTACGTTATCAGCTTATATATTTCTAACAAGCGCTTACTTTCAAGATTAGCTGATATTTGGTGATGCGTTGCACCGGTTTCAATAAGTAGGCGCCCAACGGCAATCGATGACCCGCCATTCTTTGACATTCCTGAAATTTAACATCTAGTTTAGCCCTATTCTGACACAAAAAACGATCACACAGTTAAAAGAATCGACTCTAAATCGCAGTACCATTTCAACGGGACTCTCGCACTAACCTGAAAGAAAGGATGCGTTTCGCCGACCTCTTGCCTCAACTCCTCGCTTTTCGGTTTATTCTGACAATAGACGTTGTACAAATAGAAATGCGCTCGACGTTCCAAAAAGCACCTGGCCACAGCATCGGGGCGTCCTCTCGAGTTTAACAAATCTTTCAAAAATACTTGACTGTGGAAATGCCAAATATCGCATAAATTGCCAAACACCACATTTTGACGGCCACGCAAGGAGTCCGGTAATAAATTATTTAAGGCCGGATTATCGAAGGCTTTCCAATATGAATCGATAACTGACTGCAATTCGTTCACGTACGTCTCCTCGGTCGACAACAGTTCGTGCAGCACATAGGCCGCTTTGGTTGATGGCGATGCTGGTGGTAGCAGATCGCTGCCCACCGTGGCTGTGGTCGTCGTCGACGTGAGCGACACGGCCGATGGACTTCGAGGTGATGGAAAATCGGATAGCGTTGGTAAGGACAATTTACGATCCATCGACGCCAGTTGATAACTATTGGCTTTCATCGAACCTGATCGATGCTGATGATGGTGATTATGATAATGATGCTGTTGGCCACCTTGCTGATGCGACGGCGATGAAGCGATCGGGAAATCGAAGGATCCCTAAAAAGCGCTTTGAAAATTACAGGTTCCATTTTCTTGCGTCAAAATATTTTTAGAAACTGCTGCTTTTTAGACACCATTCATTTTTCATTTTTAAAACCACACTTTGCGAAAACGCTTCAAAAACGCATCTGCGTTTTAGAATCGACCTTTCACATCCACGACTCTTTCAAAAACCACTTACCTGCGGCGATAATTTCAGTGAATGCTTGTTGGTGCCAATCACGCCCGTCGTGGCCTCAGTGTTCTCCGCACACCTAGCATGGCCGTTCTCTTCGGACGAAGAGGTACTGGCGGTAGGCGATTCGAAATCGATCACTTTATGACCATCCGGACTGACCGCTCCAACCGGTTTCGCTTTTCCGCTCCCGCTTCCGTTCGTCGACGTAGACGAAATGGAAGTGGTTCGAATCGTTGTGTTACATTGTTGCAAATAATGGCGTCGACTTTCACACATTCGTTTGATATCAGTGATCCTCGCCGACACCTGAAACAGAAGATAAGTGTTACAAAACGCTGTTTCTTCACGCAGTTTCCGTCGGTCGCATAATGCTGGTTCAAAACTGGTTGTTTCGTTAACCCTGAACACACATGCATCAGATTTTTTGAGTCAGTCACAACAATTTATTGCTATTTTGATATTTGAGTTGTTGCTGCATACTGTATGTCAGCAAGGAAAGCAAAATTGAAACTCATATCTAAACCCGCATTTTACCCAAGTAGTGCAAGAGTGTGGGGAGCCACTTTGGTGCTTCTCTATCCGAGACCAAACCAAAGCTGCCACATTCTTGTACAAACGAGAGAAGTATGGTTTCAGTTTGAAGTTTTCTAGATAGAAAATGCTAGGTTTTACAAACACCACCACGAAACGCTCTTCTGCATGAACCCGCAGATTTCTAGACTTTCCGAATGAAAATGCGCTTACCTGCTGTAAAAGAGTTCTAGTATCGGTTGTTGTCATGAGGACCAAAGTTTTCAAATCCGGACTTCCGCCACCATTGGTTGCTTGCGACAACGCTAATGAAGCATTTGTCGTGACGACTGACGATGTGGAACTGCGCTCTCCATCTGTGCTGCAGTGCAATTGCGTACCAGTAGTAAGGAATTCATCCAATTCCAATAACGCTTGTTTCGAATCATCGCGTCCAAACACTTCCAACGGCTGCTTGGTCAATAGTTCAACACCTTTAGCGCACCAGGCGTTGGCCTAGAAGAATGTTCATTTTAGCTTTGATGTTTCTAATTAGGTAGGGAAACCCCTTACCACATTGATTTGCTCATGCATTTGTTTCGACATTTGCAACACATCTAGACGACGTCGTAAAGCTGATTTCAATGCTTCTGCCATTCGTTCGAGTTCTTGACATTTCGGACGCAAACTTCCCTCCAGTTCTTTCTCCTGTACCAAAATCAAGTCTTCGCCTCGGCGCTTCAGAGTCTCCGCCGCCTCAGTGTCCTCCTAGAAACGAGAATGGGCTCGTGTAAACAACAACAACCAGAGGGTCACTACCAATAGCAACACGCGGAGGGGGGGGGGGGGGGGGGGTTCGAGATCGATCAATGGAAAGTGGCCAATATTTGCCACTCGCGAGGCATTGTGTGCCAGACAGGCGCAAAGAAACGCTAGGTTATACTTGGAGGGTGAACGGGGCAATGAAATAGTGATCAATGGCCATTAACCCACAGCCTAGACTAGCCCATAAATAAACACTATCCGAGTGTGCACACAGCCGAAGAATGTGTAAGGAAACAAGAAAACACCTCGAGGACTCGTAGCGGGGTGCATTTAAGGAACTACTTGATAGACTGGCGTTCGTAGCCACCTGCCGCCGAGTCTACAGTACAGCTATGGTGTACTATATTCCGGAGTGACCAGAGTTGGCCTTCCCGATAGCACTCATAAAACGTCCATCCCAACAACAGTACAAATTCCATTCTCGCATCGCACCAGACTCAACCCCATTTAGAAAATAGAAACCAAAAGGGAAAAACCAACAAAAAAATATGTTCTCACCTTGGCAGAGTTCATGTAGGTCACGTGTTCTTCGATCAAGGCGTCAACTCTAGCCACGGAATCGCCCACTTCTCGATGCTCCTCCAAATGAAGCATATGACCAGCGAAGTTGGTTTGGAGCTGCAAAAAACGTGTCCGCGTCAGTAAAACATTGCCCGGTCTATTGACCTTTGTATTGACGCCTAGAACTATGGTTAGCTACTCGTACCCATTTGTGACTCCCTATGACGTCCTCGCTCACTTCTCCCGGACCTCCCTGTGACGCCTAAACGACAACTGTTCAAGCATTTTAGAGCCTGCAGGCGCGCGCCATTTACATTTTCATCCTTGACGACAAGGTTATGCAAAAATGACAAACCATAAACCAGAAACATAAGAACCTTCACCTGACTGCCGATGACAGCAGGCGGAGTGCATTGGCCTCGAAGATTTTTGGGACCCTTTTTCTTCACAACGTATGTTCGTATGAGGAACTATAAATTAACTTGAAAATGGTGGGTAACTTTTTTAAATACGTTTTCTCGGCCCACAAAGTAAGCCTTCCTTGATTAATGTTTCAAGAAACAGCGACTAGGCCCTCTGTTAGAAATCGATCAAGACCAGCACCTCGAAGAGAATCCCAGACGGGACAAAAGCGCGGAAGCCAATGAAGGAAGGGATTTCCTAACCAACGCAACAGACGAAGAGAGAGTACGGGGTCCCGGGAAACGTCCATACGAGGCTATGTCGCCATCAATGATGAGATGACGATCTTCCGCATCTCCCCTGCCCAATTTCGCCCAGACTGAAACCCGGCTAGGATGCCAGCAGAGTTTCCGAGTAGACGAGAAGACGGGACAGAAAAAGCAATAAACGAGATATTGAACAAGCGAACGATGAAAAGCTGGATGCGAAATTATCAGAGCTTAGAATATTATAAAACCGATTAACTCCTACAAGCATAGACGCCACGCTTCCAACACCAGCCATCAACCCTATCCGTGTCACGCACGCGCCACTCCGAGACCATGGCACAATAACAAAGGATCAAAGTGAAAGGCAGCTGCTGGCTCCTTCATTTCAATATCTGCCTCCTTCGCCTCGCAATCGAACAAAATGCCATTTTCCATTCTCTGTGTTTGTATCAACAGCAACAAAATACATTCGAGTGCTCTGGCCGGCCAGTCGGCTCAAAAAAGGACTAAAATGGACATAAAGCAAGGACGAAGAAAAACCAAACAAGCCTGCTTGCATTTCAAATTCAAAAAGAGCAAAAAAGACATTTAGTTTGAGATACAATACGAAACCCAGAATCGGCGAAGAAGACGAGGCGATCAATTTCATCGTTTTCCAGTCGTGCCTCGGCGACAATAAAGAAGGTCTTGTCTGGCGCGCAGTCGGTGATTTCCTTCCTCTCGGCCTTATTTGGGTTGGCCTCGACGAGTATAACTAAACTTCAACCTCGCTCACAACGCGCCACCCTCACCGTCCGTTTTCGGAGCGAATGTGTATCGAAAAAAGAAGAAAACCCCCCAAAAACCTACCACTAGCTCCTCGGTCGGCCGACAAACGAGGGAGGACGAGGGAGCGAGGAGCTGAATGAGATTATACGACGCCACGGTGAGGAAGTCGGTCATGTGGCACTTGGTACTGACGCACGTCCCTCGCTCTCAACAATACAGTCCACCAGTCCGTATTGGGAAAAAGGAACGAGCGCATAGACTCGATCGAAGCAACCCCGTCGACCTCCTTTTTACGGGTGCGACCTCCAACGGTCTCCGTTTCCACTCGCGACGCCCCTCAAAATGGAAACAAGCTCGCCGTGTTTGGATAGTTTTTATGATGACAAAACGCCATCAAAAGGCTCGGCACGAAGCGAAGAACGTTTTCCCTCGTGCTTTGGCAAGAGAATGAGTGAGGAAAAGTAAAACAAACGAGTTCTCACCCCGACGATAACTCAATTGAAGAGTCGACTCGTCGAACGCCAATCGAGGCCAACGCAGCCGCACGCAATCATGGAAGCGCGAAGAGGCCGGGCTCTGTCCTGTGCGGGCTTTACACTTCAAAGTTCCAGATGGATACTTCCTAGCGTTCGTTGAACTTGAAGATCCCTGCCTGAGGATAATCGCCCCCAGCGTCTCCCCTGCAGATCCTCTGACGCATGCATGCTGATGCAATAAGCACGCTATCCGTTCTGGGTGAACCACAAGCAACAGGGAGGGAATATGTGTAGTCGGAAGGAAATCCTGCTTGTTCCATGTTGTGTTGGAAGACCCCTGCACGAGGGCGCACTTGCCTAGCCTGCATGTTGTTACAACATGCAGGCTAGGCCGCACTACCAGACTTCCGATAATAATGGATAGTTCCTGTTCGGTATTACACCTGTAGAGTAGGAAGATCCCAGCAGGATCGCCGCTGCTACAGCAGATACAGGACGCACCGCAGTCTAAACTAGACCAGGACAACTACGCGGAAACTTCCTAGCTACTCTGCACTTGTCCTCTAGGGTCTCGCTTCCCAGGATAGCAGCAGATCTTTAGTCGAACAAGCTATTCGATCAATCTTCATCAGCCTTCTTTGCCACGAATAGATCACCCGCCTCCCCCTTCGAAGTCCTCATTACCCACCTCGGCCAACAAAAGTGCCCTCTCAAACAAACAATCTACTCTAGCTCAACTGTAAAACCAGTTTTCTAAACTGACTTTTCGAAAATCGTCCTCGAATCGACGTAATTCGAGACAACGCTGTAGACGACGCTCGTGTTGTATCCAAAATTTCTCGAAACTTTTCTCCGTCTCGTCCAATTGTATCAGCATACGTTCAATTGATGTCACGTTATGTAATCGTGTCGGACTCAATTGATCGGCGCACGGCTTCGATTCAACTTGACGAACGTTTTTTAGCAGCGCCAAACCTCGACGTACGGCGATGTGGAAATCTTCCTGAAGTGACAACACAGGTGACAAAGGGTCCTGACAGAGGGGACGAATTTGTTGCGCTTGAGGTGCTACGAGTGAATTTTTAATGACCAGGGTTGATGAAACTCATAGGACAGTGATAAGGCCCGGCACTAACGACAAGAGACTTTCTCTACCTCCAGAAAGCACGGCTAACATGACCAAGCGCGTACACGCGACCCATAAAAGAGTCGAGACTCACGTCAGCTAGAACTACATTGAAAGGGATGCAGTCAAATAAAAACCGTTCAGTCTGGCGGGAAAAATTTCGCAGCTCCGAATTAGTGATAAGCGCCCTAACAAGCCTAGTAACATCTTAGCATAGGAGGTAAAAGTTAGTTTCAAGACTGTCTGGGCTGACTGACATCCGGACACCTAAAATCCCGCACGTCCCTCATCCCTCATTCCGAACAGACCGAGGGTATAATGACATCAAAACGACACCGACCTTGATGGCTTCCCTTTCGGATTGTTGTGTTTCCAAAATGTGTTGCGTCGTCTCGGCGTCGTTGGGTAATTCGGTTTCTTTCAAACAACGACTAAATTCTTCCAAGGAATGGGCAATCACTTGCGTACTCGCGCGCATGCGTTCAATGTCCTGGAAAGAACGAAAGAGTGAAGGCGGTGAGGACATTCCCTGTGCAAGTGGCCACTAAACTTTAAGATTGATTAAGAATTACAAGTTATTTTTCATGTGTCTGATAAGGTGATAAGAAAAACCGGTTCCGTTAAGTGCACGGGTCGTTTTCTACACTGTACTGCACAGTGTAGGTGGTGTAGCACAGCGTCTCCCTGCAGATTCTCTAACGCATGCAGACGTGCGTGTACACTGTATCAGCCTGCATGCGCATTTATCATTGATGTGCGCATGTCTTATCAGTAAATGTGCTGATAAGACATGCGCGCCTCAGTGCACTATACTTGCGCTGATAAGCCATACATGCATATCACCCTGATGAGTAGCACATATACATCAGCTGATAAGCCATGTACATAAAGAGTGCTTATCATATCATGATATCAAAGAACAATGGTATCTTTGATAAAGGCACATTGATAATCTGATAAAGCAAGTAATCATAAATATCATGAGTCAATCACACACTGTCTTTTAACTATCACCTTATCAGTTACTATCACAAGGCACTGATCTGATGGACAAAAACAAACAAAACATACAAAAGCATAATAGGGCGGCACTGGGTCAGGAGTCCAATGATGGGTCACTCCCCAATTCAAAATGTGGCACAGAGGCATTTTCAACTTTCTCAGCCAAAATTTCTGACACCAACTGCGCAAACTCTGTCACAAAATCTTTTATATGACCTGTCGGCAGACAACAAGAAGCCACTTTTAAGTGCAATAAAAACCCCGGACTTTTATTATGTTATCGCCATTTCGTTGGACAGTTTGCCCTCCTTCGCATCGTTTCCATTTATGGCATTGTGCTCAAGAAGCAGTAGCTTTATGACCCATAAAAATCACAGTAGCTTCAGTCACCTTATCATTATCACAAGCGTGGTTTTGCGCAGAAAAATAACATTTATGCACAGAGCCGTAAATTTTTTAAGCTTTGTGTGGGAATTGATAAGAGCTCTAAGAAAATGTTTGATGAAGACTGTCATTCAGAAAAGGCTGGCAGGTTCCGAGATATTTGTTGGTATCTCCGATTCCAGGTCAAATGCTATAAAACAGGTGACTTTTATGATGGGCACCAAAGGTCATTCTGAAGTACAGTGTACTTTGAGGTCAGTTTTTAGTGATAAGAGGTGATAAGAAAGTTCTACTCTCGAGCACCTGCCAAACACTCTACGTCAGTCATGTCAGCAACATTCCTTATCAGCGTGTCCTCTTTGTTTACCATCGAACCACTGGCAATGCTCCAAAAATTCATTCCTGATCCTCCAGTTACTAAGCTAAAATCGTTCTGCAACTTGATCCTCACCGCCATTTTTAGACCAAAATATGATTAAAAATCTTTCTACAATCTTTTCTAATCCTTGAACTTCTTTGTACCGCTTCGTAAATCCCCAAACTTCCTGGTTCCAAATCCTACATCTTCCAACATTCTCCAACGCATACTAACCAAATCCAGGGCATTCATCATAAAATATATTGTTGGTCGAAGAGTCAATGACCATTCCCAAAAGTGCCTCCCTTGTTCAATCAAACACAGCCAGCTAACTAGCCGAGCGTATATAAGCACACATGGCCAGTCAAGTAGAGGGCGCCCACGGTCTGCGAAAATGTAGCCAAGTGCTAGCAAAAAATGAACTATATACAAAAGCTGAAGTTAGCTAACGAAATTTTCCAGTGCACTCATAGAAGAGGTCTATCGAAGGAAAAAAAACATGCTTCTTAAAATCGCCTACTCCAGACAAAACCAACCACATTGGTGACCAGTGCGAGTATTGAGTTGCTTTAACCAAGCTTAGGCTTTGCGTGCAATAATGCGGGGGGTGGAGGGATTTTTGAAAAAGCCAGCTGTCCAATTTTTCAGCTAAAAATTAGAATGCATAAAAGATGAAGCATGCTGGGCTTACCATTCTGTGCTGAACCCATTCCAGATGATTATATTTTAAAGAACCGCCTAAATCCAACGTCAAACATCGAACACTGACTCGAGCGTGTAATTCTTGCGCGTTCTGACAAAGAACGATCTGAAAAGAGTAGAGATTTTTTATTTCGTTCAATGATAGGGAATAGAGAAAGGGAAAGTGTATTTCTTGCTATGAGTTCTTGCCCACAGTTGACACTTATATAGGCACTGAAGCCGCAGCAAGTTTGAATCCCAGCGCGGGATGAAGTTTTGCAAAGTCGGGACCTGCACAGACCTGTGGTAGGTTCGACTCTCAGTGAGAGAAGATCTTTTGGACTTAGTTCCCAGGTTACCCTGCAGGCTAGTCCACTCACGAACTTACATGAAAATGACAACTGTCCACGATGGATTTATACCCCACTTCCAATGCTCGTTGTAAAACTCCTTCCGGTTTCAATAAATATACCACTCGTAAATTGGCCGGAAAATAGTTCTATAATTTGTAAGAAAAAAGAGCCTTTCAAAATTTTTAACACATCCTGCACATGTGCTTTCGGATTTTTACAACTGGAAGAAATGAATGAAAACACATGGCAAATAGCGAAGGGAGACTAGGCAGTACCAAGTGCGCGCCCGATTGATGCCTCTCATCCTCAAAATCCAGACGGTCATCAGTCAAAAAGGAGGGCGTAAAGTGCCGTAAAGTCACACCACATTCCAACCTCATGGCTGGACTTGGTGGACGTTGGGGATAGGACATGGACCAGCACAAAGTCAATTTTCATACTAACTACACCGCCTAGTCGTCTTTGCTCATTTATCATATTCCCGTTGACAGATGACCGCGTGCCCCCCCCCCCGCGGTAGTTTTGTAGAAGAGCTCACTGTTGAAGTAGTGAAAGGGAAACGATGGATTCTGGTTTGACAACGGAAACTCATAAACTTCGAGTATTTGTGTTTTGAATAAGTTTATTCAATATTGACTATTTTCTAAATTTAACGTAGCCCGAAATGAAAAAAACGTCTCTTGAGAAATTTTTTCCAGAAAGCAATCAAAGTCGCAACTTTCTCACGATCTCCGCAGTGGTTTCAGCTAAAACGAGCCGTGTTTGCGCAATCTAGAGGGTTTGGGAAATTTCATTTGGTACTCCAAATATGGACTGGTTCATTTGATGGAAACCAGTTTATATCGAGAATCTAGCTGGTCTAGGCGTGTCGACAGAACATTCATGGAAGCGGGGGCTGGCTATGAGGCAGCAGGGGTTGACAAATCTTTGAGATATTTTTTCCAGAAGGCAACTCTCACGAAGAAAGCTGATGGCACGGATTAACGAGGAAAATATGAGCAAAACGCTGCTTTGAGTTGCCCTTTGTTTATTCGAAAATTTTGCACAGAAATTTTATTTGTGCCGATTCGGAGAAGAATTCATTCGCTTATGAGACCAAAAGGTTCAGCGCTTCAGTGAGGGAACTTCATTCGTTGATTCACTGAAGTGATAAGCCTCACAATCCCTAATTTTGAAAGAAATTTTGCGCAATGATGCATCGACACAGATCAACCACTGATAAGGCGTCAGCTTCAGCTGAGCTAAGGCTCCAGATAAGGATAAGATTTTCGCCGCCCGCATGTAATATACTGGACAGGAGTGGACCTACATTGGAGAAGCTACCACGGTGAGCGGATGGTCTCAAAACCGCTCCTGGCAGGCCTCCTAGTCGTAGGCGGTAGAGACATCAACTCGACGGGTTTCTGCCTCACCTAGAGGACCCTATCGAGCGCCAACAAAGATTACTGATGATTTTAGCTACTTGTGCAATATGTCATCGCGAAACCTTATCAATGACTGCACTGATAGGGATTCGCACTGATAAGGTGAGGCAAAAGTATGGGGCCACTGATAAAACCTCATATTTGCTTATCTTCTCGTACAGTGGTGTAATGCAAGAGCGCAGACTAAACTATCCATTTCTGGGGCCGAACGCGATCAAGTCCGACCCTCATCTCATCAAAGGCACCGCTTCCTAATCTAGTCAGCACAACATTTGAGCCACTTACAGCGATATGGACCAGCAATGATTTCAATGCAGTCCACTTATCTGATCGTCGATCGACCACAATTACGTAGCCGTGATAGGAATCTTCCAACCTAAAACAAAAACATCACGTCAATCAGTGAAATTTCAGAATTCATGGGCCTTTTTCCCCCACGAACCACATCTACCGACCCACCCGTCTGCATCTGTCCGTATCCCTTCTTCCACAACGCCCACTTCAACACCAGTCCCGGAATATACTGTACAAGAGCGTGTGCACAATAGCCCCAATATACAAAGACAAGAAAGAGGCTTTGGGCCAAGGTAAACGTGTTTCCCCGGGCAAGTGTAAACAAGAGCTAGAAAAGCTATAGGATAGAATGAAAACTATACTGGCCTCAATATCCGCTTTTCTATTACCTGTCCTGGCACCCACAAAAACGACCACAACTTACACACCCCCGCATATATCGCTCAATTGCACAAGGCAAATGGGCCGATAGGAAACTTCTCACACCAATACCCACGAAAAGGCGTGTTTGTGTCGGACATGATCTATCGGGTAAACGAAATGAGTGCACATCACAGTCTATCATCACCGACCGACTTCCTTACACAACACGCCATGCCTCTCCTGTTCATCACTGTACACTACGTCACACACGTCCCCGACTCAAATTGGATAGAAAGAGAAGAGTGCGGGCCTTCGCGAGAAAAGATGGTCGGGCATAAATTAATTTAAAAAGACATTCAAACTAGCCAACCACGACGGTCTCGTTTTACAAAAACTACTCTTCATACTAACCACCGACGTTGAAATAAATAGTGCACCTAGTTAAAAGAGACATTTACGCATTTGAAAGAATTTAGACCCGCTCACGGAATCAGTCCGAACTACTTTTCATCATAATTTCATTAAAGTATTTCATAAATTTTCTCAAGATCTTTAACTGCCTGTCATAATGCGCGGCATAGGTCGAGTGGGGGTGGGTTTGGAGAGGGCGATGGGCGTGGAGAGTCAGGCGACGAATGTTGGAAAATGGTTCCAGAGATATGTCAAGGATGAGTGAGGGCTATTGGATTTGGCGTCCAGTGGTGCAAATAATTAGTGAAAAAATGGGAAGAGGATAAGGGCACTAGGATGAGGAGAAAAGGTTACAGTTTGTGGGCAATGATTTTTAGAGATGGGTCGAATCTAGGACAGCCTCATTATGACAAGTCGTATCTATTATGCAGGTTAACAGAATACATTTTTGCAGAATCAAAGGAGTTGTCTCAGAAGAATTTGAATTTTTCAATTTCTTGCAAAATAAGAAACTTTTATTTCTCTAATCGTTTTCAAAACCGAGAAAATGTTAGTGCCTTCAATTTTCAAATTAAAGAACTTGTACCTTTTTCACGAAAAATTTCGTGCAGCGAAGAAATTTTAGTGTTCATGTTAAAATCAAAGAAGTTTTAGCGTCTTTAATTTTCGAATTAAAGATATAGCAATTTCTACAGGTTTTTTGCAAAATCAAGGAGAGTGTTTTTTCCGTGTTTGTGCAAAATCAAAGAAAGTGTTTCCCATGCTTCAGCAAAATCAAAGAAAGTCCAGAGAGTTTTCAATTTTTTGCAAATAAAAAGTCTTCGATTTTTGCAATCCTTTTCAAAAGCGGACGAACTTCAGTCCGCAATCTTTTGCAAAATCAAAGCTGGAAAGTCAAAATCCTGGAAGAAATTCCAAGACTCAAGATCAATTTTTCACACAGCAGAAAATCTTTTCTTAAAATTCTGAGTGTGAGATTACCTGCAAAACCAGAACTTCTAAGAGCCTTTTATAAAATGCTGCTTTAAAATTAGGAATGACATTTTTCGATAGCACAAACATTTGCAAGTATTTTAAAAATCAAGGCACAAAGTTTTTCCAATATTTCTGATCAGGTAGCCCCAGGGAGTGCACCTTGCTTCCTCTCACAAGCTCTATCGATTACGTTGCGGTCGCGAATGATCCAAACTGTATAGCGATTAGATGGTTACTTTTTCCCTAACGGTGAGCTCGTATATGTCCCAGTATCAAGCATAATATACTGTGCCCGCTGAGCCTAAGGCGAGTGGGCTTTCAAACTGAAGTGCTCTCGACAACGTTGCAATGGATTCGAAAACCACTCCTTCAAGCATTGTTGGCCATGCGAGCTTTGATCCCAGTCTACTTACGGAGGCACTTGAAGAAGGTACGTCACCAAACGTCGATAATCAGGAAATGGCAGATGGATACGACTGTCCGGAAACGTCAGTATGGGCAATCCTTCCGGTGTTTTAGCTCCTGAAAAATACAAATAAACATAGTCTACTAGGTCCATCTGATCAAAGTAAACCTTCATCAATTCTTATTTACACACCCGGATTCACCTTTCCTTCATCCACTCAACTATTTCTATTTGAAAATACTAAAAAATTCATGCATGCCTTAGTGCATTTTCATCTTACGCCAGCCCCCCCCCTCCCCCGACACACAACTCACTTGATGCACCCGCCCAAGTTTGCCACGCACAAGTAATCCATGTAAGCAAATCGATTATAATCAATTTAAGTAAATAATATAAAACCATAATTTCCAAAAAAGGCATTGGGAGAGGAGAATATGTTGTGGCAGGGCGCATTCAATAACAAGAGCTTAGTAGTGAATCAACACTTTGCAAAACCTGAATAGCAGCTGAGGCGACTAAATGACCGCATTTTCGTTTCGTCGGCTTGTCTCAAAAAAAGTCTAAAGTTGAAAACTAGTTTTCTCCATCTCCATTTCCAAAGCCAGCTAACTCTACTCGGGTAACTAGAGTGTTGAAGAATGGACGTTGAGGTCAGCTTTAAGTAAATAAACACGAAGCCGCGCCAAGATAGAATAAGCCAGCAAATCTATTCCTTTCATCATCGTTTGGCCTTCTAGCCTCTAAGCCCCACCCTCATTGCCACTGACCACGTCCACATGGCGGGCAGGAATTCCTGGACAATAGTACATTTTAGTGTCCCTTGTGGACGGCGACTAGACCAAGGCTAAAGTCAATAGTCGTATGCGTGTTATATACAGTCAACAACAAACCAAGAAACCCATTTCCATGTTTAATCCCATCAAAATGACATCCTATCCCCCATTCCCACCAAGACAGACATTTGGAAATTGGAAGACGAAGATGACGCGGAGAATGAAAGCTGTATGCGCATGACTAGCACAGGCCTGGGCGGGGTCTGGAGGACTGGTTTAGCTGGGCATCGAGCAAAGGTTGGCACTTGCAGATGCTTACGTGTACAGCACTTAACGTTAAGCGTTAGCTTAGCCGACTAGCAGTCGCCTATACAAAAATATTAGGCACTGCTCTCGCCAGGCCACCCATCGACCGTATCCTACGTAGGCTACGAGGAATGGAACCGATGACTGTATCAAAAAGCTTATAAAAAATGAATGGGCCCAGACATTGGCTTGAACAAGGAGCAGCCTGGTCAAGCGAGTCGAAGGCGATGAAAGACAATGCGATAGAGCAAGGGGCAAGAAAATGGCCAGCGTGGTGCCTTATGGATCAGGAAGAAAAATGAATTGAGCACGTGATAAATTCGTGCAAAGGTCGACTGGGCAAACGTCCATCCTAGTCGATCGAGACGAGGGCATTGAAACTGACTAAGCAATACACGCAGAACAAGATTAATAGGAATAGCTGACTGGTGAGGTGGCTGGCGAGGATTATTACCTGTGGTTGCCCTGACAACACCATCCGTGAGGTTTTAATTTCATGGTTTGCTTTGTGAAAGTTCGCTTTGATTAGGAGGGGGATAAAACTGGATGGTAGATGAGTTGGCAGTGGTTTTAAATATATCTGCCTCAAACACGGAAAGAGAAAATGAAGGACTCAGCAGATTACAGCCTTCTAAGAAAAAATGTTTCCTTCGGTGGGATTCGAACCCATTTCCCATTTCCAGCTATAAACTATCTCCCATACCCCAAGCTCACAATCAGCCATCGAAATTCCAATTTAGACCTACTGCGAAATCCATATTTGATGTACAGTAAAGCGGAGTTGCAGTATGAACAGTGAACAGGATGCCATCGCCACCACTCGTAACATAGAGTTGCATGCATTTAGCAGCACAGGCACAATAACATCGCATCGTTGGCACAAATAAATCAATAAGGAAAGACCAAAAAACAAAACTCCTATCCTTGGTGGGACTCGAACCCCAACTCGCACAGCTCTAAAAATTTTAGTGGTCCAGAAACCACACAAGAATGTTTCGAATTACCGCCTAGGGTTTTATTAGCGCTACGTTACTTGCTACGTGATGCACTCTATACTAGGCTGCCTGGCTAGCACAACATCCTCAATTCTACCTATTGTGCACTGTCACCTGATACGCAACTGAAAGGGCTTCCTGACACCTACCTGACAGAAACGCGTATCTTGTAGCCAATAAATCTGATAATTCTTTGATCTTCACTTTTTCGCCGCCCAGTGCCATGTAGCCATCTGAAACGAGAAATTCCATGTTGCACTTTAAAAGCGCATTCTCAAACACACACGCTTACTATAGGCCAATTTTTGTACTTGATACAATTTGGACATTTTGTCAAATCATGCATGCACTTTACACAATGCACATGAAAATTCCTGACTTGTAATAAGGCCCCAACGGCTGCGTGTGGTCAGAAGACACCTGACAATCGGTTCACACGCTCGGGTCGAAACATGCAAAACAGTGTCAGTCAACTAGAAATAGGACGAACGTGTGTTCTGTACGACGAGCATGGGTGGAATAGAAAATGAGAGAAAACTGCTCCGTTTCCAATAACCGACACCTCGAATAGAAAATGCCACATACTGTACGGCCAACATTCAGCCATTGTTCATCGTCCAATTTCCTACTTCCATGACGCGAGTCCGAATCCGTGACGCGAGTCTACACCAAAAGTAACGCTACAGCACTCTAGAATCAGTTATTTTTTCATCGCGTCCTATTCTTGTCTTGATCTTAGGCGAAAAATTCGAGTCAAATGTGAAAAATGGAAAAAAGATAACCCTCGATGATACAACTATATTGAAGTTGGTGTGATTAAGGAAACGTGCACTTTGAACTGGAATTAGGAAACGAATTTTCCGACTTCTCCTCGCCCGTTACTCAGCCGACAATGCAATGCGCAACCCCCGGTTTTGTTATTTTTGACTCTCGCCTGGCCGATGATCGACTCGAGACGATGGTGGTGAGCACTAACAATGCGTTACTAGTACCCTCCTCGCCTCCGGTCAACACAATTGGCCAATGGAGAGTATAGTAGACCAGGCTGGCACAAGATACACCAACGTGTTGACAACGTGCTGACCATTATCGAACAAATGGACTCTGGGAGAAAAATAATTGCATTCAGCTAGTTGTCCCCCACCAACTGCTAGCTTTTTCAAAAGTAACCATCCGCCGATCAACGCAACTAAAGCTAGAGCTACACTTTTATCGACTACCAAACAGGTTCCTGGCTAGTATGGGTGGAAATTGTAAGCAGAACGTGATAGGAGGTAATTGCCCCGCAAAATCATGCGCTAATTCAAGTTTGATGACTTGGCTGCCGCTGTTTGCGAGAATTCGGGTTGCCTAATCTTGAAATTCAAACCATCGATAGGATACCTAGGACAACTGAATTGAAAGTTAACACAGCACAAACTAACAAGTTAGGAGCTTCAGAATAGAACTTAACGAAAAAATGTAATATCGAAATTTAAAAACTAACAGGAGGGCTAGAAATTTAATTAAAAATTTTAAGTGCCCTATAAGAGAACTAAAAACTCAAGCAGGTCAAACAGAAAGCAAAAAATTGGAACCGATAGGGGGGGGGCAGAAATGCAAACTAGCCAATCGGAGAGCAAGAAATTTAAACTGACCAATAGGGGGACCAAAATTTAAATTGACCGATAGGAGCCTAAAAATTTAAACTGGCCAATCGGAGAGCTAAGACCTTAAACTGATCAATAGGGGGCTGGGTATTCAAACTGACCAATAGGCGAGCTATGAATTTAAATTGCGCAATCGGAGAGCTAGAAATTAAAACTGACCAGTAGGAGCTCTTGGAATTCAAAAATGCATAAGAATTCTCGCAACTAACCTCCGTTAAAAAATTCCAACTTATGCATGGATATCCCGAAATTTGAATTATATTGCCAATGAAAAAAAAATGTCGGCTAATCAGAGAGTCAAAAATTTCAGGCAGGGGCACCCGTTTTTAGTTTTAGCACAATTACGGAAATGCGATGCGCTTTGCAGGTATCAATAGGAAAACAAAAAATTTACAGAAAGAAAGACACTCAAAAAATAATTTAAGCGGCTAGAAAATCTAAACGCGTCTTTGATATTAAAATAGAACAAGTTTCAAAACTGAACCACCATGCGCAACCAGGTCATGAGACTTGGCCATTTGTAGGCCAAAGGCTAATTTATCCCCGCCACAGGGTTTTTCGAGGAAGCAAGTGGACACAACGTCTATTTGGGGTCGCCAGTGGCCGAGGGTCGATGAGATGGAATAGCTAGATTGCTCAGTGGCATCGAATTGCGGATGGCTTGTCTTGCGCAAACAGGCCAAAGAGGGGCATGGGAAGGAGTATAGGAGGCGATGTGGAGGATCCCCGATATAGGGTTCAAACGATTACTACCTAGGCCACGCCCGTGCAAGGCTGTACGACCATTTATTTATTCACGTGCATCCCTCCTTGAAGAACCCGGGTATAATTAGGATGTCGGGGGAACGGGCTGGATGACAGCTCTTACATTTTATGGCCTCCGTAAATGTCCAAGATGCTACCTTCGAAATGGATGAATACCATTGCTCGTCAGTGGAGACATCTTGGCGCGTGATCAAAAAGAGAATGAAGCTGTTTTGTAGTTCTTTTGCTAATACTATCGTCGAAGGATTCGAAGAAGGAAACGCCGTTAATTTCGATGTGAATTAACACACAGGATTAGGTATCTCTAGTGCCGCACATCCTTGAATTCTGATTGGCTCGTTCCCTGTTAGCCACGCCTCCTCTCATCCCGAAAAAACACTGCGTACAGGGAAAAACGATAAGTGCCACATTGACTGCGGGTAAAATTAAGTTTCAGGCACAACTTAGAAAACGGTAGCTGGCCTATCTTTTTTCGGTCCAACAAACCCACAAAGTATTCCTCACCCGTTGAAAACTTTGCCCCAAGTCTGCGACGAAAAGCTTTATCGTATCTGCATTTTTCATCCCCTGATGACTGCACATGTGTTTTTCAGACGCTTTTTTGCGCAGCATTTTCTTCTTGATATCGGAAAATCTTTTTAAGCTTCATCGTCCGTCACTCGGATTGGACTGGTCGAAATGAACTGCACTAAGAGACCAGTGCGATCCCAGAAGAACAGTTTTTATAAGGCTAGACATCAAGTTGGCCATCTCCCAAATTATGCACGGGCATTGGCAATGTAAGAAAGGCATTTTGCAGGTTTTTAGCTTCGTTAGAAATTAGTCTTAGGGAAACTTCGGGGAAGGTCTTTGAGAAATTGCATCATTTGTCTTTTTTCTTCTACCCCAGAAAGTCAATAAATTGTGTACAAGCAAACATTTGCTTTAGTAGATGGATGCCTGAAAATTCGTGACTGTGGTCGTGTCCCATCCGAGTCCATTGGGTAATCATTGAAAGTATTCGAAAAAAAGATAGATCGAATTTCGTGATAAAACACAAACAAACTAGCCAAAGACTATTCGTCTTCTGGTATATGTGCCCAAGGTTGATTCGAAATGTCAATAAATAAGCGACATAGGCAGGGGGAAATGAGCGAAACTTGAAATCTAGGTCATCATAGCAAATGAGAATGAGTTCATTCTAGCCGCGTTCAAGATCCCTGATGTGTCGTGATTAGAATTTTTTGTGCTCATTTTCTCTCTGTGTGTATTTGTTTGAAATTAAAGTTCCTCTTTACGATAAGCAATAACATGCAGCCCAGCTGGATAAAATAGCTGGAGATCAGATGCTCATTAATTGGGTATTGCACATTTTAAAACTGTAATAAAAATGGAGAATTTAAATTGGCGCCTTGGGCTCCTTGAATATGATCATTTTAAAAAATCCACAGCTCTATGCGGTGTTTCAATTGTGGCTCCTGTTTGATGAATTTTGCCAAGTGAATGCGAGTTTTTAAGTTGGTAGTACTTTTTAAAAAATGACCAAATTTTCTGTTAGGTTCCAGTTTGAAGTAAATTGAAAGAATTGAAGGAGCTTAAACGAATGATCGGCGGTATAATAATAATTTACCTCATTCGCAGTAGCAAGCACGGCTAATAGAAAAAAAGTGCTTAAACATAGAGGCCATCGAGATTTCTTCAAAATTCTTGCCAAAGATTTCAAAAAAGTTGTTTTCGAACTGTTTTGCTTCTCTATACTAATCGCCACGCTCCAAATTTTCTTTGGAACAAATTGATTTTGCATAAAAATAAATGCGTGAAAATTCTCACCTAATCTCTCTTTTAATCCTACCCGCCCCTTCTTCATCCTAAATGATCGATATTGTTTCCTTTTACGTCTCAAAAAATTCCGCTTGAATGAATCTAATTCAGTATGTTCGTCTGAAGAGGACTCTAAGCGGGACAGTGTTTACGTCTGTGTTGATTTCCCCCTGCATATTGGCCATTTATCGATCACCGAGTGTTGATGCTGGCAATTTCACGATCGACGCATGCCACCGCCTGTTTACTTAGATTTTGGGAAATAGAGAAGATGTGTTGAAAATGAGAGCAAGGCTGGCTTAAATAGGCTTCGAGACAAGAAGGGAATCTGAATCTATCGAGGCACTCAACCAAGCGTACAATATTTTTGTCATGTCCATATATGGTCTATTTGTTTCGTCCACTTATTGGCACGGCCTCGAACACAATTCGTCAAAAATTCCGTCCAGAACGTCAGCTTAGGAAAATGCGTCAAAAAATTTGTCCTTGACACTTTGATGGCTCGTTTGCATTGAGCCTGACCTGCCTAGATCATCACTCACACACCCATTCATTCGATTGACGTGGGATGTATTGGTTTTTCGGGTGTGCAAGAACACGACCATCTGCTCAGTTTTCACGTCCAAAAAAGGAAACTACGCTCATTAACCTTCAGTTCAACCAATCCTTGCCCGACCATCATCCGCTCTGATTAAGCAAAAACCATGGCCTTTTAGAGGCAATAAACCGCGCCTACGAGGCATTTCTCATCCCCTTTATGATGTACCTTCCTTTGGCTTCCCTTTTAAGGCGAACCATGCATGCCTTTCGTTATGAGCATATAAAGAAGACCGAACCACCTGCTCCCCTCTCGATCCAGGCTACGGCCATGAAGACTGCTTTGAATAGCCAAATAAAGCAAACATGCGCCAACGAGTCTGGCCAGTGACAAGGAGGGAATAACATTTATTTTTCATATTTCTACTTGACACCCCCTCCGAGGACTGCAAGCCAGGAACGTGATGACACGAGCGGAAAGCCAAATGTGCACTGAGAGAGCTAGCCAAGTGTCAAGGCCATTATACATAATTAGCAGTGTTGGCCGCTCTTGAATGAATTATAAACGGACACAAATAATTTTTCAATATAAAACTTTATTTAGCTTTTCTTCGAAAGGTGTGAGGAAAATGTGAAAGTGACGAAAAGCGAAGGTGACAGAAAAATTAAATGTAATGAATGAAAGTGCAGTTATTAATTCTAAATGACAAGCACATGCGATGTTTAGTGACGTGATAAAATTGATAAAGGTGCGGCAGAGTGCCGTAAATGACTGATTACGAAGAGAATGCAACAGGTGATAAGACGATGGGGTTGAAAAATTAGACAGAAAATCAACTAATCAACGAGTGATAGCTTGATAAGATAATTGACAGAACGAAGAGTCATTGAAGCATGGATTGAGTGGCTCCTGAACCCCCACCCTTCTAGGACCTAAGCTAATGTTAGTTTTCGCATTGGCTGAGTAGGCACATCACACTGGGTAATCAGTGATAAGACGAGCGCCCAAACCAAACACATCAGGTATCATTTGTGAGACGCAGCGATAAGCTTCTTTTTTTCTATTTCCCACTGTGAGACGCTGTGACCAGCTTGATTGGCCTGCTTGATAAGGGGCATTGATAAAATCAGTGCAAATCTGATTGTTGATGTCAAGAATGTAAGGGATACGAAACCTGTCGAAGCAGCCTCTGATGGCCTAGTGATATCAGTGAGCATGATAAGACGAAGGTCGCCTCAGTCAACGACGGCTAGCTTGAAGAAGCTTGTGTCGATGGGAGAAGGGCAGAAGTCATGCGGCTCTTCGAAAGGATAAGAATTCTAAGCTTTCGCCCTTCAAGGTCAGCTGACCGATTTTGCAGTCCGCTGTAGGATTAAACCATTATGGACTCTGTGCTATTTGTCCTGCTCGTACAAACTCCTCAATCGTGGGGGACCCTCACACTTATCAAACATTCTATCAAAACTTCCACATAGTCATTCGTCTTGTCGGTCGGACCTCAACCTCAAAAGTAGTCCGTCACAAACACAGCCATTTTTCGAAAAATTCCTCGGCCAAAAACGGGCCTTGCAACAAGTCCACAAGCCAAATTTGCAAAAAGGCCAATGTGCCAAAGTGTGCCTCATAAAGCCGAAATATGTGCAAACCCTGAGGCATGTACTTACCCCATTCATCCGTGCTCTCAGTGGAAGCAACACTGGCCGAGTCGAACATCATCCATCCGGTCCCGTATTGGGAATGTTGGGAGCGTTGCAGTACGCTGTGGTAACCAGACTCGTCCAAGTCTCGTCCTTGTTCCATCAAGGCTCGTCGTAAACAATCCATATCAAAGTCTAAATCGTACTGATACCTCGGTCCTTCGAAATCACCATCCAAACTGCGAGCATCGGCCGCAGCCACAGCCGAGGTGGTGGCTGAGGAAGTGGAAGCTGCATTGGAACTCGACCACAAACCACCAGTGGAATGCTCGGCAAAAAAAGAAGTAGCTGCCGCCACGAAACCACCCGCTTGACTAGATGATGAAGAAGTCATTTTTTGACAGCGACTAGAGTTAGATAGATTGGTTGAGGAGGACAAACTATTAGGACGACGTTTGGCACGTCCCACGACCACGCTCGTACATCGAGTCAACGCGTCCATGCTCGCCCGTTCGACGAAAAAGGGCAGACTAGGAATAAGGAAAGGTTGTTGCCTAAAAGAAAATCGAAATGTGGTCAAGCAAGGGATGATTCATTGGCGACGAGGTCCCACTCTTCTCGAGGCATGTATCACAAATTAGACGTTTTTCTTTCCCGACCAATCCACCCCCACGGCCAGTATTATAGCAAAGAATATGCAATTTTCCCTTATCATTCCTTTTCCTCTTGATCTACGCGTACGCCTTCAAACCAACACGACAACTGCATGCTTTCGAAGCTAATGCTAAAGCTAAAAAGGAAAAACGGGCCAGTCTTCGGCCAAGAAGCGAGCCCATACGAGCCTACTGCCTTCTTTGGGCTTCCTTCTTATACGAACCATCGACGAAGACTCGACCGTCGTCGAACCCGACGGCTGGCTTGAATCTATCGACCCTCCTCCTGTCCTGCTGCCCGGAAGCTGCGGTTCTCTTCCCCCCCCCCCGTCTTGTGTCCTTGTCCATATATGCCAAAGAAAGGCTGGACGCGAGAGCACTCGGCCGGGCAACAGATGAGCGAGGCCGAGCAGATGCGAAATGAACCATTGCCCCGAGACGAAGCCCGCACCAAAAGTGTGCAGTGGAACGAAAATGAAACCTCACGCGAAAAGACCATTTCAATCGTCCTGATCACCCAGTTTTACTATTGGCACCCTTATTAGGAGGGGGCCACCAATGCAAACTAGGCCAGTCATTCCCACTACTACCCTTTTTTTGAAAATACGTTTGCATTTAGTCAGTTGACTGGAGTTCTTTTTTACTTTCTTCATCATTGTTTTACGCCTTTTTCGATCCTACAACTTGCTTATTGGAAAGCTGGCTAATCTGTCGGGAATTTAGATGCGTGGGGGCTGGGTGGCCATAAATGGACAAGGCTAATGTGGAAATGAGAATGGTTGTATTGGGCGCAATGTGTCTTATTCGGGGGTTTTCCTTTCTTGGATTTTATTTAGTCAGGAAGCAATCAAATTAAAAGTCTAATTAAACTTGTTAATGAGTGGAAAATGCCGTCAAGTGCTGATGGTGGAATCCAGCTCCATGTCAGTTGTTTCTAATCATGGGTGTTTTACTGCCGAGTGCACTGACCTAAGTAGTTAGTCTGAGATTCTGGTTTTGTCATTTTCTAGCTCATTCTGTTTCTGTCCATGTGTGCATTGCTATGTGTATGTGTGTGAATCCAGAAAACTTTATCACAAAGAGCTATGAGAACCACTTTTGGTATTTTCAGCCATGCGAAGCTGGAATCAGCTTTTAATCCAACGTTAATTGTTTTCATTAACACCAAACAGCCCTGATTGCTGCCACAGCTTATGACCTTATTTATGATTGTGAATTGTCGCACCAAATAAAACCTAGCATGCTAGGAATAACCAGGTAGGACTGCCGATCCTGCCATCCCTTGCCCCATAGGGATCACAACTTTCATTGTTATACCCCCTTTTAGTGCTATCAACACGCTTTTGACTTTGAGCCCCAGAGCTAACCACCTTTGAGCTTTGACTTTTCACTTCTTTTTTGAGTCCCAGTACCATTCTTCCACACTTTCTTATCACTTCTTCCAGCTCATGCAGATTGCTGAGTGATTCAAATCTTCTTATCATTGTCTCCTTATCAGCGACCCCCTCCCCCCCCTCGGTGCCAGCCTTTCGCTATCACCTTCCTCTCATTGTCAGCACGGCCGCACACCCATATCAGAGTTGCTGCCCTTGTCAATACCCCGTGACTCTTCACTTAACCACGCCCCAAGCCCATTTCCGCATCCACTCGCACCCTCGCTCCACCTCGTCCTCTCATTTCCGTCATTTTATCCCAAACTCATTTGAAAAAGCCCCACTTTTAAAACTTGAATCAAATAAATTAGGGAAGCATAAAATGCTGGCTATTCTTCTTGTGCCAGCAAGAACGCAATGCGGCTTTAGTTGACTAAGAGAGTGGCTTTTTGGGGAAGCTAGGTCGTCGAAAACACAAATTAAACCTCTTTTTTACTTTGCCTCACTAAACAGCAGCCAAAGTCGGCTTTCACCATTTCTACTCAATTGCACGCCTGGTCTCATTGGCCGCTTTCGAAGCTACTTTTTCCACTGCACCTTCTCTAACCTCAACTTACATACCTCCCATCCTAAATGCAGCCGGGAGGTCGCGGGCGCAGATAGATTTAGGTCGAGAAACGCACAAAAATCGATACCCATTCAAACTGCCCGCTATGGGAATGTCAAATGGTTTTTTTTACGATTTTTCCTTTCCTCTCCCTGTTCATTAAATTCGTTGTTGAGATGCAAATGGGCAAATCGTAACTCTAAGCCATCAGTATTGGAACACGAGAAAAAATGGGAAGCATACTCGATGAGTGTACTTATCAAGGCCATGACGCAGGTCCCCGCAAGCAGATACCCTTCATATCCGGTCCACTTCGATTACTCAATAAATCAAGACGAGTGGATGAGGGGTTGGGAAATGGGCTTCCATCTTACTAGTCACCAACATTCATGCGCACAAGTGGCAGCGAAGTGCCAAAAAATGGTGCATAGAGGTCTTGAAGTAAAAATTTTAAATGTGAGGAAAACGTGTCTGGAACTATATTTTACCCACCCCATGCGAGAACGTGCACTAAGTAAAGCAAATATGTCACGATGCGAGTGAAGCTGTTTCGGCAGTTGCAGAGATCGGATGGGGAAAGGTATAACTTAACCAGAGGCACAAAACTGCACAGATGTGGAAAATGTAGTTTCATGTAGGCCTTTTTTAGCAAACGGATTCAGGAAGCTTTTAATCACACAAATGTATGTGTCAGTGTACGCAAGATGTGGACAGTGACAGTCCGACCAGCATGAGCAACATTTGGGGGCAATGTGCATCGCCACAAAATCACGCCATTGAATAGATTGAAATTAAAGAAGCAAGTGTGGGAGGAGCAGAAGATGACTGCGCTGATACATTGGATGGCAGCGTCCAGGATGATATTACGGGGCTCTCCTCTCTCAGCTTTGGCCACAGACAGCATTGTGGGTACAGCTGCCAGTTGGTTAAGGCGCTTTTCCCGCATTGCTGGGTCAGCAACCCTGGTCTGGAGGCCGCAGTTCTAATCCCGCTGGTAACGGCGCTTCAGTAAGTCCGTTCTCGAAGGGAGCTGGTGCTCCACGGCGATTTGAGAAGTCCATCCCTGGTCTTGCGCATTCAGCAACGCCATGTGGCCGAAGCCGAGGGAGGAGTGTCAAGAAACCGGTGCTTAAACACATGTCGTGGGGCCATCGCAGCATCATCCTGGACGCTGCTCTTAGCGAAGGTTCTCCTGGTGGGAATGCCAGAGGGAACCTGCCCTGAGAGTTGATCATCCCCACGGCATTCCTTTTCATATCATGACCGCTGCCCGGCTGTGGGGGATACAAGTTGGAGTTCCAAGGAACTGGGGCGGCGAGGGGCTGAACCCGCAGAAGTCAAGAAAAGACCAGTGGTACTGTACTTATCTAGTGTTAATATGATCTTAGGAAAAGGTATACAGTAGATAGGATTTGGATATCTGTATCCCAGAAAGATATCCAGTAGATAGGATTTCGA
The DNA here is from genome assembly GCA_030248295.1 of Mesodorylaimus sp. YZB2_4. NCBI lineage: Eukaryota > Metazoa > Nematoda > Enoplea > Dorylaimida > Dorylaimidae > Mesodorylaimus > Mesodorylaimus sp. YZB2_4. Next base: position 207,783 of record JASANH010000913.1, read on the forward strand.
TATCTACTGTATATCACAGAAATATATCCAGTAGATATGATTTTGATATCTATATCACAAAAAGATATACAGTAGATATGATTTGGATATCTATATCACAGAAAGATATCCAGTAGATATGATTTGGATATGTATATCACAGAAAGATATACAGTAGATATGATTTGGATATGTATATCACAGAAAGATATACAGTAGATATGATTTGGATATGTATATCACAGAAAGATATACAGTAGATATGATTTGGATATCTATATCACAAAAAGATATACAGTAGATATGATTTAGATATCTATATCACAGAAAGATATCCAGTAGATATGATTTGGATATGTATATCACAGAAAGATATACAGTAGATATGATTTTGATATGTATATCACAGAAAGATATACAGTAGATATGATTTGGATATCTATATCACAGAAAGATATCCAGTAGATATGATTTGGATATGTATATCACAGAAAGATATACAGTAGATATGATTTGGATATCTATATCACAGAAAGATATCCAGTAGATATGATTTTGATATCTATATCACAGAAAGATGTACAGTAGATATGATTTTGATATCTATATCACAGAAAGATATCCAGTAGATATGATTTGGATATGTATATCACCGAAAGATATACAGTAGATATGATTTGGATATCTATATCACAGAAAGATATCCAGTAGATATGATTTGGATATGTATATCACAGAAAGATGTACAGTAGATATGATTTGGATATCTATATCACAGAAAGATATACAGTAGATATGATTTGGATATGTATATCACAGAAAGATATACAGTAGATATGATTTGGATATGTATATCACAGAAAGATATACAGTAGATATGATTTGGATATGTATATCACCGAAAGATATACAGTAGATATGATTTGGATATCTATATCACAGAAAGATATCCAGTAGATATGATTTGGATATGTATATCACAGAAAGATGTACAGTAGATATGATTTGGATATCTATATCACAGAAAGATATACAGTAGATATGATTTGGATATGTATATCACAGAAAGATATACAGTAGATATGATTTGGATATGTATATCACAGAAAGATATACAGTAGATATGATTTGGATATGTATATCACAGAAAGATATACAGTAGATATGATTTGGATATGTATATCACAGAAAGATATACAGTAGATATGATTTGGATATGTATATCACAGAAAGATATACAGTAGATATGATTTGGATATGTATATCACAGAAAGATATACAGTAGATATGATTTGGATATGTATATCACAGAAAGATATACAGTAGATATGATTTGGATATGTATATCACAGAAAGATATACAGTAGATATGATTTGGATATGTATATCACAGAAAGATGTACAGTAGATATGATTTTGATATCTATATCACAGAAAGATATCCAGTAGATATGATTTGGATATGTATATCACCGAAAGATATACAGTAGATATGATTTTGATATCTATATCACAGAAAGATATCCAGTAGATATGATTTGGATATGTATATCACAGAAAGATGTACAGTAGATATGATTTGGATATCTATATCACAGAAAGATATACAGTAGATATGATTTGGATATGTATATCACAGAAAGATATACAGTAGATATGATTTGGATATGTATATCACAGAAAGATATACAGTAGATATGATTTGGATATGTATATCACAGAAAGATATACAGTAGATATGATTTGGATATGTATATCACAGAAAGATATACAGTAGATATGATTTGGATATCTATATCACAGAAAGATATACAGTAGATATGATTTGGATATGTATATCACAGAAAGATATACAGTAGATATGATTTGGATATCTATATCACAGAAAGATATACAGTAGACATGATTTTGATATGTATATCACAGAACGATATACAGTAGATATGATTTTGATATGTATATCACAGAAAGATATACAGTAGACATGATTTTGATATGTATATCACAGAAAGATATACAGTAGATATGATTTTGATATGTATATCACAGAAAGATATACAGTAGATATGATTTGGATATGTATATCACAGAAAGATATACAGTAGATATGATTTGGATATGTATATCACAGAAAGATATACAGTAGATATGATTTTGATATCTATATCACAAAAAGATATACAGTAGATATGATTTTGATATGTATATCACAGAAAGATATACAGTAGATATGATTTGGATATGTATATCACAGAAAGATATACAGTAGATATGATTTTGATATCTATATCACAAAAAGATATACAGTAGATATGATTTTGATATGTATATCACAGAAAGATATACAGTAGATATGATTTGGATATGTATATCACAGAAAGATATACAGTAGATATGATTTGGATATGTATATCACAGAAAGATATACATAGATATTCAAATCATATCTCCTGAAAAGATATGAATAGATATTTATTTGATATAATGTGAATCACTTTTATTTCGCGGTTTTCGCGGATGGCCTGGTCCGCGAAATTTTTTATGCACTAGTGACAGAGGCAGAAACCGCAAAAACTTCAACCCGCGAAATAGGCTGAAGGCTCAAAACCTCGAAATTAAAGTGATTTACAGTATAGAATTCTGGACGCACCAAAGTTTCAACTATCTGAAAAATCTGAAAAATCTGATGTTTAAAAACCTTACTTCCTGCTATTCCCAGTCACGGTGGCCCACATCGACTCTGGTTGCTGTGGTCGACTATCAAACATAGAAAGCTGCAGCGTCCGCATATGTACGTAACTTGCTAGCCTCGTTCACATCATTACTGCTGAAGCGGGGAGTTCTTGGTCGATCAGCATAGCCGGCCAAGCCTGCGACTTGCTGTCGATCGCTGGCTAAACATTCACATTGCAGATAGACAGTGGCACCAGTCAGACTCTGTCTGCAAGAGGCTGGTGAATAAAGAAGAAAACAGCTTGTATATTTTAATCATGAAATAAACTTCTGGATGTCCAAGCAATCACAACTGAAACTTTTAGATCACCTGTGCTCACAGTAGCTAGAAATGTCATCCGATGTTGGCTTGCACCCCTTTGATAATGCGCCTCACAGTACTTGCGGATGTCAGCATCAAAAGCACAATGTGCGTAGATGCAGTGGGATTCTCTGTTTTAAACCTTTCCCAACCATATGAGCTCCAAGTCATTGTGAATGCGGCAAACACCAGCAACGCTGCATCAGCCGCAAATACCAAGCGATTAAACCTTCGAATTTCAGGCTGGTTTAGCTTCGGCAAGGTCAGCCACTCTGCTGAGGTGATTCTGGGCTTGGTTTGACCTGTCAATTTGGACCCGCCTTTAGCAACACGCCAACTGCACAAAAAAATCTTTCTGAAAATATTGAAACATTCACGCTAAGCTGATGCAAGCTGTGCCCACATCCGTGCATTTCGGATTGCCGCAGGATTGTCAAATATTCAGATCTCAAATGCATATCTCGGTTCCGAAAAGATAAGATATAGATGTAGATATTCATTTGCAAACAGATTCAGATTGATATTCATAACTCAAAAGATATGACTATATTTATTAGATATAGATATGGGTATGGATTCCATACCAACACTGTACTGATCTGCAGGCGTCCATGCTCATGAATACCACCTCACCAGCTCTCAAGAACACAGTGAATCGCCATTAAGTGCGACCCCTGCGTGGTTAGACGAATAACTCGCGAGCCCAGCCCCGATACCTAACAGGATAGTGATGATAGTGAGCGACTGATCGGGCAGATCAAAGGCAACAGTGCACGGTGCACATGAATCACAGTTTGAGCAATGGTATGTTGTGTGAAAAATACTAATGCTAATGGCAGGGGACTAGCCATGGAGAGCATCAGCGATCCCACTTCACGCATGCAGTAGGTTCAAGGAGCTTTTGGCCCGAGTGCCATAAGGCTTCACAGTTGACAGCCTGACCGTCAACCTCCAAAAATTTGAAGCCCACCTTTATCTAATTCTTGGACCTATACTGTACAGTATTCGTGCAGCATATGAAAAAAACGAGCTAAAACACAAAAATGAAACTTTTGGCATGCAGCTACAAACGTTACAATTCAGATTAAAAAAGTGATCATTAAGATTCAAATTGGTATTCTACGGCAGTGTAAAGTAACCTGACTACCCAAGCGCCTCGTTGTCTAGGCCCCATCAGTGTGTAGTGCTTGTCCCCGCGTCAGGTCGTTTCGATCCATCTCTCATTCGCTGGCATCGCAGTCGCACTGATCGCTCGCACTGATCTTATCCAATTTCGTCAATCGATCGAAGCTCGCTCACATTGTTCGATCAATATCCACCAAGAATGAACCATTACAATCAGAATTATTATCCGAATTCGAACCAACAATTTCATCAACCCATTCACCAACCTACTTTCAATCCGGCTCCGTGGTGGGGCGATCATGGTCGTCAGCCTGACACATCTTCTCATCGTCACCCATTCCAATTGACCTCGAATACGAACTGTGTCTTCCAACCCTCCTCTTCTTCGTCGTTCAAACCATGCCCGTCGGTTTATCATCGAAATCCCCACGATATTTCGTATCTCCAACAAAAAAAACAATGGTGTTTCGTGGACCGCGTTGGTGGCCAATATGTCGTCATCAATTCCTACGACGATTTACCATTGCCAGCAAAACCACCCACGGATTTATCGCATTATAGTCATTCGCCACCCAATTTGGATCGATATAACGCGTAAGATATTTCGCACAAATTTCAAATTTTCCAGTTTTTTACGTTATTAGTTTGAAGCTTTCGAAGCTTCTCTCTTTTGCAATCCGGTTTTTTAGCGATCGCCGCCACCAGTTTCTGGATGGTTTGCCAAAAGCTTTGGAGAAACTCTACAAGTTTATTGAACAAGAACGAATCAATGCCACTTCGAATCATTGGAAGCGACAAAAATGTAGTTGAATCGAAAAAAATTGCCGTTTTGAATTCTAAGCAAAAAAAAGATCAATTATAATTCGATTCAATCTCTTCTTTGAAGAACAAAGAAATGTGATAAAATATGATGGTAGAAATTTTTATACTTTTTTTAAAAAGCTAGAACTAATCGTTTCGCCTTTTAATAATCGAATGCAATCTTTTTTTAATTTATTTGTTCGTATGCATCCATTTTGATGCTTTAAAAAACGAAACCGGTTTTTTGAAATGAAGTAAAATCAGAGCTGCATCAAAATCAAAATCTATCCAGTTGCAGCACGCTCACTGTAGTTGGAATTTGCTGTAGGTAGGCGTACCTGAGAATCAATCGAAAATTACTGTAGCCGTGGGTCATCCTCCGACGGAAATCAACACGGTTCAAGAAAGTTTTAAGAAATTTTACAGATAAAGTAGAAAATGCCGAAATCAAAACGGGATAAAGAAGGTAAAAAAGTTTTAGAAATAATTTTTTTTGCTGGTTCAATTTCTTTTTTTAGTGGCTTTGACCAAAGTGAAAAGGAAAGGTAAAGAAACTAAATTGAAATTGGTGGATGAAATTCGAGAATGCGTCGATTCTTTTATAAATTTATTCGCATTTTCCGTCGATAATGTTCGAAGTAGTAAAATCGCCACAATTCGATCGCATTTCAAAAGTGATGGGTAAAGAAGTTTTTGATGGTCTGAAACCGGTTAGGCTTTTTTGGTTGTCTCAATTAGGTATTTGATCTTTCGATTTAGTCTTGTTGTTTTTCTAAATTTTACAGAACCCACTAATATAATACTTTTAAATGATTTCCGATTTTTTTTATTCTGCGTTCTTATCGTTTTTTCCCGCTCGAAAATGTTTCTTTTCTAGACTTTTCCAGACCAAGCCAATTTCTGCGGCTTATGCCGCTCTGATTGTGCTCGCCCTTTTACTGTACCTTCTTCCCTGTTTTTCTCGTTTTATTTGACTCAGATCCGACGAATCGTAAAAAAGTACCGCAATTTTTCATTTTAGACGTTTTTTTTTCGGCAAAAATAAAGTTATGGCCTTGGCCTTGGGTCGAATAGCTGAAGAAGAATACAAAGAGGATTTACACCGTGTGAGCAAATTTTTGAACGGCCAGTGCGGGTTATTGTTCACAAATCAGCCAGTCGATGATGTCGTCAAGTAAGTATTGATTTTTGATTTCACTGTCAAGTTTATGTTTCAGTCGTAAATTATATCAAATAAGGCTGCAAATTTTTCTGTAGAGTGAAGCTGATTCAGCACAACTAAAAGATTTCTAGGATTTACTGACCCGAATTTTGTTCCTTTTAGATATTTCAAAACGCTTAAAGAAAATGACTACGCTCGATCAGGCAACGTTGCCACGGAAAATGTAGAACTCGATGCAGGCCCTCTCGAACAATTTGCGTTTAGTTTGGAGCCGCAGTTAAGAAAACTTGGGTTGCCGACCAAATTAGATAAAGGTAATTTTTTGCTATTTGCAAAACATAATAGTCTTAAAAGCAAATTTTGCAGGCGTAGTCACACTCACATCGGACTATACGGTTTGTCAAGCAGGCGAAAAACTCAGTCCAGAACAAGCAAAAATTTTAGTAAGTTTTTCATTTTTTTCTTCGAACTTTTCGAACATTAGTCTTGACTTGAAAACTCATTCAAAATTTTTTACAATTTTTTAGCAACACCTTGGTTATAAAATGGCCGAATTTCGTATTCGCCTTCTTTGCGTTTGGTCGAAAAATGATGATATCCGAAATTCGACTCCTTCATTCAAAAAATTGGTAAAAAAAAGTCAGGAGAAAAAAACAAAAAAATCAAAGAAAGGCAGCATCCCTGCAACAGATCAAGTAATGGATACAGATTGAACTGTCCTGTTTACCGTCATTTTTGAAGATATAATGTTGAAAAGAGCAAAAGTGGAAACAAACGTCGCTGCATTTCCTCAGGATTTTCGGAAACTCATGTAACAAATATTCGCAACTGTTTTTCTGTAATCACGGGAATTCACAAAACCTGACGGATTATTTCCAACATACCAACACATGCAACCTATTCTATTCCTCACCGCGGCTACACTTCGTGCATCAAATATTAGAAAGATAACTTCTATCTGCCAGTTATTTCTTTATATTCATCCACTACTTTATGACGTTGAGTCCACAGCATTTTTTCACCGTAATATCCGTACCATCTAAAAACATTACATCGTTTAAAAGGATTAACGGGAACAATGAAAACATACTTTCATAACTCCTTTTAAAAATTTTAAAAAATCACTTACATTCCGATCAGACTTCCTCCTAAATGTGCCGCGTGATCAAACAATTTCCATCGCAAAAGTAAACCGATCGCATCAAAGGCCACTATGCCGACCAAGGCCTAAAAAATATGTGCTAAAAAGTAGCAGTTTTGGGCTTTGATTTCTTACCGACTGCGCTGAAAATGTGAAAAATGGTAAGAATATGATGGATAATTGCGCGTCTGGTACTCGAGTACACGTGTACGTCAATACGCCCAAGATTGCCCCTGACTGAAAAAAATGAGGAAGAAATTTTTGGATAGAAATGACTGGATTGGAATCGAGAAATACTTCAAAAACATTATCCCCGAGCGGGAACCGAACCAGGGCTTTTGGGGTCAATAACTTTACACTGCAGTGTCTGGCTCCAGCCTAGTGGTGGAACTGTTAGTATATAGGGCCTCGAGAGTTCGAATCCCGCTCAGGGTGATGTTTTTTATTCCACCTCTATACTATGGCAAGTTGGAATAGCGGAGGTGGAACTCGCAAAACAACATACCGCTCCGAGGGCATAGGTGGGCAGTCGGAATAAGGCTCTGTGAGCGAAGCCAGCCAACGACGCAAATATGCCTAAAAATTCAGTCAAAAACCTGCAAAAACCTTCATACTTGGTGTAATACATAAATCCAAAAAACATCTGTGCCATCTATCTGAAACTAGTTTTTACCAACGGGTGATGTTTCACAATTTGGATCAAATGCATGCCTATTGAGGATCACCCGCCAAGTATCCTATGCGCCAGCGTAAGTTTCTGCAGACTGGAAATGCTACATCACCTGCGTGTGGGTAAAAGTCAGTTTCAGATACGACCATTCCTAATTCTATGGTTCCGCCTACAAATTTCACGCACTACCAGACTTACCAGCCGTCAAATAAAAACCGACATAATGTTCAGCGCCCATCATATGATCGATCAGGCGTCCGCTAAATGACCACAAAACGTACATATTGATGGCCAGATGCAAAAAACTGTAGTGACTGAAAGTTGATAAAACCATGGGCAGGCAAAGTTTTTCTGAAAAACATTGTTTCAAATGTTTGAAAATCTGAAAGCGTTAGCTTCGATACCAGTGTAACCAGCGGGGGGATGCGAGAAACCGAAGTTTCTTGGGCATGAATCTCCGACTGGAAGAAGGCAAGTGTCGCGACTATACATGCTGCTGATGAAACATCAACTGGAGTGGTTGACGTCTACCAGACAGGGGAGGTATCGATCTTTCGATCGCCAGGAATGCTGGTTACACTAGTTAGAATCAAAATATCTTACCCCCATAAAAACTGGATGTAAAATATCGAATCATCGTACGCCTTAGAACTGGTACGTGCCATGCCAAGAAAACCAATCCATTCAAGCCAGCGATGGTGAAAAACACTTTCTCTCCTCGTGTTCGTACTGCCCACCAGGAATTGATCTAAAACACAAAATCGATATTTCAATTGTTTTGATAAGAACTGCAAATTGACTGAAATCACAGTAATCGATTGGTCATTTTCCTGTAGATCAGGAACAATCAATTCACAGAAATTCATGGTTTAATCATCTGCTCGATAACGGTCAGAAATCGATTAACTAATGATTTTTCACTGATCGAATGAGAAACATAGCGATCAGTGAATGTCGATTTTTCATTCAATGACCTGATCAGTACCAGGAATTGATCTGGAAGATCGATCAATAACTAGATTAGATTCCTATTGTTCGATTACTGGGTCAATGGAAATTGATCACTCCTGGGTTTTCAGTGTCAAATGAGAACTGAAACTGATTTTTGATCCTCGATTTCCGTTGATAGAATCGATAGACCCAAGCCATTGGCAAGCACAAAAATGAGCTTACCTCTCGCCTAAATTCGCCTATTTTCTGCCGATTATTTTCGAAAGACCAACGTTTCGGATTGAATAAATAATCGGCTTGTCGTCGTTTATGTTCGTATTCCCAAATGGCAGCACCCACGTAGCAGCAACCGCCGAACTGAAAAAAGGGTTTTAGCGCGTTGTGTTTTAGTTTTATGAAAGTGTGGGGCGGTTTTCGAAAAATTTAAAAGAAAATGTCATATTTCATCATTTTTGAACATGTTGACCTAAAAAAACGTGATTTACCCCCACAGCGAATAAAGTGGGTTTCCACATTTGAAATGCTGATCGATCAACTTGTGGTACTCGTAACTCGGCCGCTTCTGATGCATTTATGCCTTCGACACTTCCACTACCGGCGCCGGCACGTTGTTTTGGTCGAACTCGATATGCTCGAAGACGTCCACCACTCCGCGATGAGCCCCCATTGTTTTGTAAATGACGCAGAACTTGTCCGTGAGATGGGGAAGGTCGAAGAAGGAGTCGTAATGATGACTGACTTATTGTCCACATTGTCGATTTTGTTCGATAACTTTTGGCGTTTCGAAAGTAAATTTTTCTGAAATTTGCGAAGCAAATCAAGCAGCAGTATTATTTTCCCGCGACTAGCAGACAAAGCAACAGTTTGCGGTAAGTATAAGATTAAAAACCGGGAAATTTAAATTTCCAGTGTAACCACTTTTTAGCAACTTTGCTTCCTATATGTTGCATTTGGTTGTAGGTTGGTATGCAACAGAATATTAGCAACGCTGCATGAAATGAGGCGATGGATATAGATATAGAAGAAGCTGCTTGGCGGATGCAGACAGATGGAAAGACTTTGTGGTGGGGATGGCAACCAAGTGTAGTTCTACTGTACACTGAAAATATTTGTCCCTCTAATGCCTGCCTGGCTTGGTTGAAAAATGAGTGTTGATGAATAGTAGTCAGTTCAACGTCCTGTAGGTCTGATCGTGGTGTGGCATAGGCTGTACGAGTAGAGCTCGACGACATAGTCCAGTGTCAGAATTTCATGCTACGCTGTCGTAGAGCCTGGTCCAGGATCATTACCCGTCAGCGAATGTTTCAGCCACGAACCTGATCAGCTGCCCTGGGTTTTCGACGTGCCACTAAAGCTTTGCCGTCGGTGTCTCAGGTATTGCACTGCAGTGCACTGTAGCTGCGTGGGTGGCAGTTCTACATAGGATACAAATAACGGTGAACAGATAGCATCCTTTATTCCACAGATGCACTACACCAAATTGACACTGAGCGCGCATGTCATCTTTTGACGTGCTCCAAGAATTTGCCCACCTTGGTTGGGACTAACCTTTTGCGTAGCAGCAACAAGCTGAAACTACCATCTCGAAATAGTTATCGGTCTTGTAGTAAGAGCCTTTCAGATCAACCAAACAGAACTTCTCGCATTGCGTCGTACTGTCGCCTTTTTCCCCTAAAAAATTGGCGCAACTTACAATGCAGTAGGAACAGATGACTCTGCATCGTCAGAAACCAGCAGCAGCAACAGACATGGCCTGATGCAGTTTGTATCAACTATATAACATGGATCTGCGTACTGTACACACGCATGCTAAATGCTTATTACGCAGATATGCAGCTTAAGCTACTCTAAATGTATGGCAATCAAGCAAGGGACAGAATGGTAGACTACTGTACTGTAGTTGCGATGCTAGGATTAGGGACGAGTAGAAATCCGGTGTTTTACAGGTAACATGCAAGAAACAGCTACTTACATCCTTTTAACCAATCTTTGCCTTTATCCGGGCATGGAGACTGAAACTGACTGGCTATGGTAATTATGAATATGCTCGCAAGAAACAATGCAGTAAGATATTTCTTGTTCATTCTCGCTTTCAAAATTATCTTATTTGTACGTACTTCTCTGAAAAATAAATTCGTTCATGTCTTTCAATCTCCAGTGCATGGCTACTGCATGAAAAATGGCTTGCTTGCTAAAGTGATCTTGGATCCTCGGTTTTTTGTGTGCCAATTATGTGCCTTATTGTTTGTATTATGCTCAGAAACAGTAATCAAGGCAAATAATAGCCCTACCCTGAGCGGATATTGAACCTGGGTTTTTGGATCCTTTTGAGTACTTTATCAGGTTCTGGGGGTCGTGATCTGATCAGGGCAGGAGTTATGAGCCCCATGATATGCGGGACTCATAACAATAAATCCTGTAATGCTTGCTCAGACACTGCAAAATGTGACTTTGAACACTATCAGCGCTCAAAGTTTTTAGTTCGCTAGTCGATTTTCTTTGAAAGCCGACTCTACAGTATACAGCCGAGAGAACTTATGAGCAAGTTGTGACAAAGACTCTTTTTTACCCCTCCTGTCAAGAAATCAAACATCTGTGCGTGAAGAGCACGGCTAACTGAAAATCACCGCACACCACGTGTCTCAATTGGTGTATTGTAGAGACTATGTAAGCTTAGCTGACATTCTACCTGCACTTTGACACATGCGTCTGGTACATTGTTGTTAAGGCGCATGGTATCACTACTAATCGAATTTGAGTGCATTGCAGTATTACAGCTACAGTCGGCATATACTGTATACGGTAAAACACAAAATTGCTTTTCACTTGGGATTACATCAGGCGATTTATTATCCCCAGAATGAGTACATGTGAACAATCTACAAACTACTGCCATTTCACATGGTTTCCTGCATTCGCTTGCAGGTACCACCCGCCGACTAGGTTGCAAACTCAATCAAGCTTTGTAGTCTACCCCTACTAGACTAATCACTTGATTTTAGTCTATCGTTAATCAATAAACCATATTCGGCAAGTTTGTTTGCAGTTGACCTATGGGCCACCTGATCAGCAGCTTATCGTGGGAATAGGCTAGCAGAGAGCGCACGATCAGTCAAATCATGCAAACTTACTCTCACTGATTCCAAACAGCCACGAGTCTCTCGCACGGATGGGATCTTGTATGAACAGTATTTGCCGATACGAGCAGCGACATGTAACCTAAAAGAACGCGCCGCGACGCAGATTGGGTTTATTGCTTTTCGAAGCACTCGTTTTCTTTGCAATTACAAGCACACGTTTTCTACACCCTCGAACTGTAGATAGGTACATGAAAAACCATTTTAGATTTTTATTTCTCTGCCAACGCAGTGATTCAGCGACAGCTGCTGGGTGGTTTTCCTGTATGTACTGTACAGTAATACGGCTCATGTGCCATTATTATTTTCACTCAGTGACCACATATAGAATACGTAACTTGCTAGTCTCGCGCATATTAGAGCTGCAGAAACTGAAGGCTTGCGGTCGATCAGCTTGGCCGGTCAAGCCGGTGATCCTTGGCTATACAGTATGCTCTCGCATTGCAGATAGGCGGGGGCACAAGTCAAGTCAGACTCTGTGCAAGAGGCTGGGCAGAGAAGACAAGTGCTTGCCAGATTTCAATCTTGGAATAAACTTCTAGATTTCCAAGCAAGCACAGCTGAAAACTTTAAAACCACTCGGTACACCTATGCTCACAATGGCTAGGAATGTCATCTGATGTTGGCTTGCACCCCTTTGATAGAATGCGTTGGGTTAGACACAGCTGGAATATGGTAACTGCTAAGTGATAAGGCGCGAGTGATGCTCAGGCGTGATGCTCAGGTACAGTGATGCTCGGTGCCCTTCCTGAAGCCCTAGTTCACTCTTGGGATCCATGCTAATGGCCTGACCCTAGAGTTGGGTTGACCTCCAAGTGCAGCAGGATATGCGCCCAGCCTCTCTTCTTGGTCCCCAACTGTCTGAGTTGAGGGTGCGGCCTGTCTGTTTCCTGTTATTGTGCCTGTGCCAGTGTCTCGGGGTGCTTCATCATGGGCGGCTTAAAAAAGCACTTGCGGATATTGGCTTCTTGTTTTGGGTCGGGCCCAAGCCCTCACACGTGCACCTCATAGTACCTGCGGATGTCAGCATCAAAAGCACAATGTGCGTAGGTGTTGTGGGACTCTCACATGTTTCATAATTTCCTCAACCACATGAGCTCCGAGTCAGTGTGAATGCGGCACATTCCAGCAACACTGGCAGCATCAGTCGTAAATACCAAGCGCTTAAACCTTGAAATTCTAGGCTGGTTTAGCTGCGGCAAGGTCGGCCACTCTGCTGAGGTGATTCTGGGCTTGGTTTGACCTGTCAATTTGGACCCGCCTTTAGCGATACGCCAACTTCACGAAATAATCTTTCTGAAAATATTGAGACGTTCACGCTAAACTGATGCAAGCTGTGCCCACATCCGTACATTTTGGATTGCCGCAGGATTGTCAAATATTCAGATGTCGGCTCCGACAAGATAAGATAAAGATATAGATACAGATATTCATTCGCGAAAAGATATGGATATGATATTCATATTCAAATTTTAAAAGGTGTGACTATCCGTTAGATACGGATATACTGTAGATATAGATATCTATCAACACTAGATGGGGCTGGGGAGAAAGTTTGTTGGGGTGCATATATTACAATATTGTCTCCTCCTAACCATTGCCGAACGACTGACAAGGGTGCGACATAGCTGGTTTTCACTATTATGAGCCTCTGTTTCGTCTAGGTTCTTTGGCGTGCCCTGCTTTGGCTGTCTGCCGGATAGTTTTATGATACAGTAAATGCAGAATATCTGCACTGAGGGTCACTTAAAAAATCTTCGAATGGATTACCAAACCTTCCTCTTTACTTTGAAGGAAGTGTGGGTGGTATAACTATTCTGCGCACAGACTTCATTTGAATTCGAACCACGCGCCGTTACTGGTTTTCCCAGCAGCAGTTTACGACAGAGGCAACAATTAGCGTAGAATTGGCTGTTTGGAATCAGTGAGAGTAAGTTTGCATGATTTGACTGATTTTGAGCTCTCTGCTCGCCAATCCCCGCGTTAAGCTGAGTTTTTAAAAACAGGGATACGGATCTGAGCAAAACGAAGTATGCCAACCTTATTTTTCATGGGACCTACATATCACAGCATACTCACCTTCTTCAAGGTTACCCTGTGCTCAAAATCGAAGCCCAAAACCCGAAAAAGCGAGTTTGGAGAGAGCCCTGCGTGTTTATCTCAACGCGGGTTCCGTATTATGGAGAATGCAAAAATTTTCAGGACTTCAGGCCATCGCTGATCAGTTGGCCTGACGTCTCTGATATTTTGCAGAAAGCTTTCTTTTGCGCCTGGGAAAAATCAACAAATTAGGAGTTTCTGTTTCGTAAAGTTCGGCTTGTCAGTTGGCGATGCTCCCTTGTGTTTGAGTCATCCATGTTTTTTCTGGTCTCAAATAATAATAATGAGGAGATAACTTGTAACTCTAATTATAAGCAGAAAAAAGGAAGCATCAGAGCAGAATTTTGATCCCATCTCATTAGGATTAGGGTTAGTGGAGAAAGATTGTGCGGTAGTTTGTTGTTTGCGTGTGGTTATAGCAGAAAACATAGAATGTCGGATCGGATTATGTCTGAGTGCAATGTAACTATTGAATGAGTTCGATCAATAGTAGCCAGAATTACTATTGCGCAAAACTCAGACAACATTCGTACAAAAGTAATACACACAAGTATTGGGAAATTGTAAGGCGCCAGTCAGTGGGGAAGCGCAGTGCTAAATCATTGAAAAAACATGACATAAGAAAACTAGGTGTGAGCTTGAAAGCGGGACCTCAACACATTATCAGCTGGTAAATTAGATCCATGATGAGCAGTGTCGCACAGCCTTGAGAGGGGCCATGCTTGTCTCATGGCACCGTGATGATAAATACTCTGTCTTTATCATGGGCAGCACCCTTTAGAAAAAAGTTCATGCGAATTTGATTAATGAAAAAAATTTCAAGTGCTTTTCTTAAATGATCCGATCCGAAATTTTTCCGATTCGATCCGATCGTGAGTCAGAGGGCATGCTCGTCGCAATACTTTCCGCATTAGTCTGAATAGTTGGTGGCCATTGCTAGAATAACAAAACAAGTTATCGTGGCTGCTATTGTATTAAAGGTGTCACAGCACAAGAACACTTTCTGGCTCACTACGCAGTATATACAGCAACGTGTGTACACAGTGGAGCGCTACTATCTGTTTTCTTCAGAAATTTACACGCGTCCTATGCGGTAACGTGGAGGGCGTGTATATTCTCAAAGAAAACGGGTTATACCTACGGCAAAGCAAAACATTGTGTAGCTCACAATCATTTCTAATAGCATTGATAGGGAGTCCAGGCCCATTTTCCGCGCTCCGGTAAGCTACGTACAGTACCTGCTAGTTTCAGTCCAGGGATCCTTCTTTACCATCGCACGATTAGACACCCATGGCTCCTGTAGGGACTGAGACCCCTGCCCCCTCCAATTCTACGTCGTGGGGGTCCCCGATACCACAGTGTGGCCTTATATCGTGACGCAGCGGTACTTTAATTCACGGGTCCCCTCATTTTATACACAGCAAATGAATTGGTGGGCCGCGACTGGTGGGGTGGCCTGACCCATCAGGCCATGAGCGCCGTCTTATAATGCATGGAAGAGCTCTGAAAGTCAGGAAGTTGAGTCACGCGAAGCTACATGCTGTACTCGGCTGGATTCAACTTTCCAAGGATAAAATCTGCCTGGTAAATTACATGTGGTGCCTCGCTGTCGCTTGCACCTCACAGAAGTGGCATTGTTTCGAGGACACAAGCAATCTTGAAAGACGAACCATTAGCATCTTTTATTCCACAATTCAAGCCTCGTGGAGGACTAGGCTTCACAGTCTGGGCCCACATTAATCGCCCACATCGACTCCCCGGAGGATTATCTACCCCTCAATGTCGTAACGTCCTCGTAGCAGCAACAATATTCCTTCTCTGTATCAACTCTTGAATATTTGTTACGTTTTTCTCCAAAATTAGGCTGGAATGCATTGTATTCTTCACAACGAAAATTTTAGCTAGCGGAGGTATTGTAAAAACTCATCAACTGCGATTAAAGTAGCTGTGATTTTGCGCCTCCACTACATCTCCCATATGTCATTTCTGCATGTGCAATACACGTCAGTGTCCTGAGTACGCTGCCAGTTGGAACAAGTAACTTGCGCAAAGAACTGTTTCGTGAACTTACGATTTGTACTTTTATAAGCCACAATGCAAAAATACTGCAGCAAAAATTCATAAAAGTGTGAAGGGTGAGCTCTGTATCGACGGCCCAGCGATTGGCCTAGCGGGTTACGGCGTCTGCCTCATACGCTGGGTGCGCACTAAGAGGGGATGGTTCGACTCCCGCCTGGGTAAGAAATGATTGTCCATTTATGTGTTCCTACCCTCGAGTGCACTGCTTGGCTATGAATGAAGTATGACATGACAGGGTTTAGTGATGCAGGCGATCCAATAACCTTGAGTGAACTGGCAAAACCCACGAGGACCTGATTGTAGTCAGATGCATACGCGCCTGCCATATTGCTGTTTGCACCTCTCCACCCTTCATTTATCCTAGGTTCGTGTCAGTGGCGCTTGTGTAAAACAAATATTGCACTACTGACTCGATGGTCTTTTATATGGCAAGACTGTTCTCTTCTATATTGATATTAAGACTATCAGAAGTCAACCTGGACTTTTTTGACGCGCCGCGAAACTGTATTGCGATGCGAAAGTACACAGGAACTGGCGGTAAATTCAAAAACATATACTGAGAATCGACCTTTTCCTCAGAACTACGCTCCCTGCGCAGAGGAAGCACAACTGATGGGTGATGGGTCTTGGATGGAGCTGGCCAGTTTAGATCTAAAGGATAAAAAGTGAAATAATTTTACTTTTATTCCTTTTCGTACCATACTTTTTTTCAAATTAGGGCACACTATGTGCAGGGATAGCAGTCTGTTCAGAAATACGAGTCTTAGTATTTAACTCAATGAGCTGCAGCAGATTGCATTTCGTGAGACGTCGTGTGCTTTCCTAACTATAAGGTAAAGAGGAAAAAACAACACAGGAAAAAAACGCACATTGATTCCAAACTAAAAACGGCAAGACTTTGTTAACTTATCAGCCTGCCGCCGTCATTTTCTTCTGGGCACTGCGCTCTTATAATATTTGTGAGCGAGCTCAGAAAGAAGAGCGCAATCACATATTTCTTCTTCATTTTCGCTTCCAAAACAACAACTTGCGTAATTATCTGAAAATATTGGTCGGCTCACGTTTATGACGTCGTTCCAATATGTACATTTTTACAGTAATGTTGCAATTCTGTCAAAATCGTATGTTTTTAAAATCCTGTCAAAGTCAATATCAATGCAAAAAAAAATTTTAGAACAAGTCAAAATCAAGTCAAAAACAAAATTTTTTACGGTCCATGTCAAAGTCAAAAATCCAACTCAAAAAAATCAAAAATCATTTGCGAACACGCTGATGTGTCGTTGATTGAGAGAACAATAGTTTGGTGAGTTATGGCCGATATCGCCCAAGCAAATTTCAAAAAAATGTTGTTTCGGATTATCGCGTGAAAGTCGAGCTGGCAAAAAAAGCACTGTTGCGTCGCTGTCGCCACTCATGGGAGCATTGAATTATAAAATTTTGGGAAGGCCCTAACACAAAGCCTGTCCAGTCGGTCTCACTTGCCTCCCGACAGTCTACACGATTGAGTATGTTCAGACAATGTTCAGACAAGTGGGCTCGAAGTCCTGATATCGATTTCCATTATCACACTTTCTTACCTGTTCTATCGGGCCTGAGTAATCTGGGTGGGGAGGTCAGACAAGTCGTGCCACACTTATAGCACTACTACTGATTTCGACGGGATACGACCCCCGAAAGTGGTTCGTACAAGAGACCTGTTACCAGCTAGGCACGAGTAAACGTAGATCAAGGCAGCACACCGGGAGACAGATTGGGTTTAATACTTCTCGAAACATTCATTTTCTTGGCAATTGCAGCGCATTTTCTGCACCCCAAGCACACCTCTGTGTGTGTCTAAATGTGCTTTCCTACGCCTCTCAACTGTCTTCTTCCAAATCCCATTAGCAGCTGCTGTGACGAGGGCTTATGTAGTCACTACCTCTAATATACTGATTAGCTAGTGACAGTGCAGGAAATGCACAGTTAGGAAAAGTTCACTGGCTGTCTGCTTACCTACCCCACCCCCCCCAGGATGTCCATTGCTGCTGTGCTTCACCGAAGTTTTGTAGGGCAGTAACTAACCAAGGCACTGGCCAGGGTGGTACCGAAGGCTGGGGGGTGGATAATGTTAAAGTTGATATGAAGATTCACAGTGCCGTTTGAGCAGTTGCGAGTCGTCAACAGACAGCATTCAAATATAACTCCTGATACTAATCAAACACTAAACTGTTATTCAAATATAGTGGCGGGCAAAAAAATCACGCACCTGAGAAAATGGTAGGCTACTGCGCTTTTTGCCCTTTATTTGCATAGCGCATGAAGCATTTATGAAGCTTCAAAGTAGCATTTACTGGTAGTATTGTTATGCTAAATAACATAAAAAACAAAAAAATTTTTAAAACTTCAAGATTCTTTAGAGCAGTTCCTTTTCCAACAGTTCCTCGCAAAATGTCAGAGTCAAAAATAATCGCACAGTGAAACTTTCACGCACATAATCACCTGATTCTGATCAATCAGTTTTTGGTAAGGTCACCTTTCGCAATAGTCGCGGCATCAAATCGACTAGATTTCTGATCTTTTGGAAGCTAAGGCGTGCATGCACTGGTCAAGTCAGCTTTCAACTCATCCTTCGACTTGAACCGCCGATCGCCCAATTCGCTAGTGCCACAGATGTTCAATAAGGATTGAGGTCGGGGCTTCGGGATGGCCTATTGAGCAATCGAAAGTCATATTCGTCGGACCATTGATTGGTCAATCGTGCCGTATATGCCCGGGGTCATTATCTTGTGGGAAGATGAAGTCGCCTGGTAGGCCCAATTGGTCAGCTAATTGGAAAAGGTTATTGTCGAGGATGCGGCAGTAGTGTTCGGCATTTATTCGGTCATTGATTAATTCCAATCGCCCATTGTCATTGTAGGCCATGCACCCCCAAACCATCACGTTACCACCACCAAATTTGACAGTCCCTCGAATGCAGCTCAGGCTGTAAGCTTCTCCTGGTTTCCTCCACACTTTGGTCGGGCCACGGATGGAACGAGGTTGAACTTTGATTCCTCTGACCACGAAATCTTCCTAAAAAATTCTAGCAGCTTGTCCACGCGTTCTCGAGCAAATTGAAGGCGAGATTTCATGTGGCGGGTGGAAAGAAACGGTTGCTTTAGGGCAATGCGGGATCTGCATTTGGCTTCATGAAGACGGCGGCAAACAGTTTTTGGTGAGACGATTACACCATTCGCCCGTTCGAGATCCTCGCCACTTGCACCGCTGATAATCTTCGATTGGCCACGGCTGTACTAATGATCATTTAATCGATTCTTGGGGTGGTCTTTCGCTTTCGCCCACGCCCAGGCAGATCTTCGACGGTGTTGGCTATTCTGGCCTTTTTAGCGATGCTGACAATTAAAAAATCGGTTGAAGCCCGTTTCCTTGGCGATTTGACCATACGACTTGCCTTGATTTCCCAGATCGACCACCAATGACCGTTGTCGAACAGTGAGATGATGGTTAGATGGCACGAGGCATCATAGCTTATCACGAAACACTCATTTTCTCGGCAATTTATGGCTCATTTTCTCAAGCATACTGTGGGTGCCTCAAACGTTTAACGCCTCTTCCAAATTCCATAAGCAGCCGCTCTGATGAGGGCACTTTTGGGCACTGTCTGTAATCTGCTATTCGTGCCTACAAGTGCCCTCGCCGACAACGGGGCACTTGTAGGCACGACCAGTAGCGTAATATGCAAGAGGGCATGTGGCTTGGCCTCTTGGTACGCACCCCCATCTGTAATACAGCACGATCTGAAGGTGTCTCTGATGTTTCGAACAACCACCCGATTAGCTTCAAATTTGCCGCTACTTTCATCTAGGAAACCCTGCATAGGTAATTCGCTCGCGAAGAGAGGCCAATAATAAAATCTGATCCTAAAATTCTCGTCTTGCTTTGCTGTCACTGGCAGCTCATAGTTGTGACATTGTTTCCGGGATATAAGAAATCCTAAATAACACCGTAAAAATCTTTTATTCCACAATTCAAGCCTTGCAGTACACTAGGCTACTGGGTTCGAGCCCCAGCTTATCCCTCCCCCACCATATCTATTTGCCCCATCCAGGCAGCGCTTTCTCTGTCTTAGAATAGCAGCAACAATATCCTTTAACATCAGCTCTTGAAGTTACGTAGATTTCGCTCGGATTACCAGACTCCATCACGCCTACAGGACAATAAAAATAACCGCAGCCAATGACGTCGTTGATGTAAGAACCCCCTGAAAATTTAATTGTAGCTTTCAGTGGAAATATATTAAGACCAGTCAGCTTAGGCAGAAGCTTATCGACTAAGATTAGCTACGATTTTGCACTGTACAGCATGTCCTATTTCTTATGCGTGCACAATAAGCGAGTATTCTTGCACCAAGGATGAAGCTTAACAGCAAAAGCAAAATTTGAGGGGTTTATTTTATAAATGTTGCTGTCAGTTGGCACAAGTCACTCCCACCAGGAAATCGTTCCTGAGCTTATTAGGACCTACATAATTTTATAAGCCACAATCCCAAGAATACATTTTAGCAGTAAATTTCAGTGTAAAGAGGTGAGCTCTAACCGATAGGTCACAGAGCTACAGTCTGTTTGCAGCAGGTGATCCGATCAAACCTTGACTGAACTTGCAGAAACCTACTACAGTGGGACCTGCTCAGTCAGTGCACGCTGTAACCCTCGTGCCTGGTAGGCCTAGGTCTTCCTTCCGGGAAGAGCAACGGGGTCGTCGCTTCTTCTGTCGATGGGAGGAATGTAACCCGCCGCCTGGTAGGCCATGGCGAGTGGGAGAGAGTAATCGATACTCTCCCCTAACTGGGAGACGTCAACCCCTCAAGTTGATGTCTCAGCCGTAGGTATAGTCGCAAGACTATCCTGCTCCAGTCGGAGTTTTTGTCCCGCCGACTTCGGTCCGCCACCTCCCTCCTACGCCTACCAGGACTGGTTACAACGCGGACCATGATCAGGCAACTTTTGAAAAATTTTTTGTGATTGGTTTATTATAGTGACCCAATACAATATTTTTGCTTCACTAGTCTACTTTTATCACATTTATGGCAACTTTTCGACTCGCACTCAGAGATATCCTTAAGAACTGGAAGCGCAAGATAAAGGCACTCATATGAATCGTATTTATTTGATATATAGACCTGAATTTTTCTATTGCAAAACTGTCACTGTTCTTGCTAAGAATTTCGAAAACACCGACCAAAGCAGCGATTTCGCACCTTTGGTGCAAACTCACCTGCCGTATGAGAGGACCCTAAAAATCGCCCAGGCTTCAAACATAATTTTTTGCTGACGATGGTTAGGCATGAATTCATGAATGAATCATGCATGAATTCCGAGGACCTGCGCACACTGAAGTGAAGTGCGCGTCAAAAGCCACCCACTTTAAATCTAAAAAGCACATTTTGTGGAGGGAGACAAGGCTATTACAGACTAGCACGTAGATAAGTGTGTACAATTGCATAAGCGCGGGAATTCAAAAGTTGATAAAGCGATGTAAAAATTATGACAACGCAAATCCAAGGCAAATTAAGGCCTTTTGGCCAGAAAATCCAGAAATTCAGGCTTTTCAGACTTTCAGGCTTCTGTGGAAACCCTGTTAGTTATTCGTACGCATAGTTAGTTATTCGAAACTGGAAACGGCAAGACTTACAATCCGTCAGCTTGCCGCCGTCATTTTCTTCCGGGCATTCCGCTCTTACAATATTTGTGAGCAAGCTCATCGTCAGAAGAAACAGCGCAATCACACATTTCTTGTTCATTTTCGCAACTTTTTTCGCATTTTCGAAATTGCAACTTGAGCGTAATTGCCTGAAAATATTTATCAGCTCACGTTAATGACGTATTCCCAATATGTACACTATAGCAATATTTGCTGCATGAAACTTATCTTGAATCACGGATATGATTTCCCACCCTACTACTCGCGAAAACTAGCCAAGCCGGCGGGATATATGACGGACTGCAGACTCTGGGTACATAAGCTTGGGCTGGAGGCTCTTGGTCATACAGCATCCGCCTCTGAAAC
This sequence comes from Mesodorylaimus sp. YZB2_4, assembly GCA_030248295.1. Lineage (NCBI taxonomy): Eukaryota > Metazoa > Nematoda > Enoplea > Dorylaimida > Dorylaimidae > Mesodorylaimus > Mesodorylaimus sp. YZB2_4. Next base: position 230,007 of record JASANH010000913.1, read on the forward strand.
ATCACTCAGAGTGACTGGAGTCTTGCAGCGAGGGGAGTGTAGACGCGGTTTTTGGCCTGTGAAGAAGACGAATAGGCGAAGACCATTTTTTTCTGGATCAGGATTCTGATTTTCGCCTATTAGCCTATTTTTCTTACTGAGGCACACTATTTGGTCATCCAGGTTTTTTAAGCTTTTTCTTAGACCCATTTTCAAGCTATTGCTGCTAACTATGATGGGTCAGAGAGTACCTAGCGTGCTTATGCCCATATGTATGCAGAATCCCTATGCCTGAATGTCGGGATCGGGATCCCGACCCATCACTCAGGGGTAAACAGTGTTACCCCTGAGTTGGTTACACCTGAGTTGGTAAACAATCTGGCCGCCTCATACACGGAGCAGTATGTGCTTGCTTTGACTGCCCGCCGCATAAAGCCTACTAGTTGCCTTCGTTGGCCGCCCGCCCACTACACGCTCTCTCCAGGCATGGCAGAAATTAGTCGGATTGATGTCTCTGGATGTTACAACTAGGAGACCTACTTGGAGGGTTTCTGAGATCATCCACTCCCCGCGGTATCTCCTCTGCCCATTACAGGAGCATAAGTCTACCAACCGCCAGGAGTGCTGCTTACACTTGACTGCACCTGCACATGAGGGATGAATCTTTTAAAGGTAGGCGGCTTCAGATCCCATCAAGACACTAAGCATCCATTGTAGACTCGCATAAGTGGAAATCGAACACCCACCTCTCGAACCTATTAAATCCTTGATCAGGGTTCTGACCTTGATTCTGATCAAGAATACTATTGTGATTCTTCCAGGTGAGAACAGCCCTGCGCACTGTGCTGTACGTGGCTCCTAATCAGGCAGTAGTCAATGTCTCATGAGTCCGCACCACTACTTGGGCTTTCAAAGGTTGATGTGCGAGGATTCAAGTGCCATCTGGGCAACTGCGAATCGTCAACAGACATGAGCTCAATCTGAACCTGATACTAATCAGTGAGACTGCTTTTCACATATCCATATCCTAGCCTGATGCAGGGAACACCACCAACAATATGAGCATAGCTCAAAACCAGGCAAATCATGCATACTTACAGATCTGCCACTGATTTTAACGGGATATCACCACGAGTGGCGTTCACTCGAAGGACCAGTGTATTAATAGCAGATAGGTACACGTAGCTCACGACAGCACGCGGCGAGGCAGATAGGATTTATTGCTTTTCGAAACATTTTCTTGGTAATTGCAGCACATTTTCCCAAGCACATTGTGGGTGTCTGAATGTCCTTTCCTACGCCTCTCAACTGTCTTCTTCCAAATCCCATTAGCAGCTGCTGTGACGAGAGCTTACGTGGGCACTGCCTGTAAGTCCAGTGCTATACCAAACTTTTGTAGCACAGTAATCAACCATGGCCCTGGCCTGGGTAGTTACCAACAGATCTTGCTGGCACTGCCCTGCATATACTTTTCTTAGCCTAGATAGGATGAAGGCAACACGCAGTTCAATCAGGAAAGCCACACCGGCTGTCTGCTATAGTCAGGACTGAGGTTAGTACAAACGCTCTGAACGCCATACACTAATCAAGTCAGAGAATGAGGCCAATTCTCGCATGATCGATTGTGAGACAAGGCATCCCCAACAGGATAATGCACATCCACGCACCCATTCCCTGCACACAGGTATAGTCACAGATTGCCAGGCCCTCTCGCACTACTTGGCGAGTGTTCGATTCGGTGGTGTGCCCCTTAACCCTCAGCGCCCACAAGCGTTTAGTGATTCAGTAAAAAATGACGCAAACTCACTGAGCACAGCCCACGTTGAAGAAATTAAAAACCAGCTATTTCAATCGGAAAATTATAAAAATAGTAGTAACTTTGCATTAGCGTTTGATGAATGTATACCCGGTGATGACCATAAACAGCATCAGACCAGGCTTACATTCACTGCACGCTTCTGCTGTCTCCATCGAAGCCCGACTGGCCTCCCACTCGTCCTCCATCCGACTGACCACTACCAGTCCTCCCACGCCAGCACTGACCATCCGCTGACCCTTTATTTTATAGCCGTGCCGTGTGCAAATGCGCATGGTCATCATCGAGAAAAGACGAGAAGACGCTCGATTGAACAGACGGAGAGCGTATGCACGCCAGGTCGACGCGATAAGGTTCTCATTTTGCTTCTATTCTTAGCTCTGTTGACCGATGGTCACTCGCCCCCTCCCTCGCCAACCTACGTGCATTCGGTCTCGATGCGTGCATTTGTTCGTTTTTCTCGACCTCCCCTCCCCGTGGAGAAACCCAAGCCTACGATCCAGGTCTCCGGATGGTGTATTTTTAACCCCACACCCATCCTAAGTGACGGGGGGGGGGGGGGGAAGGACGCGAGGGAGCGTCCTCGGTCTGCTGCTCAATTGTACCCCATACGAATCGTAAAATACGACGAGCACAAAACTCGTTTTTCTCTCCTTCTCTTCTCCAAATGCCTACATTTTGTGCGCATGTGAGAAAAACGTGCTGCGAACCCAACATACTGCTGCCCCCCCCCAAGATTGCACTACATCCCGTTTCCAAAGTGTGGGCGCGCCTACAGTATGCACATGCCATGCAATGCGTCATTTGTTCTTTGTGCTTGTGCATTTAGGCTTAGAGTAGCCCTCTGCTGCTCATGGCCAGACGACGTTATGTCTAGGCTTTCGGGGCAAGAATGTCGAATGCTGCGCCTTTTCTTGACGGCCGTGCACGCAAAGTAGTGTAGTTCATGTTCGAGCGAGTAAGTGAATGACAGATTTTTAAATTTTACGAGGCCACCATTTCTGCCATCACAAACGATGGGAGCGGCTAGAATATGTGAACGAAGGCGAATAAAATTCGGGCGCTGGTTTTTCAAATTTTCCCCTCATATCGACAGTGACAAACGATGGTAAACACAAAAATGTGATTGGCGCACCTTGCCGAACCAATAATATAGATCAAACCATAAAAAATTCCCATTTTCATTCATGCAAACTGATATTTTCCAAAGTCATGCATTCACCATTTCTAACCGGACTTGTCACACATATTATGAAAAATGAGAACACGCCTCACCATTTTTCCCGACGAACGTATGAGCGCGAATCAGGATGAGTGTGGATCTAGTCATGAGTTCAAATTGCAACATGGACTCGACCCACAATCATCCAAATAAGCCTCACCAGTGGCGAGAAGGCAGTGTAAAGCGGGGGAGCCAGTCAAAGGACAGTGTAAAGTGGAAGAGGAAGTGTAAGGCCCCATTCTCGTGGGCGACTAAAAGCGTCAAAGGAAAGGTCAGGAAGTGCACTAGCTCAAACAAAAGTGTAAAGTAACACAGTTTCCCAAAAAATACAAACAGTGCCAGCTACTAAGATCATGCAAACATAAATCTAAAATATATTTCAAATCGAAATCAAAAAAATTGACGATTACAGAGAAAATTTCGAATCAACCGTACGATAGCGATGACAAGTGCAAAAACTGACGCTTTCGACGTCCGAGTCGTTCGTTCAGATCGTCCGTCTAGCCGAAAGGGAAAAGTTGAATTTGAGTTTTTCAACTCAAATAAACACGTCTGGCCTGGTCGATGAGGTGAGTACAATATTCGTTATGTACACAAGTCGAGACGAGACGACAAAGAAACTCGACTCGAGCCCAGTCGACCAACGACAATGGGAGCAAAAGTTGGAGACGAGTGAGTTGAGTGACGGAAAGAGGCCTGTACATGGGAGCAGCCTCGCCAGTCGTCGTCCAGGCCTCACCTTCGCACCGCCACCCCAAAGGCTTGGTAAAGGAAAACTGGTTATTCCAGTCGCTTTTATTACCGACGCCGACGCATTGGCCATGTCTTCCATCCGTGTCCCCCCCAGTCATCATGATCATCGCCATTGTGCCCGCCCGTCGTGTCTACCACACCACACACCACACTTGGAAAAATAGCGCAGTTTTACAGGCGAAAAATGGCGTGCCATCGGTTGAGCACACGATTCGGCAATGGCACGAATTGTGCGTCGTGGACGGACTGTTGCACGCCTTACTGCCCCTCTATCCAAAAATGACTGCTCTGGTCACATCACGTGCGCACACCACGTCCATCGCTGAGGACACAATTCGACGGCAAAGATTTGAGAAAAGACACCACAACATTTCGACATACAACTTGGCTCGACTCGCCAGCCAGACACCCTGCTCAGCCCCCCCAGCCCGGTCCAAGGTCATATAAAGCTAGCCATGCACGGGGACATTTGCATTGCAGACAAGGCCTTGTGTTGTGTACAATAATCAAAATACATCAGACAGACGGTTTAGAGAAATGCATTGTAGACCGGGGCAACAATACAAAAAAGAGGCCATTTCAAAATCCAGACGCTTTTGAATTATTGTCCTTCCCGCCCGACGCCAGAAGGACATCGAATCGAGCAAAACAAAATTATCAGACAACAGTCGAGTAGGAAAACAAATTTTACCAAAACTATGACCATTTTGTACGTAAATTTGAAAAAAGATGGAAAATTTCGAAAAAATAGAAACTTGATGTTTTTGTGGTGAGATTTGATTAAATATGATTTTGGAGGGACAGTTAAAAGTGCATAAAAGCATGGTTGTACTTACCAGAGCCGCCAATGCACGCTTGACCACCGACGACCACGATTCGCATTCTGCTGCCTCAACTGACCACTGTCCGCAGTTCGCGCTCATTGATCCATGCACCGACCATTTCCCACTACTATCACCACATCACATTTTTTGACTTACTGACCAATGCCCGCCCCACGGTTCCTATCAGGCCTGCCAGTTTTGAGTGGGGAGAGAAGTGCCCCTGAAACCTTCACTGATCGCACCTGATAGTCAACAGGACTGACCAATGCCCACCCAATCCTTCGGAGGCCAAAGTTCGGATTCCCTGCCGACAACACACCCTTCCGATCCTGCCTACTGACCACTGCCCACCATCTACACTATGCCACCCTCACCCATTTCCCAGCCACTCCTTCCACCCACCCACATCTGACCAGTGTCCACAACACACCCGGGACACCGACCGAATAACATTCCACGCACCCCTTCCAACTGACCAATGCCCACACCCTCCTAAACTGACAACTGACTGCTGACCACTGTCCACTCCCCCTGGCTCTCTTCCAACCTCTCATTCCCACGTTCCATTTCTCGAATCTGGGTCGGCGTGAGTACAAAGTCCACTCCCCACCCTCCTCCCTTGCGCAACACCCAAGCCGTCCTGCCGATGACCCCTAAAAATAGAATGGCATCCTTTGTCCGCCAGGGCAGATGGTCGGCCAAGTGGACATTGGCCGAAGCGATAAGACCCCAATTATACAGGCCATTAGTAAACAGGCGATCCGCCAACACGACGCCGTCCAAATGGGCGCCTGGTGTTTTCACTCAAAAAACTGCTTTCTCGTTGCCTGCCTCTCGAAACCACGTCTACCCTCGCTTTTTTATTCACACATTAGTATGAACATTAGCCCGGGCCAGTAGTAGACCAAGAGTGCGTAAAATATATTACACGATTAACCCCCCTATCTGCACGTTCATGATGGCGCGGGCGGTGGTGGCATCAAGCTTCGTTCGGCCATTTCTCCATCCCCCATTGCCGCCCGTTTCGAGTCACTATGCTCACCATTGGCAGGATTTGCTCGCTTGACAGGTTTAGGCTTAGCAGCATGCCGTCGCACAAAATCGATCAATTTCTCTTTCGTGATTGGATTTGCAATACTTCGACACACCCCTGAAATGACCACGTCTCCTTCAGGGCCAAGAACCAGCACCAACACCAGAGTGCACATCTTTAGCATCTGAATGGCATCAGGTGCACCAAGTCACAAATACATTGGCATCACAAATGATTGTGCTGTGCCCTTCCCCCTGTATTCATGGTCTAGGCTCCGAATAGTAATAACATGTGGGAACACATCTGCCCACATCACGCATCGACTGATCCGCCGAACCGAGAGGTGGAGGGATTCTCGATCCGATCCAACTGCTCGATCAGCCAGATCGGCAACTACGATCTTTAGCGCTTTATGTGCTGGGAAATGATATCGTCTGGAGTACTAGTAGATATGCTGAGAAAATCTAATTTTTTCTCATTTAAATCAGCATTTAATCCCGCTTCAGGTGGTGCAAGCCCTCATGTGTCCTTTGGTGAGCTGGCGAGGATGCAGCGTCAAATGTGTCATCCCCATCAATCTTTTACTTTTTGAAGCGGTTCGGATCAGGATCGGGATCGAGGCCCAGGGTCGGATCGATCGATTTTTGGCCTACATTCAGTTGAATGGGGGATTTCCATGTAAATCCTCACATGTTACCCAGGGGCTCCGCAATGTTACCCCACAAGGCCTGACCTGAGGATTAACAGTACTTATGTACTACGCCTCAGCTTCTGCACACGACCACAGCAAGCCGCACTGCTTGGGCGAACACCCCTCGCCAAATCAGCGATATGGCCCGTTTTGACACAGTTCACTAAGACCCCCTGACACACACTCTTCGGCCAATACCGCTATAATCCCGAGCCCCAGCCAGCATTGCTCACTCACCCATAGCCGTCTCATAAGCGTTCGGGAACGACTTGTCTTTCCGTTCACGCATAAACTTCCATCCCTCTTTGCCATCGTATGAGCACTCGATTATCTTGTTATCATACGCCCGCAATTCTCTCGTCACCTAAACGAAAAATACTAAAATCCCAGACGCCAACATGAACAAGCCATCGTACCTTCATCTGGCCAAACGGTTCTTTGAGATGCAGAACATACAAGTAACCTTTCCATTCCGGTAGCATCCTGCAATCAAACCAAGATTATCACGGGACTCACAGCATCAGTCAACTCAAAACAGCGAGCCCGGGCGTGACCTTGCGGTAGGCATCTGGGTGAGCACTTACAGGAGAGGGTTCAACTCCCTCCTGGGTAAAAAATTGCCAAGTATGCGCTCCTTAGCCCTCGAGTGCGCTGTATGAAGCTCGGCTGAATATAAAATATGGCAACAATTGACCCCTTTCCCAAGCCAACCTGTACTGTAGCGCCCCCCATCCCTGGATCTCAGCCTAGGCTTCTGAACCAACAAAAATCGTACCCTACCAATTGACCCTCACCGATACTCGCTGGGTGCATGCACGGGCAGCATGCAGAACCTGGCCCCAACCAAACACGCGATGCACCAGAGATCGCCCTACCATACCACACACATGCTGTACCCCATATTCCTACACACCACTCACCCGGGCCTGTTTTCTTCCTTCACGATCTTCAACTTAAAATCGACCGAATTCAGTTCGTGTGGTTTCCATTTCAGGACACGCAAACAACGGCCAGGCTCGTACGGATCGGGTGCAGGTTGAAATATCAACCCATCGATTTCATGCGCTCCATTTTGACGAAATTCTGGGGATAAGATCTAAAAGGCAAACTTTTTACATCTGATTCCATTTGCCAGAGCGAGGAACTGCCGGAAGACCCGGCCTGAAGTCAGCTACAATCCACCAGTTTCACGTAAAAGGGACTGCCCGAATGCTGACGTTGCCTTACGGAGTTTTCTGGAATCCTTTACACAAACAGATCGATAATTTGGGGGGAGGGGTCTGTCTAAGCATTCACCGATGCACCCACCTTCATAACTTTATTACAGCCGGCCAAACCTCTAATCCCCCATACCTTAGGCCTGCACCAACGAACTCTACCCTGCCATTACTCTGTTGTTAGCCCTGGGGCAGCAGGTCCCACGATCAGCTCAGGAAATTCACGCTAGCCTTTGATTGTTCGCCCAGCATTGCTGCCAGGCGGACCCTTCTTTCCGCCCGCCATCGCCCCAGGCAGGCACAGGATTCCATGGAGGATTAATGTTATTTATGGAAATATCAGGGGAAACTGCCGTGCCTTGATGAACTGGTTGCCCCACTGCTCGCTTACCAGGCCTGACTGCTGGTCAACAGGCAAAAAAACAGGGACAGTCCTGTGAGAAAACTGGGTCGACATGGCTTCCAACCTTAACATTTCTTATGGCTACTGAGGTTCCACTGGGACTGCGCTCCCAAGCTGCTTTTACTGTCATATCGAGCCAATGGTGCAATACGGCAAAATCATGAGGACCAATCCTATTCATCCCTCGCCCCCTAGTCCTAACACCTCAAATATCACTTTTCCATGTTCACTGAGATAACGTTGATTACGCCAGTGAAAATGAGCAGGATTTCATCATGGTGGATCCAAAGAAATGGATAATCTGCTTTGCTGATCCGATCGTATGTGAATCTCAGGCTTCTTATAAGGAGCAGCAAAATGACTTTCCTTGGTCTATAGCTTCGCATAAACCCTGGATATAGACCATCCATTCTCACGCCCCAGCCCAAAATACACTACAACCCAACACCAAGTACGGGAAAGAGGGGGGAACCCCATGTTAGGCCGGCCAGGACATTGATTCCTTCCTCTCGAACCCCCCCCCCCCCACCTCAGGTCCAGCAGGAAGGAAGCAAAAGCGATCAAATCGTATGTGGGCGGGACCAAGACCTGGCCTCCAAGAACAGGCCAATTGTCCATCCAGCCTACAGAGTACAGTATGTGAACAGTCATACAACTCACTCACTCGACTCGACCCACCTGACCTGGCCTGAACTGAACTGTCTCACACGCAATCAGATCAGGCTTAGGCGATCTAATTAGATCTCTACCCCCTCTCCTTCCCCCCTCTAACGTTAACCCAGCCGACCTTGCCCATACTGGCCCAGCACCCCCGCCATACCTTCTCCACAGTCGTAATATCCCAAAATTCTTTCATGCGCACCGAAAACGGTTCTTGCGACGGGTCGATAGCTCTTTCTTCTTTGGCCTTTTGCCTCGGTCCAATTATCTCCTTCCTAATACACAACAATCGCGTATCAAAATTCTGTTGATAAACTGGTTGATTCTAAAAACGAAACCACATCTCACATTTAAAATACAATCCAACATAAAATTCATTAGTTTCTTACCTCAAATCGAATAATATCATAAATCAGATATCGAGGGAATTTCTGGCCATTTATTTCATCGAAAATCAATTCCCCATCGACCAAGGTTTGTTGCAAATCGCGATCGGGTTCTTTACGATGAGGGAATCGCAGACTGGGTGCATGGAACACATTATTGTCTCTGTCGAACATGTACACTTCCCCTCGACCATTGATCATTGTCATATATCTAAAATTGAACCCGCATCATTCACAACACATTTTTGCCCTCCAGTGATGTATTGCCAAAAACAGGGTTCATGCCTTAAGTGGAAAATGATTTGCCCCCATTTTTCTAAGCTTCCTTCCACAAGCTACAGATTCTGGCCAAAAGGAGGTAAAGTAGTGCCCAAAAAAAGCTTGTCAGCGCGATTGATCGAGCTTTGTCTTGTCGAGATCATCTTTTTGGGACTATTAAAAAGGGGCTTTTCCACTGTTTTTATTTGCTCACCTACAACCCATCCTGAGTATCCAGCAAATATACAGCCAAAGACTCTATTTCCATTTCCATTCATTTCTTGGTAAATTGCATTCAAAATCAGGCAAGGAAAAAAGCAGAGAATCACTCACAAATTAGCAAAGTCCCTCCTTGCTATTTATCAGTTCGATCATCCCGCAAATTTTCTCCAGCTCCCCCCTTTTTAAACATCTCCACAACATTCAAGTGCCATCATTTTTTATCGAGCCCGGGATCGGGATCCCGAACGAAATCAAAGCGGATTGGCTGCGTGTGTGGGCATAAGGAAGGGAGAACTAGGTCATCCAAAACGTTTGAAGGGATTTCGTGTACCACCTGTACAAAATAAATTGCAGAGGGTTCTGAGGCTCCCGCAATGTTCCAAGATACGGGTAAGCATGTTTATTCTTTATTTCTACCTTTCAGAGTCTTGTGAGCGAACTCTTAACCCAACTTTGAATTAAAAATAGAGGGAAATTCAATCATCTTCAATCACCCACAACCTGCCCGTAGGCCGTATGGGCTGGTTTCCTTGAAAATTTTTCTAGTCAGGGCTCCATGCCGCCCCAGTTCGCCACGGGACTACCAACCCCTTTGCCTATAGCAGTCATGATAAGAGAGGCCGTCATGCGGCCAGCTCTCACGGTCTTGATTTTAGCTCTGAAATTCCCATTTCCTTACTTTTTTGCAATTTCCAGGCAGTTTTACGATTCCCTGACTTTGAACGGTATCCGCCTAGTATAAACCCTGATAGAACAAAATTCGATGTCTTACCTGACCCCATCCGCCTTCCAGCTGACTTTGTAGACCGTCTGTTGCAAAAAGCCCAAATTCTCCATGTCCATGGATACGGGCTGCGAACCAGGAAAGCCTGATTTCTTCCATCCGCACCATTCTTGACAAAGACGTTGTAGACGCGATGTTTTCGCTTTGTCTTCCATAACCACTACACCCGAGACGCCTTCCACGAATTCGGCTTTGCTGCGTTTCTTCTAAAAAGTAGACATTTTAAAACAATTTTTTAAGTCATCCGTGCTGCATGAATGTTAATAGGGCCATGATGCAGCAAATCTATGACCCTGCTTTCACATGCAAAACACCGAGTTAACTTTTTGCTTCAAAAACATTGTTTTGCCTTGTTTTGCCTGACTGGGCAGCAGTCACACCTTACAAGCAATGCTGCACATAGTCTCCACACAGAAGGGCCACCTCTTCGGGACTTGACAAAAACTTCCTCGTACAATGTCGAGGGCGCTATGGGAACCCTGTCAGTATTCAACAACCAGCATCGACCGACCCACCAACCAGTCTGGGCTGGATTGGTTGGGGGGGGGGGGCGAACTGACCCAAGCTGCGGATAGGCCGGATCAGAATTTTGAATTACCGCCAAAATATCTTCTCTGGCTTCCAGCCATATCTTCAGGCAGGCAGCTAGGATCGAGAGTTCAACCCACTGGAGTGGCCCCAAGGCATGACATGGACGCTTTTTTTGAAATTTAGACCCCACCAATCTTCTCTCCACACAATTAGGAGCGCGGGGGCTTGTTTGGCTTGTAAGAGGTTGATTGGGGGCAGCCCTGACAACAAACGCCTCAGTTCTACTCTGGCTGAGGACGTTGGTTTAGGAAACCCATTCTCTGAGAGGAAACTGGCTCTGGGGGACTCACCAGGGTAACCCCCGCCTGGTAGGCCATGGCGAGTGGGAGAGAGTAATCGATACTCTCCCCTGGCTAGGAGACGTCAACCCCTCGGATTAATGTTTCAGCCGTAGGTGCAGTCGTAAGACTTGTCTGCTTCAGTCGGATTTTTGTCCCGCTGACTTCGGTCGGCCGCCTCCCTCCTACGCCTTGCAAGGCTTGGTTAAACAAGGAATTCGATGGGGGGTGTAAGTGGTGGACGACGATTGAGTAGCCGCCCACCGCCCAAGATTGAGAAAACTGGTCCTAATTGCCACTCGGTGCCCTCGGTTGCTTTTCTCTATCATCCAGGCACGCTGATGGCCCTGGATGCCCTCGGCGGTGATGCTCCAGCTGAACATCTCTTAGTGGAGCCGTAAGAGGGAGCCTGCCATGAGAAATGGTCGCCTCACGCACGGCCACCGCGGCCACTTTTGGAGGAGCAATGGAATCAAGATTTTTAATTGCTCCCTAGCAGCCGAAGGATTTAACCTGAGTTTGGCGCAACTGCAAGGCCAGCGAGGGTTTATGGTTCGCAAACCGACCTCCATCACCGGGAATCGAACCCAGGACGAGTCCAGCCACTCGCTCCCAAGCAATGCGGAGAGACGAATGCCGAACCGCTGGATTACCGCGGCCGCTGCAAGCCAGTCCTGTCATATCTGATAAGCTAAATTTACCTGACCCAACGACGTTGAAGCTCCGTTCGCTCCACCAATCGACCCATCCGCCTCGTTGTCGTCCAATATTGGTTCGGACTCTTTGAAAAAATGCGAGTCTATGAAAAATATTTTTTCAACCACAAATATCTTACCATCACACCAATCTGGCAAAGCTGGTGCCATTGGCGCATCTCTTGGATCGCTGTATCGTTTGAACAATTCGTCGATATAATCTTGTTTATAAATACCGGGCGGTCGTTTCTGCGAAAATTCATTCAAAGCAGCTTCCACGCTAAGAATTAAAAAAAATTTTAGATTAAAAATCTTTTTGTTTCCAAGGTTTAAAACTACTAAAAAAGATTTTAGGTGTCATAAAATTATATTTCTGCCTTTCTCTCATTTTCGGAATTTTAAGCCGCCTGATTTTAAGAAAGCCGCCTGCTGAGTTATGCTTAAGGTCCGCGATTAGAATTTCAGAAGACCGCCTGGTCAGAAGGCACAGAAAATTTCTGAATCAACCAGAAATTGAGACTCGGAAATTTTCCACCCTTTTAGACTTTGGACTGTGATTAGAACCTCCAAAAAGTTTTCAAAATCCTCAGGACTTGAAAATTTTCTTGTCAAAATTCCTAATGCATTTCGAAATTTTCTGAGTCTTCCAGTCAAACGGTTTCTCTTCTGAACCAGACATGCACTCCAGCTGTGTAACCAAGCCTGGCAGGCGTAGGAGGGAACATCGTGGAGCATGGCAAGTCTTGCCACTATACCTGCGGCTGAAATATCAACCCCCCGCCCGCCCCCCCCCGGTCCCTCCGCCCTTTGGCCCCCCGTGCGCCCCGCCGCCGCCTCGCCCCCGTTCGCCCGCCCCCCCTCCAGTTTTTTTTTTTTGGATCTCGCTATTTTTAGTGCGGGTTTTTTGTTTGTTTATTTTCTGTTTTTTATTTTTTAAATCATTTTTTTTTTTTTAAGAATGCCCAGCCCGGTGTTTCAGCCGCATTATTCTCACCCTCCCGCCAAGCCTACCAGATACAACGGTTATAGCTAGAGCAGAGAGTTTATTTTCAGTGACTCCCAAAACCCACAGTGCCCAATAACCAGCTCACCTCCAATCTTGTTCGACGATCAGAAAAGATGTAATCAGGAAACCGGTACGATTGAAACCGTGGGTACAATGAACAGCTAAAATGGAAATCCCAACTAAAAATACGCGAAAAAACTGCAACCGAATGATCTTACCGACAACTTCGGTCGGATGCTCTCGAAAAAAGTTCTTGCATATTTGAATAAAAGCGTTCGTTTGATCCGGAGAGGGGCATTCACTGTGGCTAAAAACAGGACAAAAACCTTGTAGATCGAAATGGCTTGAAGTTGAGGAATTCCATTTTTCTGACAGCCATCAATAAAACATAACTTACCCCTTACAATGTAATTTTACATATTTCGCGCCCATTTTCTCAACATCAGCCGGACTATAAAATCGATCCGTATTGGTCAAATCGACCCATAGACCGACCTATATTAGAGCGTTTCATTCATACGAGAAGAAAGACAATATGTAAAGGCGTTAATTTTTTTCGATTTCGTCCGATTAACATAAATTTAAAACCAAAATTCCTCGCCTACCTTCTGACCGCAAAATACCATTTCCACTCCGAATCGAAATCGTTCAGGTATTTGACTATCATATAACGAGCATAATGGCGTTTTGAACGGAATAAATTTACCTAAAAAACCCTAAATCAAGACCACATTTCGAAAATAGAAAAATTCCGATTCCATACCGTCCACAACTTGTCCTCGTCTCGGACATTTTAGCCAACGAGGAGGCGGCCCCAGTTCCGCTTTTTTAGGGTTCGGACCACTCATTTTTTAAGAAACAAAAGCGCTGTCAAACGTTTAAGAGAATTTTGTGGTTTAGAAAGCCAAAACCGAATTTCAATTTCTCAAATTTCTCAAACACGATCAAGAATTCGTCAAACATTCACATTCACATTCACGACCCAGACGTCCTTACTGTAGCGCACTAAGCAGTACTAAGGGTAAAATGTGGTTTATGGTATCAGGTTCAGGAATAGAAAAACAGGTACGAGGACTTGAATTAAAAGAGAAAGAAAAGGCTACAATATTTTTAAAATACGAAGGACAATGCGATATCAGTGTGGCGCTGGGAATAGCTTATGGCCACTTGAAATTATTAGGGAACATCCCTTCTGAAACTCACTTTCACCCATGCTTAGAATGTCTGTGGGACTTGTGGTTTTCTTGGTATGTTTTAAGCCTAACCTAAAGCAGTTTAATCTTGCATCAAATATAGTTCACTAGCCAGAATAGCTTGCCATGTACACAGTACCTGCAATGTGTAAAATATAGTTTCAGGTAGTAGGTAAACGAAACTGTACATCTAGCTATCCGAACCATTGAAAACGTTTTTGCGCAATGCAAAAAAAATACAGCAGCTGCAGCGGCCCCTGCAGTGCAGCTCTTACACTTTTAAATTCCCCGCCAAAGCAACGAAACTAAAAAATGGCGGGAGATTTAAAAAATGTCCTGAAAAGCGAGATTCCACTGTTCTTTGCATTCTCACATGTCTTCATTCCTCAACTGATAATTTGAGACCGCAACGAACCCATTCCTGACTCCCTCTCCAAAAATTTATCGCCCCTCAAAAAATCATTGTTTATTCTTTACGAATACGCTCATAAGAAAATCAGACTAAGTCTCGTTCATAATCAAATCTTACTTCGATCAAAAACCACATCCACACATGGACTATCTCGAACACTACTCGAAACAAAGCTGAATTATATATAAGTTCAAAATGATTCAAAAAAATGAGAACCTTAATTGGACTAAACTACCTGGTCTACTTTCCCAAAAAAGTATTTTGCTTCACTACAGAAATCTGAGTCATTGGAATTGTATAAGTCTGAATATAAATGATCCCAAATGTCCAAGTCATTTTACCATACTGCAATCATTATCATGGCCATATATCGCATAATTTACGTTCATACTTAAATTCACCACAGCGACAAGGAAATTCACGAGCAAAAAAAATACGTACCTCACTCAAAAATTGACCCAAGAAAAACAAGCACAAACGAGCCAATAAATCAGACTCACTACAACGACGTCAATTGACACGATTGAACGCCGTTTCAAGGACCACCAGTCGCTTCACCCGGTTCACCACCAGCTTCGCCCTCCTCGCCAGCCGTATCTGATGTCCAAAGCTAAAAAAAAGAAAAACACCATGACTCATTACCAAAGCCACAAACCTCATGTTGCTAACACTCACCGTGAGGTTGTCTCTGAGCAGCTGCATAATCAAGGTGCTGTCCTTGTACGAGTCCTCGTTCAGTGTGTCAAGCTCCGCTATCGCGTCATCGAATGCCTGAAAAGGAAGCACAACTTGCTTTGTGACTACAATTAGAACTGATTGGTGACCTTTTACAAGAATCTATAACACCCTCCAGGACGCCCTTCGACTTGCCACACGTCACGTAGCTACGTGTACTTCCGTGTTCAGCCCTCCCTGCAGGGACCCATGTATGTAGGTACCCCCTCGGTCTCACATCCCAACATAATCGTCACTTGCGTCCCCACACTTACTTGCTTGGCTAATTGACAAGCTTTGTCAGGCGCATTCAGGATTTCGTAATAAAACACGCTAAAGTTCAACGCCAAACCTAACCGAATTGGATGAGTCGGCTGCATTTTCTCTTTGGCGATGTCGAAAGCTTCTTGATAAGCCTTTTGCGATTCGCCCACCACGCCTGAAAAAGTGCAAAAGATCAATTTTACAAACCCAAGGCCTATTATCCCTTCAATAACTTACTGTTTTTATCTTCGCCCGATGCCACTTCCGCCAAATACCGGTAATAATCACCCTTCATTTTTAAATAGAAAACCTTGCTCTCTGGATTGGCCGCTTTTGGAATCAAGTACTTGTCCAAAAGGGTCTAAAAATTATACGAATTTTTAATATCAAAATTATATATTTCTATGTAAATTCAAAACTACACAAATAAAGCTGCTCAGTGTAGGTAAGGATGTCCGCATAAACATGTCGGATCAAGTGTCAAAATCTTCATCATTGCAGCAGGATAGATGGGGGGAGGGGTTTGACACCTCGGGTCATGAAATACTTTATCTATAGCCAAGCGCTGTACATACAATGCAGTTGAGGGCCGAGGAGCACATAATCGACAATCACTTTTTACCGAGGCGGGAGTCGAACCCACCTGTCCAAGTGCGCACCCAGCATGAAAGTCAGGCACCTTAACCCTCTGGGCCACGACCCCGGCATGCTAATTGCAATTAGCGGGGCGCTAGTGTTTTAAGCTCTCGGGTTCAACACTCACCCAAGGTTCAATTTTTGCACATGTATGATATCTTGGTCAAAAAAAGAAAAATAAAACTCCTATCCAACCTTTCCTCGTAATTAACATTTTAAAATTACGCTACATCCCATAAACTTAATCTTTCCTAAATGCATCCAATCCTGCTGCAAAATTAGGCGATCAGATGACTAAGCCAAGCGAACAATGATTATCTCTCCTTTACACCTGATTATCTCATTAGAATTTGTTCATGCGTAATTGTGCATCGATAACTGAATTCCGCATCCTACGCCCTACGCGCTTCCCCCAAATGTCTCACCTCTTCGTCAGACTTCAAATATTCTCCGCCCTACTCGCAAGAACGAATGTATAAAGCTAGTCTTTTTTTGCGCTACGCCATCAAGGCAAGAAGCCATTTCCGTTGTAACCCAGTCAGCTGCATCGATTTCTTCTCTTCTTCCTGCGCCCAATTCCAGACCAACTCGGAGAAGTGGGCCGCGAGCGAAATGAGCGGTTAAAATTCTTGTTTCTGCGCTTGAGCGAGCCTCAAGATCAGACAGAGTCGTCAAAGCTGAATAGAGCACGGGCCCTTGTGCGTGCGCCACCACATTCGACCGTGGGCGCATTAGAAAAAGGCTATTTCGACTAAGTCGCCACGTCATGTTTGTAAAAACACAACACTTCGTCACATTTTTTGCTTGCCCTTTGTCCCCTCGGAGTTTAAAAGGGGACCAAAGGCGCAAGGTGCGACCATGACTTTGCTAATTGCAATTAGCGGGGTGCTAACTAAAGCTCTCCATCTAGACGAAGCGGAACATGCCCGCACTGTATCGACCGATGTCTACGGTATGTGCGAGCGAAAACAACTCCCAACGTGAATTCTAGCATGAAGGCGTGAATTAAAAGGCCTAACAAGAGGATCAACACGAACCTGATAAATCCCTTAAGAAGGCCGCCACCCGCTGAAAATTGAGCGTCCTCCCTGCTATTATGGCCGGATTGGAAAGGTCTGCTACACATTTCCATGTTGCCACGACGACGGCGCCCGCTGACGAGCGGAAATGCTACATAGCAACTTGTTTGCGACAACGTAAAAGCAAACTCATCTCGCACTCTTGGCACATCACACTAGCCATTTAGCGCGTAGGTGTCCGTTGGAACCGATGAATCGAAACGTGTCAAAAACACCTTACATTGCGGACTGCTTACTCATCTTGGAAGCCTACGTTATTTTCACTCAAAACCACTGCCACGCCGTATGTGCGATAGAGATGATTATTTTATGCGAGAAATCTCATTTTCCTTTCTCCCTCGTCCCATTCTACTCTATGCTACGCATGCGCTGCGAACGACCGGTTCGTGATTCAACACGTTCATAATGTAGAGGGCGCGTAAAATTTGCCAGACGGACCCCTACCTCATCAGAGTATACAAGTAATGGAAATGGGCGTGGCGAGCGCGAGATTTGAAAACGATGAGTTTACGAGTTCAGGCTGGTTATAAAAAGGGGGCGGGGGAAAAAGAAAAAAACCTCAAAATCAGCAGGACCACCAGCAAAAAAAAGGTGAAATCCTTTATCGAAAACGAAAAATAAAAAGACTTACCAAAACGTCTTGGCAAATTTCTTTTAGTTCTTTCTCAACTTTTTCTCGATATTCGCGTGCCATTTGTTGTTTCTTTTCGCTTCCTTCGGTTTTCTGTTCGATCGATGAAATCACACGCCACGATGAACGACGAGCTCCGACAACATTCTTGTAAGCAACTGAAAGCAGATTTCTTTCCTCGTTGCTCAATTCGGATCCAGTTTCGGTGACTTTTTTCATCGCCGCCGCCATATCATCATATCGTTCCGCTTGTTCGGCCAATTTTGCCCGCTGAACCAAATCTTCCTTATCGCCGGCCATTCTTATTCTTTGCGAAATTGGATATTGTTTTCTTTGAGTTTGATTTGTTGATGAAAATAAATTGCTCCGACTGACAACCGAGTGATATTGACACGGGAGAAATTCAAAGTAGCTACGTTGAAAAGTATCGAATTGTAAGCTTCTGAGGAGGCGACTAAAATAGACAAGACTGGTGCTAATGCCCCAGATAAGCAACACAGACAAAACACCGCGCACGCCTATGATCGAAAGACCTACTGTACATATCTACAGGCCTAACCCGCCCATTCAAAACCCGAGTCTTTCATAGACTAAACACGAAATTTGCAAAATGAGCAAAAACTTATGCAATTATAAGTTTGAAAAAGGAAATTCTTCGGATTATACGTCCCATCCAAAACTCGAGCGTTTGCAGAAGAGAGCACCATGTTCCGGGTCTTTCCCACAATCAGCGAAAGGTGAAAAGTGAAAAGCAAAGATCTTTCAGCTTCCCTTTTTCTTTCTTGCAAACAAGGCGACAAAGATAAACGAACGAAAGGCCCGCCCGGTTTCGCCGTCGAGGTTATCGGCCCGTTTGAAGCAGTTTCTAGAAATTCCATCATCCAACATTCTTCTCCCAACAGACCTACCTTCAACCAGTCTAGTCAGACAGGGGGAGCCAGTCATCGCCCGCCCCGCCACTCCTTCCCGCCTCGTCGCATCCCTCTGCTTGGCGCGCGCACAAAAAGGGGCCGTCTCCATAAGTGCATGTTGCTTGTTTGATACCTTGCCTGAGCATCAAACTTTATGCGGGAATACAAATTTGAATCTGGTATTAGGTTTCTTAATGCTTTTAGCTGACGTCACCAAGTATTGATAGCTAGGCGTTTTTTGAAATCTAAAAGCCACAAAATCGAAATCAAGTGTGACCGCAGCAACATGGAATAAACAAATTACTGTACTTGTGCCAGAAGAGGAGATTCCTCACTTGTTAGCATTATTAGCCAGTGAAAACGCAGACTAACAATATCGCTCCATTCGTAACATATATGGCAAAGTACATACCGAGGTACCTTAGCGCGATCTCAGCTGGAGAGTGATTTAGTGTTCTCATTGCCGGAGACTCGCGGTGGTCCATGAATTTAAATCCCCCTTTCACGTGTGCACATTAAACTAAGGAAATCTCACATCAGAGCGATGGATCATCACAAAGGTTAAAAAAAAAGGCAAGAACAAAAGATTTATTATCCACCAGAGATTTGCCGAAGCGGGTAAAGCTGATGAAGGAATGGAAGTCATGCCTCGACTATACGTAAATTACAGGACCTACAGAGCTCAAAGAGGTTTTGGAAATTTCTTGTGTCCAAGTTATATCGTACTTGGCGACGGTCCTCAAAAATTAATTTAGATTTTTTTCAAACTTCTGACTACATGACTGATTGCAATTACATATCCTCCTCCCTGCTCAAAATTTATGTCGTGTCTCGCTAAGAATAAATTTTCATTGTCTACGAACAAGTTGACTTTTTATTCACGTGACTTCATCAATTTTAAAGTACATTTCACGGCGACAGTTACAAGACGAGCCTGCTTCAAGATGGCTTATTGCCCCTTGCGTCCGCTAGACTTTATTCTCAATGTCACCTTTCGGTTGTCCAAGACCACCTAGCCTATTTTCGTTTTCACTTCCTCCCTTTCCATTGCCATTGGCCTCTCGTGGGAAGCCTCCGAGAGCGACTACAAAGCTGCCACTAGGTGGACCACTGGAGCCCCGGTTTCCGCCCATGAAGCTGCCATGGCCACTAGGGAAGCCACCAGATCCACCGTTGTTGCCAAGGAAGTCACCAGGCCCGCTGTTGCCGCCTGGGAAGCCGCCGTTACTACCAGGAAAGCCTCCAGATCCGCCATTGCCGCCAGATCCGCCGCTGCCGCCTGGGAAGCCGCCATTACCGCCTGGAAAACCACTAGAGCCGCCATTGCCGCCTGGGAAGCCGCCAGAGCCACCATTGCCGCCTTGGAAGCCACCAGAGGCATCATTGCCGCCTGGGAAGCCGCCATTGCCGCCTGGGAAGCCACCAGAGCCGCCATTGCCGCCTGGGAAGCCGCCATTGCCGCCTGGGAAGCCACTGGAGCCACCATTGCCGCCTGAGAAGCCGCCATTGCCGCCTGGGAAGCCACCAAAGCCGCCATTGCCGCCTGGGAAGCCGCCATTGCCGCCTGGGAAGCCACTGGAGCCACCATTGCCGCCTGAGAAGCCGCCATTGCCGCCCGGGAAGCCACCAGAGCCACCATTGCCGCCTGGGAAGCCGCCATTGCCGCCTGGGAAGCCACTGGAGCCACCATTGCCGCCTGAGAAGCCGCCATTGCCGCCTGGGAAGCCACCAAAGCCGCCATTGCCGCCTGGGAAGCCACCAGAGCCGCCATTGCCGCCTGGGAAGCCACCAAAGCCGCCATTGCCGCCTGGGAAGCCGCCAGAGCCGCCATTGCCGCCTGAGAAGCCGCCATTGCCGCCTGGGAAGCCGCCAGAGCCGCCATTGCCGCCTGGGAAGCCGCCAGAGCCGCCATTGCCGCCTGGGAAGCCGCCAGAGCCGCCATTGCCGCCTGGGAAGCCACCATTGCCGCCTGGGAAGCCACCAGATCCGCCATTACCGCCTGAGAAGCCGCCGTTTCCACCAGATCCCCCATTGCCGCCTGGGAATCCACCAGATCCCCCATTGCCGCCTGGGAATCCACCAGATCCCCCATTGCCGCCTGGGAATCCACCAGATCCACTGCTGCCGCCGGAGGATCCACTGTTGCCACTGTTGCCACTAGGAGACCCGGCGGAACCACCACCGCCGTTAATGAGATTATTTAAAAGTTCTTGACCAATGCTGCTGCTCAGTAAGTTCTGAAGCGCAGCAGGAAGTCTGCCGGTGCCACCAAGTAGGTCTGCCAGCGCACTGTTTCCGTTTGTGGAACCACCTCCATTGCTGCCGCTTGGTCGGCCCCCGCCTTGTCCAGATGATGGTCTGCTTCCCTGTCCAGATTGTGGCCGTCCAAACTGGGGTCTGCTCCCTTGACTAAATTGGGGCCTGAATCCCCATCCATATCCATGGAATCTAGCTCGCTGGCTAAGTTGTCCGCGTGACCCTCCACTTTGCCCATCATCTTCCACCATAGCACCAACAGCAGCGACGCCAAGCAGAAGGACTATTAGTTTCATAGTTTCACTCTCAAGTTTTCATCAACTATTTTGGAGCAATTCTTAAATATGATGATGTATGATTTGTAGCTGGTATATATTAGCTGCGCTTGTTAATTTTTACTTTGACGGGTGCAAAATCGCTTTTCCGCTGTCCAAACACAAATCTCATCAAAATTCTGCCAACATGCCCCTTGAATTCAAGCTGGCTTTACAAACTGATTATCGTCATCCGACTTTTTTTAATTTCCTGCTCGCTCATTCACAATCTTGCCTCGCCATCTGAAAAAGCACTATTGACATTCGAGATGACGGCAGTGCAATTATCGTCATCGCTGTGATCTGGTTGCTCCACGCATGCAGGTGTTTTTTTAATGCATGTCGGGTACAGTTCATTGGTCAGGGAATCTTTCATTACTGTGTCTCGTCTGCCACCACCTCCATGGGGATCCGTCATTCCACTGTTTACATCTGAGGAGCCCACATACAAGGACAATAATCCTACATACAGCACGTACTAATCTGCATGCGACAGATTCGTCCGTCAGAACTGGCCTCTACTGTACATATGCACTTCGGCTACCCTGAGAAACTATTGCCATACCGCACATCACTAGTCCTCGCCTGGTTTTTTTTTTTATTTATTTTTCGGGTTGGGCCCTTGTGCTGCCGCCCCAGTTCCCCACGGTGCTTCCAACCCGTGTAACTGGCCAGGGGTCATGTCATGGTAAGCGAGGCTGTGAGGTGACCAGCTCGTACGGCAGCCTCCCTGTGTGTGTCTCCAATAGGAGCGCCTCCAAACGAGGGCATCTTATACCAGCACCAGCACCCCAGGATGATACTGGGCGAGAAGGGACGGACCTCCACGACTGATATTCGGGAATCAGTTTCCTGATTCTCTACTCGTTAGGCGTCCGCCGCTTGACGGTATCGGGTGAGTCACCCAGAGCCTGCCAATTTGTCCAGTCTTGCGGTCTGCCAATTCGTCCAATCTGTGGTCTGCCTTCTGGAACACTCTGCCCTTGTGCCCCTCCACCTCCAGGCGGCTCCGCCAAGGCACACATGACAGCGACACCAAAGAAGGATTACCAGTTCCATGTTCTGTTCTCTTATTTTGCTGAAGTTCAATTCTGGTTGACTGTTATAATCTGTCCTTGGTTTATATAGGCAGGCTCGAATTAGCTTTCCATGACGTGCGCAAAGGCGGATCTGTGCTATTCAAACACCAGTCTCATCAACTATTGTCAGAATGAATATTGGCCTTTGATGCCTAACAAGGTCCTTCACCGTTACTACGGTTTAACTAGCTTTCCTCTCGCTCATTCCGCAATATTCTTGCATTTGTTTGGAAAACGCTATTGACATTCCAGCTGCTGGCAATGCACACATTTGTCATAGCTTTTATCTCTTTGCTTCACACATGTGCTTTCTGATGGCACATCCGGTTACCCTCAGCAAAGGAGGGTTTATGTATGTGTTTATGTACAATGTGCGCATTGCATTGTCCCCCAGTATACCCAAGTTGACAGATCTTATGTACCTGATAGGACTAATAAGAAAACATATAAGAGTCTGCTTTACTTGCGAATCCACCTATAACTCAAAAGACTTTCATAAGAGTTATAGGAATTCTTATAAGTCCCACCACGATATATGGATTCAGAAGAATGTCCGTAAGTTCTATAAGAAATCTTATAGCTTCGCAGAAAAAAGCTTGCTGCCTTTATATCGGTGTCAGCAGACACAATTACATAATTACTCTCATTTTCAGCTCACTGTGACTTCTTGTGGAAACTTTTATTTCCAATTTGTCAAAATAAACAACGTTGCAAAATCTTATCTTGTTAAATCATTCTTATAACGACGAGTAATATCAGAGCCAAGTACGCTCTATCGCTGGTTGGGTGGACATACAAGTACAGTACTAATACTGTAGATATGAAAGACAATATCCTGCAGGACGAGTTCGTTGAGTCCGCATAACACTTTAATCGTTTTGAGGCCTGTTTCGCTCCATGGCAGTTGCCTCCTGATGAGGATCTCGAGGAGGAGGACGAGTTTGAACAGGCTATACAGGGATGGATAGCGCAGCATGAGGCTACGTCTGTGCGTCGGAACGCATTAGACTCGTTACCAGGGGCGCAGGAAGCTAGGAAGGACAGACCAGTCCCAGAGACAAGCCAGCAGCTGGTTGAACCACCATCTCTGGCAGCCCTAACCTCTGGTCCTGAGCCGCGAGTCATTACTTCAATGGCTCAGTGTGCTTCCGAGGAAGTCACCAGAGGGCCAAGAGGAAACGGTTCGTCGACATCGTCAGCGATAGGGGGTCAAGGGGGTTCGTCTCCTTCGGTTCCAGCTCCAAGTTTGCCATCAACGGCGAAGACGTCCGCTCCAGTCAAGGTCGCTGAAACGGCTTCCAAAGCGAATGCACCATCCAAGTCATCTCGACCGTCTGCAATTGCGTCGCCTACAGCCTCGTCTGGGTATTAACGGCCGGCATTCTCGAAAGCTCGCGCCGAGGGCAGATATGGCTTAATGTCAAAGTTAAAGTTAAATGTATCCCTGCTATTGCATTGTGCGTATGCGACAGCTTATTCTTGTGTCCTGTCATGGATTATTGTTGTTACAAAATGCTCTGACAGGACTGCACGTCTTGAAAAGCCAGACAGCATGTCGATGCACCTCTGCCGAAGTGCGCACTTTCCAATCATCCTTGAGTTCCCTGACCAGGCTTTCCAAAAATGCATGCACGAGGAGATATAAAATGAAGGTGTATGAAAGAAATCTAGCAAACTAGGCAGCACAATACACTCCTCTTATCCTCTCGATTTTAAGCATGCTGAAGGTACATTCAAATTACGCGAACAGCAAAAAAACGGTCCTATAAAGGGAAATTGTGAAAGTACGAGCCTTTATCGATTGTACGAGTACAACTTCGTCGATTGGTCTCGAAGTCCGCACTGCCGCGACCATTGACCATTCCTGTCGCAACACAAGCCAAGCTGCGGGCTTCTACAAACGCCTTGTAAATGACCAAATCAATAGCAGTAGTCGCATCGACGTCCTCACCAAAATTTCGAACTCGACAAAAGTGGCCTCGATCTTTGCGTGACAACCATGTTGCGTCCCTGTTTCCTTTGGAAATGTCGCTATACAGACGTCTCAATTTCTACTTAAAGTTAGAAGAAGGGGGAAAAGATTTTTCAGTGTTCCTCAAAGCTTAGGCAAGTAACGATAAGCCATGCCATTTTACTAGCAGCGCCACAGCTTCGGTGTATTCAGGCTGCTCAAGTGAAACAGCATAACTAGTATGCTTGGGGGAACCTCTAACCATCAACAATACACAGTGGCTTTAATACAGGCTTTGTGGCTTTGATGCTAACCTCTCAATGCGATGCATACAGGATACGTGCGATTGATTCTACACAGTGCGCAGCATGTCGAGCCCCATCTTTTTTCCTTGTGGCCGACTAGGTCAGCCATTCTAAGCCCTGGTTCCACTTCGTGCATTGGCTTGTCTAAAAGTTTCAAATCTGTCAAAAACAGACTTTTTTGGAAATAATTTATAATTTAGCTCGTATTTATTGCGTGCAAGCGAGTTTGCGTGTGCGTACATGCATACGCCGGTGAGAATGCGAATGCGTACGCGTCATGGCTATACTATATGTGATAAATCACTGGCTCGCACCGAAGCGGGCGCCCCCTAACGGTATGAATCAGTCACCGTTGCCGGCATTCTCCATGAAAGCCCGGAAAGGAATGATATCAAATGAACAGTGCCAAGAGGCATGAAATCAGTCAAATGTGGACAATTTGAACTGTCATCACGTTTGGGCGAAAACATCGTTATTTTGAATTTGCCGCCAATCAGGTTCTTATCGATCTCGTCTGCTAGGATGCGGCAAGCTGACTATGTTGCGCAGCTGTGCACAGTGTGCCTTCGAACCTGATTGGCGGCAAATTCAAAATAACGATGTTTTCGCCCAAACGTGATGACAGTTCAAATTGTCCACATTTGACTGATTTCATGCCTCTTGGCACTGTTCATTTGATATCATTCCTTTCCGGGCTTTGATGGAGAATGCCGGCAACGGTGACTGATTCATACCGTTAGGGGGCGCCCGCTTCGGTGCGAGCCAGTGATTTATCACATCAGCAGGCACGTGCCTGCTTAGACCAGCCAACCAGACGCCTAATGCTAAAGGACCATTTTCACCGACTAATAACTCGAGAACGATTTGACGAGAATTTTTGATTTTTTGCACACATAGCAGAATCGGCCGAATCTACAATCGTGCCAATTTTTATCAAAATCCGTCCGGCTATTGTCGAATTCCAGGATAGGCGATTTCTTGTTCAGGGGGAGAAGACGAGGAGGAGGAGGAGGAGGAGGAGGATAAACATCAGCCTAGAGCAACAACCAGAGGTCGTACAGGTGTAAATATTAGTTTTTCTGAAAGCTTGCATCTTCAGAATCTGCCTTTTGGCATTCGTTTTTTGAACGCTTTAGTTTCGAAAAGGTTATTCCAGAAAATAATCACTTTTTTGGCTTTTTCAACCCGTCGCTTGTCGAGTACTCAACAGATTTTGATAAAAATTGACGTGGCAGCGGATCTGACCTATCTTGCAAAGCGTGCGAAAAATAAACTTTTTTGGTGAAATCATTCTTGAGTTATTGACTACCGAAAGTAGCTGGCTCTGGTGTTTCTGTTTTTTTCATTTTCGGCGCGCAGCTTAGAAACATCAACTGAACGGGTTGAGGTGCAGCGCTATTGATTGGCTAGGCTCACTTAGCGCGCTTTCACGAAGATGGGTTTGGTGTATATACACCAAACCCATCTTCGTAATTTATTACCAGCAAATTCTTTGGTGTATATACACCAATAAATTTGCTGGTGATAAATTGAGAATTTGTGAACGAATATAAATGATGTGGAAAGAGATTCCATGGTCAGGACATGTTTCATTAGATGTGGAGGTAATATTGCTGAGGAAAATAGGAGCTAAAAATAACTTATAAAACTTGCGGATCCTAAGTATTCAGTTTCAGCTTCTGATGGAATACTCTGAGGATATAGAACTTAAGACCACTCGAGCATGAGCTAGTCCTTACGAATTAGAAATCCTTACGAATGAGCTTTATTGTTTTTCATGCCGCCTGTATATCTGAGTACATATGCGAAAAAATGCGCATTTCATGAGCAGGCACGGGTGAGAGTTTCTGACTATGAAATGGTCGATCGATCTGTAGGCGGTCTTTACGAGTAATTTCATGGGCGCGGGTTAACGTTCCGCTCTATGTTTCTGTTTTAAGAGGTTTGGAAGAAGGTGTATGACAGTCAAGTCGCTCAATTCTCTCAGTTGTAGGAACAAGTGTTTTGGGCCAAACTATAGTTTCTAGCAAAAAACGAAAAACGGTTTTATTATTTCCAAAAAAGTCTGTTATGACAGACTCAAAACTTTTAGGCCAGCCTATGCACACAGTGGAACCAGGGCTTAGGATGGCTGGTCTACTCGGCCACAAGAAAAAGGGAAAGTGCCCCAACAGGCAGTGCACACACAGCTTGTAATTGC
Source organism: Mesodorylaimus sp. YZB2_4 (assembly GCA_030248295.1). Lineage (NCBI taxonomy): Eukaryota > Metazoa > Nematoda > Enoplea > Dorylaimida > Dorylaimidae > Mesodorylaimus > Mesodorylaimus sp. YZB2_4. The sequence goes on from JASANH010000913.1 coordinate 256,770, forward strand.
TCGCACACATATACTGTATGTATGTATGCATTGATATGTCAGCATCCAAGCCACAAAGCTTGTGTTCGGTGCATGTACTGCTGCTGTTCAGACAGGCTCCCCAAAGGCAGCTGTGCTGTTCCACACAATTAACCTGCACACTGCATGCTAAAGCTGTAGCGCTGGGAGCAAAGTGATATTGCTTATCGTTACATGCCTAAGCCTCGATGAACACTGTAAAATCTTTCCCCTTCTTCCAACTTTATGTTCATGCTCATGGTTTATCATATCAGTAATGACACACTCTAGGATAAAAGGGCACATGACACAAAATGATTTACCTGGCCGCGAGTCGAACACTCCCTAGTAATGATACGAGCAAGCGCTACTACGCATAGCCCGAGAGTTAGACACTCCTAGCCCACTTTGAGGACCACGAGCACAGGATTGTGTGGCCCTCTACCAGGATCAGTCGTCCTGTTGATATTCATGCAGAAAAAGCAGCTTCTGCTCAGACATTTTTCCTAAACCGTGGTTGCGCTTAGCAGTGGCCGAGTAGACCAGCCATTCTAAGCCCTGGTTTCACTCTGTGCATTGGCTGGTCTAAAAGTTTTGAGTCTGTCATAACAGACTTTTTTGGAAATAATATAGTATAGCCATGGTACGCGTATACGCAGCCAAATTTTAATGCGTAATACGCAAACTTTGTGTATGCGCATTTTGTACGCAACCAAGTGTACAAAGGACACATTTTATCTCCACTGTGCGTAACCGGCCACATGCACTATCTTTGGAAGAGATCAGTAAAATAAGTCTCTCGCAACATGACTGGCAAGTACTGTAAGTACTTGTCACAAGAAAAAGGGAAGTATACTCACTGCCTGTACGACAAAAGCCACTCGGTACACAGCGAAAACAGGGGAATAAATTCAATGCGCAAGACCTTTTCGGCGCTCACGAAACCCACTGCGTGATGCATTATTTGTGAAAAAGATTTACCGAAAATGTTATTTTTTTAAATGACAAATCACATATAAACGAAGAATATTCTGGAATTTTATGACGAACGCTTCAAAAATCTGCATGGGTACTTAGATCTTGATCACAAAAGCCCAACATAACTTTATTGATTCGACGCATCCGCATTTTATTTCCACATTGCAGCGGCTGTACTGTACTTCATAGTACACTGCTGCGTGCAGGTAAGACTACTACCACGCAACACCAGCATCAACTGCAGACGTGGGCGTCGTATGGAGCATAAACGCTCTCGGTTCTCATCGCCAGACCATTCGCAGTTCTTACGGCAAATAGTCTATATGTTCACGGATGGATACGACAGCTTGGATGATCAGAGCAGCCGTTTGGGCTTTTCTGCCCTTCCTGTCCCTTGCCACGTGTCCCCACGGACTCCCCGGATACCGTGACCCCACAACGGGCAAAGGCTACTGTTACATCGTGTTGAGGTATCATGAGATTGATCAAATTCAGCATGGTATGTGGCATGAAGCGTCCCGCAGGAAAAATGGCCTTAAAACGGCGAAAAACAGAATGGGAGAAGCACCCGTTTGGGATATCGTTGACGAGTATCCAGACGCAGTTCGAATGTGCTCCATGGTATCTCGCATCAAAACTAAAAAAAGACGACGTATTTTTCCCGCATGCGTGACAGGAGGTGGTTTGAGTAGTCCTTACATTTTTAAAGATTGTCCATTTATGCAATGTTTCAAAAAGAAATGGACGAGGGTGCCTGGACCCGACCTGCGACTGCGCCTGCCAATGCCTGAAACTCCAGAACACGTCGAATGGATGATTAGAAACCTGCTCGTCGATGAGTGCCATCAAACGTATATGTACTTTGCGTCGTGGGGAGATACGGTAAAATTGACAAAAAAATTTTTAAAAATTTTTGTGGGTTGTGCCCTGTGCTGTCCAAGTTCCGTGCGGGACTCCCGACCCGTTTTGCCTATAAACGGCCAGCAGTCTTGATATGATAAGCGGGGCTGTGAGGTGACCAGCTCTCACGGCAGCTTCCCTGTGTGTGTCTCCACTGGAGGAACCTCGCAAGAGGGCATCCTGCGCCAGCACTAGCCTCGCAGGGCGAGAAGGGAGGAACCTTCCGACTGCTGTTCCAGAACCAGTTTCCTGATTCTGTACTCGTTCCGCGTCCGCCACATGACGGTACTGGGTGAGTCGCCCAGAGCCAGGTGTGCAAGGCCAGCGACAGACTTACTAAACTGCCGTCCCCAGTTGGAACAGAACTGCGGCCTCCCAGTCAGGGCTGCTAGCCCAAGCAATGCGGGACCAACGCCATAACCAACTTAAATACCGTGGCTCCCAGGTTGATGAAAATGGTTCTGCTGTCCACTCAGATTTATCATCACTTTCCTCGACATTCAGTCCCGCGTTACAGCCAGGATCATTTGTTGCCCCTTCATTAATTTTTTCTGGCCTATTGCGTCTGGATGAATGTCTTTCTTGAAAGTGCTTAGCTATCGCTTACTTCTTCTGCCAAGCAGTCGTTTTTATCCGAGACTCGATTTCACCGCTTACTATCTCAGATTGATCACTGCCCCTCCCTTTCTCGTCATGGCTACTGGCCTCAGGGGTACATTTTTACTTCACTGGGATGCCAAAGAAGACCCTGAAGAATGTGAGCATCGGCTAAGGCGATCCTCAGCGTGGATCTGGCTGATCCACTTCAAGAAATAAGACAGTTTAAATTACTGACGTCTTGGACACAGTACCCCAACAGGCTGCCCAGTTCCCTCCTTGCCACTGTCTGAGACAACTCCAAAAACTCAGGAGAGCTAAACTGTACCTAATGCATTTCTCAATACCAGTTTAGGAGAAAAACTAAATATTTAATTATATGTATGCAGTGAGGCGAACACTAATATTTTCGAGTAGAAAGAACGAAAACAAGTTGTTACTGATCCAGCTGATGCAGCAGTCGAATTGGGTCGAGCTGTTCCATCCATCGTTTCAGCGAGTCGATCGATGCTGGGAGCAACACATTTTCAGAGTTAGTAACTATTTGCTGTTGGAGTCCACTAATGTGGGCGTCCATTATACAGTAGGAGGGAGTCTAGGAAAAATGGATGAGAAGTAGAATGGGGTGGAAAAAGTAAGAAAAAACACGTTTTTCGGTGGATATCCCTAATGAGTGGCCCTAAACTGATCCAGCCTGACCAGTGTGTCGATTCTGGCGGGTTTGTCTGTCAACCGATGCTAAAATGCGACTTGCAGGCATGTGCCTCATAGTTTATGTTTTAGTCTCCTTCTTTAGCAATATGTCTCAAAATGGGTGGAGCCGCTCGATAAACCTTGCCGACAGCCGCATACAACAGTGCACAAAGCTTTTCAGGACAAAGTCTAACTCTGTCCAGTCGATCACACATTGGGCAGTGAAGATGATGACACGACGTGTGGGGGTCTGCCTCTAACGCTACCTATCCAGTTACAGCGAGTGCATGACTCGCAGCCCAGGAAATCATTTTTTGTGCAATGTATCCCTCCACGCTCAAGTGCGCATGAGCATTCAGTGATGCAGTAAGAAATGAGTATGAAAATGAATGGCAGTAGAGCCTGGAGAATACATTTGATTATCAGTCAGAAGGCCATCTTTCGTGATGCTCGTGTCTGCCTCAACCAAAAAACAACCCAAAAAATAATCAGTGGCCAACATCTCCTACCCATAGCCTACAATGTCTTTCCAGAAAACCGTTTCTATTACAGCCTGGACCTAACCGTGGAAAAATGTGGCTAGGAATAAAAAAATCCACCAGCTACGATACACTACGTGAAAACGGTCCAGAACACCATGTAACCTATCTGAAGAACAAGCCTGGCGAGTGCGGTTACTTGTACAGGGGTTATCACCTTAACAATGATGCAGTCAACAGTGAGACAGAAGACGGTATGGGTGAACATGAATTTCGAAGAGGCAGACGCACTGGCTTATATTGGGTCTCGTGCAATCAAAGGCTGGAAGATGATTCGACTTACGACTTCGCCGTTGGACGACACATGGTCGCCTGCGAGTTTGACGAGCCCCAAGATTGTGTGCAGGAACTAATCAAGGACCACTGCAAATACTCGCACTTGCACGACTACTGCATGGTTGCTGGAAATTACAGGGTTGTCAAAGACCCAACAGTGCCCAGATTTTCCAAACCTTGCCGCCAAAACTCCACTTACCGCACCAGTGACGTACCCTGCGAGAAACGCTACCATTCCATGTGCAAGCAGGACTGCGTTTACGGTTGGACTGACGAGACCGAGTGCTTTGTAGAAGAGGGCGGGGAAAAATACAGGTGCACGGCCAGTGATGGCATAGGCATGGTCTGGCAAAGATTGAATGTCACCATTCGCGGAGCGTATGGGGGCGTGCCATGCCCGACTGAGACCTTGCGACTCGGTGATTGCCTGTGTAAAGCCAGCCATGCAAATGTTGAAAAAATAATTGTGATAACTCTGATTCTAATAGTTTTCGTAGCGTTTCACTAACTATTGAGAATGAGTGCCATAATTGGCTTCTGGATGATTGAAAATGTTCATTTCATTTAATTAATTTCATTAAATCATGAGATGTGTAATTTGGCATCAATATTCCGGCCTCACCCATTTGTGCGCAACCTCGTTGCTGCGACCCACAGTCGGCTCAACTTACGCAGGATTGCATAGCGGTAGGGGAGGTGGGGCGGCCCCCACCATGCCAGAGGCGGAAAAATTTCGGGTTTCAGTCTCACAGATGACCTTTCTCTTTTTACGCCACCATTCAAGCATAATTACTGCACGAATAATTCTCACCACTTGAACTTTTGTAGATGATACCGCTTATGGGGAAAAATGTATACAGGTACTTTTTCTGGGAAAGGGGGTTCATTTGCACCTTTGTAATCCACACTGCGTTCGCGCCTGGGATGTACAATGAGTGCGTTTTACTTTTTGAGAGGTCCGGAAATACACGAGCTTGGTAAGGTGCAGCCTGGTAGATTGGGGTGTGTAGACTAGAAGTCAGAGATAGAGACGTAGAGTACATATGTATGTGGAGCAGAAAATTGCTGACGAGGAAAATGAGGATGCTCAGATGTCATCACCAGCTTCGATCCTGATATCATTGAGACAGGGTTTTTGTATGGGTCGACCGAGACCGTCCTGAAAGAAAATTTTGACCCCATAATTTTGTTGTGCTTGATAGTATTTACCCCATGAAAGTATGGTGACAGAAAAGTCAAAATGGACCTTCTACCTTTGGAAATACACGTAAAAACGTAATGCTTGGGCGATATCGACCATATCTCCCCAACCTTTGGTTCTTGAATAATCTAAGTGACACCAAAATGATCGCAAGATGAAGAGCTAGGAAATGTTTTAAAAATTTTTTTTTTAAATTCAATCGTTTGTGAGATATGTATTCTCGTCAGAAGTCAAAATTCAAAATTTTCTTGACAAAACTACTTGAGCGAATAAGTGGATAGATCAGAAATAATGTGATCGATTCCCGATCTGGCGACAGGACATTGACATTTTAAGCAGAAACAAAGAAGTTATCAACCCCAATTAGGTGATCAGTCACCGATTATGTGATTCTCAAGTAGGCAATCAGTCAAAAACATTGTGGCTACCACCGATTACTGTAGCTTATCAATCGAGCATAGAAAATAATTTTGATTGGCCCTACTAAGGCGACTGGCCAAGAATTCGATCGCTATTGAAATATGATTGATGGATTAGAATTTTTGTATCATCGCGCGATTGGTTTGAGTTTGAGATAGATTGATCATAGGTGATGTTAATCGATCAACTGAGAAAACGCCCTCGTCATCAGTGCATGTATCTTATAAGAATACTAGAAGTATGCAGTCCTGTCGATGCTTTGAATTATTTCTATGAAGGAATGATCCCCAACATGAGATGGTCCCTCCATTATTTTTGTAGACAATCCATTGGCGTTTTTGCTTTCTGCCGTCCCCCCTTCTCCACGCGCGCGCGCTCGAGATTGTGAGACGTTTCCCCCACAGTGTCTGGTGGAGGGAACGACTCACTTAGACATGCGACGTTTCCTCACTGAGACGATTCCCCCACTATGTCGTTTCCCCCACCATCAGTTTTAAGAAACTGCGGCTATTCAAATTTTGAGCCTTCGTATTGGAATAAGTACTCATCCACAAATCTTCATCGCTTATCCTAGAAGACATGAATTATGCCTCAAGTACTCCACGATTTTGTTGAATCATCGTTCGACTGCCGTGCTCCAAAAGCCATGTTGTGATAGGGCCTAAAATGCTTGCTTCACGTTTGCTCCTTGGACCACGCTCGCCTGGTTCAAGGACAATGAAGACGAGCCTAATGAGTCTCGAATGAGAAAACTACTTTGCCAAAATCCGCAGCTGTCATACTGGCGAATTCACCCAAGTCCCACTGCCTAAATTTATGTCTTCTGTTTTTTTCCGATTCACGGTGAGGTAGTTCTACCCGTACATCTGGATTTGAAACATGTCGTCATCCACCAGTTGCAGCTAAGGCGCCGAAACTGAGTTTTACGCCGTAGTAAGGCTGTGCCGCTTTCGGTGACTTCCGGTTGGGCGCGCGGGAGAATACGAAAGGGGGTATTTCTACGAGTATTTCTTCGTGCATTGCAGAAAAGAAGGGAAAAGTGTTTGTGGAATATGCGTGACTGTGGCAGAATTTATTAATGATAACTGGTAGACAAGTTTCCTCGGCGATAGAAAGAGAAACTAAATTAAATTGAGAAATGTGAAGGTAAGTTTTTAGGTTATTGAAATTCCTATTTTATTAGGAAAAGCGGAAGTGTATAATCTCTAGCTGGCACCCGGGGGCTTCAAAATTCGAGCCTAGGCAAAGCGGATCATTTTATTAAGCTCACGCCATTTCTGCATCTGAATAACAGCTTCCTCAGAAAATTTTTGCTGGTGGGCCATAAGGACAAATGCATCATTTTCGGTTTTCTTTTCGCCCATTGCCAGGCCACCTGGATTTTCCAAAAGTTCTTATGCCCACTTTTCATGCATTTATAGCCGTCGAATCAGGTGGTTGGCATGGCCGGCTTACCGCAATTGTAAACAACTGAAGAAATGGCGGCATTGGAAGACGACGTTGATCCCGCCCAACAAGAAAACCATTTACTGTAAGAACATACTTGACGATAGTGGATCAATTGCTTTTCGTTGCCAAGCTTCGCAAAATACGTTTTTTCAGGCACTTTTGCTGTTTGGTCCCCAACATGGTTTCGCTTAGGCTGGTATTAGGCTTAGGCTTAGGCTCCGAAGCGCCGAAGGGCCCAATAGGAGGAAAAGACTTCTACCAAAATTCCCGTCTATGACTGGGTATTCATAAAAATCGTTAAAACCATAACAACCCGGGTCTGGCAGAAGATTTTTGAGCCTACTACTCTAAATCTAGCAAATCTTCATCTAAAAATTCGAGTCTAAACTTTGCAAAGTAACTTTAATTCTAAGCCAACATCGCGTAAGCGACGGCGAAAAATACTCTTCAAAAATACGAAAATTTTTATACTCACGTAACCTGAGGAATTTTTTAATGTCGAAATTCGTAATCTCCGATATTCAAAGCCCTCGAATCCAACAAGTAAGAATTTTTGATGTCAAGATCGATTCGAAATGAATTCTTGAAACATCGACGGCGAAACCGGAGAAAAGTTTACTTTTTCTCCAACTTCGCCGCGACGGCGCGCCGTCGACTCGCCCAACGACGGCGAAAAGTTGCTCGCCGCCAATTCTTTTTTGGCAATTTACACTTCGCCGCTGCCGTCGCCGTCAAAATAAACCGTCGACGGCCCAAGAACCGCTACAGTTTACCTGAAACTTACTTTTATCCTATGTGCGCCGTAGCCGTCGCCGTCGCCGTCGTTAGTTCTCTGTGCGAGAGAGTATCCACGCGGGCTGATGTGCGTAGGATACTCTGTCAACTTTCGCCACCCTAAAGGCGCATTTATAGTCGACAAAATTTCTACACCTACCCCTAGGGTAGGAGTAATAGCACACGGTTAAGTATATGGCAATTACACCGACCCCAGGGGTAGGGGTAGAAATTTTGTCGACTATAAATGCGCCTTAAGAGCGGCCTTGAGGGTCTGCTCCAGGGTCGCTCTCGCGCGTCCTAGCAGACATGTGTATGAATGCGCGAACTGTGCGCGGCCGAGTGGCTACTGTAACCGCTATAGTTTCAGATTTTCGCTCGTGTTTTACCATTTTTTGCCTTCTTTTTCCATTCGTGAGACTCAAGCAAGCAAAAATCACAAAACGAAAAATGCGCAAATTCAAATTCAGACCAACAGGCACATCGTTTTCGTTACATACATCATGGAGACAAAAATACAAAATGCGAACACAGATAAAACAAAGAAAAACTAGTTCGATTCATCAATGTGATCAACAGAAGCGGGTTCTAAAACAAAAATTGTCATCTCTTGATCTCGAGAACATTTTTTAATATTAAAAACACTCACCTTTGTCTTACAATATTCCAATCGACAAGCTTACTGTAGGCCTAATTCCGCCTTTTCGTAATTCGTCGTATTGTAAAGCACCGATCTATAAAAGAGCATAATAAATAAACAAGCTAGAAAAGTTAGCGACTGTAGCAGTAAAATTGAAACTACTAATGCACATCATTGTTTTCCCCAGAGCAAGAAAGTGACTACGTGAGTTCTCGAATTTTACATAAACGGGCGGTTAATCTTCACTGATTCTCACTTCCTTCCTACATTATTTTCTTTTCTTCGATAGGCCTACTGAAAAATTCCCCTAAATCTTCAAAGGATGCAAATAGTTCTCAGAATGACGAAAAAAACCACGCTTTCGTGAATTCATAAACTATCTCACCTGTCTTTCTTCGCTTCGAGAATAAAAAATGTTCCGAAGTTTGATGCGATTACATACAGGCGAAATTTTTCATGATTTGTTCCCCCAAACGGAACCTTTCCCTAAAAATAAAAACAAAAAATGAAGTAAAATTCGAATTCACAATAGCAATAATTCATTTCAGGTACTTCTAGCTACATTTCACGCAAAAAATTCCAATAAAACAAAGTTTCTCGCCAAGGTTGCTCCAGGGTCTGCTCTTTCCATGCAGAGCATGACCCTCGCCAGGGTCTGCTCCGCCGTGGAGAGCATAACCCTCGGGAGAGCACCCTGGAGCACACCCTCGGCCTATCCTACAGCACACAGGACAGGATCCTGTCCAACGAGGGTGGCGAAAGTTGACAGAGTATCCTACGCACATCAGCCCGCGTGGATACTCTGTCGCACGGAGAAGTCGTTAGTATAAATCGGCCTTTAGTAACGTTCCCCCTCATTCAAGCTAGGACAATGTTTGAGTGAGGTGCAGGAGAGAGTTCGCCCTTTTTTCATCTAGGTGAGGGAGAAAGTAAAGTGTCTGAGTGAGCTGCGTCTGCGTTCCAGCTCAGCGAATGTGTGAGTGAGGTGCAGGAGTGAGTTCCTTCCTTGCTCCAGCTAGAAGAGGCTGTAAGTGAACTGTCTGATTTTGTTTTCTCTCTGTTTGCGTTGGGAGAGCGAGTGAATCGGTTTTCTGAGTGGCTTCGTCCCTCATTTCGGATGGAGAATGAGGTAAGTGGGCTGTTGAGCCGGATTCTGCCTCATTTCGGCTCAGAAAATGCGTGAGTATGGTGCAGGAGTGAGTCCGCTCCTTGTACCAACTAGGAGAGGGAGTAAATGAGCTGTCTGAGTGAGTTAGTTCTTTGTTCTTCCAGGCGTCATGCTCATGCTGAAAGATTTGTTCTGTTCGATTTCAGATTCATAAATGGCAACAATCAGCTTACAGTTCTTGATCCAGCTCGGAGATTCAAAAGCAATGTCGCTATCATGGAAAAAATTCAACGATAATGACGAAAAGATGTTTTGTTGGTAGGATTATGAAGTCTTGATTAACTTTTCTATGTATTTATCCCTTTCTACGCCATTGGAGCTATTTTTTGTTTTCTGTAATTTTTTTGGGGCTTCTTTGTTTTTTTTGAACCCCTGAGGCACTGATTTGCAGCAAGAAGTGTCGAAACCTCGATAATAAATTCTTGGCGCAGTATGGGGTTTGATTATGATTATTAGTTTCTCCTTCTTTCCTCCCTCACTGCAGGAGTATGTAAAGATGCGTTTCCACCCGTTTGTTTTATTGGTCCCGTGACGATTTCCCCACTGAGAGGACCCCCGCACTGTGTCGTTTCCCCCACCTCGTCTGGTGGGGGTAATCGACTCGCAAAGACATGCGACGATTCCCCCACTGTGACGATTCCCCCACTGTGACGATTCCCCCATTGTGTCGTTTCCCCCCACCATAATTTTCTCCTGATATGCAGGTAGGTACGACTTGGGTCGCAAAAGACAGCACGTGTGTGATTGGATGTGTGTGGCAGGATGATAGGTTTGGCTTGTAGGGTGAGGGGCAGTGTAAAGTACAAGTTTGGTGCTGCAGCTAAACGTGCAAGGTATTCAGGCTACAAACTTTTTAAACTCCCAACTTATTGGAGTCTCCCAACTTACGTTGCCAATACGAATGCATGTAAGACGAGACCAGGTTTTCTGTGCTAATCCACCACTTGCAGCTAAGGCGCCGAAACTGACTTTTACGCCGTAGTAAGGCTGTGCCGCTTCCGGTGACTTCCGGTTGGGCGCGCGGGAGAATACGAATAGGGGTATTTCTACGAGTATTTCTTCGTGCATTGCACAAAAGAAGGGAAATATGTTTGTGGAATATGCGTGACTGTGGCAGAATTTATTAATGATAACTGGTAGACAATTTTTCCTCGTCGATAGAAAGAGGAATTGAGAAATGTAAAGTAAGTTTCTAGTTTGTGCTTTACTCTAGGCTATGGGTATTCCTACTTTTAGGCAATTATTTAACGTCGCCGAGCCGATGTGGGAACGTAAGATCGGCACGGAGATTGGCTATACTGTACAACGGCGAGGTCTTATTTTTAAGATGATAAGGAGGTAGGCTTTTGGGAGCAAGGAAAACCCGTGTTTCTGAGTTTTCCTTATCGGTCTAATTTACTCACGGAATAGGCATTTCCTAATCTGTTGGTGTCAATAGTCCACATTGTCTGCGTGTGTAGTCTTGGCGACAGCTTTATTCCGTTTCAGGCATGCAATTTTTACCTGCTTCTTTGTAACTTGTTTTTATTCTGAAACATTTCTTACTGTGTCATGAACAAGGTTGACTAAAAGAAAAGACCTGATCAACACATTGTTTCTGTCAAGCGACATAATCATCTGCATTTACAGTGCACTACCATTAGCTTCAAATCTTTAGACTAAGGCTGAAAATCTAATCACCTACTCCCACCTAGTCAAGCTAATTAGGGGATGAAAAAACGGCGCTTTTGTCGTTTGATCCCCAGGCGGAGGCTGGTATAAGGCTGGCTGGAGGCTAATATCAGCCTAAGCTTAATTCTTATACCAAACTTAGCGTGAGCCTAAGCCACGTATCAGTCTAAGCCGAAGTCATACGCCAGCCTAAGCCTAAGCCTAATACCAGCCTAAGCGAAACCATGTTGGGGACCAAACAGCAAAAGTGCCGGCCCTTCCTTAGTGGCTTCCTAGCTACTGTACATACTTTATGGTTGGTGGAGTTGGAAGATAAACGGTGTCTTCAGCCAATGACATTACTACGGTACTCTAATGTCCACGCATAACTTTTTAGGCATTTGGTCGTTCACGCGTTGGATCGTTTGAGAATACATCAGGCTCATTGATCAAATAAGTGACAAGGATATTGACCAGGTCATTGAACGAGCAGGCATTGAGGGTGTGTGACGATTTAAAAGGTATCTGGAATAAATTGTAATGGGATAATAATAAAGTTGCGATGATGTCTATCAGAAATGTCGATTAGTTAAAAAATCCATCATTTCTACGATCTAGCGAAGACTTTTTGACACGGCTGATTAAACATGTTCAGCGAAAAACTTCTTTCAACTCTTAAAGTTTTAAACAGCAATGTCAAAACCAAAGTATCAGTTTCCCCCTTCGTCTAATCTATGCATCTTGGCGGTTACTTATTTCTCGAGTTTTAAGTTTGATATAGGTTTCTAGGTCTGATTTTGAAGTACATGGCGATGTCTGCTAAGCCCGCGTTGTCTAGTTACGCTCCGGCGCCATTCGCCATTCCAGGTTCGCCGCTCGCCGTGCGCGGCGCCGGATCCGCGGCGCGAGTGTAGCGCAAGTCACTTATACTTTCAAGCGGCGCCGTCCGCCATCGCCGTCGCCGCCGCCGTCCGCCATCGCCGTCGCCGCCGCCGTCCGCCATCGCCGTCGCCGCCGCCGTCCGCCATCGCCGTCGCCGCCGCCGTCGTCGTCGCGAGTATAAATCGGCCTTCAGGCAGCTCACTTGCCGCCTCTCCTGACTGACACAAGAGATGAACTCACTTAGACAGGTGCTACATTCCCATTTTTAGCTGAAGCAAGAGGAAAGCTCAATTACACAGCCAACTTACCTCATCCTCCATTTGAAATGAGGGACAAAGCCACTGAAACAGTTAGGTTCTCATGCGTGTACGCTGAACCAGCTGCGCCGTGCTGTGTAGGTTCGAATCAAACCACGCAGCCCAAGTAACTGAATAGTTTATTGCACGTGTCCACTACGCCAGACCGGGGGACTCACGCAGGACCAAGGGAGCCAGCTGCAAACGTCGGGTCGTCGAGAGGTACTCTGATCTAGACTGATCTTCCCAGGCAAGGAGCAGGGCCTTTATATAGGCGATGCTCGGGTCCAAGGACTAGTCATATCAATCCCTCTCATGTTAGGAAAACCAGTCAGCTCAGCCAGCTCACTACTACCCCTCCTAGGTGAACCAAGGGGCGAACTTACTCCTGCACTTCACTTACAAAATCTCCCAGCTAGAATGAGGGAGAATCTCACTCAGACAGCCCATTACTGCCTCTCCCAGCTGAAACAAGGGGCGAACTCACCGAGACAGGTCACTTACTACCCCTGCTATGTAAAACAAGGGGTGAACGCACTCCTGCACCTCACCCTCTCCTGGCTGAAAGAAAAAGCGACCTCACCCCTGCACCTTAATCACACATTCTCTTGGCTTACATGAGGGAGAATCTTACTTGGACAGCTCACTTACTCCCTCTCCTTCTTGACAGAAGAGACGAGCTCACTCAGACAGCTCATTCACTTTATCCTCCACCTGAAACCAGGGACCAACTAAGGCTCTATTCTCAGCCCACAGTTGCTCAAGAAACGTTTTCATGGGCAGGACAACCGGGCACCATAGTTCCAGTCGATCATAATTCTCAGCGATCACCTGCAGGACTTTTCTCTTCGTGACTGTCTCTTGACCTCTATCCTTATGTGAGCAACGGATAGAGTGTCCAATTTCGTATCCCATTGTAATTCCAACACTTTTGTAACTTGTGTTACCATGCGGTCGCTGATAGGAATGGCCTCCATGACATCTGGACTGTTGGACAACCACGTACATACATTCATCGAAGCGGTTTTGAAAAGCTTTTTGGCGATGTCATAAAACGAAATCGCCCCTGGAACTGAGGGTGCGCCATTCATCAGGTTATCCACATATATGTCCTTCAGAATTTTCAGAGCCACCTCTCCGCCATCGTTTTGAACATATTGCTTACTTGAAGCTCCAAGAATGAACGGACTTGAGATAATGCCAAATGGCACACGTTCAAAACAATATTCTCGTACGTTATGATCCATTGTCAGCTGATTCGGATTCTTTGCCTCAGAAATATGGTCCAGTTCTGTTCAGCTGGTTGTAATCCAACCTGTAGAAAAGCTTTTTCGTTGTCCGCAATGAGGGCAATTGGATTTAGCCGAAAACCGGATTAGCAGAGCCCCAACATCATCCAGAACTACAGTACAGTTCCCCGATTAAGGCATTCGTTCATGCTCAACTGATCCTTCCGAGTTTTTTGCAGAACCATCATAAACAGTTCTGACCTTCGTTGGCGTTCGATCAGGAGTGACCACTGAGTGATAAGGAATATTATGTTTCTTCGTCATGTGCACCTCGGATTCTGGGACTCTTTCAATGATACTCCGTTCGAATTGCGTTTGAGTAATTCCATCATATTTTTCCAGAAGGTGCGAGTCACTCTGGAACTGACGAACCAACGTTTTCAGCCGGCCTAGCGCCGACCCATAATGACATAGTTTGCAGTCCGTCGACATTTTCCTTCCATTGCCAGGTGACGTAGTAACGTTCATTTTCATATTTGCTTGGGTCTTCGAGTTTCTGGAGGGCCACGTCATCGTCGTTTTCATAGGGACAATCCTTTATTCCCATGGCTTCAAGGCTCCAAAAGTAGGTACTTCAAGTTGCATTCCTGTATGAGTGGCCTGTCTGCTTCCACGTATGGCGGTTGAGGCATCGACGCAGGTGTCACCATTGTCATCATGACTACCGCAGGTTTTTCGTCCACTCGGGAGGGTCCCCAAGCCTTTCACTGACTAGCCATCCCAGTTTTGTGCCAATCAGGTAAAGACCTAATGACACTTGTATGCCTTCGGCTGTGACCAAATTGGAGTAGTAATTATTGCCAATTAGCAAGTAAATCGCCATTCCGTTTCCGTCTACCCCGTTATCTGCTAACGGCATGCCTTTAAACAATGGTCTGTACTTGGTCAAATCCACGGAACATTGGTGCGTTTCCCCAATCCTCGGAACCACACGTGTTACGAATTCAAATTTGTCACCATCCAACAACGTGATTTTCATTTGACAATTTGGGTTTTAGTTGCTTCGGGCTCCTTTGCTCCGAAGCTCTAAATCATCAACGTCTGAGCTCCTTTGACCTCTGCATTCATGCGTTTGACAGCATCCTTTATAACGTATGTCCTTTGGCTCCCACTGTCCACATCTGTGCGAGCATAGGCGCCCCTGCCCTTTGGACCCGATGCTTCGACGTAGGCATGGGCTGACTGCAGCAGACCTAGATCATCGTTGCACGAGAGAGCGCATTCTGTGCCTGAAGCGGACAGATAAACTGCACAGATTTTTCAAAAATGCATTTTCGAAAAATCTGTGCAGTTTATCTGTAAGAGTTGGGGTTTACGTTCCGTTTTGGGTTGATGTTTTTCTGAGGTTCGGAAGAAGGAGTATGGTAGTCACTCAATTCTCTCAGTTGATCTACGTATGAAGGGACAAGTGTTTTCGGCCAAACTGGCAAGAAACGAAAAACGGTTTTATTATTTCCAAAAAAGTCTCTTATGACAGACTCGAAACTTTTAAACCAGTCAGTGCACACAGCGAAATCAGGGCTCAGGATGGCTGGTCTACTCGGCTACTGCTAAACGGAAAAACGGTTTGGAAAAAGTCCGGGCAGAAGCTGTTTTTTCTGTATGAATATCAACGGAACGACTGATCGTGGCCACGAGCAGAGCCGCGCCGGGCCACGATTTAATCCTTTGCTCGTGGTCTACTAGTGGGCTAGGAGGGTCTAACTATCAGGCTATGCGCACACATGCTCTTAGGAAGAGTTCGATTCGCGGCTGGGTAAATCATTTTGTGTCATGCGTCCCTTTATCATCGAGTGTGTCATCACTGATATGATAAACCATGAGCATGAATATAAAGTTGGAAGAAGAGGTTGGCGTTTAGATTGTAGTGGTAAATGTTTAAGATCTGTCCGAATTACTAGCACTAGTAGCTATGGGGCGATAAACCCGACCCGTCTCAACTATCCTACAGTTAGGGAGTAATCTTAGCTTTGTGTAACTTACAGGAAATGTAGTGTATACTTCGGAGTCATAGGGTTTGTGAACGGTCGAGCTGCTTATGTGGGAAGAGTCGCTACAGTATGCAGGTTGCTCGGTGTGGAACAGCACAGCTGCCTTTGGGGAGCCTGTCTGAACAGCAGCAGTACACAGCAGAGAAGCATATTGGATCTGACACCGACATCGGCAAGCATCTGGTTGCAAGTGACTATACAGTACACTGTGCAGTGCAGGCCACCTCTTCTTTGCTTGTGGCCGAGTAGACTAGCCATCCTAAGCCCTGGTTCCACTGTGTGCATTGGCTGGTCTAAAAGTTTCGAGTCTGTCATAACAGACTTTTTCGGAAATAATATACATACAGTAGGTCTTACTCATCATGAGCGGGAACATAAACCAAGCCCTCTCTAATGGTGTTCTAATGCTGTTTGAAGGCGACTTAATACTTCTGCGCGGAAACGAAGCGGACGCGGGTCGCACATGGGTAAAATTGAGTTTAGGGGTAACTGTAATCCGCCACCCGCCCAGCATCGACCGAACACGATTTTTGCACCAAACCGAACCTTACCGAACATTTTCTCAAATTTCACCGAAGCCAAACCGAACTGAACGGACCGAATAAAACTAAACTTTTTCTCAAATCTTTAAGTTTTATATTGTACCTATATCGGGTGTTTCATAAAGAATGACCTCTAGTGTTTCGTCTTCTATCAGCCATCTTCTATCTATCATAGGGAGAGACTAAACGCCAGTTTTATCGCACGAAGTTCGCACGAGATCAGTCTGGGAGTATAGTTGCAAATCAGAGTCCACCCTTCCCCCGGGGAGGAACACAGCCGCATGATTTTCCCTGGGAAAGACAAAGCGGTGTCCAGTCTTCCCCCTCGTGCATTTGTTTTAGTCCCCTGTTTGTTCACTCTGGTGATATTTGAATTTTTATCTCAGACAATGTTGAAGAATGTTAGCGCCAAAAAGGAATGGATCGGGACACTTATCGAGAGCACTTGGCCTCTTCGACAAGAAAAACTTGTCCGGACAATGTCACGAAGGATAAGAAAAAGGCTCTTAGAATTGCGCTTAGTTCATTTTTGGGTGACCGATTATTTTTTTTATTATCTTTGTGATAATAGACTCATTTGATGTTTTCATCGTTGATTCCCGAGGCGATCCGGCAAGATACGTATGTATATTGCATTTTCTTATCCCATGGTGCTACTCTAGAATTCAAGATTTGTCATTTTAGAACTTGACAAATCTGCAAGTGCGGGAAGGTGGAAACTGCTGCAGGTGCTGTAAGAGCAGGCCAAATCGTGCGAAGTGAACCTCTAAGTATGTATATAGATATATAACATATCACACCTATAGTATCTTGGTTCGAGTTTGTTTCTCCAATCATCAATTCAATCGAGAAAAGAAGGTGGGATGTATTAGCTGCCTTAAATGTTTGGAACAGTTTCCGCAGCATCACCGATGACAACTCATCCGCTGTTGATGCGAACAGTGATTGGGATCTGGGCTCATTGATTATTTGGCTATCAAGGGCTCATTGATTATTTGGCCAATGCCGCAGACCATCGAAATTTTCGACCAGGGGATTTGGTGATTCTGCCAGCGACGTTCACTGGCGGCCCACGGTATATGCAGCTCAAGTATTTGGACGCGATGACAATTGTTAGACGATTCGGACGGCCCGTTTATTTCGTTACATTTACGTGCAATCCGAAGTGGCCCGAAATGGTGGACATACTGGAAGAGTATCAGGTTAACTGTGAAATTTTCCGCTATCACATTCTACAGAAGCTTCTTAATTCTAATCTTTGTTCTAGGATTTGTCTGATCGTCCAGACATGGCCGCTCGGGTTTTCATGCTGAAGGTGCATTTCTTCATGCACCTTATGACGAAGCAGCACATTCTGGGCAAACTCATCGCACATGTTTACGTCGTCGAGTTCCAAAAACGCGGTAAATGCCAGTTTTTATGTTGTCTAGCTTAATTTTTTCTTGTAGTCGCTCTCATTTTCCCCAAGCTTACCACATGTACATTCATTGTTTTGTATGGACGATGAGGGTGATTTAGTCAATGGCGATGATGTCGATCGTGTCACTCGCGCTGAACTACCCGATCAAGGAGTAGATGCCGATTTGTACGCAATCATCAAACGCAACAATATTCGCGGTCCTTGCGGCATTCATTCTGTGACTTGCGAGCCAATACGCCGAGATCACAATCCCATGTGCCCATGCATGGTAAACGACATATGCAGAAAACGATTTTCAAAGCCGATTCAGGTAAAATCTTTTTTCTTATTCTAACTTCTGTTTGCATTTCCTTCTTTTAACGTAGGCCTGAGAAACAGGGCTTTTTAAGGGAAACCACCGACATCACTGGCGATAGCTATCCCAAATATCGGCGACGAGATGATCGGCATGAAAATCATCGGCTAGCTAATGGTGGTCGCGTACACAACGGTATGGTCGTTCCGTACAATCCATACCTGAGCAAAACGTTTGACGCCCATATTAACGTGGGAATGTGCCGCACGATCACATCACATCAAGTATTTATGCAAATATTTTATGAAAGGGCACAATCGAGCCAGAGCTGGATTAATGGAAAACGAAGGAGGCCAGTTGGGGTTGGATGAAATCAAGCAATTCGTAGACACGCATTTCATCACCCCACCTGAAGCAACTTGGCGTTTGATGGAAAAGCTGCTGCACGACAACTCCCATACAATCGTTCAATTGCCTGTGCACTTAGAAAATGGACAAACCATATTTCTCCAAGAAGGCGCCGAAGATGAAGCTGAATGTCGAGCAGCGACCAAGAATACGAAGCTGACGGCTTGGTGTCAATTAAATCGAGAATGCCCCGACGCTTGACATCACCTTCACGCGGTTAATCCATCCCGATATGTTTCGGTCGATGAAAGTGCAACATGGAGAAAACGCCGGGATAGTTTGGTCGATTGCGTTGATAAAAACGTTTCGGCTCGAGTCGCTACTGTCCCGCCGAAGCAAGTAGAACAATAGCATCTATGACTGCTGCTGCTCAACGTTCGTGGTGCGAATTCTTTCGAGAATTTGCGCGCAATAGACGGTCTTGTTTATGATACCTACAAACGAGCAGCATTCGCTCGAGGTCTCATCGTCGATGACCAGGAGTGGTTTCGATATATGGAGGAAAGTGCCCTGTTCATGATGCCTTTCCAGCTTCGATCATTGTTCGCCATACTACTTCTCTATTGCGACGTGCTCAGTGCCAACGAGCTGTGGCTACATTTTCAATTGGCTATGACCGATGATTTTAGACATCGAGGCTACGTTGGAGAAACGGCTGAGTCGATGGCTCTTTTGGAAATTCAGACGGAGCTTGAGGGTGCTGGACTCAACAACGCCGACAAAGGATTGCCAGCACCAGGTCATCTGCCTGAGAATATTGAATATCCGCTAGAAAATGTCGCCATCTACAACGCCCGAGGGCTAGAAATGCTGGCGATGTTGAATGAAGGCCAGCGACTGGCCGCGGATGCAATTTTGAACGCTGTACACTCGGACCCGCCTGATCGACAGCGCTGCTTCTACATTGATGGCCCCAGACGAACAGGCATGACAGCTTTTGAATTCTGATCATTTTCTATTTCTAAACATTTTTGGTAAAACGTTTCTTTATACGGCTTTGATAAACGCCGTACTCAGAGAGGGAGAGCGCGTCATCACCGTTGCCTGGACTGGAATCGCAGCCATCCTATTGCTAAGAGGTCGAACCTGCCATACAGCTTTCCCTCTGCCCTTGGATCTTCAACCCGGCAGCGTGTGCAAGCTGATGCGAAAAAAAAGCATTATTTGATGCCGATGTCATATTTTGGGACGAAGCATCCATGGCAGACAAATGCGCTTTGGAAAGGGTCGATCGAGCTCTAAGGGACATCATGCAAAAGACTTCCCGTTTCGTTGCAAAGTGCTAACGATGAACGGCGATTTTCGTCAAATCCTTCTCGTAGTACCAGGCGGCACTCCAGGCCAGATCATCGCGAAATGCGTCAAGGGCAGCGATTTGTGGATCAACTTTGTTAAGCTTCGCCTAATCGTCAACATGCGCCTCCGCCTACAATTCACGAGCCTTTTGCTGTTCAGGTGGTAAGCTTACTTTGAACAGCATTGATACTATCGGAGTCGAAGAAGAACAAGACGAAGCAGCTGCCAACCAAAACTTCCCAGTGGATTTCCTCAATAGTGTCAATTTATCTGGTCTTCCTCCTCACGAGCTCAACCTCAAAACGAATTCAGTCCTTATGCTAATTTGGAACATGTCGATCAATCTGGCCCCATGCAATGGAACCCGCTGCCAGGTTTTGGATGCAAAGCCGACAGTGCTAAAAGTCAGGCTTTTTTCTGGTGCACATAGAGGCACAATTCATTTCATTCCCTGTGTCACCCTCGATACGAGAGACGTCAAAGAACTTTCATTTGACTTACATCGTCGTCAATTTCCGGTCAAGTTGGGATACAGGTGAGTGAGTAATTCTTTGGTTCTCCTCCACAGTCTTAAAAATTGATGCTAAATATTACACCTTTCCCAAACTTCCCTTTTGCTTTTTAGCATGACCATCGATAAAGCCCAAGGTCAAACGCTAGACTAAGTTGGGGTTTACTTGAGAAGTCCCGTATTCACTCATGGCCAGTTTTACGTCGCCTATTCGCGAGTTCGTTCAAATTTATGCATCTCCCCTCAGCTCAAGAAATTGCTTTTATCAATGCGCCAGGAAGAAAAAGTAATCGCTCATTTCAATAAGCAAGGCCTCAATGCCGGCCTTCCATGTCCCTGTCCGTTCAATTTCCTGTCACTGCAAACGGATGGAGAATTGTACACCGTCCGCATGTTCCTCGACGACCAATACGATGGAGGAATCATTGCCCGCCTTCTCGTCGAACGTTTTCATAGCAACTAAAACTGCCTCTGCAATCAAGGTTGATGTTCTCAAGCCTTCACACCGTCGGTGAGAGACGAACGGACCTGCTGTCTACACCTTTTTTTTATGGACGCGTCCTGTTGCATGCTCTTTCTTTGATCTAATGGCAACAATCATGCGTAATAATTTGACACATGCGGATGCAATGAGACCTTGTTCGCATTTCGAGCAGGCACCACAGACGAGCGCAGCGAGCCATCTAGAAAGGGCGAGCAAAGCGAGCTTTCACTATGGTTGTTAGTTCCTTATACAGTTATATTTCCGGTACTGCGCTTGCTTCCCAGTACAATTTTGGTGAGCTTTCTTGAAGACAAACTGCTTTGTGCACATACAATTGCCGCCATAAAAGCCAACACTGATCACAAGCTTCCGCGAGCGGAGCAAGCAACTACAAAATTGCGTGCGGAGCGAGCCTTTTTCTAGTAAAAGACAAAATTCGAAATTGGTTGCTCGACTCACGAGGGAACATTCCCGAATGTCTCTCGCAAATCAAAACGAAACTTCGCGTGAAAGCAGTACTTGGGCAGGGATGAATTTTGATGCTGATAATTTTTCCCAGTGGCCCCTCGTTGACCAGAAAATGACCACATGTTCGAGCACTCACTTCAACTACCCAAGTTTTCTGCCTCGCGCGTGGTTGTCGAACTGGTCAAGCGTGCGCCTAGCGTCGTGATGCCCCGAGTTCAACTCTTACTCGGGGCGTAATTATTTTTGCGTTCTCTGCTCTTACCGTGGACGAACATGTGGTCATTTTCTGGTCAACCAGGGGCCACCGGGGAAAATTATCAGCATCAAAATTTATCCCTGCCCAAGTACTGCTTTCATGCGAAGTTTTGTTCTGATTTGCGAGAGACAGTCAGGAATGTTCCCTCGTCAGCGGTTCGGTCCAAAAGAGCCAGTTCGGTTCGATTTGGAAAAAATCGCCAATTCAGTAGTTAGGTTCAGCCAGTTCAGTGATTTGGTCCATGCTGGTGTGTAGTGCGGTCTCGTGTGGCTGTTTAGTTAATCTATCTCTCGTATTGGCTTTGCCTTCATTGACTTATGGCTTTGCCTTATGGCTTACCACAATATCAGCAGCAACATCGTCAACCATAGCCATCAATCTAGGCGATGGTGTTTAGACTGTGCCATCAGCAACAAATATCTGTTACTGATAGCACCTATCGTGCAACCAGACAAGCCAGGTGCCTACCAACACCTCGTTACTATGAAAACTAAATCAGTAACACGAGACCAGATCCGACATCGGGTAAGAAAACTTAACTCGGCCCGACACAAGGTCTAAAATTCAAAACCCAGACCCGATCTGACCCGACGGCTACTTTGCCAACCCTACCCGACTCGCGAAATCCATTCTAAACCCGACCCGACCTCACTTCTGCCTTGTTGATAATAAGCAAAACCTGAAAAGAATTGAACGACCGCAAACTGTGATAAATCTATTTTTACTTCAAAAAGATACGGAATAAAAATTAAACATTATTTGTTATAACAAAGCAAAGTCTGAAAACTATTTTGATTATGGGGAATCTCTGGAGGATTTTAACACCATTACACAAGCATCAGTCAAATCGCATATTTAAATAAGAAGCAAATGCATATTTGGTTAATTGTGAATTCTTAAATTATATATATGCTTGCGTTGTAATTGCATGTATTTATCGCCAGGAAAATCTGAAATGAATATTATAAAATTATCAAAAACCTCAATCTACAGAACATTTCAAGGTTTAAAGTTCTAATTTGTTGCACAAGTTGTAAGATAATTTTTTTTTTAAATTTGAGGAAATAAACATTATCAATCATCAAGAAGCTGATTATGGCACTTGTCCTCGATAGTTAGTGAGAAGCTAGAAAAGCTGTTAAAATCAGAGGTATGATGATCATTTTTTCAACATTTGTCTGGCTAGCCTTGCACAAGCAATCACCGAGTCGCAAGGTCTCAGTCGGGCATGGCACGCCCCCATACGCTCCACGGATGGTGACATTCAATCTTTGCCAGACCATGCCTATGCCATCACTGGCCGTGCACTTGTATTTTTCCCCGCCCTCTTCTACGAAGCACTCGGTCTCGTCGATCCAGTTGTAAACGCAGTCCTGCTTGCACATGGAATGGTAGCGTTTCTCGCAGGGTACGTCACTGGTGCGGTAAGTGGAGTTTGGGCGGCAAGGTTTTGAATATCTGGGCGCTGTTCGCTCTTTGACAACCCTGTAATTTCCAGAAACCATGCAGTAGTCGTGCAAGTGCGAGTATTTGCATTGATCCTTGATCAGTTCCTGCACACAATCTTGGGGCTCGTCGAACTCGCAGCCGACCATGTGTCTTCCGACGTAAAAGTCGAAATTCGATCTATTTTCCAGCCTTTCATTGCACGAGACCCAATATAAGCCAGTGCGCCTGCCTCTTCGAAATTCATTTTCACCCAAATAGTCCTCTGTCTCACTGTTGGCTGCATCATTATCAGTGTGATAACCCCTGTACAAGTAACCGCACTCGCCAGGCTTGTTCTTCAGATAGGTTACATGGTGTTCTGGACCGTTTTCGCGTAGTGTATCGTAGCTGGTGGATTTTTTGATTCCGAGCCACATTTTTCCACGGTAACGGCCAGGCTGCTGTAATACAAACGGTTTTCTGGAAAGACATTGCGGGCTATGGGCAAGAGATGTTGGCCACTGATAATTTTCTGGGTTGAGGCAGACCCGAGCGTCACTACCGAGAGCCTTCTGACTGATAGTCAATTTTATTCTACAGGCTTTACTGCCGTTCATTTTCATGCTCACTTCCTACTGCATCGCTGAATATGCGCACTTTGAGCCTGAACGGATACATTAAACAAATAATGATTTACTGGGCTGCGAGTCATGCACTCGCTGTAACTGGATAGGTAGCGTTAGAGGCAGACCCCCACACGTCGTGTCATCATCATCAGTGCCCAATGTGTGATCGACTGGACAGAGTTAGACTTTGTCCTGAAAACCTTTGTGCACTGTTGTGTTGTATGCGGCTTACAGGCAAGGTTTATCGAGCAGCTCAACCCATCCTGAAAGAAATTGCTAATAAAAGAGACTAGACTTATTTTATGATGCGACATGCATGCATGTCGCATCCTAACATCAGTTGACAGACAAACCCGCCCGAATCTGACCACTGACTAGGCTAGATCAGTTTAGGGCCATTGATTAAGAATATCCACCAAAAAACGTGTTTTTCTTACTTCCCCTCCCCCCCTTTCTGTAGTATGTTCACCCGCCACGCGCCAAGCGACTTTACTAGACGGCGACCCGGGACAAGACTACCGAGTTAGTCCACATCTAGGCACACACGATGAGACCAGACACAAAAGGTTGAAGGGCATGATTAGAACCAGTTATAAGTAAACATTTCTGAAATCCTGTTATCACTACATTTCTACCTCTTACATTTTTGCTTGACCCCTCTTACTATATGATGGATGCCCGCATTAGTCAACCTAAACAGCAAAAAGTAATCAACTATGAAAATATCTTGCTCCCAGCATCGATCGACCCGCTGAAACGATGGATGGATCAGCTCGACCCAATTCGACTGCTGCATCAGCTGGATTAGTAACAAACTTTTCTTTTTTACTTACTGCTTGAAAATAATAGTGTTTACCTTACTGCTTACATATTATTAAGAATTCAGTTTTTCTCCAAAATTGGTATTGAGAAATACTTTAGGTGCAGTTTAGTTCTCCTGAGTTTTTGGAGGTGTCTCAGACAGTGGCAAGGAGAAAACTGGGCAGCCTGTTGGGGTACTGTGTCCAAGACGTCACTAATTTAAACTGTCTCATATCTTGAGGTAGATCAGTCAGATCTACGTTGAGGATCGCCTCAGTCGATGCTCACATTGTTCAGCGCCTTCTTCGGCATGCCAGTGACGTAAAAAATGTAATCCTGAGGCCAGCAGCCATGACGAGAAAGAGAGGGGAGCAGTAATCAATCTCAGATAGTAAGCGATGAAATCGAGTCTCGGATAAAAACGACTAGTACTGGCAGAAGAAGTAAGCGATAGCTAAGCACTTCCAAGAAAAGCATTCATCCAGACGCAATAAGCCGGGTAAAATTATTAAAGGGGCAACAAATGATCCTGGCTGTAACGCGGGACTGAATGTCAAGGGCAGTGATGATAAATCAGAGTGGACAGCAGTAACCATTCTCATCGACCTTGGAGCCACGGTGTTTGAGTCGGTTATGGCGTTGGTCCTGCATTGCCGTGGCTAGCAACCCTGACCAGGAGGCCGCAGCTCTGTTCCGACTGGGGACGGCAGTTAAGTAGGTCCGTCGCTGGCCTTGCACACCTGGCTCTGGGCGACTCATCCAGTACCGTCATGTGGCGGATGCGGAACGAGTAGATAATCAGGAAACTGATTCTGAAGCAGTGGTTGGGAAGGTTCCTCCCTTCTCGCCCTGCAAGGCTGGTGCTGGCACAAGATGCACTCGTGTGGAGGTGTACCCAGTGGAGACACACAGAGGGAAGCTGCCGTAAGAGCTCGTCACCTTACAGCCCCGCTTATCATATCGAAACTGCTGGCTGGATGTGGGCAAAACGGGTTGGGAGTCCCGTACGGAACTGGGACAGCAGAGGGAACAACCCAAAAAATTTCTATTGGTCTCACCACATATCCTGAAAACGCAAAGTACGCATGCGTTTCATAATACTCATCGACGAGCAGGTTTCTAATCATCCATTCGACGTGTTCTGGAGTTTCAGGCATTGGCAGGCGCAGCCGCAGGTCGAGTCCAGGCACTTCCGTCCATTTCTTTTCGAAACATTGCATATATGGACAATTTTCAACGATATAGCTACTCCAGAAACTTCCTCTCGCGCATGTGGAAGAAAAACGTGTTCTATTTCGAGGTTCGAGGCGTGGTACCATAGAGCACATTCGAACTGCGTCTGAAAACTCGTCAACGATATCATAAATAAATTGTCCCCTGGTTTTCCCCTTTTCTTTCCTGCGGGGATATTCTTGCCACATATCACGCTGAATCTGAGTAATCTCATGATACCTTAACACGATGTAGCAGTAGCCTTTGCCCGTTGTGGGGTCACGGTAGCCGGGGAGCCCGTGGGGACATGTGGCAAGGGTCAAGAAGGGCAGAAAAGCCAAAGCGGCTGCTCTGATCATCCAAGCTGTCGTATCCATCCGTGAACATATAGACTATTCGCCCCAAGAACCGCGAATGGTCTGGTGATGAGCACCAAGAGCGTTCTTGCTCCATACGACGCCCACGTCTGTAGTCGATGCTGCTGTTGCGTACTAGTAGTCTTACCTCCACACAGCAATGAAGTACAGCCGCATGCAATGCGAAAAAAAGTGCGGATGCGTCGGATGAATGAAGCAACGTTGTGCTTTTGTGATCAAGATATAACTATTTATGCAGATTTGCTCAACGTTCGTCATGAAATTCCAGATTTTTATACGTTCATATGTGATTTGTAACTTAAAAAAAAAACAGTTTCAGTAAATCTTTTCCACAAATAACGCAACTCACAGGGGGTTTCATGAGCGCTCAAAACGTCTGGAGCAGTGAATTTATTCCTCTCTTGTTTGCTGTGTACCGAGTGGTTTTTGTCGTTCAGGCAGTGAGTACACTTTGTGAAGATAAACAGTGTCCTCAGTACACTTGGTTGCGTACAAAGTGCGCATACACAAAGTTTGCGTATTACGCATTGAAATTCGGGTGCGTATACGCGTACGCGTACGCATTCGCATTCTAACAGGCGAAACGCAAACTCGCTTGTACGCAATAAACACATTATAAGCAGCTTGAGCTAAAGTATAAATTATTTTCAAAAAAGTCTGCTGTGACAGATTTGAAACTTTTAGACCAGCCAATGCACGAAGTGGAGCCAGGGCTCAAGATGGCTGGTTCACTCGACCACAAGGAAAAAAGATGCGGCCCAACATGCTGCGCAATGCACACAGTGTAGAATAAATCGCACGTATCCTGTATGCATCGCATTCAGAGGTCAGCATCAAAGCCACAAAGCCTGTATTGAAGCCTTTGTGTACTGCTAATGGTTAGAGGCTTCCTCAAGCATACTAGTTATGCTGTTTCACTCGAGCAACCTGAATACACCGAAGCTGTAGCGCTGCTAGTAAAATGGCATGGCTTATCGTCACTTGCCTAAGCTTCGAGGAACACTGAAAAATCTTTACCCCCTTCCTCTTACTTTACGTTCTTGCTTATAGTTTATCATATCTGTAATAACACACTCAAGGATGACAGGGCACATGACACAAAGTGATTTACTCTTGTCGCGAGTCAAGAGGAGCACTCCCTAGTAAAAATAAGATTAAGCGCCACTGCGCATAGAACAAGACTTAGACTCTCACGTCAGCCCACAATGTAGACCACAAGCACAGGATTGCATGGTCCTCTGCTCGTTGACAGGATCAGTCATCCTGTTGATATTCATGCAGAAAAAGCAGCTTCTGCTCGGACATTTTTCCTAAACCGTGGTTGCGCTAAGCAGTGGCCGAGTAGATCAGCCATCCTATCAGCCCGATAGTCGATAACTTGAAAAATGATTGAACCGAGATTGCAGGTTTTCTTGCAGGTTTCGAAAGATGGGTCAGATCTACAATCGTGTCAAATTTTATCGAAATCCGACCAGTACCTGGCGAGCAATGGCCGAAACAGTGACTTTTTATGAATGATAATTTATTCGAAAATGAAGCTTCAAAAAAATGACCATCGAAAGGCAGAGTCGGAAAGTTTCAGCTTTAAGAGAAACTAACATTTACAACTGAACGATCTCTAGTTGTTGCTCTAGGCACATATGAATTTCGGAAAAAATGTCGTCGGGTTCGGATATGGGCTGGCTTGGAAGTATGATTGCTCTTAGGACTACGGGTGGTCAAAATACTTGATTTGAACAAGTAGGCGTATACTGTACGCATAGTCTCTCGAATGTGTATGCGTATTGCGTACTTCGCACAGTATGCATACCAGTTTGCATATTGTGCAATTTTTTCACAGCCAGTTTTAGCTCCATACTGTAGCTAACTATGTAACGATATCAGAAGCAACGTCAACAACACCGGCCATTTATCTCGGCGATGGTGTTTGAACTGTGATATCAGCAACAGATTTAAGCCAAGCTAGGCACGCCAGGTATTCAACACCTCGTCACTATGACAGCTCGATCAGTAACACAAACAATAAGTAGATCAGCAGGCACGGTAGTGCCTGCTTAGACCAGCAAACCAGACGCCTAACGCTAAAGGACGATTTCGCCGGCTAATAACTCGAGAATGGGTGAACGAAAATTTTTGATTTTTGACGGTGCAGAATCGGCCAAGTCTACAATCGTGCGAATTTTTATCAAAATCCGTCCAGCCGTCTTGAGTTCCAGAATATGCGATTTCCTGTTGAGGGGGGAGAAGACGAGGAGGAGGAGGATAAAGATCAACCTAGAGCAAAACCGGGCATCGTACAGCAGGGAAAGTTAGCTTTAGAAACATTTAGAATCTGCCTTTTCACACAGATTCTTTAAAAGCATTCATTTCTAAAAAGTTACAGTATTCCTAAAAAAGGCCTAGTCACTTTTTAAGCCTTTTTTAATCGGTCGCTCGTCAAATACTGGACGTATCTTGATAAAAATTGACTTGATTACAGATCTGACACAAAGTCCACAAATAACTCGAAAAGTATCTTTCGAAAAGCCATACTTTTTTCGAAATTCTTCGTTCGAGTAACAATCATATGAATTGATTAATCCAGGAGCCCGTCTTAAAAGCCTCTGATTTTGACGATTTGCACGATATTAAGGAAAAATCAGCATGAATGGCAAATAGCTCATTGCTGATTACGATCGCAACACAAACGATCGACAAACTCAAGATAAGGTACTTCCCAACCTACCTTAACTTTTGCCCACTTAACAGGAAAATAAAGGACCCACTTAAAGTTAAGTCCTTTTAGCGAATGCTCCTCAAAGTTAAGTGCCAGAATAAGTGGTACCTTAGCGTTAGTGACAACATAAGCATGTTCGGCGAACCGGCCCCTGTACTGTATATCTTAGTACATTTTCGAAAAATCTGTGCAAAAAAAAGAGTTGGGGTTTACGTTCCGTTTTGGGTTGATGTTTTTCTGAGGTTCGGAAGAAGGAGTATGGTAGTCACTCAATTCTCTCAGTTGATCTACATATGTACAAGTGTTTTGGGCCAAACTAGCAAAAAATGAAAAACGGTTTTATTATTTCCAAAAAAGTCTGTTATGACAGACTCGAAACTTTTAGACCAGTCAATGCACGCAGTGTAACCAGGTCTCAGGATGCCTGGTCTACTCGGCTACTGCTCAACGAAAAAGCGGTTTGGAAAAAGTCGGGGCAGAAGCTGCTTTTTCTGCACGAATATCAACGGGATGACTGATCGCGGCCACGAGCAGAGGATCATTTAATCCTTTGCTCGTGGTCTACAAGTGGTCTAGGAGTGTCTAACTATCAGGCTATGCGCACACATGCTTTTAGGAATTGTTCGATTCGCAGCTGGGTAAATCATTTTGTGTCATGCTTCCCTTCATCATCGAGCGTGTCATCACTAATATGAAAAATACTTGATGATCGCAATTATTGCAGACGCAATCAAATATGCAAATAAACATTTTTGTATGGGTCGACCGAGACCGTCCTAATTGAAAATTTTGACCCTATGATTTTTTTGTGCTTGATAGTATGTACCCCATGAGTATACATATGGTGTACGGCAAAAGTCAGAAATGTTTTTCGCCTCTTTCTTTGGAAATACACGTGAAAACGTAATGCTTGGGCGATATCGGCCATATCTACCAAACCTTTATTCTGAAATAATTCGAGAGATTAAAAATGACCGCAAGATTAAGAGCTATCAAATTTTTTTTAAAAATGTTTTTTGATCCCATTGTTCATGAGATATTCCCGCCTAAAGTCAAAATTCAAAATTTTCTTGGCACAACTACTTGACCGAATAACTCGAAACAGAAAAATGGAACCCTCAATGAAAATTTCACCGTATGATCTATTTGGTACCCGCTTCCAAAAATATAGGTGCTATGTACTTTTTCTTTACATCTTTAGAGCTAAAATCGCAAAAAGCCGCCCAGATCTAGCAATCGTTTTATTCCGCGATCTTCCCAATCCGATCGCAGGCTGGTATCGACGCCAGACCTAACCTGTCTTGTAGGAAAAGTGCCACACGATGAGTCCTTTCGTATGGTCAGGTGTCATATAGAACGTGACGTGATACAGGACGTGTTTTTCAAAAGCGTATCATTTCTAGGGCGATTTGGCTCGCCACGCCTTCGCGTCTGTTTTTTGAGAGTATGCAACTGCGCACGCGTTTCTTTTTTGCTGCAGTCGCCAGCCTTTAAACTGATTATAAAAACATTATAGAAGCATTTTTACAGCCTTGCCCTTATATACCGTATGCCCATCGCCAGGAAAGCTCGACTGCTGAAGCAATGACTTGTACCAGGGTTTTTCTTATGCCAATTTGGCACCCTAGCATTCTTTTTTCTTCCTCACAACTGCATTTGACAATTTTTTTGCCGGAGGACGTTCTGCTATAAGTTAGCTGTTTTTTTTTTAATTTTCAGTTATTTTATGGTGCTTTGATACAATGGTACCAATTCTCGTTACGAACGACGGTACTGAGAAAACATCGATTGTAGATTCGCCCCGCTGCCACCCGCCTCCTGGTCCTAAAAACGTTAGCAGATAGACCATTTCTGTGCCCGACTTGCACCGGAGTCCCTTCGCCCATGGTTTCCACAGGTCGCGCACAAAACATATGCCCCCTCCCCACCTCAAGCAACAGGCCTAAACGGAGAAGTGGCATATTTGCGCTGCGAGAAGCCGAATGTTGTGCGGTGAATATCATTGGGGGGGGGGGGGGGCGGGCGCGGGACAATGCGCATAAATAAATACATCAACACTCTTTTACTAGGGCTAACCGGATGAGCCATCAGAAAGCACATGTGTGGAGCAAACAGATCAAAGCTATGACAAATGTGTGCATGGCCAACAACTATAATGTCAACAGCGTTCTCCGAACAAGTGCAAGAATAACGTTATTGCGGAATGAGCGAGAGGAAAGCTAGTTAAGTATAGTGGTGGTGAAGAACCTTGTAAGGCATAAAAGGCCAATATTCATTCTGACAGTATTTGATGAGACTGGTGTTTGAACAGCATAGATCCGCCTGTGCACACGTCATGGAAAGCTAATTCGAACCTGCCTATATAAACCAAGGACAGATTATAACAGCCAATTCCCAGGCAGCAGTGGTGGTTTTGGTGGTTTCCCTGGCAGCTCAGGCAGTTCTGGTGGCTTCCCTGGAGGATTCCCAGGCGGACTCCCAGGCAGCAGTGGTGGTTTTGGCGGCTTCCCTGGAGGATTCCCGGACGGATTCCCAGGCAGCAGTGGTGGTTTTGGTGGTTTCCCTGCCAGCTCAGGCAGTTCTGGTGGCTTCCCTGGAGGATTCCCAGGCGGACTCCCAGGCAGCAGTGGTGGTTTTGGCGGCTTTCCTGGCAGCGCAGGCAGTTCTGGTGGCTTCCCTGGAGGATTCCCAGGCGGACTCCCAGGCAGCAGTGGTGGTTTTGGTGGCTTCCCTGGCAGCTCAGGCAGTTCTGGTGGCTTCCCTGGAGGATTCTTGGGCGGCTTTCCAAGCAATGGTGGAGGTTCTGGTGGGTGGTCAGGCAGCAGTGGTGGTTCTAGTGGCTTCCCTGGTGGATTCCTAGGCGGCTTCCCAAGCAATGGTGGTGGTTCTGGCAGCAGTGGTGGATCTGGTGGCATCCCTGAGGGATTCCCAGGCGGTTTCTCAGGCAGCGGTGATGGTTCAGGTGGGCTACCTGTTACACAAGGCAACGGCAATGGAAATGGGCAAGGAAATGACAATGGATTTCCTCAGCTACCAGGAACCAGTGGCGCAAATGAAGTTGTGATAGATATCGTGAACAAAAACCCTCTCAAAGCAGCTTAAAATCTACTGTATCTGTGCCTGTCTAGATGGCAATGAAAAGATATAGAAATAGAAGTCTGTAACACCTACGCACCATTGGGGCTTGGTTTGTGTGTCCGCTTATGACGAGTAAGACTTATCAGCCTAGTCTTTTACAGTATGTTACTGATTGGGCTGTCATAGTAACGAGGTGTTGGCAGGCACCTTGGCGTGGCGTGCCTGGTTGAGTTTTGATCGGTTGCTGATGTCACAGTCCAAACACCATCGCCCAGATAGGTGGCTGGTGTTCACGACGTCGCTACTAATATCATTGCCAGAGCTGATCGATTTTGTTTAAATACTCCTGTCAAGCGATAATTTTTCGCAGGTCCTCCCTGCCGTTGTCGAAACATAATATTCATGTAAATACGTTCTTGCTACATCGCACTTATATTTCCCGCCTCAATACAAATTTTACTGCCAATGCAGCTAGTGCGTCTCTTGCGGCTGCTGCGGCAAGGTCTGCTGACCTCGATAACCCCATATGGTATGCACTTTTCCTATGATTGTTCGAGGTTATTTGTCAGCTGTTGTCGAGTAAAATACTTTGTTAGCCGTGTCGCGCACAAGCTATTGGGTGCCGTTTACTTCCGAACCACCGTTACAGCGCACCTGCATCCAAAATTCTGTTTCGAAGGAAAACTTCGCTAATCAACAGCAGTCTGCACCCGCTGCGCAGCCATCAGTCACAGTCAGACAAGCGGGAGCACCCGCTCAAGCCACACGTCTCTGGCTATTTTGTAGCCAAACGGGTATGTGTAGAGTGTGAGGAAATGCAAGCAGCACATGGTCAGACAAAGGGCATACACTGTCGTCACAAGGATATAGCGTTGCGGCTGCACAGCGAGCATAGGCCTTGAATAGACGTATGCCAGCAAGGTCAGTGGAATAAACCACACCCAGATACAGCATGAAATATGCTGTGTCTATGAACGATATTCGACCAAAAAAACGATATGATATCGTTGATTATACCGTTGATTCTCAGTTTCAAAGTTGCAATTCCACGCACTTAAAGGGATGGTATTGAGCACGATCACAGGATGCAACTGTAGGTAAATGAACGCTGCATCAGTCTCCTATAACACTCACATTTTTTCCAAACCTAAAAATTGTACCAGACGCGGCGTCAGAAAGCACCTGCACTAGTGGAGTGTCTAGAATGTCAAAAGTGTTTTCGAAAATGTCAAGCAAGATTGAAGAATTGACAAGCAGAAAGTTAAAAAAATTGACGGTAATTGAATGGGGCATGCTGACAGTATTTTTGATTAGACTTGTGTTTTGACTACAGAAGCCCGACTTTGCGCGCGTCAAAGTAAAATTACCGAAGCCATCCTACAAATACCAGGAACAGATCACATCCTCAATCAAGTGGTACTCCAAAAAAGTTAAAGGGAGCTTGAGAGCGACCATGAATCTGGTAGTCATTCTCCTTGGTGTCGCTGTTGCTGGTGCAATTTTTTTTAAATTTTTTGTTTTTGCCTAAAGCCGGCCAGCAGTCGAACTATGTAAGCAGGGCTGTACGGGGACCAGCACACACAGCAGCATCCCTCTGCGTGTCCCCACTACAGTAGAAGCACCTGCACGCGAGGGCATCCTGCGCCAGAAACCGACTTCCTCGCACGATCGCGGGTGGGCTTTTAACCGTGTCGGTGTTCGACGGCTAAAACTGTCTCCTCGTTCGGCTTCAGTCTCTCCGCTCGAAGCATCTCTGGGTCACCGGGTGAGTCCCCCAAGGCCTGGCGTGCAAGGTCAGCGAGGGTTTATGGTTCGCAAGCCGACATCCGTCACCGGGGATCGAACCCGGGACGAGTCCAGCCACTCGCTCCCAAGCAATATGGAGAGACGAATGCTGAACCGCCCTCACCACCGCGGCCGTGTGGTGGTTCGGGATTCGGACACTTCATATGTCATGTCATACTTTATCCATAGCCAAGCACCAAGAGGCGCATTCGAGGGCTAAGGAGCACATTCTTGACAATCATTTTGTACTGAGGCGGGAGTCGAACCCTCCCCCTGTAAGTTCGCACCCAGCGTGAGAGGCAGACGCCGTAACCCGCTAGGCCACAAACCCTGTGTGGTTGGTGCAATGGTGGACAATGATGCTGGGGATAGGCCATTAGGGCAAGTTACCCAACAAGCCAGACTCGATAAACGGGGATCCTGGCCGCGATCTAGTCCAGGAAGCAGGACCCAGTTTGTGCGACTACAATCTGAACAGGGGAGCATCATCTGGATAAGGTGGTGGCTGACCGCATAGCACGAGAGGTGGTTCCCCTAAATGGATACAGTTATCCGGCAGACCTCCTTGGAGGCGGCGAGTCCACTGTTCCTCCGATCCTTCTCCAGTGTTTCTCTCCAGTGCTCATTGTCAGAGCCCAGAGGAGTTCGACAGCACTCCCGCCAGACTCAAAGCTCACTAACCATTGTAAGCGTAATGTTGCGTCTTTCCAGCGAAAAAATAACGATGTTTAACGCGTTAACGATATCTTTTTAGAAACCGTTAACGATAACGATAATGATATTCTTCTGTAACGATATATACGTTAGTCTACGAGGCCACAAGTGGACTGTGTGGCAGCACATCACAGTGCCATTCTTCTGAACCCAGCGCATGATTATCAGCTACAGTATACAGGCTATAATCGATATATCAGCTTACAAACGGTATTTTATTTACACCTGATTGCCATAATTTCGAAAAGAAATTCGTTTCGCCCCCCCCCCCAGCTGTGATCACCCAGCTTTTTCCAGTGTCTGCTGCAATTAAAAAACATTTTCTTCAGGTATACGGGCCTGTAAAATGATTTTTGAAACGCATGCACAGGCCTTGAAGTACCTGAGTTTTCCTCTATGTAAAATGTTTATGGGCTGCAGCGGCCAATGCAAATTTTGCCTTGCGCAAGATAACGGGAACGAAACATGGAGTTCAATCTGCTACAGCCGATTAGATTTTTCTGCTGGTCCATGAGATCACATCCAGCGTCAAGACTGGTAGCAAAGCCCTGGTTTTTTTTAAATTCCGCAAAAAAATCCTCCGCCTTTTCTGTTGAGGTAAGCAATGCGAAAATGCGAGTCTGCTATTGCCCAAGTGATTACTTATCATGCACGCCGACTGTACAGGTATGAATTCTGCTGTTTGTCTTTTACTGTGCCGTACATCACTGGGCCAACAGGCTCTTGGTTAAGGCTCAATGCTTTGGAATTTTTGCGCATGCAGCGCATAAATCATGAGTAATATTAGTGAGCAATCAGCCTTCACTGCTTATTCGCAGCAAGAACAAAAAGATTTTGCTGACGAAAGTGCTTGGCTCTTATGGCGTTGAAGTAAAATGCTACAGATATGGTATCAATAGGCTAAAAATATAAGCGGCCGAACCGTGTCTCAGCAAGTTTGCGTTTTGTGCAAAAAAATGACTGTCGGCTTATTGCCGCTATTTTTCTCTGCGTTTTCTTTTTCGGCATTCGTCTACCTGTATTGCTTGGTAGGAAGCAGCTGCGCTCGCCTTTGGTTCAATTCCCGATGATGGAGGTTGGTTATTGGCATAGGGTCAGTGTCAAGTCCAGTATGGAAGTGCTCCTAATTGAGCACAGAGTGATGCTGCTATGTGAGCTGGTTTCCGCTCAGCCTTGTTTTAAAGGTTTGACCGCTGGCCGGCTAAGGCGAACTTTTAATGATAAAAAAAATTAACGCGGGCTTTTTCGCTCATAAAGCACCAAATCGTTCGGTCTAACTGTCCTCTTTGACAGGCCGGCACGACCCCCAGCGCCGTGAAGAAAGCAGCTGCATTTTCATTTAGATTTCGAAGCTTCGAGCCTTGACGGGCAAAGTGGTCAGGCTGCTCGGGCGTTAGGATGGAGACAAAAGCAATGGAAACGTTGATGCCATTGGAATTAAGCAGTCTAGAAAAGATTCGATGGAGGGCTGGAGACATTTCTCCTATATTTCTCAGCTGCTGGCAAACCATTTCCATATAAAGGGAAAGATTGACTGTAACTTTACCTAAAATGAACAGCAGTGTAACCGAATTTCTAAGGTCTTTACTTTTCATTTGTTGTACAGGCAACTGTTCAATATTATGGACACTGAGTGCATTGCCCACCCCCCCCCCCCCCCCCACTGACCGCTTGCCGACCTCTTTTCGCGAGCCCCCTTCAAAAATGGTCGACCACTTCAGCCATACCCCCCTTTACGAACGTTTTCAAACGTTTGGAAAGGGGGGTATGGCGTTTCCCCTTTCCAAACGTTTCCAAACGTTTCCAAACGTTTCCAAACTTTCCTCTCCTTCGAAGACAAATCTTTTTTTTGATTAATGGAGCAGATTTCTTTTTTGTAAAAGCCTCCACAAACTTTCCCCACAACTTTTCCCCATATTTTTTAAAAAGTTTCGCGGGTTGGGCAGCACCAGCCCAGTTCTCCATGGGACTTCCAACCATATTAGCTGGCCAGCAGTCATGATATGATGAACGAGGCTATAAAGTGACCAGGGAGAGCACGAAAAAAATCATGGGGTCAAAACTTTCACTTACGACGGTTTCGGTTGACCTATACGAAAAACCATGTCTCGAAAACCACGAAAACAAGGGTGCAAATGAGCCCCCTTTTCCAGGAAAAGTACCTGCATACATTTTCCCCATAAGCGACATCCTGTACAAAAGTTAAAGCGGTAAGAATTATTCGTACAGTAACTATGCTTTAACGGTGGTTTGAAAAGAGAAAAGTCACCTGTGAGACTAAAACCCAAAATTTTTTCCGCCTCCGGCATGGTTGGGGCCAAATCCGCCGCCCCACCTCCCCTACCACTATGTAATCCTGCGTAAGTTGAGCCGACTGTGGGTCGCAGCAACCAGGTTGCGCACAAATGGGTAAGGCCGGAATATTGATGCCAAATTACACATCTTATGATTTAATGAAATTAATTAAATGAAATGAACATTTTCAATCATCCAGAAGCCAATTATGGCACTCATTCTCAATAGTTAGTGAAAAGCTACGAAAACTATTAGAATCAGAGTTATCACAATTATTTTTTCAACATTTGCATGGCTGGCTTTACACAGGCAATCACCGAGTCGCAAGGTCTCAGTCGGGCATGGCACGCCCCCATACGCTCCGCGAATGGTGACATTCAATCTTTGCCAGACCATGCCTATGCCATCACTGGCCGTGCACTTGTATTTTTCCCCGCCCTCTTCTACGAAGCACTCGGTCTCGTCAGTCCAACCGTAAACGCAGTCCTGTTTGCACATGGAATGGTAGCGTTTCTCGCAGGGTACGTCGCTTGTACGGTAAGTGAAGTTCTGGCGGCAAGGTTTGGAAAATCTGGGCACTGTTGGGTCTTTGACAACCCTGTAATTTCCAGCAACCATGCAGTAGTCGTGCAAGTGCGAGTATTTGCATTGATCCTTGATCAGTTCCTGCACACAATCTTGGGGCTCGTCAAACTCGCAGGCGACCATGTGTCGTCCAATGTAGGGGTCGAAAGTTGAATCATCTTCCAGCCTTTGATTGCACGAGACCCAATATAAGCCAGTGCGCCTGCCTCTTCGAAATTCATTTTCACCCATACCGTCTTCTGTCTCACTGTTGACTGCATCATTATTAGTGTGATAACCCCTGTACAAGTAACCGCACTCGCCAGGCTTGTTCTTCAGATAGGTTACATGGTGTTCTGGACCGTTTTCACGTAGTGTATCGTAGCTGGTGGATTTTTTTATTCCTAGCCACATTTTTCCACGGTTGGGTCCAGGCTGTAATAGAAACGGTTTTCTGGAAAGAAATTGTGGGCTATGGGTGAGAGATGTTAGCCACTGATAATTTTTTGGTTGGTTTTTTTGGTTAGGGCTGGCACGAGCCTCACTACCGAGAGCCTTCTGACTGATAGTCAATTTTATTCTCCAGGGTTTACAGCCGTTCATTTTCATACTCACTTCCTACTGCATCGCTGGATAGTCATGCGCACTTTGAACCTGAACTGATACATTGCACAAAAATGATTTCCTGGGCTGCGAGTCACGCACTCGCTGTAACTGGATAGGTAGCGTTAGAGGCAGACCCCCACACGTCGTGTCATCATCATCACTGCCCAATGTGTGATCGACTGGACAGTTAGACTTTGTCCTGAAAACCTTTGTGCACTGTTGTGTTGTATGCGGCTTACAGGCAAGGTTTATCGAGCAGCTCAACCCATTTTGAGACATATCGCTATAGAAAGAGACTAAAACATATACTATGAGGCACAAAATGTACCCCTGAGGGCAGTAGCCATGACGACAAAGGGAGGGTGCAGTAATCAATCTTAGATACAAAGTAAGCGATGAAATCGAGTCTCGGATAAAAACGACTGCTTGGCAGAAGAAGTAAGCGATAGCTAAGCACTTTCAAGAAAGACATTAATCCAGACGCAATAAGCCAGGAAAATTAATAAAGGGGCAACAAATGATCCCGGCTGTAACGCGGGACTGAATGTCGAGGAAAGTGATGATAAATCTGAGTGGACAGCAGAACCATTTTTATCAACCTGGGAGCCACGGTATTTAAGTTGGTTATGGCGCTGTATCCGCATTGCTTGGGCTGGCAGCTCTGACTGGAAGGCCGCAGTTCTGTTCCAACTGGGGACGGCAGTTTAGTAAGTCCGTCGCTGGCCTTGCACACCTGGCTCTGGGCGACTCACCCAGTACCGTCATGTGGCGGACGCGGAACGAGTACAGAATCAGGAAACTGATTCTGAAGCAGTGGTTGGGAAGGTTCCTCCCTTCTCGCCCTGCAAGGCTGGTGCTGGCGCAGGATGCCCTCTTGCGAGGTTCCTCCAGTGGAGACACACACAGGGAAGCTGCCGTGAGAGCTGGTCACCTCACAGCCCCGCTTATCATATCAAGACTGCTGGCCGTTTATAGGCAAAACGGGTCGGGAGTCCCGCACGGAACTGGGACACCACAGGGCACAACCCACGAAAATTTTTTAAATTTTTTTTGTCAATTTTACCGTTATTCCCCACGACGCATGGTACGCATGCGTTTCATGGTACTCATCGACGAGCAGGTTTCTAATCATCCATTCGACGTGTTGTGGAGTTTCAGGCATTGGCAGGCGCAGTCGAAGGTCGGGTCCAGGCACCTCCGTCCATTTCTTCTCGAAACATTGCATATATGGACATTGATCGTCATAGCCAGTCCACTTATTTCCTGTCACGCATGTGGAAAAATATCGTTTTTTCTTTTGAGGTTCGATGCGTGGTACCATGGAGCACATTCGAACTGCGTCTAAATACTCGTCAACGATATCCCAAATGTATCTTACTTTTACTCTATACGGTTTTTTCCTGCGGCCCTCTTCTTGCCATATACCATGCTGAATTTGATCAATCTCATGATACCTTAACACGATGTAACAGTAGCCTTTGCCTGTTGTGGGGTCTCGGTAGCCGGGTAGCCCGGGGGGACATGTGGCAAGGGACAGGAAGGGCAGAAAAGCCCAAACGACTGCTCTGATCATCCAAGCTGTCGTATCCATCCGTGAACATATAGACTATTTGCCGTAAGAACTGCGAATGGTCTGGCGATGAGAACCGAGAGCGTTTATGCTCCATACGACGCCCACGTCTGCAGTTGATGCTGGTGTTGCGTGGTAGTAGTCTTACCTGCACGCAGCAGTGTACTATGAAGTACAGTACAGCCGCTGCAATGTGGAAATAAAATGCGGATGCGTCGAATCAATAAAGTTATGTTGTGCTTTTGTGATCAAGATCTAAGTACCCATGCAGATTTTTTCAGCGTTCGTCATAAAATTCCAGAATCTTCTTCATTTATATGTGATTTGTCATTAGAAAAAATAACATTTTTGGTAAATCTTTTTCACAAATAATGCATCACACAGTGGGTTTCGTGAGCGCGGAAAAGGTCCTGCGCATTAAATTTATTCCCCTGTTTTCGCTGTGTACCGAGTGGCTTTTGTCGTACAGCCAGTGAGTATACTCTCCTTTTTCTTGTGACGAGTAAGTAATTATTTGCCCATCATGCTTCGAGAGACTCATTTGACTGAATTTCTTCCAAAGATAGTGCATGTGGTCGGTTGCGCATACAGTAGTGAAGATAAACAGTGTCCTCAGTACACTTGGTTGCGTACAAAGTGCGCATACACAAAGTTTGCGTATCACGCATAATACGCGTACGCATTCGCATTCTCACCGGCGTATGCATGTACGCACACGCAAACTCGCTTGTACGCAATAAATACAATATAAGCAGCTTGAGCTAAATTATAAATTATTTCCAAAAAAGTCTGTTATGACAGATTAGAAACTTTTGGACAAGCCAATGCACGAAGTGGAACCAGGGCTTAGGATAGCTGACCTAGTCGGCCACAAGCAAAAAAGATGGGGCTCTACATGCTGCGCACTGTGTAGAATCAATCGCACGTATCCTGTATGCATCGCATTGAGAGGTTAGCATCAAAGCCCCAAAGCCGTAATTAAAGCCACTGTGTAATGTTGATGGTTAGAGGCAATTGGGGGGGAAGTGAATTTTCAATTTTGTGTATGCAGTAAGGCGAATACTTTTTTTCAAGCAGAAAAAACGAAAAAAAGTTGTTACTAATCCAGCTGATGCAGCAGTCGAATTGGGTCGAGCTGTTCCATCCATCGTTTCAGCGAGTCGATCGATGCTGGGAGCAACACATTTTCAGAGTTAGTAACTATTTGCTGTTGGAGTCCACTAATGTGGGCGTCCATTGTACAGTAGGAGGGAGTCTAGGAAAAATGGATGAGAAGTAGAATGGGGTGGAAAAAGTAAGAAAAAACACGTTTTTCGGTGGATATCCCTAATGAATGGCCCTAAACTGATCCAGCCTGATCAGTGTGTCGATTCTGGCGGGTTTGTCTGTCAACCGATGCTAAAATGCGACTTGCAGGCATGTGCCTCATAGTATATGTTTTAGTCTCCTTCTTTAGCAATATGTCTCAAAATGGGTGGAGCCGCTCGATAAACCTTGCCGACAGCCGCATACAACAGTGCACAAAGCTTTTCAGGACAAAGTCTAACTCTGTCCAGTCGATCACACATTGGGCAGTGATGATGATGACACGACGTGTGGGGGTCTGCCTCTAACGCTACCTATCCAGTTACAGCGAGTGCGTGACTCGCAGCCCAGGAAATCATTTTTGTGCAATGTATCCCTCCACGCTCAAGTGCGCATGAGCATTCAGTGATGCAGTAAGAAATGAGTATGAAAATGAATGGCAGTAGAGCCTGGAGAATACATTTGATTATCAGTCAGAAGGCCATCTTTCGTGATGCTCGTGTCTGCCTCAACCAAAAAACAACCCAAAAAATAATCAGTGGCCAACATCTCTTACCCATAGCCCACAATGTCTTTCCAGAAAACTGTTTCTATTACAGGTGCATTCAGTAGGGCAATGCAGGGGCGTACGCAGGATTTGAGGTTGGGGGTGTGGGGCGGAGCATGTCCCCCTGTTTCGCCAGAGGCGGAAAAATTTTGGGTTTTAAGGCTCCTAAAAATTAGTTTTTTTTATAATACACCGGTCAAACATAAATAATCTCCACCACTTCAACATTTGCATAGGGTGCCAGGTATGGGGTAAAATAGGTGCAGATGTCATGCTTTGATCCTGCAATCACTTTCGGTTTTTCGTAAGTGTTGACCGAGGCTTTGTCAAGTGAAAATTTTTACACTATGAATTTTTGTGCTTATCGTTAGTAGTAACGTTATGTACCCTATGAGTGTATTGTGTACAGACATTGATAACAGACACCCGCAGTCAAGGAGGAAGGGGCTGACGGATTTCGGGCAAAAATGGACAGGGGGAGAACTTTGGGACTAAGTTAACGTGATCGTCCCTTGTCTCATGCTGTCTGATGCGACAGCGTAGAATTTGACAAATTTGAACTGTCCAACTGCACCTGCAATATTCCGTTTCGCTTCTTGATATGACTTCTCAGAGTGAAAGGCGGTTGGTATGAGGACAGCTTTTTAAATGTTTTTGGGCTCGGCCCCCCGCACCTACCCCAATTTCCTATGGTTTTGCCAGTTGCCAGATAGCAGTCATAACGACAAGTGCGGCCGTGTGTGAGGCGATTAAAGCTGGAAGTATAGTTCGATGCGATGCGTCAAATAAGCTTGCGATGCGAGTTTTAGGCACCTTATTACATTGTCATTTGACCCGAAAGTGTCGCATCGCACGCTTATTTGACGCATCGCATCGAACTATACTTTGGGCTTAACTCTCATGGCAGGTTTCCTCTGACGGCCTTACTTGGAGCTGCTTCACTGGAGCATCACCGCCGAGGACATCCTGCGCCAGAATCAGCGTTTCCGGATGATAGAGGGCAAGAACGGAGGGCCCCGACTGGCAATTAGGACCAGTTTTCTCAATCGAGGGCACCGCTTCCACCTCCAATTGAACTCCTGGTGAATCGCCCACAGCCAGTTCTCTGAGAGCGGATTTCCCAAACTTACGTCTTCAGCCAGAATAGAACTGAGGCGTCTCAGTCAGGGCTGCTCACGCCCCCTCCAATCAATCTATCACAAGCCAAATGAGCCGCGCTCGTATGTGGACAAATGGTGGGTGGGGTCGAAACTTGCAAAAAAAACGTCGATGTCATGCATGGGCGCCCCTGCCCTTTGGACCCGATGCTTCGACGTAGGCATGGGCTGACTGCAGCAGACCTCGATCATCGTTGCACGAGAGAGCGCTTTCTGTGCCTGAAGCGGAATCGTCTGCACAAGTGAAAGCAGTGTCCTCACCTGGATCGATTGTTTCGCTCCTGGTCTGTTGGTTGAAATGTGGGTTGAAATGCCGATACTAGCTGCCCGCATGAAGACATGACTGGACGCCAGAGAAAAAATTTTGGCGTGAATTAAAAATTCTGATCCGGCCCGGATCGGTGGGTCAGTTCGGCCGGGTCGGTGGGTCAGTCGATGATGGGCCATACTGTATCTCCCCAACCTTCGATCCTGGAATAATCTAAGAGACACCAAAATGATCGCAAGATGATGAGCTATTGTACGCTTTTTAAACATTTCCCCTAGGTCCACCGTTCGCGAGACATTACCGCCAAAAGTCAAAATTCAAAATTGTCCTGACATACTTGAGCGAATGACTCGAAACAGAAAAGTCAAAGCCCTAATTTAAAATTTTACCATATGTGCCCCTTGGTACCCGCTTACAAAAAATATAGGTGTGTTATTTAAACAGGGAAAGAGACACGGGAATAGGATTGAGGAATTGGAAGGGATGCCCTTAATCCCTGACCACCTCTGCTAAGGTCTAAATGTTATTTTTTATTTTTAAAATTTTTGTGGGCTGTAGCCCGTTTTTTGCCGGCCAAG
The DNA here is from genome assembly GCA_030248295.1 of Mesodorylaimus sp. YZB2_4. Taxonomy (NCBI): domain Eukaryota; kingdom Metazoa; phylum Nematoda; class Enoplea; order Dorylaimida; family Dorylaimidae; genus Mesodorylaimus; species Mesodorylaimus sp. YZB2_4. The sequence goes on from JASANH010000913.1 coordinate 299,817, forward strand.
CAATCAAACCTTATAAGCAGGGCTGTGCGGGGCACAGCAGTGTTCCTCTGCGTGTCTCCACTAGAAGCACCTCCACGCGAGGGGGTCCTGTGAAAGCTGCGGCAGCGCCTCTGGTGAAATTACCAAAACTTGAGAAGCACAACTTCGGAGGCGATGTCACCGAATGGAAAGAATTTTGGGATTCTTTTGAAACGGCGGTTCACAACAATGCTACGGTAGCGGCGGTTGACAAGTTCAATTATTTGCGGTGGTTTTTGTTTGGGGAAGCTAAAACAGCGATCAGTGGTCTTGCTTTGAGCAATGAGAATTACGCTACAGCAGTTACGTTACTAAAGGAACGTTTTTAAAACGACTAGTTGATCATTCGCGCACATTAAGCGGCACCATCTTAATTTGGCATTGCCTTCGGAACAAACACACAGCATTCAGTCTATGGTTATCGCAGTGGAAAAGAATTTCCGTTCCTTCGAGAGACTAGGCCAAGCTGTGAATGACAAACTATGCTTTGTTTCCGTTATTCTAGCGAAGCTGCCCAGAGTATTCATCACTCGCCTGGAAGAAACTCGAGGAGCGGATCCATGGTCGGTAGCCACTCTCCACCAACGCATCCAGCAACTTCTGGCGGCCCGGGGGTGGCGGAACAGCACTACAAAACTTCAGCATCAGCTGCTCCCAAAGAGCGGACGGTGAAAAACGACAATATCAACAACGCAGGTGTAAAGGGGATTTAGAGAAATTGAAACGCGCATCATCACACGACAACGGGAGCTATGTTTTCTGGATCCAAACGGCCGGGCGGGGAACGAGAAGGTTCGGACAAGTGCGTCTACTGCAAAGGATCACATTGGTCTGATGAATGTAAAATGTACAGCACCATCGAGGCCCGGAAAAAACAACTCAAAGGTCGATGTTATATATGCATCCAAAGCAACCATGGGCGCAGAATGCAAGCTCAACAGAGCCTGTGCCTACTGCAAAAAACAGAGGAATCATCATCGAAGCTTATGTCCGCAAAAATTTTCCAACCAACAGACCAGGAGCGAAACAATCGATCCAGGTGAGGACACTGCTTTCACTTGTGCAGACGATTAATCGTATATACTATCGTGGTGTTAAACTATAGTGACAAGGTGTTAAATACCTGGCGTGCCTAGCTGGGCTTAAATCTGTTGCTGATATCACAGTTCAAACACCATCGCCGAGATAAATGGCCGGTGTTGTTGACGTTGCTTCTGATATCGTTACATAGTTAGCTACAGTATGGAGCTAAAACTGGCTGTGAAAAAATTGCACAATATGCAAACTGGTATGCATACTGTGCGAAGTACGCAATACGCATACACATTCGAGAGACTATGCGTACAGTATACGCCTACTTGTTCAAATCAAGTATTTTGACCACCCGTAGTCCTTAGAGCAATCAAACTTCCAAGCCAGCCCATATCCAAACCCGACGACATTTTTTCCGAAATTCATATGTGCCTAGAGCAACAACTAGAGATCGTTCAGTTGTAAATGTTAGTTTCTCTGAAAGCTGGAACTTTCCGACTCTGCCTTTCGATGGTCATTTTTTTGAAGCTTCATTTTCGAATAAATTATCATTCATAAAAAGTCACTGTTTCGGCCATTGCTCGCCAGGTACTGGTCGGATTTCGATAAAATTTGACACGATTGTATATCTGACCCATCTTTCGAAACCTGCAAGAAAACCTGCAATCTCGGTTCAATCATTTTTCAAGTTATCGACTATCGGGCTGATAGGATGGCTGATCTACTCGGCCACTGCTTAGCGCAACCACGGTTTAGGAAAAATGTCCGAGCAGAAGCTGCTTTTTCTGCATGAATATCAACAGGATGACTGATCCTGTCAACGAGCAGAGGACCATGCAATCCTGTGCTTGTGGTCTACATTGTGGGCTGACGTGAGAGTCTAAGTCTTGTTCTATGCGCAGTGGCGCTTAATCTTATTTTTACTAGGGAGTGCTCCTCTTGACTCGCGACAAGAGTAAATCACTTTGTGTCATGTGCCCTGTCATCCTTGAGTGTGTTATTACAGATATGATAAACTATAAGCAAGAACGTAAAGAAAGAGGAAGGGGGTAAAGATTTTTCAGTGTTCCTCGAAGCTTAGGCAAGTGACGATAAGCCATGCCATTTTACTAGCAGCGCTACAGCTTCGGTGTATTCAGGTTGCTCGAGTGAAACAGCATAACTAGTATGCTTGAGGAAGCCTCTAACCATTAGCAGTACACAAAGGCTTCAATACAGGCTTTGTGGCTTTGATGCTGACCTCTAAATGCGATGCATACAGGATACGTGCGATTTATTCTATGTACACTGTGTGCATTGCGCAGCATGTTGGGCCGCATCTTTTTTCCTTGTGGTCGAGTGAACCAGCCATCTTGAGCCCTGGCTCCACTTCGTGCATTGGCTGGTCTAAAAGTTTCAAATCTGTCACAGCAGACTTTTTTGAAAATAATTTATAATTTAGCTCAAGCTGCTTATAATGTGTTTATTGCGTACAAGCGAGTTTGCGTTTCGCCTGTTAGAATGCGAATGCGTACGCGTACGCGTATACGCACCCGAATTTCAATGCGTAATACGCAAACTTTGTGTATGCGCACTTTGTACGCAACCAAGTGTACTGAGGACACTGTTTATCTTCACAAAGTGTACTCACTGCCTGAACGACAAAAACCACTCGGTACACAGCAAACAAGAGAGGAAAAAATTCACTGCTCCAGACGTTTTGAGCGCTCATGAAACCCCCTGTGAGTTGCGTTATTTGTGGAAAAGATTTACTGAAACTGTTTTTTTTTAAGTTACAAATCACATATGAACGTATAAAAATCTGGAATTTCATGACGAACGTTGAGCAAATCTGCATAAATAGTTATATCTTGATCACAAAAGCACAACGTTGCTTCATTCATCCGACGCATCCGCACTTTTTTTCGCATTGCATGCGGCTGTACTTCATTGCTGTGTGGAGGTAAGACTACTAGTACGCAACAGCAGCATCGACTACAGACGTGGGCGTCGTATGGAGCAAGAACGCTCTTGGTGCTCATCACCAGACCATTCGCGGTTCTTGGGGCGAATAGTCTATATGTTTACCGATGGATACGACAGCTTGGATGATCAGAGCAGCCGCTTTGGCTTTTCTACCCTTCTTGACCCTTGCCACATGTCCCCACGGGCTCCCCGGCTACCGTGACCCCACAACGGGCAAAGGCTACTGCTACATCGTGTTAAGGTATCATGAGATCACTCAGATTCAGCATAATATGTGGCGAGAAGAGCCCCGCAGGAAAGACGCGGGGGACGTGGCTTACGGGGGAAAATACATTTGGGATATCGTTGACGAGTATCCAGACGCAGTTCGAATGTGCTCTATGATACCACGCATCCAACCTCAAAAGAAAAAACGTTTTCCTCCCACATGCGTGAAAGCAGGTTTCTGGAGTGCCTTTGACGCTAAAGATTGTCCATTTATGCAATGTTTCAAAAAGAAATGGTCGAGGGTGCCTGGACCCGACCTGCGACTGCGGATGCCAATGCCTGAAACTCCAGAACACGTCGAATGGATGATCAAACACCTGCTCGTCTATGAGTACCATGAAACGCATATGTACTTTACGGGGACGGGATATTTGGTAAAACTAATGAAGATTTTTTTAGTTGTGCCCTCTGCTGTCCCAGTTCCGTACGGGACTCCCTACCCGTTTTGCCTACAGCTGGCCGGCAGTCTTGATATGATAAGCGGGGCCGTGAGGTGACCAGCTCTTACGGCAGCCTCCCTGTGTGTGTCTCCACTGGGGACACCTCCATTTGAGGGCATTATGTGCCAGCACGAGCCTCGCAGGGCGAGAAGGGAGGAACCTCCCCACGTGCTGTTTCAGAACCAGTTTTCTGATTCTCTACTCATATTGTAGTGCTTCATCATTTCCTGCTAGGCAAGCGCCGAGTAAAAGAGTTATCAGCTAGGAGAGGTCCATGTTGAAAACCGATCGGCATAATTAAAGTAAAATAAACGTACTTACATATGAAAAAGGGTGTCTTTAATTTCAATCATTTTATTAAGAACATTTTAGTTAAATCTTCTTGATCATAGAAACCTTTCCCAACCATCAAATGGAACTCGACATGCTTATTCGATAATTCCCCAGTTCCTGGTGTGTAAGAAAACTCTGCTGAAAATATTTGACGGCCAGAAGCGGTCAGCTGCTAAAATCTACCGGGTTTTTCAAATTTGTGTGTGTAGTAAGGAGACAGAAAGTTGAGAAGCACTCGCAGGGTTCTTATGAACCCGCTGTTCAGGTTATGGTCTTTGTTTCCGTCTTCCAGCCTTCTGGTTCTGAATTTTTTTGCACAAAAGACCCAACGAAGGCGGGAATCTGTCCAAAAATTTGCATGACTTTGGCCGCTCACCTCTGCTGAGTAGTTGGCCAGACGAGCGAAATATTTTTCGCACAGTTTTTTTTGAACCAAAAGAAATTACAATCATAGGCTTTGGCAACTTCGAATAAGAATGGTTGCAAGATTCAGGTACTTGGTCTGTCTGTGGATTTGTAGGTGGGCGGACTCTTGAGACTTGTTCGTGCATCGCTGTGCTCGTAAAGGGTCCTCTGGTGTTGACTTTGGTCTCTACTGCGCCTTGTGTGTGAACTGTTTAAAGTCTTAATGCGGAAGAGTAGTTATTCGAATGAAGAAAAGTGGAGATTGTTCTCGTCAAGTGTTCACATCTAGAAGCTAAATTCTTTTTGAAGGAAAAACTGAATCATTCAGTTAACTGTATTTTTCGAGATCAAGTTAACTGTAACTGAAACTGATTCCATTCGGAGATTCAGTTAACTTAACTGAAACTGAAACTGAATCTTTTTTCCAGAACAGTATTAACGCTACCTCCCGGTCAGCAATGCTAGCCACAGCAATGCAGGACAAACGCAATAACCGACTCAAACACCGTGGCTCCAAGGTTGATGAGAATGGTTACTGCTGTCCACTCTGCTTTATCATCACTGCCCTTGACATTCAGTCCCGCGTTACAGCCAGGATCATTTGTTGCCCCTTCATTAATTTTTTCTGGCTTATTGCGTCTGGATGAATGTCTTTCTTGAAAGTGCTTAGCTATCGCTTACTTCTTCTGCCAGTACTAGTCGTTTTTATCCGAGACTCGATTTCATCGCTTACTATCTGAGATTGATTACTGCCCCCTCTCTTTCTCGTCATGGCTGCTGGCCTCAGGATTACATTTTTTACGTCACTGGCATGCCGAAGAAGGCGCTGAACAATGTGAGCATCGACTGAGGCGATCCTCAGCGTAGATCTGACTGATCTACCTCAAGATATGAGACAGTTTAAATTAGTGACGTCTTGGACACAGTACCCGAACAGGCTGAACAGTTTTCTCCTTGCCACTGTCTAAACGCCTCCAAAACCTCAGGAGAACTAAATTGCACCTAAAGCATTTCTCAATACCAATTAAAGAGAAAAACTGAATTCTTAAATATATGTAAGGAGTAAGGTAAACACTTTATTTTCAAGCAGTAAGTAAAAAAGAAAAGTTTGTTACTAATCCAGCTGATGCAGCAGTCGAATTGGGTCGAGCTGATCCATCCATCGTTTCAGCGGGTCGATCGATGCTGGGAGCAAGATATTTTCATAGTTGATTACTTTTTGCTGTTTAGGTCCACTAATGTGGGCGTCCATCATATAGTAAGGGGGGTCAAGGAAAAATGTAAAAGAGGTAGGAAGGGGGGGGGGGCAGTAGCAGAAACACGTTTTTCGGTAGACATTCTTAATCCATGGCCCTAAACTGATTTAGCCTAGTCAGTGTTCCGATTCGGGTGGGTTTGTCTGTCAACTGATGTTAGGATGCGACATGCATGCATGTGCTTCATAAAATAAGTCTAGTCTCTTTTATTAGTAATTTCTTTCAGAATGGGTTGAGCTGCTCGATAAACCTCGCTGGTAAGCCGCATTCAACACTGCATGAAGCTTCTTAGGAGCAAGTCTAACTGTGTGTAGTCGATCACACATTAGGCATTGATGATTATGACACGACGTGTGGGGGTCTGCCTCTAACGCTACTCTTCCAGTCACAGCGAGTGCATGACTCGTAGCCCAGTGAATCATTTTTCGTGCAATGAATCCGTTCAGGCTCAAAGTGCGCATATTCAGCGATGCAGTAGGAAGTGAGCATAAAAATGAATGGCAGGAAAGCCTGTAGAATAAAATTGACTATCAGTCAGAAGGCTCTCGGTAGTGACGCTCGGGTCTGCCTCAACCCAGAAAATAATCAGTGGTGAACATCTCTTGCCCATAGCCCGCAATGTCTTTCCAGAAAACCGTTTGTATTACAGCAGCCTGGCCGTTACCGTGGAAAAATGTAGCTCGGAATCAAAAAATCCACCAGCTACGATACACTACGCGAAAACGGTCCAGAACACCATGTAACCTATCTGAAGAACAAACCTGGCGAGTGCGGATACTACTTGTACAGGGGTTATCACACTAATAATGAAGCAGTCAACAGTGAGACAGAGGACTATTTGGGTGAAAATGAAACACGAAGAGGCCGTCGCACTGGCTTATATTGGGTCACGTGCAATCAAAGGCTGGAAGATGATTTAACTTACGACGCTTACGTCGGAAGACACATGGTCGGCTGCGAGTTCGACGAGCCCCAAGATTGTGTGCAGGAACTGATTAAGGACCAATGCAAATACTCGCACTTGCACGACTACTGCATGGTTTCTGGAAATTACAGGGTTGTCAAAAACCCAACAGTGCCCAGATATTCAAAACCTTGCCGCCAGAACTTCACTTACCGCACAAGCGACGTACCCTGCGAGAAACGCTACCATTCCATGTGCAAACAGGACTGCGTTTACGGTTGGACTGACGAGACCGAGTGCTTCGTAGAAGAGGGCGGGGAAAAATACAAGTGCACGGCCAGTGATGGCATAGGCATGGTCTGGCAAAGATTGAATGTCACCATCCGTGGAGCGTATGGGGGCGTGCCATGCCCGACTGAGACCCTGCGCCTCGGTGATTGCTTGTGCAAGGCTAGCCAGACAAATGTTGAAAAAATGATCATGATACCTCTGATTTTAACAGCTTTTCTAGCTTCTCACTAACTATCGAGGACGAGTGCCATAATCAACTTCTTGATGATTGATAATGTTTATTTCCTCAAATTTAAAATTAAAAAATCATCTTTTAACTTGTGCAGCAAATTAGAACTTTAAACCTTGAAATGTTCTGTAGATTGAGGTTTTTGATAATTTCATAATTCTTTCTGATTTCTGATAATTTCTGATTCGGTGACGTTCACTGGCAGAATCACCGAATCTCCTGGACGCAAATTTCGATGGTCTGGCATTAGCCAAATAATCAATGAGCCCTTGATAGCTTTCGGCGCGCACCTGCTCCTGATTTTTCCTCAAATACGACAGCCGTTTACATTCGACGCGAAACTATGCACAGACCAGATACTGTTTGAATAGTTTGCCCGCATGATGAATTGGATTAAAATTGACTCAGACTCCATTGGTCAGACTGAATGAGCCACGAACACTGATTCAACTTTAATGAAATTGCAAAAGAATTGGTCGTCGTACAGCTGCAAAATAAAGACACACGTAACAGATCGAACCAGAGTCGAGTCTATGCCACAAAGTTTGCCCGAGCACCTTCCCTGCAACGGCGTTTGGAGCATTGACACACCAATTAGAATCACAATGTGGAAACAGTAATGGAAAAACCATTGGATCGATGTGGCGACTGGTAGAACTGATTCGAACGCATCCACGCTCAAAAACTGGATGAACAGCCAAGTCGAGATCAGTAATTTGTCCGTCGCGACTATCGACTAGAAACATACATTCTTTGTTCGTGATGGGGTCGTTGTATCTGCGCAGATCGGCGTTGCGTGGATTGCGAATCAGTCGTAATTCATACTGTACGGTATCGGCGCTTTGTTGACGGACCACGGTTCGACTACCTTCAGCAGCAGCATGCAAATTTCTGTATTGTTTGACCTACGGATCGACACGGCGCATTTCTTGATCGACCGTGCGCATTATTCCTACTGTACGTTGCAATCTTGGTTCTGTCGAACATGCATTCGATATCGAATGGCGGCATCCGAGTCGTAAATGTCTGGCTCAAACAAAGCCGCATGCGCATAGCATAGAAAATGCAATTCATCTATAACCAGCATGCATATCAGTGATTCTAATCTAAGTGTTGTGCAAAGCTTAGCGTAGTATACATTGGAATAGACATCATACTGTATGTTTTGCTCAGCTTCCGCAACCCATTAATGAATAACCCATTTTTGACACTTTTGATAAACCTCACAGTTTCGGCTGCAATTAGCTGACATCAGTATAAATAAACTCATCTATGACCCATGGTAGTTTAGCTGGAATATTTAAACAGGACTCAGGTGAATTCGCTATACTTCCTCCAATGTTCCAAGTCCCCTATTAAAACGCACAATCCACTGTCGTCGTTTTTCGTAACTGAAAATTTGTAACTGCAAACTTCGTAACTGAAAATTCCGAGAAAATCGTCGAAAACCATTTTCCCACGTCAAAGAAATTATCGATTATCGATTATCGATCGGATTTGGAATCAAACAAAAAATTAAAACTGTCTTATAAAGCTCGAAATTCTTTATAATCTTTACGTTGACCACAGTGCGCCTTAAAGCTGTGAATTTCGAAATAATCCACTAAACGTTTTGCTGTGTTAAAGGAGTCCGGACGTTTGGCTTTTAGTATTATAAGATTAGAAGAAAATGCGGTTATTTTTTTTGAGATTTCGTTTTAGCTATAAATTTCTTTGTCCTTTTTTTTTAATTAACTGGTTCTTTCCTCGTTATCTTGAAAAATTAAATTTGAAAAATGATTAAAAGTGATCGAATTTTGAATATTTTCAAAATATCGGGTACCATAAAGAATGACGCTAACAGAAATGGCTAGTTTTCTACGGGAGCAGCCGCGTTGTAAACTTTATACTAACACTGGAAGATGGAGCATCCGATCCTACATCAGGCAGTGCACTCACAAGTCAGTGTCCATAATATTGAACAGTTGTCAGAGCAACAAATGAAAAGTCAAGACCTCAGAAATTCGGTTACACTGCTGGTCATTTTAGGTAAAGTTACAGTCAATCTTTCCGTTTAAATGGAATATTTAATAATTTTATCCAATTTTATTTATTATCCAATCTGAGCTATTTATCCTAAGCTAAGCTAATGCTCAAAAGCAACTCTCAGGGCTGAATTATAGCTTGTCATGAAACGAGCTCGTTTGATTATCGTAAAAAAAGTTGTAAATTGGTACTCTCGATTGTATCGCGTGTTAAAAACGAATGGTGAACATAATGGCAAGTAAAATAGGTCAAACTGACTCAGAATCGAATGCTGAGCTTAATGGTATCAAATTTACAGCAATTACTTGCAGACTAAGGCTGGTAGAAGACGAAACATAAGACGGTCATTCTTCATAGCGCACTCGATATAGATGATGATGCTTTATGTAAGATATGATAAAGGACTGACCCAGGACAACACCCTTTCCCTAAATTAGGAAAGTGGTGTCGAGTGTGCACAGTGGAAACAGTGGATGATTAGAACGCGCAGACCTACATGTCATAAAACCTACAGCAGAGCACTCATCGTCAGAGCTGCTCAGAGTTGCTCATTTAGTGACAAGAACAGTTCCTCCTTGGTGGGGAGCTGCTCGGAGCTGCTCATTTAATGGCAAAAGGAATAGTGAAGCCGCCTAAAGAAAAAAAAAGGAAATGCCCTGACTGGATTTGTAGGAAAATGGCATAGCGTATGCTCTCACATTCGCCACTCACCTGATAAAATGGGAAGGGCGTCGCTCAAGGGGAAGGACTCCTGCTACAAAATGAGCAGGTCCGAGCTGCTCCACACAAAGGAGAAAAACTTTCCCTTCAAACATCATATTCGAGTATCAGCAAAAAATTCAAGAAATGAAACTGGGAAAGGTAGAAGATGTGGTTTGATGCGCCTTCAGAGAAGGTCAGTCCAGGCTGACAGAAGGTGATCAAGAAAGATCCTGCCTGGCTGTGGTTGGTCACATGTACTCGCGTTTTTAGTGTTTTCAAGTAAGGCATAACAACTATCCTCATTTATGTCACCAGCCATTTTAGTTTTATAGTATCGTTTTATTTTTCAAGTATAACTGTCATCTTATTCTTGTGCAGAGCTTTCAAAATGTTATAAAAGTGTTGAGTCCCACGCTTTAAATTTCCTGCCATTTTCAAACTCAACATGGGTTTATCGTTTATATATACAGTATATTGAGATTATTCCCAAAAAAGTCTGTTATGACAGACTCAAAACTTTTAGACCAGCCAATGCACACAGTGGAACCGGGGCTTAGGATAGCTGGTCTACTCGGCCACAAAAAAAGAGAGGTGGCCCGACATACTGCTCACTGCACAGTGTATGCCGATTGCAGAATCAAATCTAACATGCTTCTGTGCTGTGTACTGCTGCTGCTCAGACAGGCTCCCCGAAGGCAGCTGCGCTGCTCCACACGAGCAACCTGAATATGCTAAAGCTGTAGCATTACGAGTAAAGTGATATGGCTTATTGTTACATGCCCAAAACCTCGAGTGACACTCTCGACAAACTTTCCTTCCCTTCTTCCAGCTTCATGTTCATGCTCGTGATTTATCATATCAGTTATGACATGCTCGAGGATAAAGAGACACATGGCACAAAATGATTAACCTAGCCGCGGCTTCAGACTAGCCAACTAGTAGATTACGAGCTCAGAATTGCATGATCCTTTGCTTGCTGCCAAGATCAGCCGTGTTTGCGTTTCGCAGTGGCCGAGTAGACCAGCCATCCTAAGACCGGGTTCCACTCTGTGCATTGGCTGGTCTAAAAGTTTCGAGTCTGTCATAACAGACTTTTTTGGAAATAATAAGACCGTTTTTCGTTTTTTGCTACAAACTAGTTTGGCCCAAAACACTTGTTCCTACAACTGAGAGAACTGGGTGACTTGACTCCTTCTTCCAAACTTCTGAGAAACAGAATCGTAAGATGGAAGGTGAACCCGCGCCCATGCCATATTTCATACGTGAAGACCGCCTACAGATCGACCTGTTCATAGTCAGAAACTCTCACCGCACGTGTCTGCTCGTTAAATGCGCAGATTTTTTGAATATGTACTTAGATATAACGTTACAGGCGGCAGAAAAAACAACAAAAGTACTTCTTCAATGCCTCTATCAAACCCGATACCATCTTTAAGTTGAAAAAAAGTCCATTTGTACGACTGCTCATATTCCTTGTCCGCAAAACATGCTCTATGGCAAAAAAATATGCTGACATTGGTGACATTACGAGTCTGACATCACGAGAAGGGAAGCAGACGCAGGGAACACATGGAACTAACAGTGACGTTATATCAGAGCTGAAGCCAGCCTAAGGCGAATTAGCTCATTCTCAGGGTGGTCTTGACTTCTCTATCCTCAGCGCATTTCATCAAAAGCTGAAACAGAACCCTCAGGATCCCCAAGTTCTATCAGGTTATTACTAGCTTTAATTTTCGTCAACAATATTATTTCACATCAAATAAAACATGTGATGCTCATCGAAACCCCTGTCCACGTCATTTATATTCGTTCACATATTCTCAATTTATTATCGGGAAATTTACTGGCGCACACCAAACCCATTTTCGTGAGAGCGCGCTAAGCCTAGGCATTCGATGCCGCTGCGCCTCAACCCGTTCAGTTGATGTTTCTGAACACCGCGCCGAAACCGAAAAAACAGAAACTCAAGCAAGAGCTTCTTTTGATAGTCGACAGCTTTAGAATGACTGATCTGAGAAAGTTGATTTTTCGCAAGCTTTGCAAGATAGGTCAGACCTGCAACCATGTCGATTTTTATCGAAATCCGTGTAGTATTTGACAAGCAACGGATTAAAAACGGTCAAACAAAATGACTAGGCCTTTTCTAAGAATACTGTAACTCTTTAGAAAAAAATGCTTTTGAAAAATCTGTGCAAAAAGGCAGATTCTAAATGTTTTAAGTTTTCAGAAAAACTAACTTTCACTGCTGTACGATGTCCGGTTGTTGATCTAGGTTGATCTTTATCCTCCTCCTCCTCCTCCTCCATGGGATAATACCTCCTCAATGCTTGACAGCTGATCCGTGTACACTTTCGCAGCAGATCAAACCGACGCTTGATCCAGCTTCGCGATTACCACGCAAGGCAATATTTTGAATGATACAAACCTCACAATACAGCGATCGCATGACTCTTTCCTGCCTTTCTATGCCTTCGCCTATACTGACATTTGCTCTGCAATTTTCTAAAAATCTGACCATTGGCTATCCAGCGAAGTGATCATACCGGAAACTACATTTTTTGTTCAGCCTCTGGAGCTCTTTTTAGGAAGAATTCACTCAATGCCTACCAACTCATCTCCCTGATTTTGACATGAGCAGCGCTTCGACTGTTCTGACATGATCTTCGACTTCATCGTTGCTTCCATCACACACACTCTGATGTGCCATTTCCTCACCACGCTAGTTGTATTGATGAAGATTGGGATTAGGCCGAAACGTTTACTCATGGTCTCGCTCCAAGTATGTTCTCCCGTGTGATGTATAGTGTATAGTATGTTCTCCCGTGTGATGTGTGTACTGTATAGTCCACTGCCCTGTTGACCTAAAGCAAGTGTCTGCTTGCTCGTTAGCGCAACCGTAGTAGAGCGCAACCGAAGGAAAATTACTTTATTAAATCAAAATGCGGAGGCTGATGATACCGAACATCAGATCGATGGGACACTGATTTTGTATATGATTTCTATGTTTCCTTCGTCTCACTTCCATATCGAGGCTCAGTGACATTGGACAAGGGTCCTTCATTGCTGTCTTCATAGAGGTTATTGTTGGCAGCATTACGTGGTCTGCTCAGAGCACCTTGTGCAGGCCTGCCTGAATTCACCTTGCCTTGATTTGAGTCGCTGGTGATCACATTGACAAGGTTGACATTCTGTTCTGGCCTATTTGGGACTTGTGGCTTTACTGGCCGAGCAGGGGTGATGCCGGCGCCTTGATCAGGCTTGGTTGGATTGATTATTCCTTGGCACATTTTGTTTGGTCGTCCTTTGTGACATATCGGTGGGATGCAGCCGGCGAGAATCGGCTTGCCTGTTGTCTCTGTTGTGTCAAATTCGGGGGTGATTACTGGTTCTGGCTTCGGGTCAACAGGTGGCTTAATTGCGTTTCCTCCATAAATGACTTGTATTTGGCAAATGCAGCCTAGCCCTTTCCGACGGGCTTTGCTGGGCTGGCAAGCTCCATTACCGTTAATGATTTCCATTGAGCACACGCAAACTTCTGGTTTCTCGCTGGGAAAGCGACCACCATTTCCAGGCTTTGCAAGATTCGCGTTGCTACTTTGTCCTGGCTTTTCTCGATTGGGCTTGCCTGGACGTCCTGCAGTTTTGTTCTTGCTTCCTTGTTCTGGTCTACCTGGCTTACGATTAGAGCTGCCGCAGCCCTGTTTACTAAATTTTTCCTGGCGGCATGGCTTGCCTGGCTTGCACGTTTGGTCTTGCTTGCCTTCGAGTTTATTGTTTTGAAGACCCTCGATTCCGGGCATGACTTTTGGTTCCACAGGTCCTGCTTCAGCTGTTGGCTCAATTGTGACTCCGCCACTGACGACTTTAATTTCACAAATGCAACCTGGGGCATTCCGGAGGATTTGACCCTGCCGGCAGACACCATTGGTGTTAAAGATTTGCACTGCGCACACGCAAGTTCTGGCAGCATCTTTGTCTGGAAAAAGATCACCGCCATTTGGTCTAGGCTTTCTTCCTCTTTGTTCAAAAGAAGGTTTCGCCCAAATTTTGACGATAGCCAAAGTAAGGAGCACAAATATCAACTTCATCGTTTCGTTTCGTTTTTTCGCTCGCTTGCACTCGTTCGAATTGCTTGACGCTTCAGATCTCTTGCCCTCGTTTTATAGTAGCTGAACTGCTCATCTGCATTCGTTTGCACTAGAAACGGATCTACTGCTGCTCTAACACACGCAGACAAATCTGCATATTCTCATTGATTTTCATCAGCAGAAAGAAAACAAAGACCTGCCCCCTCCCCCCCCCCCCCCCCCGGATAAAGACCCCTCTCACCCCATATTCTCCTTTTTTGCAGTTTTTTCCTTTTCTTTCCCATTGCAGGCATCCTTTTTTAATCCTGAGCAAGCTCATTGGTTTCCTCTTAGTGAAATTCAATAGCAGGGTACTCTGTATCCTCTTTAGTTATCTGCAAAATTTATGAATCATACTCATAGCTTTATGGATCAGATTCAGCACATTCATGGTTTGTCATTGAGGACAACTGAAGTTACACTTCTGAAAGCATAACTGGTCTATTCTTGGCTGCTGTAACTGAGTATTAATTGAATTTTTGGAGTGCTCAACCTTGAATGTGCGCAATGGAGCGCACATTTATGAAGAAGAATTTCATGAAGAAGATGGTCCTACTCCATTCCTCACTGCTGTCATTCGTGGCGAGTAAATGGATTTTTCTGTGCAGATTTGTTGTTCCGATACGAGCAGTGTATGTATAGCTCATCCTCACTGGCTTAACTCGTCAGGAAACAGTCTAAAGCTCCAATGGGCGTCATCCGGAATAATGTCTACAGAGCTCGATGAGCTTTGAATTTCTACTATGGCCACTTCAGCGCCAGCTATATTCGGACAATTGAAATAGTCGGCCGCAATTTTTTGAACAGAAGTCGATGCCACGAGATACGTTTGAAAAGGACGTCTCTTGTCATCACTATGTAACCAGTCGTAGGTAACCTTTTTCCAGTTAATATTTTCAGCTGCAATCGACAAGGCTGAATGTATCGGATCTTTTGTCTCCTTGAATATGACGCCTTTTCATACACGCGTGTACTGCCTCTAAGCCTGCATGCTAGGTATGCAATTTATGTACTATTAAACACTTGACAGCTCCAGAACCAGAGAGAACAAAAAATCAGTTTTTTTACAACTTTGTCATCAGCGCTTGAAAAATTAATGAGCGGCAGCAGATCTGACGTAATGTGCTGTACGTACTGTACATGGTCATGCGAGACAGATGTGCTGTAAAGAGTCAGAACCAGAGACCGCAGCTGTAAACTCCACCACCTAGAGTCAGAAAAGAGGATATACGAGTATAAAAGTGTGCTCATACTGTAAGTATAAGGCACCTGTATTTTCTCAGATTCATTTGTCAGTTGGCTTAAGATAAGAAATATTGAAAATGCACAGTTTTTCGTTCTCATGCAGATGGAGCAAAGGTTTGTCAATGATATCACTGACGTAAGCCTCGATCGCACATTCCCGCTGCAAGAAGAAGTCGGGCTGGTAAACTGGATTCGGCGCATAGCTTGCTAGCTCATATTGTAATTATAGGACATGTTCGACGTGACTAAATTTTTCTAGGGATTTTTGTTGGAATCAGTTTCTTTCCATTGGTTAAGTCAGCAATGGAAGGTTCTTAATGAGACGGCCAACGTCTCCCGTCACTGGGCACTCACTGGAAAAGACTGGTCAAAAGCGAGCGAAGTCAATCAAACAAGGTTCTGGCGTTACAATTAAGCGAGGCTGCTGGCAGAACTATCAGCTCTCAAACTGTTCATTGTCGCCTGCTTACCATGGGGCTAAAAAGCTACACTCCAAAAAAGAGGCCATTTTGTAATCGATAACAAATAAAATCACGGCTAGGTTGAACCCGTCCAATGCGACTTTGGACGTGTGAACAGTGGGCCTAGGAGATTTGCCGTGACGAATCGCATTTTGAAGTTATCAATCGCAAGAATAAACAATAGGTCCGCCAATTTCAGCATGAGAAAGACTGCAATTCAATTACCAAAATCGAATGCAGAGTGGGGGTGGCTCAGTCAGCGTGTGGGGATGCTTTGCTGCATCTGGTCCCGGACCAATTTTGTTCTACAATGGTCGCCTGAATGCTGCTCGATACACCAACATCCTCAGCACCGTCCTGCCTCAGTTTATCAAAGATCAATTCGGCGATCAAGACGATAGTTGCTACCTTTAACAAGACAAGGCTTCGTCACGCAGCAAGATCGTCCATGAAATTTCCTATGACCGCACATCCGCGTATTGCCATGGCCCTTGACGTCGGCAGATCTCATCGTCAATCCGATCAAAATTGTCTGGTCCGTCATCGACAAAGAGCTTTTGAAATGAAAATTGGTTAAGTGTCAGAAATGAAAGAAGCCGTTAAAAAGATTTAGTAAGATATATCAAGCCAGACGTCCCAGCCAGGCGAGAGCATCGATTTCTCTCTACTACTCGCCATGGCCTGCCGGCAGAGGGTTGCACTACGGAAAAAATATGACATGACATGAAATGAGGTCTGCTTCAAGTTGTCTTGTTCTGTTCATGAACGTGTGCAGTGCTCAAACTGAAAGGTCGCAGTAGCTCCTGATATTGATCGATAAAGTATTTTGTTTGTGTCCGATGTCTGATGTTATGCGCTAGCAAGTGACGCGCCAAATCCAGTTTACCAGCCCGATATCTTCCTGCAGCAGGAATATGCGATCGAAGCTTTAGTGTATTACTGACAAGGCCGGGCTTTATGTGAATTAAAACCCCGGACCCTGCATCTTTAATAAATATGATCGTGAGCAAGCTGTGAAAAGAAGCTCAATCCTGCATGGATCCTTTAATTATGAGCACCCATTTAAATAATGGAGCTGCGAGCGCCAGAGAACATCCCCAAGTCTTTTATAACCATCCGCTCGTAAATTCAAGATTAAAATGCTCTCCCATAAGCATACTCATACTTTGTCCTAGCTAGACCAGTTTTGAACAAATCAGAATGTTGCAAGAAGTTACCGTCCCTCAACTTGGCATAATCCTGCAGTGGTCCTAGGGCCATGTTGGGAACGTTGAACTGTGGAGTACGATAATTAAAAAATGATTCATGCGTAAGTATGTGCACTGTTTCATGCAGCAAGGATACCGCCAGGCGTTTTTTCATCTGACTTGGTATTGCGCAATATGTGATGCGGCCGTGCGTCGGTCGTAGCGTTGTCAGGTCCCACATACACGTCTCCGCGTGCGCAATCGGATCAAAATCGCAGCTGCTAATTTCACCGAACTTTGCAGAACGAACAAATATGACCACGTGGGGTCTCCTAGCATTCGCCATTCGCACGACGTGACTTGGTCCATCAGTGTCAGCGCCATCTTCGTTAATCGTGTAGGTGCTGTTGACGGTACATGGGAAGAGATAGTCTTTCGGAACTTCCCAGTGGCTGCATATGACAGGAAAGTCGCAATCAATACCCGGACGATTCCATTCTCTCGGATACCTGACATCGTCCAATGGCATGGCCCTTATAACCTTACTCAATCTATCATTAACTTCTTTAAATGCTTCACGCAACGCCTCTTCGTTCGCTCGATTCGAATTTGGTGACATGACGCAATGCACACGAAGCGGTGTCCATTCTTGGCGAGACTGTTGCGCAGTGGCAGATGACTGGGACGGCTAATCAATTCGATGGAACGTTTTGTTATTGAATCTCACGCCGCCACAACGGTTTTGATTCTCTGATTGATCAAAAGGAGGAGTTGTTGGTAAGTTGTCAATGGAAGGCGGAATTTCTGATTTTCTTTGCCCCATGTTATGGAAAAATATTATTGTATAAATAATCCACATTTTATACCCCTTTCCAAAAGGTATATAGTGAATTGTACAGATCTTGCTAGCAGTAGGCTCGGTGATACGCATCTTTAGTGTTGGAACTATTCAAGGCGACGTATCTTCTCTGGAGCATGGAGTATATTCCATTAGCGCACAGAGTGCGCAATTTATTTTGCACACTACATAATGTTATCAGCTGGCATCTTTCGGCTCATAACACGGGTGCACCTTGGTGTTAATACTGTAGGTACAATATCGAATGCCTACTTTTCATTTAGGCAGTTTTTCATAAACTATGCTAAAATATTTTTTTACTGATCAGCTGGAAAAAAAAGTAAGCTCAGCCAAAAATGTGAGCTGGGATCGACTCTCACATGGCCAATCCTGCAAGGTTATTTCACATCTGGCGATGATTTACAGACAATATACAGCATTTTACTCTTGATAGAAGGTGTGAGAAGAATGCGGCACAAGCCGAGAATTCGTAGCCGACAATTTGTGAGATATTAAAAGTGATCGGATATCGATGCAGTGTATCAGCGGGGTCGTCGACGGGGTATATATATGGGCGGGCCACGATTTTATATGCTCAGTGTCGGGTTTGTATGGAGGAAATTGAAACGATGATCAGATTTAAAAATATAATATTGACTGTGTGTTCAAATTGTGGAGAGAGATAGGATGTGGAGGGTGTGTTAGGCGTAGTTATCACGATCCGCATACCAAGCATGTGATCAAATTATGAGTGGCCTAGCGTTGAAACAGTTAACTGAGACTGAATCTCTTCGCCAAAACTGAATTTAACTATCACTGAATCTTTTTAGAAACAGTTACAATTAGTTTTCAAATAACTGATTGTGAGTTTTTGACATGAGATCTGTTTCCGGCTGTTCTTGCAAAGTCCAAAAGAAACGGAAAGCAGCAAAGACGATTGCTAGCGATTCCTATTGATCACGAGCTAGGGGCTATTCTGTCATCCTATAAAAAGCTCTAAGTGGCTGTAAATGTAATGAATGAATCCGTTTGAATTTTTTGGTCCAAGCGTATGTAGATAATTGTCACATCTTTACATACAATATTGCAGTGGTCGATAAGCTCCTGCTAAGTTAGCGCGGTGAAAGAGTTTTCTGAGCGAGCGCCATGTTAAAAAGGATTCAGCATTACGAAACTATAAAAAAGAGGGTTTCTATAGCTTCAATTATTTCACTGGAAAACATGTTAAAGTTGCATCTCCTTGACCAGAGGGCCAGGGTCGACCGTATCACCGTATCGGCCGTACCGTACCGCCGTACTGGGGAGAGGGGGTGGTGGTACAGTACGGGTACGGCAATGAAAATAGACTGGTACGGCCGTACCGGGTTTTGTAATATTTTTTGTGTAATTCAACGCTTGGGTACATTGTTTCCTTCGCTTTAAAGCGGCCAATTTTTACGAAGAGAAAATGGATTTACCAGGCTGTTGATTATTGATATTGATATTGATTATTGATATTGATATATATATATATATACTGTATATATATATATATATATATATATATATTTATGTATCCAAATGTATGAGAAAAATTTGTGTTTGAATATGTGTGTATATATGTATACATTCATATTTTTTATTCCCTTCCATCTTGTTATTGTAATTTCTCACACCTACGTCGCAATCATATTACACCGCAACAGAAAGGGTTTGTGGTGATTGTGTCAAGTTGTTTCAATGTCACGACAAATTGCAACGGCATCAAAGTTATCATTGGGGGCAAGGCAATATTTATTACCACTATTCCAGTGGGTGCTATGAAGCAACAACGACCATTTTCGATATATTGCTAGATTTTAGTATTGTGGTGAAGAAGGACAAGTGAATGTGCCATTCGTTTGCCACAGGGGACTGTGGGGCTATTTTGGAACAAATGCAACCGACTATCCGAAGAAATCGAATGGATGAAGATATGTAAAGCAGACTCAATGAAAAAATATGGGAGTGGAGTGTTTGTAGTTAGACTTGGATGTTCCTAGCCCTCATTACTAATCACAACGCACTCAATGATGCTTACCGAGGGTACGCTGATATTGCGCGAATCTTTGCGTGCGGCGAGAACTAGCGATCCAAGCCATCGATTCCGCAGAACGAAACAAACGCAATGAATAAATGATGTTTTACTAGGAAGCGTTATTCGAGAAAAAGACACAGTGACTGACATGCTCAAGGCTCGTCTTTATATACCTTTCCTAATACATAGGCATATAGTGAGACTAGTTGGTAATTGGTGCTATTTCTTAAAACTAAAATGAAGTCTCAAGTCAAAATGCAAAACAGGATAATGCACGTGCCTATGCCTAATCAGTCGTCATGTAAATCTACAGAGTAAAATCCAGTCAAGGTCCAGAGAGTCTGATGGCAGAATCACAGATGGAACGTATCTATTCCTAATGAGCTTGCTTGATCCTTACATGAGAAGAAATTCGCACTCTAATTTCCGTGGCAAATTCAGAAAGTCATATCACACACGCCAGGAATTATAGCGGAAGCGCCCTTGCTTGTCATTTCCTCTTCCATGTTTCTGGTTGATATCGTTCTGTCTTGGTTGGATTCAACCGTGGACCATTGCCTTGACTCCCCGTCTCCACACAAAATGCCGAAACCCACATGGTGGATTAACATGGGCAGGAACTTGGCATCTTTATTCTCATAAACAGTCAACTGCAAAAGGGACATTGCAAATTACCGCCTGTGCTCAAGTGCAGTTATTATAATTATTTTCCCTTCCCTTTCGATGGCTTCTTATTACCACGGTCTGGGCGGCCCAGTGTGATCGGTGGTTCCACGGGACTATCGGATTCATGGCCGCCTCCTGGGATGATACACTCGGGTCTTGCTGGAATGATGTTCGCATCAGGCGCTATGGAGTCTGGTTTCGGCGTATCAGGTCTATTGTCTCCTTGCACTGGTTTGATTGGTTTGCTTGGTTTGCTTGGTTTGCTTGGTTGCCCTGGTCTGTTACCACCTGGGTTCACAGAGTTGCTTATGCTGCTGCTGACATCCATATTGCCAGTGCCTCCTACATTATTGCTGATTCCACTGCTGATGTGGATGCTGCCTTGTCGTCCATGTTTGCCAGAACTGACGTGGTCGATAATATGCGATACGCCTGGTGAGCCTTCTTGGATGATCGTGGTGTGGTACAGAGGCTCGACGTTATCATGGACCTGTGCCGTCTCTTCCCCGCTGGTTTCCTTGACCATATCACTAATCGCAACCAGAAAAAAGAAAACAACCATAAATTTCATTTTCGTTTTTCGTTTGACTTGCCCTTCTGCAGTCGTCGTCGTCGTCGTCAAAATTGTTGGCCAGAGCTGTTTTTAGGGTTTTATACTGCAGCGTGCTAAATCATTATTCAATGCTCTGACGAAGATCAAAAACGGATCTTGCCTGATAAAACATGAAGTCATCGAAAATTCGAGATTGTGAGGGTTTTATTTGCTCGGTCTTTTCACCAGCTGTGCTACTGTACAATGATGAAGGCGGGGAAATCTCAGAATTGCTATGACATGAATTCATCACGAGCAAAGCTGCCCATGTGCAGCATGTAGGTTTGAAAGTTTGATCATGCCAAGAAGGCTTCTGCAATATAACAAAAATCGATTTTGAAAGATTCACAGAGATTACAAGAGTCAGATCTGCCACGAAAACTTTTGGCTGAAGAAGCCAAAACAAATACCCGCACAGCCAAAATTTTTTATTCCCGCTTTTTGTTTTCGACAAAACGCTGATTATCGTCGGCCTTGTTCAAGTCAAGGTCTGTCAAGGTAAGCTGGAGGTCTGCCTTTCACCCCCGATGCGTAGTCACGGGCGAATTCGACTGGTGGTGATACATCAATTTGTGTGTAATATGTCCCTTCACCCTCGAGTAGGCATAAGCGTTTGGTGATACGGTAAAACATGAACCTGTGCATGAACATTGTAACCTCATTCAACCTTGTTTACTTTTCGGTGTGTTCGCGCACAAATTTATACAGAATTGGTCTTCGAGAGACTTTATGCAATAAAACTTTGAGTATTTGTACGCCAACGTAAGGATAAAACTAGGGCATGATGCCACAGTGCCTCCCTGCACCGCATTGTGATCATGTCATAGGTCACAATGCGGTGAAGGTAGACCGCGCAAATCGCCAGTCTCATAACAATCACATCACCTCGAACTATGCCTTGCCCAGGTGTAAGGTGGCCCTCGCCAGACAGCTCATTCACCTTTGTACGGGTTATTTTTGCTCATGATCATAATTAACCACCTCACTCAGCAAGCACAGATTTACGCTCTTGAGAGTGTACAGCTGTGAGCATCACTTATGGAATGATTTATCCAGCCGCAAATCGAGAAGTTTTTGGTGCGCACCTGCCACGTTGCCACCTATCCACCAGCCACAGGCCATGCCAAGCAGTGTTTCCAGTTATAACTGCGGGCTATAGTTTCTGGCGGGTTTTACAGTATGATAATCGTGCACATCACTTGTGAACCTTGTGTTTCATGATCTACAGGTACAGCACGAGTGAATACGCCTCAGTCTTTGATTATGAACAGAGTATGACATGGCGCTAACTGACAAAACTTCGCTGGTTTTCCAGAAAAAATGAACATGAACAGCTGTCTTTCTAGCCATTGGTGTGGCACCTGGCCTGATCAATCCAGATGGCAAATGTGATGACGATCAATAGTGACATGTGTCATCAATCCTGCCCGTCAATATGACGTTACAGAAACTGCATTATGCAAACCTTGGTGCTCAGTTCTGCGTGGTTTTACTTGGAAGTCATAAATTTTTCAACTACTTTATTAATACCAACTAAATATGCAGAGTGCGTTTTCCATTGCTAGAATCATCAGATATCTTTTCTAACCTTTGATCTTATTTGGTCTTTTATTGGGGCGGCCTTGACTTTTGCTTGGTTGTTCTGGACTATCAGGCACATTGCCATTCTCGTTTCCTTGTCCATTGGTGGCACCAACGTTAACGTTGTTGGTGATGCTGTTATCAATGGTGACAGCACGGCGGCCACGGGATGGTTTTGGCCTGGTGTTTTTTCCCCCTTGGTTCTTGCTTGGTTGCTCAGGATATTCAGGTTGGTTGCCATTCTGACCTTCTTGAGCTCCGCTAGTCACAGTGTTGCTGATGCTGTTACTGATGCTTACATCACGGCGTCCACGGGATGGCTTAGGTCTGTTCTTTGCTCCCTGCTTGCTAGGCTCCTCAGGGTTCTCAGGCTGGCCTCCACTTGATTCCTGTCCACCATTGCCACCAGTGCTGACTGTGTTGCTGATGCTGTTATTAATGCTCACAGCGCGGCGTCCTCGAGATGGTTTGCCACTTTGGCTCTTGCTTGGCTGGCTGGGGGATTGAGGCTGGGCATTTTCATTGACAGTGTTGGTGATGCTGTTGCTGATGCTCACGTCACGGCGGCCACGGGATGGTTTTGGCCTGGTGTTTTTTCCCCCTTGGTTCTTGCTTGGTTGCTCAGGATATTCAGGTTGGTTGCCATTCTGACCTTCTTGAGCTCCGCTATTCACAGTGTTGCTAATGTTGTTACTGATGCTTACATCACGGCGTCCACGGGATGGCTTAGGTCTGTTCTTTGCTCCCTGCTTGCTAGGCTCCTCAGGGTTCTCAGGCTGGCCTCCACTCGATTCCTGTCCACCAGTGCTGACTGTGTTGCTGATGCTGTTGTTGATGCTCACAGCGCGGCGTCCTCGAGAAGGCTTGGTGTTCTTGCTTCCTTTGCGTCCTTCAGGATCCGCCACTTCATTTCCATTGCCCTGTCCAGTTTGAACGTTATTGCTGATATTGTTATCAATGTTGACATTGCCATTGCCATTGTGGTTCACATTGTTGCTCACATTGTTTCCGATGCTGATACTTCGTTTTTCTTGGCCAGTTTGAGCCTCCTCTTCGTGCACTGGTACTGATCGAGCCATAGCGCTGATAACAGCAACACCCGAGAATAAAATAAGGAACTTCATTTTCGTTTTTTCGCTTTGTCGTTCGCACTTCTGCACTCGTCTTCGAATTGATGCTGGACTTGAGCGGCAGCCTGGTTTTATACCTGGTTATGCTTATTTTTTATTCACTCATTTCATTCCCAAAAAACGGATCTAGATGGCTGCTCCAACATCACACGCCTTCGTCGGGTCCTGAACATTATTGACTCAAGTACAAGGTGGCTTTGGACTGGCACCACGCATCCGCCACCTACTGATAGAAATAAGGGATTGCATATGTTTCCGGCATCAAAAAGTTTCAAGGATGCGCAGGTGTTGGATCGCTTTAGGTTAACCGCTCAACACGTCGGCGTTTTATCGTCATCAGTCACAATAGGAGTGCTACAACAGAATATACCTACTGTACGAGTGCATTTTAGGGTCATGACCTGATGTAAATGGAGAGAAAGCGAAAGCTCGATCGCTTAGGTCAGCATTCATGCAATGTGCAGTAGCTTTGAGGCGATAGATGAAGGATTTGGGAGCACCTCTGCTGTCATTACAGAGACGATGTCGTTTCCATGCCTCATGTTGCCAAGTGAAGAACAAACCATAGATTTGCACGAAGCTTCAATCGCAAGGAGTGTTTTGACGCAACACAACGCAGCAGTAGATACTGTAGTCGATACAATGATTTTGTGCACAATGCATTGCATATGGAGCGTTTCATGGTGAGTACATGCTTGTTGTATGGCAGGTTTTTGTAGGTTCACGGGCTGTTTGGCAACGACGGGAACTTACGAAATATACTGTACGTTGGCTACAGCAAAGTTCCTGCAGCCTACTTCAAGCGAGTATATTGAAGCGGTGTAAAGTGCAGTCAAGTGCAGTATACGAGGCAGTATAAAGGACAGTGTGTCAGCTTCCTCGTCATTCTAACGTTACGTATCCACGACATGGGTTTCTGTATTTTGTATAGTGCTCTCTCTCATGCTCTTGTCTTTCGGCAATAAGTAACTTGAGAAAGAGAGATCACAAGTTAGTGTTTCCAAATTGAAAGTGGTAATGAAGGAGAACTGATGATCAGACATCCGCTTACTAATCCATGGAAAATCTGTTGCAGATGGAAAAAGAAGATGTTACCAGCTACTAACCACAACGCATGTTACGCTGCAACGTGAAACGCGTGCATTCGCGAGGAAATGCGTCCCTTCCCCCGATCGTTTTGGCGTTTGGTCATGGTAATAAAACATGAACATGCATCTGGGAATCTTCTGCCCTGACGTTCACAGCCGCTTGCTTCAAGCCAGTGGGAAAAAGCTTTACACACACTGCTTGAATCGGAGCGACAGATCTGCACAGAAAAAACCATTTACTCGCTACAAATGACAGCAGTAGGGAATAAAGCAGGACTATCTTCTTGCTTTAATGTTGAGAGAGCATTTTCCCAGAATTGTTGCCGAATTCCATATCCACGCTCACGGCGGCCTTCTTCAGTGGCGAAACCCGCTAAAGTAGCCGGGCAAATATTTATTTAGGCTTGAACCACCTGGGGGCTTTACTAAAATCGATCGATTCATGTCCTTCTCTTTGCGTCCTTGACTAGGTCGGCTCGAGCTTGCTGAGCCGCCATTGGCTGTGACAGTATTGTGTATTCCATTGATTAGGTTGACATGACTTCCAGCAGGGGCTGCGACATTGTTACTGATACTGTTGCTAATGTTCACGTTGCCGCCACTGGGCACACTGACAT
Organism: Mesodorylaimus sp. YZB2_4; assembly: GCA_030248295.1. Classification (NCBI taxonomy): domain Eukaryota; kingdom Metazoa; phylum Nematoda; class Enoplea; order Dorylaimida; family Dorylaimidae; genus Mesodorylaimus; species Mesodorylaimus sp. YZB2_4. The sequence continues at coordinate 325,272 of JASANH010000913.1, forward strand.
TATTACTGACGCTGTTGTTGATGCTGACACTTCCTTTGCCATGCATACCAACACTGGTGCTGACACTGCCACTAATACTGATATTGCCAGTACCACTGGCCGAGATATTGCTGCTTACACTATTGGTGACGTTGATGTGACCATAATTGCCACTATTGGTTAAACCGCTGATGACGCTGACAGTGGCTTGGTGGCCCGTGCTTGGCAGTCTACCCTGCGATGCGCCAGGTTGAGGTGATCCATGACCACTGTTCTGATTGGTGACAAAAGAAGCTGGTTTAACTTGACTACCATGGGGTCTCTGATAACTTACCTGACCAGACCGTCTGGCAGCAGCGATGCTCGTGATTGAAGCCGCAGCAAAAAAAAGAAAAATGATATTCATGCTGTCCTGAAGTCTGCTGCAGTCGATCGTCTAATAATTTGTTATGAGTGATTTTTCCCAGCTTATGTGGAATTTCAATGAACCTGTGTCAATATAGGCGGGCGTAAAAATCTGTTCTAACATGTCTTTATTTAAGTTCGAGGCATTTGCGTCTATGACGACGTGTTCAAATGCGACAGCCATGATCTCGAAAGACCATGTCAGCAGTCAGCACAACTTATCTCACAGCTCGCATCATCCTAGAGCGACATTTTAATTCAGGCCAGCAAGAAGGGGGCGCTGCTGCATGAAACTCCCTGCCTTTAAGCTGACGATGAGGCCTTTAGAAGAGCTTCATGCAACATCAATGGCTCGCGCATTTGTAGAGGTACGACTGGCAATCGATACTCTGCACGAAGCTGGCAGCTTGGAGCGTCATCCGTCAGGGTGATGTTTCAGCCATGGACTTGGTTAGCTGACGCAGTGATATTCTGCCTGCTGAAAAAGGTGGTCTGGTATGCCTGCAGCTAAGACCAGCAGCCATCAGTGTGATGTTAGTGCCACTGATCAGGTCAGCGACAGCTGATTTGTTTTGCACGCTGCACGATTTCCACTAACTTCGTCCTCTATCAAACTTTCTCTGCAGAATGGACCTGTGTCAGGGTAATCGAGAGAATCACTGTTCCCAACACTCTTGATCCCGGTCAGTTTTGACTCTTCTCCACCAGCCCTCACCAATTTTGTGACTGAGGAAGTAGAAAATTCTACAATGATTCAGAAACCAAAAGATGCAGGTCCCTGTTGCCATGTCACTGCATCAACCCCTGATGTAGAATGAACCAGAAGTGCTACGCCCCTTGTGAATACATTGCTCTCACAAACCCGTCAAGTGCCATTTCTTGCGCCACGTATAGGCATGTCCTACTTTATCCACAGCCAAGCACCGTACAGCGCACTCGGGGGCTAAGGAACTCATAATTGACAATCATTTTGTACCCAGGCGGTAGTCGAACCCTCCCCTCTAAGTGCGCACCCAGCGTAAGAGGCAGACGACCCGATCTGGGCCACGACCGTGCATGATCGATTTGCTCTGCTTTGTCCTATGTGATCATCACACAGATAACCAAAATTTAGTGAATTGTCCAGTCTTGATGTCGCAATATTTTTTTTATAATTGGCGCTCAGCAAAATCAAAATCAGGTGTCGCCAACGATCAACTTCACTTCGACAGGGAGCCCATCCACTGATATTACACGAATTTCGAATTACAAAGGTACTTCAGCTGAACGAACTAAGTCGGCGCAAAGACAGGATTGCTTCACCTTGTCATAAAATTTTCACCTCCACAGTTTGGCACTTATTCTATTTACCAGCTAACGTTAGGCGTACGCGCATCCTACAGAAAAAAATTATGTAACATTTCAAAAAGTTCACCGATCGGAAAATCTCCAAAACGAGCAGGCACGGAAATGTTCACAGTACATCGTCTTCACCGCTAGGTAGACTGTCCAATTCGAATTGGGGAATTGTACACCGAAACAGCGTCCCATCCTCTCGCTGCATTATATAGGCGCCACTAAAAATGAAGTAAACAGTCAGTAAAGTAAGCACTTGCTCCAGACAGCGATGATATTGGACAGATGTTAATCTTATGCCCCCGGTCACGAATAGTTTGAAGAACATGAGCAGATCACCCTTTCATAGGCCAAAAGCTTTTGTTCGGCTTTGTCCATCAGGAATACACAGCTGATATCCGACATCGCTTGAACATTGTTGCGCTATTGGCATAGTATTGTCTATATATGAAGCGTCGAACACAAAAATTCACCATGTCTGTCAACGGCTACCAACTGATGCTAAAGCGCTCCCTTTTTCAGCAATGGCACATCGCCCAGATCACTGGGAATGTACTAGAATTCGAACTATGGGCATCGTATTGGTAACTTTATCCCTTTCCTTTCCCTCTTCCTTTCGTTTATTTCTCATAAAAAACCCTCTACCGAAAAAATCAGAGACAACACATTAGCAGTCGGGAGTGGGATGCTGCAACTCCCGTCCGCTGAAGCCATCGGAGCGACAATTCTGCTTTTTTTGCGCTGTATCTGCTAGGAAATGAAAAGACGTGGCTCACTGCTGCAATGAGTGAGCCACAGTTTTTCTCGCAAATTGGTGCCATATCCCGCTGTAGGCGCGGGCGAATCCTCCTATGTCACTTTGCAAAGGGCTGATAGACAAGACAGCGAGGAAACAGATTAGGTTGGCGATGAAATTACGCCAGATACGTCTGTTGTATTGTCCTGGGCGGACTGCTCAGATTGGTAGACGCTGGGCCAAAAGCAGTATTTTCGCGATCTACACGATCGACTCGATCGTCAGCCTGATGCTTCTAAAGTTGACCCAAGATGCCACTTCCGACTACACTGAATGCCTTGTATTACCTGTTAACTCATCGAAATGGCAACACAACAAATATTACTCTCCTGATATAGTCATCTCTCTGGCCCCTCCAGCCACTAAACTTACGACATATGTCCTCGCGGTGCACGTAAATACATGAAGCTGCTGTATTGAAACGCTGGTTCCGCCCGTGAAAGATGCGGTTCCTAAAAATCTCTGATTACTGATCTTGATAATCAACCCAGAATAAACGTCTTACAGTGCCAATGACTCCTCTTCCCTTGTGAATCTCCTTCCTACCATACACATCCACAATTTCCCACTCTCGTTCTCTAAGAACAACGCGTTCTTCGCCAAAATTTTCCAATCGAATACTGTAACGCCACTATAAAAGGAACTTTACTTTTGAAACCACAAAATTCATGCAAAGCCTCAGATCGCAGAAAATGCAGTAGAAAGCTCAGCGACTTACCACATAACTCTTATTCTTATCAGGTAATTCATGCCCACCAACACCATCTTGCGATTCGAGTCCATAGCCCAGATAATATGGAATGACTGTGATGCGAACATTGTGTGTTGTACGACGATATACGCTACTGAATTTCAAATAGGGCAAACATCGATTTCGCCATGCTTGCAAGGGCGCATTTTGCTTCATATGCCACCCTGAAACAATAACAATTTTCTGGACATTTCAGCCACCAGAAAATTAAACGAAGCCTATCCTAATTTGTCGACGCTCCCTGCCACCATAACTGATTTTAAGGGAAATTAAATTTACACATCCGCTGCCCCGTGCGACCAAAATACTACAGACATCTCGTACGTACCATCCGATTGCGTCACGTCGAAAAACTGTTCAAAATAATTATGTTTAAATGGTTCTGACTCGCTCGGCGCATAAGGTAAGATGTCTTCATGGGAGGCGTGACTGAAACCTAAAGTAGAAAGCAGAGAATGGGTTAGAATCGCTGTCACAAATCAAACACGCCGACCTGATAATGGTAATAGCGACATTCGCAGAAGGCTGGTCTTTTGCAGGATACATACATCGTCCTTATGCACTCTCTAAAAGAGGATATTAAAGTGAAAATAAAAAGCTTCATGAGAAAGGTAAGCTAGGCTGTTTTCCCCAATGGTGGCTCGTTTTTTGCAGTATATTTCTGCAGCACAGTCACGTTTTTACCAGGCTTAGGTCCAGCATCGACCGATCCGACCCTAGGCCTGGATCCCGATCCCGATCCGATCCAGGGTCTTGATCGGCCCGATCCCGATCCGATCCACTTCAGAAAATATAAGATTGGTGAGGATGACGTGTTTGGCACTGAGTTCTCACCAACCTGCCTTGTTTCTTCGCTGTAATTCTCTATCAGACCACTCCAAAGACACGGGAGACATGACCAGCGCCTTGAGTGGGATTAAATTTCGATTTGCGAGAAGGAAACGGGACTTTCTCATCATAGTATGCAACACTTTATCATTTTCAAGCACAAAAAGCGTGAAAAAGTTTAGTTGACGATCCGGCCGATCCAGCAGTCGGATTGGATCGGTAACCAATCCACCCCCCCCCCCCCGATCGGCGGATCGGTTCGGCCGGATTGGTGGATCGGTCGATGCTGAGCTTAAGTTTCTTCACAGAGCCACACTTAACATCAGTTGGAGAACCAAATCACAGGAGCGCCGCGATTTGAATCGCCCACCATTCTTAGATTTATAAAGCTATTGTATCCCTTAAAAACACAAAGTGGACTGCCAAAGGCGAGTCCCAACCCACATCCTCTTACCATATACGGCCAATCCCGTTCATCAATCAATACTTGATAGTTGGTCTGCGTGGCACTCGATTCAAGACTGATTTGAGACAAGTTTGTTTTTGGCGGAACAAAACCACCCCTGGTACACGAAGATTATCATTTTGACAGTTTCTGAAAACATGAATGAGCTTACCCAGCCGCCGGGAACAGTGGAGCGCCATTTTCTCCATTTTTTGCGGGCACATGCTGCGATGAATCTTTTTTATAATACGCATCCACATCGTGAAGTTTTGCAGTCCACGGAAATAGAATGATTCCACGGTATCCAAATATTTTATGTAAAAATACCTAGAGTGCATAAAACAGAATAAATGCATAAATTACTTCTAAGATTTAGCAAAAACGACCAACTTGTCCAGGTTCATAATTTTCCCCCACACGATTTTGTAATCTGCCGATCTCCACGAGCCTGAAATTAAATTAATTACTTGACTCCTTTTTTTTGAGGTTTTACTACAAACGACTAAAGCCGACACAAGGCTGCAGTCAAAATGCCAAGACTCACTTTGTGGCTGCCGCGTAAGCACGAGCACCTGATTCGTAATTGAGTAAATTATTTCGAGCAAAATTAAACAGTCGTTGTACATTTTTTCCATGCAGCTTCATTCTTTGAATTCTTCACACTCGGTGATTGTCGATGAACGAGTTACTAAAAAATATGAGATTCGGGTGAAATCCTGTGTTTGCGTCCTGTGACCATTAGATCCCACCTATTAGCAGACAATTCTATTCGATGGCGGGAGATTCGAATTTCATCTTTGCCTTAAGTGCTCTGGAACATGGCCGTCTTCAAGCATTACCGCAATAAACGAACAAGAAAAACCAAATTATTATACTATTAAACCAATACATTGCACCGCAAACTAGTACCAGCTCTTCTAAACAAACCACGTGCTACCAGAACACAGAACACGCACAAGCAAGCGGTACCAGGGTAGGTACCCTTGAATCATCAGTGCAAATTTTTAGTGAGCAGACGTTACTAGTAGAGCAACACTTCATAAAAAAAAACTTTACACGCGAAACGCACCTAGGACAAGACATCGTCGTTATCTTTGCTTTCTAGGAAAAACTTGGGTATGTCACAGCCAAAAGATGTACCATCGTCGCGTTGCATCGTATACGTTCCCCTGGAAAGGACAGTTCCACACGTGAAGGTTACTCAGACCTACAGTACTACACTGTATTCGGACTGTATTCGTGTGTCTGCTGCGACAGTTCTGGAGGTTTTTCAAGTTTTCGTACTATTTTTTTGTGATACATTTTCAAAGCTATACATACAGGAGTAGAATGGGGAGCAACCCTGAAGACAGGCCTCGTGGCCCTCTCACGCCAGGTGCGCAGTTATGGGCGAGTGTTCGACCCGCGGGCCGGTAAATCATTTCGTGTAACATGTGTCCCTTGACCCTCGAGTGCGCAATATGCGTTTGATGATGTGGTAAAACATGAGCATGGACATGGCAGTGAGTATGCAGCGATATGTAATATGTACCAGCGATTAGAGTATGATCTGTTTCCCGTGCACCACAGTCAGAAGCGCGCAAAATGCGTGCAGTTCAACTTGCTCCCAAAAAAAATCGATTCTCGCATTTATAAACGGGGCAGAGACCTGAGCAACATAAATATGCCGGCCTTGCTTTCAGTGGAGACTACATATCGCACAATACTCTCCTTCTGCAACAGTAAATAACGCTTACAATTAGACAGCATTCTGTTGTCATATCAGCAAATGGCGTACATGGAACGGACACAGACGGAGCGTGATTGCAGAACATCGAGGGGACGCCTATGGCACTGGTCAAGGGCAATGAGCCAGATAAAAAACCAGGGCATTTTTAAACCCTCGAATTGTGAGAAGGCTCGCTCATATTTCAGTGTGCGTCTGGCATGTGTCATGGCCTGCGCCTGAATGGCGACCAGTCATGATGGGGCGCGCCAAAGGAGTTACCTGACTAGTAACAGCTCTTAGCGCCCCATCAAGCCTTTATACAGCTGCAAATCTGTCCCCTACGCGCCACTGTCATTACACAACGGCCTGTGTCCGCGTCTGTTTAATGTATGCAAGACACGCCATGCTGTAGTCCTTTCACTGAGTTCTTGTATGTATATAACGTATTTCAAGTATCTTTTGCTATATACTTAAAAGTATGCGATGAAGCAATGTCAGCAACTTCTTACAGCATATATCCTCGGGCTGATGGTAGCTCGACATAGCTGCTATATTGGAAAGCTCGTTTAGAAATGGAGAGACGAGGCTGCTAAAAAGGGAAACAGACTAGACATAGACGGTGTGGTAGAATGGAGGAACTTACCACACCTACGACACCGACGCCCTCATGTGGATCGCTGCGACCATATTCATCAACAATTTCCCACCTTCGATTTTTCAAAGTGACATTATCTTGGCCAAAGTTTTCTAGCCGAATACTGTACCGCCACTACAGTAGAATAGAAAACTAATGTTATTATTACGTCGCCTCATTATTTGTTTCCTGTCGTTTCACCAGCTGTGTCAGCGATTCTGAACCTGGTTTGCTTCGTTATCTCATTTTTAAGCTCAGCCATTTCAGAAATCCAAAACTCAAATTCGCGCGATTAACAGCTTATAACATCCCGACGCGGGCTGCGGTACTGCGCGCGTTGGTGCGCAAAGTACTACGTCGCAGCGTTGCCAGACAGACGAAGTGGAATTCCACTACTTTGGTGGATTTGGGGTGTCCGTCCGTAGTGGCCACTGTGGTAGTTTTCCATGTGTAATGGTCACGCAGTGAATTGTAGTTGTAGCTGTTTCTAGCGTTCGACCGGGGGTGATTTTTTCGGGGACGGGGGCGGGGTTAGTCTTCCCCCGTTCGGGGTCAGGGTCGGGTATGAGGAAAAGCTTTCAGAGTGTCAAAGTCTGCTTGTATGTTAATTTCTTGACATGTCCTAAAAACTTCATGCAGTTTACCCTGCATTTTTTACCTGAACCTTCACACATAACCGTAAATCTATTGCAGATTAGCAGAGACAAGAACATTATCAGTGAAAGCCTGGCCAAGCTATTGCATGTCGATCTCACCTTGCGCCTTAGAATTATCAATGACCTCAAGGTTTTCATAATAAATTTTGCACCCTGAAAATTTTTTGTCAACTTTGTCAAAATAGGACCACTTCGGACATTTTTCTATTGTAGAGGAAAGTAAAAAAATCTGCAGATAGCTAGCTAGCTAGCCCCAACTACCAGCACTGACCTGATCTCACAGACCAATATGTGCGCATTGCACAAGGCCTCGTCACACCACACCACACAGAAAGCAGTATTTTTTATAAGTAACCATCCTACAACACAGCACAAAATTCTGACGCAATGTTTAGTGGGTCTTTTTGACTGTGAAAGGCGGGAAAGTTTTCGGGGGTGAATCCCCGCCACATCTTTTTCGGGGGCGGGGACGGGGATGGCCATCATCGCGGGGACGGGGATCGGGGTCGGACACTAGTTGTTTCGGTCTCAATTCGGATCACCCATAAATTTGGGGGTTTTAGTCGATCTTACGAAAATAGATAAGTTTTAGTTTTTTTAAAAGCCAAGATTGAAACAACACCGTTTCTGTCTTCTTTTTTGACCAAAACCGATTTTAACATTGCTTTGAAAAAATGAAACTCTCTTCTACGCCTCCACCTTTTCTGTGCAAAAATGAAAATTACGTTGCCAGGACCGACCATTCGTATATAGAAATTTTTTTGCCGTAAACAAGCATGCTCTCTTGCTACGCCAGCCGAAAAGCCTCGTCAAAAACAGTAAGGCATCATATTAGATGGGCAATCGAGGTGTCCTGGTTTAGTAACCGTTCCAGCTTGGGGCATTTTACCCTACTTTTTACCCTATTTATAGCGCACTAGATATAGATGATGATGCTTTATGTAAGATGTGATAAGGGACTGACTTAGGACAACACCCTTTTCCTAACTTAGGAAAGTGGTGTCGAGTGTGCACAGTGGAGACAGTGGATGATTAGAACGCGCAGACACACATGTCATGAAACCTACAGCTGAGCACTCAGAGCTGCTCAGAGTTGCTCGTTTAGTGACAAGAGCAGCTCCTCCTTGGTGGGGCGCTGCTCGAATCTGCTCATTTAATGGCAGGAGTAGTAGTAAAACCGCCTAAAAAAAAGGATATGCCCTGACTGGATTTGTAGGAAAATGGCATAGCGTATGCTCTCACATTTGCCGCTCACCTGATAAAATGGAAAGGTTCCCACAAAGGAGGAGCTACTCCTGCTACAAAATGAGCAGCTCCTCACAAAGCAGGAACTACTCATTTAACAAAATGAGCAGCTCCGAGCAGCTCCACACAAAGGAGAAAAACTTTCCCTTAAAACATCATATTCGCATTAGCAAAAAATTCATGGAATGAAACTGGGAAAGGTAGTGAATGTGGTTTGATACGCCTTCGGAGCAGGCCAGTCCAGGCTGACGAAAGGTGATCAAGAAAGATCCTGCCTGGCTACTGGCTGGTCACATGTACTCGCGGTTTTAGGGTTGACAAGTAGACCATGACAACTAGCTGCATTTATGTCACCAGCCATGCCAAATGCTACCGAAAATGAAAATGAAAATGTTGCATTATCGCTCTGTTGCGATGAAAATTTTTAGTGGCTGTTGTGCAGGATTTTGGAAAGATTGTAGTGGCTGGTAGTGGATTTCAGGTGTCCTAGCAGTGGAATTCATTTTTCGCATCTGGCAACGCTGCTGCGTCGCCTACCTACCATGAAAGTTTTCTCATCTTTATCCGAATTCGTATAACTGCCCAAATAATATGGTACTGCCGTCACTCGAATGTTGTGCGTCGTCTGCCTGTACACTGTGCTGAACTCTAAATACGGCATGCAATGAGAACGCCATGAACGCAAAGCTGGCAATTCAGCCGCACGCCAAACTGAAACAAAAAGCAAGGATTTTCGAATTAGAATTAATGGAAAACCAAACAAAAAAGCACTATATCCGAAAATCTGAAAGTTGAAACCTTCATTACCTTTTCCAAAATATGGACTAAAGCAAACGTTGAACGAATCGTGCCTGAGACAACATGATTCGGTCGACAAATAAGGCAGTACATCGTCGTGCGAAACGTGAGCAAAACCTGGAACATAGATTTTTTAAATGATCAAACTTTTGAAGCCAAAAAAACAGAAATCAGGAACATACCGATTAAAGTGGACAAATACATTTTTCCAGAATTACGATCTTTATGAAAAATTGTAACATCGTCTTTGAGGATTCGCTGAAAGAGGAACAGTTAGGATATAAAACTGGAAAGCAGCTCCTCATTCGCTTACAATATGCGGATAATCCCGTTGATCAACCAATACTTGATAATTTGGTTTTACCACATCGTCATTTGTCGATGACGACGGCATCGTCGATTCAGATTTTCGTTCTCGTTTTCGACCAGGTACCACATCGAAATCGACCAGTTTAGCAGCCCATGGAAAAAGTATAACACCGCGATAACCGAAAATTTTGTGCACAAAAAACTGAAACATTTGCACTAACCGATTCTTAGATCAAGGAACAATCAAAACCTATGAGCTCACCTGTCCAGGATCATACTCTTCTAATTTGCAGTTTTCAAAGCGTCCGATCTCCACCAGCCTGAAAAACCGCGCCTCGTTTGTCTTGTGCGAATGTTTTTTCTGAAAATCTTACCGAGCTGCAATAGTTCGACGACTCATTGTTAAAATACGGGCCTATCTCAGCACCGACTAACAAGGAATCCGAAGTTTCTAGGTGCGCAACTGTGCAGCGCTATAAATTATTTGCTGGTGCTGCGTTATAGCGATATTCATTATTTATCCTCAAGGACATGCATGCTTTCGAGAGAGCTAGTTTGAATCTTTGAATCTTTTCAATTCAAAAACATTTTTTTTAAGGAAAGAAGGCGAGAAGCGCGAAATCTACGCGTTCAAAGAAAACCGTGATGCGCACTGTCGCGCTTGCTAGAAAAGCCTTATGATTTTCAGGTTACCCGTCTTTTTATCTGTCGAACTGCGAACTACGAACTCATTTTTTCTTTTACAAAAGCAGATTTGAGCGAAAATAACGCGAAATTCAATTACAGTAAGGCGAGTCTTAAAAAAGGCCACCAAAATGCCTGTGAAAAATCTTCCTTGGCATTTTGACACAGTAACTCATTAACGATAAGATTAGTGTGTTTGGTTTGAAGAGTATAAAATGGCGGTGTTTACGCTTCCTGTAATTAAAAATTGGAATTTCTTTTCCTGGTTGCGCCATAATTTCACCCGGAGTTTTAAAGCCCCAGTAACTGATTTTAGGTTTGATCACAAGCCTGCGGCCTATCATACATCCTGTAGGTCTACAGCAAGTCCAAACCAAGGGTCGACCGTACCTACCGTTTTTTTTTGACCGTACCCGTACCAGGGGCCTTGTACAGCCTACCGTACTGCACTAATAAAAACTCCATCTCTGCAGCCAAAAAAATTAAAAAAACTTTTTAAAAGATTTTTTTAATATTTTAAGTAAAAACTTTCTAACTCTGGCGTGCATCTCACAAATTGTCATGTCCGTTATATTCATCTGCCTCTCAGCTGGGAACGGTTTGATTATCGTCGGGTTTCAAGATAATGTAACCAAGCAATGAAATATGGAAGTATTGGTTTGAGATACCAACCTTGGCTTCATAGTGGCCTCCACCCCTTTGATATGCAGATTAGGGGCCATCCATAAAGGTCGACCGCAGCCTAAGGGGGGGGAGGGGGGGGAAGGGGTTGGCAAAAAGGGGTCAGCCGCGGTCGGGGGAGGGGGAGGGGTGGCGGCCAATGGTCGACCGCAGCAAATTTTTAGACTTTTGATGACAAAAGAACACCTTTTATCTTCACCAGTAGTGCGAGTTCAAACCTTCAAAACTTTTTGTCTTTTCTTCTCCTTGGTCGTTCATTCTCGATAATGCAATTTCGGCTTCATCAGGACTCTTATTCCCAAGTGGAATGGCATCTGATCCGAAAGGGAAAAGTTGGGAGGCGATGACCAAGCTGATTTAGGCGTTGATCCGCCTTTCTGGCCGGCAACCCTGACTGGGAGGCCAAGGTTCTATTCCGACGGAGGACGGCAGTTTAGTAGCTTGTCGTTGGCTGGACACCTGGCTCTGGGCGACACCACGTTACTGTCAAACGGCGGGCGCCCACCCAAGGGGCAGAGAATTGGGAAACTGTCTGCAAACACCAATCGAGATGGTCCCTAAGCTAACGATAAGCCCAAGCCCCTTCTCACCCAGCATGCCCTCGTGTTGAGGTGCTCCCAGCGAAGACACAGGAATCTGCCATGAGAGCTGGTCACCTCTAGGGATAGGTCGGTATAACCTTTTTCCGGGATCGAGATCAGGGCAAGCCCGATCGGGATCGGGATTTTTTGTTTGAGGTCGAACAGTTTGCACGCACGAAGGAGATGAGTCTATTTTCCAGACTAAAGCTCACTTTAGTCATCCAGGTTATTTATCAGGTCGAGTTTCAGTTATTATAAATGAGCTGGAATTGACGGGTACCGTATTTCCTCGAAATTCTCCCCGCGGGAGAATTTTTTCAAATGGGTCCCAGACGGGGGAGAATAACAGAGGGGGCGGATTTCCAGAGGGGGGAGAATAAAGTTCAATCGGGGTCTAGACAGGTGAGAATAACCAGAGGGGGGGGGGGGGGAGGATTTCGAGGAAATACGGTACATTCGCAGTTTCGATACGCGACCAGCAAGGTCAACCTAGTTAGGTTAAGTAAAATTAGTGTTGCTATCATTATCGATTTGAGCCGATGTTTTGGTTGCCTCTTCATCGCTACTGCTTCATGGCAGATATGATGGATCAGAGAGTGCTTGCCATGCTTATGCATATCATAATTATTTGCAGAATCCCGATGCCTCAATGTCAGGATCAGGATTGGGATCCCAACCTATCCCTCACAGCCGCGCTTAATATGATTGGGAGTCCCGTAGAGAACTGAGCCGGCGCGGCCCAACCCGCAAAACTTTTAAAAAATATGGGGAAAAGTTTGTGGAGGCTTTTACAAAATAGAAATCCGCTCCATAAATCAAAAACGATTTGTTTTCGAAGGAGATGGCATCTTGTCGAGCTCGAGAAAGCATAAGACGAAACATTTCACAAAACTGCGTTTGGTTGTGGGAGGGGGTCTGGCTGAAGTGGTCGACCATTTTTGCGGGGGGTTCGCGGTAAGTGGTCGGCATGCGGTCAGGGGGGAGGGGGGGGGGGGGGGGGTAAAAAAATCGAGATTTTGTGCGGTCGACCTTTATGGATGGCCCCTTACCAGAAATCGTTTTGCTCCATCATGCTACTGTGCCTATATGCTCTAGATATGAACTCATAATCCACAACTACAATGGTATGAGACCGTGTTATAAATCTGTGCCGCGTAGCGTTGTTACAGTTAACTGAAACTGAATCTTTTTAATTCAGTCAACTGTAACTGAAACTGAATCTCCTCGCCAAAACTGAATTTAACTGTAACTGAATCTTTTTAGAATCAGTTAAATTCAGTTTTCGACTTACTAGGCTTCTGAAAATTGGTGATCTGTTTGCGGATGTTCGTGCAGATCTCAAAGAGAAACGAATTGCTGGTTCGAATCATCTTAATCGCGAGTTGAAGGTGTATTCTGGTATTCTTGAAACGCTAGTTATCTTTAAAAAATCGATCCATTCGAATTTTGGTCAAAATGTAGAGATAAGTTGCAAAATCTTCACGAATATTGTAGTGCTTCATCATTTCCTGCAGGCTAGCGCCGAGTGAAAGAGTTATAAGCTAGGCGAGGTCCATGTTGAAAAGCAGTCGGTACAGTATCATAAAATAAAAGTATAAAAAGGGTTTCTTAAGTTTCAATCATTTTATTACAAACATTTTAAAGTTACATCTTCTTGATCTTAGAAAGCTTTGCCAACCAGTCAGTTGAACTTGACATGCTTACTTCACGTTATCGTCAGCAGCAGTCAGCTCCTAAAATCTTGCGGGTTTCTTAAATTCGTGTGTTGCGAGGCGACAGAAAGTTGACAAACACTCGCAGGGCTCTTCTGAACCCGCTGTTATGGGCCTTGGTTCCGTCCTCCAGGCTTCTGGTTCTGAATTTTTTTGCACAGAAGACCCGACGAAGCGAGAATGTTTCAAAAAATTTGCAGGACATCGGCCGCTGACCTCTGCTGAGTAGTTGGCCTGACGAGCTAAATATTTTGCGCAGAGCTTTCTTTTGGACCAAAAGAAAATTACAATCATGACCTATGGCATTAGAATTAGAACGGTAACAAGGTTCAGGTACCTGGTCTGTCTGCGGATTTGTTAATGGGTGGACTGTTGAGACATGGTCGTGCATCGCTGTGCTCGTAAAGGACCCTCTGGTGTTGACTTTGGTCTTTACTGCGCCTTGTGAGCTGTTTAAAGTCTTAAATGCGGAAGAGTAGTTATTTGAATACAGAAAAGTGGAGATTGTTCTCGTCAAGTGATCACATCTAAATTGCAAAATGCTTTTCAAGGAAAAACTGAATCATTCAGTTAAATTCAGTTAACTGAATCTTTTAAGATCCAGTTAAGTGTAACTGAAACTGAATCTATTCGGAGATCCAGTCAACTTAACTGAAACTGAAACTGAATCTTTTTTCCAAAACTGTATCAACGCTAGTGCCGCGACGCTCGGTGATCCGCTCATACTGGAGATCCAGAAGCCTTAAGTTTCGATGTCGCACGAAGAAGCCAGCAAAATTTTTGAATTAAGATGGATGAGAGAAGATTGTAGAAAACATCTGTTGAAATAATCAACATATAGCTTCCCCAACCAGCGCTTCGAAAAATTGAAGGCGAGGGATTTTGTTGTCATGCAAGAAACTGTAGCATGGCACGCGCCTCAAATTCAGAACCAGCGACTCTAAGAATGACCACTAAGAATGACCACATTCAAGAAAGCAGTATTTCAGCAGCACTTGGTAGAATTCATAGGATCACAGCCCCAAAGTCATCGTACTAGCATCAGGATTATGAGAATAGATGCTCTGCGAGTAAATGCTTGAAATTTTGGTCACTTTTTTAGAGTCGGTGATTTCACAATAGTTTGGGATTGTAAACAAACAGCTGGTAGATTCATGCTCTCTTCATAAATTGACCGCTTTTAAGCGAAGGAATGTACCCGACGCTTACATTACACACAAAATATTATACTGTAGAACTCGGTATGGCCGTACCGGCCTATTTTCAGTGCTGTTCACGTACCCTACCGTACCACCCCCCCCCCCCGTACGGTGGCGAGGTCGACCCCTGGTCCAACCAGGCTTCTCGTTAGTGAAAGAAAGCTCTTTTATTTTTGAATTCCCGCCTAATTTGTACCACGCGGGCTGTACCTTTCTTTTAAGTGCGCGCACATCAGGCGCTTGGGATACTGTAGCCGTCTTCTCTTAAGTTCGGCCCATCGCATCGCATTCGGGCTCTTTTCTGTCTGCAAGACTAGACGTATTGGTACCGCATCGGTGATGGTGCTAAAATTTTTTTCTCGAAGATTTAAGCTCAATTCGACTATCCGCTTTTTAAAGCTTTCAAAAATTGCACAGGTAATTTTTATCTCATGGCTTAGTTATCCTACTGGCTTACCTATGTACCTACGTAGATAGAAATTCCTTTTGCATATGTGTAGCCCTTTGCTTCGTTGCTTCGTCAATCCAATTCCGCAAAGCCTCCCCCTGATCCTATCTTAGCTCATTTTATTTACTTTTTCTTTACTTTTAGTCTTCCGATTTCGTCATTTACCTGATCCGTCTCTGACTTGCTCACCAGGCTATCCTTGTTGGTCAATCAGACAAAGCACTACACTAGCCAGACCTCTCACGTTTATGAAATGATCGGCATTTTGTGCGACTATGCTAATAAACATAGCGCACATGTGTGACTTGGAAATTGAGCTCTGAATAGGTGGCGATTTCGGCCTCGGCTCTTTTGCGTTCATTCGCTCAAGTTTTTATTCGGTCATTACCGCCCAACATTGCTTCTCTTGTTTCGGAAAGCCAACACTGTTTATTCAACTGGTTTTATTAGTTCTAAAACAGACGCCCATTCGATTCGTTTTTCAGTTTACCGTTTTATTATTCTGACCTAGTGTTGAAAATGGAGCTTCATCAGTTAAGCTCACAAAAGTGATCGAAATCCTGAATTCTATCATCGATAAATTTCTTATTTGATCAATCATACATGGCCGCCCCTGCGACAGGTTTAGTTAGCGCTTGTGGTGGTTCAATGAAATTAACAGTGCCAGCCGCCTCGGTCATACCTCAAGGTGTGGGCGCCCCACCTCCACCAGGATTAGATCCGAGAAAGGGCAAATTGATGTGCATCAAAGTGCGAATGCTGGACGACACGGTCGGAGTTTTTCATTTGGGGGTAAGTATCGATCGACCTGTGCAAGATTAATTAGATTGTATAGTTTCCTCGGGACTGATCAAGTTGGAATTTGTTTTTTTTCAAGTTTTTACCTTAAGTTCAAGTTTTCAAGCTTTAGCAAACTTTTTTTACGTAGGTTATTCTGTGACGTTTTTCTGGCTTCTCCATGACGCTTTTGTGCTTCCGTTTTGCGCAATAACGCATGAGCGAGCTTTTAAAAATGGAAAAAGGCGATCAGAGTTTGCGTCAATTTGATCAAAAGAGCCTATTTGGTTTATTGAATAAGGTTTTTTCCTTTTATCTTTTCATTCCATCGAAATACGAGCCTAGGTCGAGTTTGAGATTCTAGACGAACGCAGAGCTAATTGCTTCGGAGTTTATTAAAGCATCGTTCGTTTCTCGTCAGCATGCTATGCAGGCAATTGGGAAGAGAGAAAACAAAGAAGAATGAAAGGTTTGGTATTAGCGAGTAGAAAAATCCTCAAACAATTTGTTGGGAGTTTGATGACGCGATTTCGTTGTTTCTCTTCTCACAAGAACGTTAGTAAACTAAATGGCGGCGGCGGCTGTTCTTGTTACATTTCTTCTAGCTTATTTTGAAGCTAGGTTCAAGTTGGATGGTCATGTATAAATGGCCCCTTTGCGTTTTCGAACTAATGCGATTTCTTATCCAACGAAAAGGAGGAGGCCAGAGGGACGGAATAGCGACAGCGGTAGACCGCCTGGAGTGAACAGAGGCGGTGCCTTTTTCTTCTTTTCCCTTTGCCCTAGACCGACAGCTGCCCTCATTTTGCAATGGTTGCTAGTGTTGTCTGCCTGGCGAGGCTCGCTCTATGTGCTTGGACAGAATGAGACGGTGGCGTGGTGGCGGCAGGACGTTTGCTAAATGAAAAGCTTTGCACATGTAATGCTATTGGTCGTATAGATTTGAGGGCTGAAGGCGAGAAGCAAGGGACGAGGAGGCAGACGAGCTGATGGTGAAGAGAAGCGCCAATAGTACATAAACCATTTCCATGTCCAATTCCTCAATTCCATCGCTCGCTTGATCATATCTCGCCCGCCCGACCTCCCCGGCTATCCACTAGCCATATTGCCCAATAGTACACGAACCCTGGAGCAAACGGAAAGCAGACACGCGTCAGGCAGGCGAGCAATGGACGATGTTATGTTGGTGCCTGTTGGCACCAGAGGAAATTGGCCATACGATACTAATCGTTTACTTGTTGGAACAAGGCGAGGGAATGAGTAGGCGAGAAAAAAGTACTACTTTCAGGTTGCTTGGCTGGTTAATAAATGTAGGAAACCCTTTTGGAAAAACTTACCTTCTTTCTCCATGATGACCTTGAATTTTTATGACATTCTGATGGAAACTGGTTTTTTGCGAGTTTTTACCACCTGAAATTTCTCGTTGGTAAATGTCCCAGTTTTATTTTTCAATGGGCTTTGAAAAAAAGTTTGAGAATTGTCCAAAAACTACTTTCTCAATTTGTCATTGATTTTAATGGTTGGCAGAAGTTTGAAATGCGAAATGATCCTAACGATTTAAGTTTTGCTGCAGATTAGGTTAGTTTTCAGTCGGCTGCCCATTTTTGGCCTTGCCTGGTTGGATTTTTATGAGGTTTTTTATGCGAGTGGGTTTTAGGAGTAAAGGATTGTTTGGTTGGGTATATTTATCACAGGCAATCAATCCAATCATGCATCATTGAATGCGCTATTACGCAGGGGGAATAGGAGAATGGCATGTTGGTCGGGTTGGAAAAGGCGACTATGATCCGGTCATTCATTGCACTAGACGCGACTAAAATCGAGCCGGTTTCGAGCGTGGGAAATGGAAAAGGAAGATTTTTGGAAAACATAGAATTGGACGTAGTTGTGGTGTGGTGATTGATTTTCAATTTTGCTGGCATTTTCATGGCCATTCATAGAGGAGGATGGAGTGGTGGGGTTATAGTTAGGTATGGAAGCGTTTAATCATTGGAGACATATTGGTGGCTGGATAGAAATCGAAATGGAAATGCATCATTGCCAGTCCATGTAGAATTCGAAAACATTGAGGGAGTGGAGTCCATATGGAGAGAATGGCACTGCTATGGAACTTACTTTTACTCAGGCTGTGTTTCACCTATCGTGGCTGAAAGTGCAACAGTGCCTGAGGGTAAAAGTAGGTTTCAGAGGGAGTGGCCGTAGATTGCAGTTTGTTGATGCTGGTCAATGTGTCGGCGCAAATATGCTATTATGTGGCGGGATTCGGAAAAGTGAGCAAAAAAAAGCATAAAACATAAAAACTAGACACACACCATTTTGGAGCCACTGCGAAATGCAACACATCACCAGTGGTTGGGATGGGTCTGACTGAAAACTCAGAGGAATAGTGCGCAATTAAGTGGCATTCGATAAAACCATAAACCGTGATTTGGTGAGGAACGAGTGAAGTAAGCGAATGCTTCGCCCTCTCTACAGACAAACAGCTGTTGGTCCGTGAAAGGAGTGAGTCTGTTTTGGAAGCCGTATATGGGCAATTGGAAACGGCGCTATTGGCTAGCAACAAAGCTCGCGGCCTGGCTCGGGAGAGCGCGGTAGTCCATAAATATTCGTGTATGGACGAATGCTCTGTGGAAAAGTGTAGCTATGCACACTGGAGGAGCAGTAATGTCAAGTATGTGACTTGACTGGAAGGTGCTTATACGGCCCCTTTGCTTTGCGAGGGAAACAGTGAGGAGGCTGTGTTTAATTTCGTGTGGGTCTGTGAGGTTAATTGTAGCCGTAAGGGTGTTATTATTCGATGGGGATGTGGAAAAAATGCTCATCATTGATATTCCTTGCAGAATAGAAAATCATGGACGCTGGTGCGGAGGACGCTTGTGTCAATGCTTCAGGGAGCTGGGCCACTAGAATTCACGGTGCTGTGTGTGGCGTGACGCATATTGTCATTGTGACGTATGCTTAGGACACTTTGCAGTACATCATGACAATACCCGTGTTTATGGAGGAAGGCGGATCTTGATCCCGTCGGGATTTGACGCCTCTCAATCCCGATCCCAACGTTTGGACATCAGGATCCTGTATTAAGGCAGAGGCACGCTAGGCTGGAAGGCACTGTCTGCTCATGTCATGCCATGTCATACTTTAGCCATAGCCAAGCACCACACAGCGCATTCGAGGGCTAAGGAACACATACATAACATCAGAACTACGCGTGCATGGCTGAACAGTGCTGTGGCTAACGATGCTATGCAAGCAGAATTCTACATTCTGTAAAGACAGTTTCGTAGGCTTCGTATATTGCAAAATTTAAATTTCCCGCTTCAACCGGCTTATTACACTTTCGCATAGATGAAAAGTCCACCTGTGATTGCAGTTACGCCATTGTGCGCTCTGAAAGCAGGAATATATTCCATAAGCGAGGCCATTAGCGGGGGTCATACATGCTGTCATTATGACCTTAAAGGCAAAGTTTGTTAAAAGCAGCCACATTGGAATTTCAGAAAGATATTTTGGCAAGGGCTTATATGCATCAACATATGCGCAAGCTCCAAATTTTACTGCTATTTGAGCGCTCAGTGATGAGAAAATAGCCCCTTAATGATGATTGTGTGTTATTAGGTAGGTGCATTATCGTTTCTGTTACTCCCAACAACAAAACGCGGGAATTTTAAATTTCGATTTTGCATAATTCTGTATCTCTGCCCCTAAGATAATGACTTTAGAAAAATTGGAGTGAATTATCGCATAAGTTTTGTACAGAAAAAGCTACTGTGAAAATGCAGTTTCTTTGTCAAAAACATCAACTGGGAAAATTTGCATATACGCAAATTATGTTCGGCAGCAGCTGGATCTTGCCTAAACATGGTCCTTGTAAATTGCACCCTATTATCGAGGACGACAACAAGTGTGGAGAGTCATGAGCAACAGGTTCTCCCATAGGAAAAGGGCTATGGATCGGTGCAAATCTAGTGCGCGTAGTGGCATGTGTCTAAGATTTGAACTCGAGGGTTATCTGAGAAGGAAATGGTGGTGGAAAGGGTGGAAATGGTTTTGAAAAAGAGCAAGAAGTTGAGTTGAAAAAGAAGCTTTTGTAAATGGCGGAAAAGACGTGCTCGAAAAGAATGTTCCTAGTGCACGCTTGAATGGCACTAGAGGAGGCATTGGTTAATGACAATAAGAGATCGATTCGGTCGGTCGAAATTGGTTGAGTGGAATGTGTCTTTTGTGTAATTTGTTCTATGGCGTGGAAAAGTCATAAAACTTGAAAACGCTTGGAATTCTTTTCATGCAAGAAATGAGCTTTTGATGAAAATTGTGTTTTGGCAGATGCCTGCGTGAAAAACGTGTGTATGGACTGTTGTCACGTTTTGTTTGTGCTCTACTTTCTGCTCTATGATCCAGAGCAGCTGTTTATGAGTTTGAAGGATTCGACTTGGCGAAGGCGAGGAAATGTTGACTTTTGGACATGGGTGCCGAATTGTGAATGAGAGTTGATTGGCTAGAAGAAATGAAAAAAATTGGCTGTGCGGAGAGTGAATTCATTGGAATGATGTCAGGTCCCCTGATGCACTCATAGTTTGTCAGAATAAGGAGCAGGAGTGTCGGAGAGGCTCATCAGTTCACTCACTATCAGAGAGCAGTGCGGGAGGCATGGGGTGGGGGTCTCAGTAAATCAAAGGCCCTCCACGACACCAGGGCAGAGTGCGCAGTCAGTATCTCGAAAAGGTTTAAAATTGTTACAGTGCACGCTGCAAAGCGATCGCTGGCGGATCCGCTGGTGATCAAGAGTGTAAAGTGGTCGGGCTTAGGTTAGTGCATATCTGAGTAGAATACTGATGATTGAAATCAGGTCGCAGATGTCGAAAGCAGAGTCTGTTGCCTGTGGATTCCAGCATTTCAGTCAAGAATATCTTTGTTTTAGCACAAAGCAGTTGGCCAAGCATTATTTGAAGAAGTTTGCCGTCATTTAAATCTTTTGGAATGCGATTATTTCGGGTTAGAATTTTTGGATTGTTACGGGAACAGCGTAAGTGAAAAAATGATTGAATAGAGAAGTGGAAAAAAGGGAATTTATATTTTAGTGCTGGTTGGATAAGGACAAATCGATTTTAAAACAGATCACATTGGCGAGATCGGATGCGAGGTTTTATTTTATGGTCAAATTCTATACGCCGAGCCCAGCCGATTTGGAAGAAGAATATACCAGGCGAGTGTTGGTGGGGTGGGGTACTGGATTAGGGGGCTGGTGGGGCCGAGTAGATCAATCGATTCGGTGATTGATTGATCATGTCGATGCATCGATTGAGTATTTAATCATATCGATTCAGTGATTGATTGACGAATTTGATTGGGTATGCGGTTGATCACATCGATTGATCGATCGAGTAATTAATCACATTGCTTCATCCATGTATCGATTGATTAATTTTTAGATTGATCGAGTGATCAATAGATAGATTTGCCATTGATTCCTAAGAATGACGATAGAATTGTAGGTACCTATTCGCTTTGCAAGTCAAACGGGATTTATCATGCGGACATTTCTTATGTAATGAAAATACGGCAGCCCTGATGGCATCCTATATTGTCCAATGTAAGTTATCACCCCGAAACATCATGAGGCAGCGGGGAGCAACAGGGTTTTTGTAGCTGAATGTGGTGACTTTTCGTCGGACGACTATTATGACCACAGTTATTTGTCACCAGTTCGTTTCATTCCTAATCAGTCGGCCGAATTCGAGAAGAAAGTGATGGATAATCATAAAAAATTGATGTAAGTTACATTTGAAATGGATTTTGTGAAGATATGGTCAGAAAAATTTGTTGTAGAGGGATGAGCCCAGCCGAAAGTGATTTGGCCTTATTAGAAACGGCGAGAAGATCGGAATTCTATGGTGTCAAATTTCATGCATGCAGGGTAAGAGGAGGGAAGGCGTTTGAGTGAAACGAAACCTTATAATTGAATTTTGTAGGACATTGAGGGAACGCCGGTCAACTTGACAGTGTTACATTTGGGAATCAAGGTTTATCATCAATTGTCCTGTGCCAATACATTCTCCTGGGCCAAAGTGCGAAAATTGAGTTTTAAACGAAAGAAGTTGTTTATTAAATTGCATCCGGAGAGTTATGTAAGTTGTGGGTGGATATTTTAGGGGGTGGGTGTCACTTGAGCAGTCAGAGGATGTTCCAATGGGATGGGGTCCAGAGAGAATGAAGCAGAATCGCCTTGTTCATGGAAGAGCATGCAAAAGATTAGTGCAGATTGCACTACTCTTTTGCTTTTGTTTGGGGCATGGTCCGGATGTTGAGGTGTGTAACCAAGCCTGGCAGGCGTAGGAGGGAGGCGGCCGACCGAAATCGGCGGGACAAAAACTCCGACTGGAGCAGGCAAGTCTTGCGACTATACCTACGGCTGAAACATCAACCCGAGGGGTTGACGTTTCCCAGCCAGGGGAGAGTATCGATTACTCTCTCCCACTCGCCATGGCCTACCAGGCGGGGGGTTACAGGTGGGACTAGGTAATTGAACTTTTTAGTGGTAGGGATGAATGATAGTTGATCAGACCTCAGCCATGGGTCATGGACTAAAACAGGCGGAGGATTTGTTGCAAACTCACTGAAGGACAGCTAGCATTGTATATCGATCTGTGGCCGCGGTGATCCCAGGTGCTCCGCCTCTGATCTCGGTTGATCAGACCAAGGTGACCAGCCAACCACTGACTGGTCTTCTGGTCAGTCAGTCAGTCAGATGAGAAGCCCGGAAAAGTAGTCGCAGCCCCTGCCCCATACCCGCATTCTTTTAGGCATATTACAAAGACACGGTCGAATTCACATTCGAAACTCGGAACGAATGCAAAATGTTTTGGAAAAAATGCATCGAACATCACGCCTTCTTTCGTTGCAACGAAGTGGCAGCATTACCAAGACATCAATCGAAGCTTTTCACCAAGGGATCATCGTTTAGGTGAGGCACCGATCGCCGGTGGATCGTATGCTGCATGCATACTGTACTTGCGCGGGCAGTCTATGTGGGATGGTGGATTAGGAGATGGCTGACCTAGCCTTGGGTTCAGGTTTGGCTAAATGGAGTGATGTTCTGTGGAGTTTCATAGGCCATTTCACAGATTTGTTTAAACGCAAAATTTGAATTACCCGCCGCATGCCGCTTATGACAATTTCATATACAAGAAAACTCCTTTTTTGAAGCGTGTGCGCTAGTTGTAATAAAGGAAATTTTCTCCTGGCAGTTTTTCTGATTTATGACTTCAGTTGGTTTTGTTTTCAAAAAGTGGCCAGAATTTTTTGCTATTCTGTTTTAAACTTTTTAGAGCAGGATGCGCGCAAGCTTGGCAGTTAAAATCTTTTCAGCTATGTAAAACTGTCATAAGTGACGTGCGGGGGGAAATTCAAATTTTGCGTAGTTCCAGGCCTGTGAAGTGGCCTATCGAAGAGTTTTATTCTATCCTATTGAATGTAGAAAAAAAAATTAAAATTAAAGGCATGGCGGGAAAGTTTGCATATGCAAATTATTACTATTCAAAGAGATGTGGATAAGATACAGCATTTTTTATAGATATTCCGGTCGAACTCAAAAACAGTTGATCGATTATGTGAGGGAGCATCAGAAACGTCGAGAACCATTTACTCGGTGAGTTTACTTGGATTTGGATATGTAGTCAATCACAACACTGTCTGTGTGTATTTTTAGGCCTATCCATTCTTCGTTGACTCGTAAGGTGTTAAGTGATGAACGTTTGATTCCGACACCTGAATCCTCGCAGCCGGGCACATTGGTTCGTCAAAATGGCAATCTATCTTCGCGACTGGTGGCAACTCGAATACCCGAAGTGCATGTGGGAAATGAGGACGATCAACAATTGCCATCATACGACACTTTGTTGTCGGAAGTGGACTTGGAAGTGGGAAAAGGTCGATTGGCCGAGCAAAATCGATGGGAGGCGGAGACATGTGGCGATGCGATAGTGCCAGCCATCGTGACGCCGGATACTCCACAGTCAAAGCGGATAGCCAAAGGTGCCGTACCTGTTTTTCAACAGTTTTCCATTCATGTACCTCTAAATGGTCGATCGTCCCTCACCTCGTCGATGCCTTTGACCTATGGGGACGACGGTGATGGCAAGGGGATCGGCGAGGTGGCTGGTGTGGAGCACTCGATTCAGAGGAGTCCGCACAAGTTGTCCATTGCCGACTCAGTGGCATCGTCGTACCAAGGTCAAAGGTCATCACCGAGGGAAGGGGTGATTGAAGTGTTGTCAGCAGGGGTGGAAGGCGAGGGTGCCGAGGGTGAGGAGGATAACGTTAGCGAGGACTCGTATCAGTTATCTGAACACGAACAGCGGCGTCGGCGTCGGGAACGGTTTTATCCCCTTACTAATAGCAGTTCCTATACGAGCACGAGTCGTCCCATTGTACCCGCTACTAGCACTGGTGTGCAGGGTGTTGCTACTAACAATGGACGACCTATCTTGCAAACATTCGGATTCGACGAACACGTGACTGCCAAATCGCCAGAATTCGTATTGACTGCTTCCGGCAATCAGCAAAGTAGGTCCTTGCCATCGGTGGCCATCTTGCAGCAACACAGATTGCAAGCGAGTGCTGGCGATAGCGCGTCGGATAGAACCCGGACCCCGACTCCGATCCCGTCCACCCCAACCAGTCGCGGACTGCCTGGTCCATTACCAGGAAGAGTCATCTCGAAGACGCCTGTTATCACAGCTCGTCCCAAACCAATTCCTCCGCCTAAGCCGAAAATGGATTTGGTCAAGTTGGACTTGGCAGCTGGTGTTGGCGATGGGCTGGAAAGAACGATTCCTGGGGTTGGTCCAGCCGTGGAGCCAGTGATGCTGAATAAGACTGCGGTCACGACGACAGAGATAACTGTGACGAAAATTGTGGATACGACATTGGAAATGCAGAAATCTGTGGGTGATGGCGGAGTTGGAACTGCAGGCGGAGAGGTGGGTGAAATCAGAGTGGGAGCTGGACCCGTAGCTGGAAGCGGAGCGATGAAACGGGATGAATCGAGTGTTTCGAATGTTGCTCAAAGTCCAGCAGTGCCGTTGATCGAAGTGCAAAGTGAGGAGAATCCAGATATTAGGCATAAGTTCCTGAATGGCGATATCCCTTATATTCTTCACGTTCGGCATGTGCAAAAGCAGGAATCGCCTAGCGGACCAGTCCAAGGTGGTTTAACGGACTCAAGTAGTCCGGTAAGTTCATTCACTACATTCAAAGAAGGACACGATGTAAAAACGATACCAGAGCAAGTAGCGGCTGAAGTGAGCGGACTAGGAGGATTGGTGGAGCCTCGAATCAGTCGATCACCATCTTCGTGTGATTCGCGGGATGTGATTCAAGTCCAAATACATCAACCGCCGCAAAGACGTAGAAAATCATTAGATTTGGTTTTGAAAAAACGTTTGCCGTCGCCGGCCAGTTTCTCTAGTCAGGATCATTCGGTTAGTCCGGATTCGGAGTACGACGCTACCGGATTCGTATCCAAGTGGCGTACGGCAGCTTCGAAACGAGGGGGTGGTGTGTATACGAACATGTACGGAGTGCCGACTAGTGTGGAGAAATCGAAACGACACGATC
This sequence comes from Mesodorylaimus sp. YZB2_4, assembly GCA_030248295.1. Taxonomy (NCBI): domain Eukaryota; kingdom Metazoa; phylum Nematoda; class Enoplea; order Dorylaimida; family Dorylaimidae; genus Mesodorylaimus; species Mesodorylaimus sp. YZB2_4. Next base: position 350,861 of record JASANH010000913.1, read on the forward strand.
CAAGACGAATGACGCAGCCGACCAGTTTGTCCAAGATGCCGTTACTTGTGACTTTCGATAAACCGAAACCATCGAAATCGAATCCTTGCTTAATGCCGACCTCGACGAATGATGAATGTAATAGTGAGGATGAGGATGAAGATAGTTTAGATGAGAAGACGAGTTTGGAGGGGGTGTCATTGCATGATGATATGGATATATTGGAGAAGATGGAGGCTGCGAATGGAACAAGTTTGGCCAGCTTGGTGAAGGAGGAATCGATTGATGAGGCGCCGACTGCGTTCGAACCGCAGATAAGTATGGATACTCCATTTATCGATGAGTCGTTGGACGAAAATCGATCTGGTCCACTATTGAATATTGTATCCAGCGATTTCTTGGCCGCTTTGACATCGCCGACCTCGAGTGCGCAACGAGGCACTTTGTTGTCGTCGTCGGGATCAGTGAAAGCCACTTTGTACAAGGAGTTCTCTACTGATGTTTGACTTGGGTCTGGGTGGTAGATATTGTGGTACAGATGTGTTTTGTGCTGTTTTCTACCCAGTAGCTTTGATTGCCCTCCGTTTGTAAATCCCCATCCTGCTTTGATTTGGATGAGTCCCCCTGACTGACTGTCCTGTGCGGCCTGGGATTAATAGTGTGTTCACCTATTTCTGGCTTTTGAATTCCTAATTGGATTGGAAGATTGCTCGAGGAGGTCAGAAAAGGGAGATTCGTGCTTCGAATGTAAGGATAGTTTGCAGCTTTTAGGGAGAACCTTTTGCGTGGATGAACTTGACATTTTCTGGTTTGGCCGATAGCAATCTCTTTTCAATGCTTTTGGAAGAACCTGTTTCGTCTAGGCTCAATTTTGTGATGTGATGCTTTGTGACTTGTCTTTGTCCTCTTCCCCACTGCTCTGTCTGTCCCTTGTTCATGTCTTCCCCTCGCCTTGAGCATGTCCTGTCCGTCGTTGCACTTTCTTGCTTCACTAATCGAGGCGCACAAGGCTGCATCGTTGACGTCCTTCTCACGTGCACCCTCGCTTTGCCACTTGCTGGTCATCACGGTCTCGATGGTTGGGCGGGGGCTGAAAATATTACCATGTTGGGATGGGCATCTTTGGTTAAGGCTTGAGTCTATCCTGGCTTTGTACATGGCATAGGTGTAGTGTCGTGTAATGTGGCCATTGGTGCTTGCTGATTTGGTTCGTGATTTTGTGCCAGTTTGTCAGACTGGTCTGTTTTTGGGGCAGTTTTTAATAGGCCTGACTTTTTGGGATCTTTCTACTTCAAGTCTAGCTTTACACAGGAATTGATTTTTTTACGCTTGCCATATTTTTTATGCGATAATAATTTTTTAGGTGCCAAAGACTTTTTACCAAAAATGAAGTGCTAAGTATTTATTCTTTGCAGGACATGTGTTGCTCATTTGTGTGTGACATTGGAGAATGATTGTGTAAATTGGATTTTGAGGACTATGCTGTATTTGGAGTGTGGTAAAATGGAGTGAAATTATCGGCGATGGACTGGGTTATTTGTGGGGTGTGATCGTCAGAACCGCGCTTAGCTGTGGCGATTTAGCGGGATTCCGTAAAGATCGCCTGGGGCTCGCGATCGTCGTGTGTGTGCTGACACACACAAGAGTTGGATACTGCCTTTGTATCTGGTTGAGTTTAGGTGACTTGACATTTGCTTTTCAGGTGATCCAACCTTGATTACGCCTACGAAAGGTTCACCTACTCGAGAGGTCAGTCCGCAAATGTCGATGCCCAGGACTCCACTGAGCGACAGACTTGTGAAGGAGAACAATTCTAGTAATCCCTATTCCATATCGTCGCCTTACAGAAAGTAAGAGGGGTGGATGCTGGTTGACTGAGGGAAGAATTGGACTCGTGTAGCCGTTGTCGACACGAGTCTGACGGGCGAACTAGTGTACGGGACTTAATGTATAGCCAAGTGCACATACGGCAGTGGAAATGCGTTTTCGCGCCTTTACCGCTTTCGGCCTATTTTGCTCGAAATTTTCTGTGATAACCTGAGTTGATGTCATTTACAGTTTGTGGAGAGAAATGTGCTCTATCGACTGGTTTTTTTTTGCTTCTTCTCCATTTATTAAGTTTATTTTTCCTTTTAATCGCAAAAAATTTTACGAAAAATCTTCTACAAAAAGTAAAAACGAAAAATCAAGACTCGACAGTATATCTGCTTGATAGAGCACATTTTGCTATACAAAATTGTCGCTGACATCAACTTGGGTTATCACTAAAAATTTCGAGAAAAATCGTACGAAAGCACAACTCCTCAAGCGCTAAATTCGCGGAGTTGCCAGCCAGGGGAGACCGTCTGATGTATAATTGGACCTGGGCATTCTGTACAGTAGGGATTTTAACCCTTTCGTGAAGCCCATGTGCCTTACAGAGTCCTGCGCGGGTATAAAAATCGTACCCATACCCATACCCGTAATTTTTCAAAAAATGTACCCATACCCGGTTTTGCGATAAATGTTCGAATGGAGCACAAAAACAGAAAAATAATCAATTCATGAAAATGATTACAGAAAATTAGAGTTTTCAAGGAAACTCGATCAATTTTTATTCAAAAGTTTATTCACTATCGCAAGATAAAAGACTTTCTGAAAGCAGTAATCTGAGCCAAATGCTTTGGCGCTGAAAGCCAGAATAATGTCTATTTTGAGTAATGCATCGATTTTTTGTTCCTTTGGAAATAGACGTCTCAATTTGAACTTGAAAGCCTGAAGCTGACAAAAACCTGGCAATCTAAAACCCTGAATGAAACTGCATTTATGTTGGAGAGAGTAACCCAAGTTCAAGGAATGAGGAATGAGTCTACCAGAAACGAGCAGGTGCCCTATGATACTAAACCTAGATTCGTGACTCTGCTACCAAACGTGCTTTACTTTTGATCTCTAGTTTAGCTTGTATGCAGAGGTCAACAACAACTACTGCAGATAAAACAAGCTAGTTTGTGTGCTGCTGGCAGTTTCACAATTCAATGAGACGTGTCTGATCATGAGTCAGGACATGCATACAAGAAAGTCCTATCCTACTTACAAGCGACATCGCTATTCTAATCTGAGAGACCGCCGTACCTATGAGTGAAAGTGACTTGGATCCTGCAAAGAGTCAAGGTTGCTGCACTGGTGCATATCTGTCACATACAAGTATGTACCCTTATTTCCATCGGCCCCCTCTTAGAAGCTAAGAAATACTCCTTCATCTTTTCTTCTGCGTGTTTCAAAGTTTTCTAACTGAAGATGCTCTGTACTGCAGTTTTATTTCCCAGATAAATTTTCACTTAAATCCAGCTTTTATAGCATCATTTTATCTGTTTTTTAAAATTTTTCTTGTCGCTGCTTTGCTAGGAGCTTAGACAGATAAGCAAGAAGCCAGTCAGTCAGTCGTGTCGTGTGACACCCACCACTTGTCTTGCCGTCTTCCACGGATGGCGCCTTAGCGGTTTTTTTGACATAAAACAGGTTCTTTTTTGCAGTAAGCAACCGTTTTCGAATCTCAAAAACGCTTAAATATCCTTACTTTTTATCAATGTCTTGCTTGTGAGAAGATATAATATATGACCTGTTTCCTTTGAGAATTGCACGCCATTCACGTGCCGCGTGTACATGCCCAAAGAAAACAGATAGTAGATATGGATATGATTTCGATATCGATTAGCTATAGATATGGATATGGATATCAATAGTAGTCACAATTAGCCTCAAAATAGCAGACATCAGAACTGCTTCGCTGAAAACAGTCGGAAAAATGCGTAAGATTTAAATTTACAGCGCCGTCATAAATATGAATTTTAAAAAAATTAAACAAGAACGAATACCCGTACCCGGTGACCCTTACCCAAACCCGTATGGGTACCCATGCAGGACTCTGGTGCCTTACAAGAGTCATATTTAGACTAAAGGCTCCCCTTTGCTTCACGCCTTGCTTCCCAGTGTAACCCTCGCAGTAGACATGCAATACCGCTGGGTCCGTTGGAGCTAGTGACGGGTGGAGTTTTTGCTACACGCCAAAAACCCAGGGATCGAAGCTAGTCCACTGCTGAAACATCACCCTGATGGGTTCCTAACTAGCTGCCAGGTGTATGCAGAGTATTGATTAATAGTCGAACCCTTACAGGTTGGGAGACGTCAACCCGTCGGGTTGATGTTTCAGAAGCAATCGAAAGACACGCTTTGCACCAGTTGGAGTTTTTGTCACACTGGCAGTCTCTTCACCGCCCGCGAAGCTGAGGGTTGCTCTAAGCTATCGCTGGTGCCGAGTAAAACGGCGTCCCCATTGCACGTCGGCTGATCGGCTGCAGAGCTAACCGAGCCAGCCTAGCTTGTCAGCTGAGCTGACGTGCGTTCACAGTGCATAACCTCGGTCAGCTCAGCTCAGCTCAGCTCAGCTCGGCTGGGTCGTTCACATTAGAAGCTGCGACGCTGCTAAAACATTCTATCTACTTCTCGGCGGGCTCAGCTAAGGAACTCGGTTTGTTCGGCTCGCAGAAAGCTTCCCCAGAAGTGAGACTACTGCAGAGAATTATCATCGTAAAAATCAAAAGAATAAAACTAAAATATGGCTGCTATTGGTCTGCTGAACTAGGAGCAGTATATGACCTATGCACAATCTGTTGCATCAGGTTATCTGTAGCATCACGGGCATCTCAAACACGCATACGTGCACTGACGGACGAACATTTTGTTTTCGCCGCAGACACATGGGGTATCAGGTCGACAGTTCTATTTCTATTGATCAGAATGAGAACAGTAATGGAACAACACGGGTAACTCTTTTCTGGAGTCGGTTCTATTACTGCCATTTTTAGTAACCCTCATCGATGCATATGCGTCGCAACTCTACTGTAGTTGCTCATTTCTGAATTCATTTAGCATTCCTTCTGTAAATCTTGAATCACACTTTTTCTAGCGGACTTCCTCGAGACCAGTTCTCTAGTCCTGTTTTGGGTAAAAATGCCAAATTTGACATCTCTGTACTTTGGCGTCTTACGCGACATCTCATGAATAGTTCCCACGTCTTTCTCTGACTGTATATCCCTGCTTACGCAGCCTCCCCCAGTCGTAAATCACTGGTACTGCATTATTCAATTAGCCCCCCCCCCGCTTCCTACGCCAGCTCTATCACCCAGGAATGCCCGCTTAAGTAATTCTCTAATTGCTCACCCGTCTCTTTGTCTTCTCTATCCCAATATAAAAACATTCTAATTCCTCCCAGAACACTTGCTTACTTCGAATGAGTGTAGTGCAAATAAAGGTGCCTTGTTACTCCTTGTGGTTCATCGACGCCACAAGTCCCACCCGTTCCCCTAGCACACAAATTATGGCGACTCGCACCAGACTCTGCCCGCTTTTTTTCTTAATTACCTGGTTCAAACCCTGAAGTTCTCTAGATTCCTAGCCGCTAAAATAAATATACCGTTTCATAAGTTCACAATAATGCAGTAATTTCATCATAATTCATATTTTGTCGAAAGTGGCTACTTTCCTGCTAATAACTCCAGAACGATTGTTCCAAGCTCGGCTGGCTCGGCTGGAAAAGTTTAAAATTTTCAATTTCTACAGCCAATCTGGCCGAGCTCCATGGCCGCAGACCGAGATGAATGTGAACAGTCCAGCTGAGCCAACCGCAAGCCACAAACCAAGCCAGCCGCAAACCGAGCCAGCCGCAAACCGAGCCGACCGCAGGGCTGAGCTGGCTCAGCTGATAGTCGCAATGCGAACGACACCTCAGCTGACAAGCTTGTCTGGCTTGGCTTCGCGGCTGGCTCAGGTCGGAAGCTCAGGTGCAATGTGGACGGCCCTTAAAAGTGTGAGATAAAGTGGTTGGGCCTAATATCCGCTGCGCCCCTGATAACATTGGAAATGGCGCTCTTTCCGACAAGGTCTTCTGTTTCTTTGTGCTGGCGTTTAGTTCAGACACGTGTTGTAAGTCTGGGCTCCTATTATTGTGGGCAGAGGTGTACTGTTCACTGTGTTCACCCGCTAGGTGAGCACAGATTTATTGAGGTACCAAGTCTTCCGAACGGGTTCATGACTGAAACATCGTCGCGACGGGTGAGACCATGCGCTATTCATTTTAGGGGTGCCCGTTTGCAAAGCATTGAATCAAGCAGCAGCGGTCAGTTGACTTTGGCCGGCAGCTTACAGCAGATACCTGGACAGCCGACGACCCTGGGGGCATCTACGACCAAGTCCATAAGCAGTGGTCGACGTACGCCACCGTCGAAAAGACAACAGGACTCGGTGGTGAAGTGCACATTGGACACGCCCCAATCACCGTTGCCGAATGGACGTCATAGTTACGAGAACGTGGACACTGGGACCACATTGGAAGAAGGCATGGCCAAGACTGGGACTATGACTTCGAGTAACAGCGGCAGTGTGGAGCGAAACATTCCAGTCCGGTTGCTGCTCAATGACACTGCCGATCGATCGTTCAGTAGCTCCTTGCAGAACCCGTCGAGTGAACACAGGGCCGCTAGGGTAATGGGGGGGTGTGTTGAGGGGTCTGCGCCTATGCTGCCCGGGGTCCTCTGCCGTTTGAGTGCACTGATAAGTGTTTGGCAAGAGAGTAAATAGCATAGCACAGCATAGCAGTGGGACTCGCAGATAGGAGCTACCTGCACGCTTATCTTACTGTTTATTCCTCACGTAAACACTTAAGCGCACTCAGTTAAGGTCGTGAGGCCCGCAGAAAACCCGCCATACATAAATAAGTAGCTCAGAATACAATTACAGACATTACATAGCGACGCCCAAAATTCCCAGTCTTAAGACATCAGTGCTCTATGTCCTCTAATCGTGTATGTATTCTAGCGCCACGCTTCAAGCAGCAAGGCATTCTGCATTACCAAGGAACTACTTATGACCGAGAGGACCTATGTCCGAGACCTGTCCATCATTGCGAAGGTAAGCGATCGTCCTTGCTGTATTTCCTTATCGTTTGAAAATGCGGTCCTTATTTTAGCATTTCAAAACGGTAATGAAACCGTTTTGCGAAAGTTTGTCGACGACTCAGTCTGCACAGCAGCAGCAACTGACAACTCCTCCGAGTCGACACAAGCATTTGGGGGTCGCTAATCAGCAGAAACAGCAGGATCGACAGGATGCCTTGGTTATCAATGAGATATTAGCAGTGTTCGAGCCGTTGCACGAATTCCACGAAAGCTTTTTACACGAGATTGAGAAAAGGCATAGTGCTTGGTAAGGGATGAGTAATTTGAAACGAGTGTAATGCCCCTGCGTGCACGGAGATCTCATGGATACGGGTTCCAATCTAGGTCAATTCAAAGATTTTGTGTACCAATGTTGAGTTTTTCTGATTCAGACTGTGATCTTTTAGGGAAACTAAACTGGCCAATCAACAGCAATACAGTGCAACATCGCCGACTACCCCATCGCCGGGAGAAGGTGGTGTGCAGAAGATCGGGGACATCCTGCTTTGTGGAGTTCATAACAGCTTGCAGGTATGCAGTGCGGGAACCCTTGGGCTCAGGTCGGAATAGTGCCCTGTTTTTCAGACTTACCAGCATTACCTGTCGCAAGCCATGGCTTACCTGGCCGCTCTTAATGACTTGTATCGAGGCAGTCGTAAATTCGCCGCCTTGTACAAAGAATTCGAAACGCAGAAACTTTGCTACGTTCCAATAAATATACTGCTATTGAAACCACTGAGACGACTGTTTACCTATGAGATGATCCTTACCCGTAAGTGTATCTACAGTCTTGTCGTTTGACCCAAGGCGTGACTGGTGGGTCAGAATAACGACATGGGGTGAATAGAGAAAATCAAAAAGACTCGGAAGATGCGGGGGTCGAACCCAAAGCGAGATGATAATCTATAGAACATTTAGTATACAATAGATTGTGCTGCAAAGAGGCAGTATGTTTTCATAAATTGTTGGAACCTCTAAGATTTGAACCTGATCGTTAGTGAAATAATTACATGATGTTTCTCTTCCAGGATTGATCGCCCACTATATTGAGGAAGGCGGAATCAGTCCTGACTTATCCGATTGTAAAGTAGCTCAGGAGAAACTTTCAACTTTAACACATGGTCCGCATGGCAAAGTTTCAATGCGACCAATGGTAAGGGCATTTCTGTATTATTGTCTGTGCGGTACCCTCCGTGCCTGGTTGACCGTGTGGGAGAGAGTAATCGATCTCCTCTAGCTGGTAGATGGCCACCCGTCGGGTTGATATTTTAGCCGCAAGACTTGCCTTGCTCCAGTCGGAGTTTTTGTCCAGCCAGCTTTGGTCGATCACACTACCTCGTGCGCCTGCCAGGCATGGTTCAAGTACCTTGTTAATAAAAAATCATCGATTTTCAGGAGAATTTCATCAAGCTGGTTCAAGTTGAACGAGACCTGAATGATGTGCAGAACTTGGTTTTACCCACTCGAATGTTCATCCGCGAAGGTTCGCTTCAACGCTTTACTCGGAAAGAGCCAGTGCAAAGATTGTTCCTACTCTTCAACGATTGCCTTTTATATGCTGGACGAAGTGGCGGTTCTGTGTCAGCTCAACAAATGACGTTTCGCCTTCACGGTCAGATACCACTCAGAGGATTGATGGTGAGCTGGGGGGGGGGGGGATTCTATAGTGTGACCTTATTAGATGGGTAAAACATGTTTTCAGTTGGAAAATGGCGATGCGTTAAGAATGGCTGCACACGGATCTGAGAAACATGCTTTTACCATATACGGGGGAAACCGATCGTTTGTGGTGTCGGCTGGAAGTGCGGAGGAGAAACAGTTGTGGCTGGAGGATATCAATCGAGCTGTTATGGAGGCAAAAGAATCCAAGGCTGATTTCCCTCACTTTCCAAGCTTGAAATCTGCGAGTAAGTTTGGAGCCCCTGTGGTAGGATATGGACTAGATTAGCGATTCCCTTTTTGGGACCCCCCGCTGGACCCTAAGCTGAGATTATTATGAGACTTGTAAGAGAAATTTATCAAAATGACTTGGAAGAAGAAGGAATTGAACCCTGATTTGGTTTGATCTAACTACAGTACTGCCCCAGTTAGAGGTTTGTGGGGCTTATTTCAGGATTAAAAGGTTAGATTACAAAACAATTTTAGTACTGATGAGTCAAAATGACTTGGAACCAGCGGGATTTGAACCCTTTGCATCCAGCTACCGCCCTCAGAGGGAGGTGGAGTATATGTAGTTTCGGATGTTATTGTATGCCTCACGCCTTGTGTTTCAGGCTCAACCGATGACGTTTCGACGAACATGTCCACTTCTCCTTCGTCCTCGATGGTGACTGGAGGCACATCCACATTCAAGTCGTCCTCTCCGACCACGTTGACTGCAACGGATGGCGGCGAATCGGCTGGGGCATTAGCTGCTCAAAGTCCAACCTTGTCGGGTGAACGTCATTGGTACTATCGAGCCAATGATACACTGCACGTGTGCTGGCATCGAAGTACGACATTGGGGGCCGAACAGTGGCATTTGTCGGCTTCGAAATGCCAGATGAGTGGCTATTTGCTGAGGAAGTTCCGGACATCGAGTGGGTGGCAAAAACTATGGGTGGTATTTTGCGATTTTTGCTTATTCTTTCATAAAAATCATCAAGTTAGTCAAAGTTTTAGTTTTTGAAATTTTAGTGTGTGGAATTGAAGAAATTTCAGGACGGGTTGCCATTGGCCAGTTTACCATTGCTCGGTTACGTTATTACGCTGCCTGATGCCAAAGACGAGATTCATAAAGATTTTGTTTTCAAACTGCAGTATAAAACGCAGTATTACTTTTTCCGTGCTGATTCGGATTATGCCTATAATAGGTATGTATATATTACACAAGCACACAGTACGTGAGGAATTGGTACTTGATGAAGAAAACAAATTGAACCACGAAAGCAAAAACCAAAAGTGTTGCCCGCAGTGGGTTTCGAACTATGGCACTAACTGTTACAACTGTTTTCAGATGGCTGGAAGTACTGCGCATAGCATGCCATGATCAGTTGGCTGCATCGTAATTGTGGACAACATACCCTTATCAGAGAAGATCGTAATTAGGTATATGTAAATTTATGTGGCATTGGTACTTCTTTTTAGAAGGTTTGGTTTACTTTTTCTGTTTCTCGTTTTCCGCAGCCTGCATCTGTGCAAGTGTGTCTGCTATAGACTGTTTTCATGTTCAGGTAGTGTCTTCCTTTTCAATGCATAATGTGCTTGTTATTTCTGAGTGGGGAGGGGATGGAATAGGAGTTGAGCAAGTGTTTTTGTTACAATTTTTGGATAGCTCAATTATTATATCGAACCATGATATGTTGCTGGTTGAAGTGTATGTCTAGGTGTACTGTAATTATGATACGTTATCACACGACATCATCGTATCCTTTCGCGGTGATCAGCGCTGCCTTTCCTGTTTCTCATTGTTGTACTGTATCGGTTATGGGGTCACGAGATGTTCAATACAAGCGACGCTGGTGATGTTGAATGGCTAGTAGGATCTAGCATGGATCACCTGTAGCTTGAACTAAAGATACCGTCATGTCGACCCTGTCAACAAAAGGATCCAGAAGCAGAGTACATGGTGTTTATATTATACAGAGCCAAGTTTAGTGACAAGGACTAAAGCCAAAAGTGTTACCCTAACGAGGACTCTAACCTGTATTGAAATCGTTGCAGCGTCTGACTGACGAGTGCACAGTGATTGTTGAATCTTCAGACGCTACGTTCCTCGCTCGCCTTGTGTGATGTTCTGTTGCCAGAAAATTGCGCAGCATTGACAACTTAGGAATAGGTTGCTACGTAATCTCGATGCAACGCTAGTTATAATAGGTAAACAGGAAATAACATCACATATTTCCCCATCATGGGTCATACTCTATTGGGTCAGATTGTTGAGTGTACATTTCAAGTCAATCATTCACGCCAGAAACAGGAATTTTCTGCACACTTATTGTTATGCTTCTATTTCTGGCGCGCATGATTGGCAAGGATGATTGTTTACTCCATTATTATAACAGAATGAATCAGGTTTAGATAAGTATAATGCAATAAAGCCGTGACAGTGACACACGCAATACTGACTTACAGTGCAGTATATAAGAGCCCATCAGCGCAATCTCACCAATGTTGTGAGTGGAAGGCGAGGAAGTTGGACGGCGACTCGGTGTTTTTGCTGTGAAGAAAGCTTTGAGAGGGCTGGTTTGCGCAATAAAGTAAGATTATGTGTTTCCTTTTTGGTGGGTCATGTCTTGTTTAAAAAAGCATGCACTAAAGTTTTAATTATAGCAGCTGCAGCAGCTGATTATACTGTAGGCTAGTGTAATTAGACTAGGGGCTATCGTATGCTGGGGGTCCCAAAGCAACTTACGATTAGTGTTGTTTAGAGGCATGTACTATACGTATTGACGTAGTTTACAGTACTTCTCATGAGTCTTGGAACAAATGGAGGAAAGTGAAAGTGTCATGTGAATATGCTCTCTGGATAATCACATGTACCACATATACCGCTGATGGACTAAAATTCACTTGCAGGTATATAAGACAACCCAGGGTCGACCATACCGACTTTTCTGACTGTTCGCGTACTGCACCCATATGTATACGTACCTGGGGCCTGATATGGTCTGTCCCGCACCTTATCCGTACCAACCAAATATTTTATCTTGACAGATTTGAGAAACTTAAAAATTTGTTCCGGAAGGTTCTTTTTAATACGCGAAGAAAAAATGTATCTCAGCTGCTAATTATTCACGGACTATTATAACGATACTTATATGCCAAAAGGCACCAACTGTCAAACTGTCAAAAAATGTATTGAGTGCCGAGACATACTCCGAGCACTCAGAAGTTTCATCTGCCAAAACGACGCAACTGTATCTACCGTTTTACATGAGTTACTGAGCCCCAAAAATACCCACTTTTCTGATTCTCATCTGCCAAAGCGCACCATCTGCTGAAAATCGCAGGCCAAATGGCACCAAGTGCATCTTTTTTCCGCAGTTAGTGCGTTTTGGCTGATTCAAAAAAGAAATGCTCGAATGCAGGGAAGGAAACATGATGCAGTTGGTGCCAATTAGCTGTACTCGCTAAACCCAAATCGAACTGGTCGATACTGATTCTGGAGGTGAACTTTGGGAGAAAATTTCAGTTTTGGTTATGCTAGTGGTCTTGTTTATTCACGCCCCAATGTGTTTGAGCGAATTGGAGCATGAAAAATCCGCACCTGGCACTTTTTGTCACAAAATCTGACAAATTTCTCTATCTTCGAGGTCTGCTAAATGAAGCTAGAGGGCGACTGTGCTGCATGAAATTAGCGGAACACAAACATTAAAGATGGCTGGACTCACATCCACAATAATCAGCACTTCGGTTCGAGCTAGTGCTTTGCATGTCCACACACTCGGAAGCAAAAACTTTGAACGATGTTTTCTCAGAAGTGAATTTTTGACACTTGGTGCCTTTTGGCATATAGGTATCGATAAAAGTCGGTATGGCCGGTACGCCATACTTCTAGCGCTGCAACCGCACCACTCCTCGTAGAGCGGTATAGTATTGCTAATACGGTGGTACGGTCGACCCTGGAACACATTTTGCAGCACATGCACACCATGCAGCATACTGCACACCTGCATATATATATTACATATGCTTATACATATATATTACATGTTTGTACCTATATATCACATATGTATATGCATATATATTACGTATGTTTGTACCTATATATTATATATGCTTATACATATATATTACATGTTTGTACCTATATATTACATATGTATATACATATATATTACATATGCTTTCACACATATATTACATATGTATACACATATTTATTACATATGCTTTCATATATATATATATATATATTACCCATGTTTATACATATATATTACATATGTTTATTCGCAAGTATTGTATTTGTTTCTAGATAAACAGTATATTATAAATGCTCACACATACATATTATACATGTCTACACACGTATAATATACCGTTATACAGTGCCTGTCAAAATGATATTTCTCCCCCCCTCATTTTTGTTTCGAACTTGCCGCGTGCATGCCCGCGCGTGTGCAGAACAAATCCATCGTGCCAGCAATATGTCTGCTGTTACCACGGACTCGAAATTCGCTTATATGCATACTGTATGATGTGTTTTACCTTTTTCCAGTGACTGACTTGCTCTACCGTAACAGTCTCTCTTGTACACAGGGATAGTAATAGAAACCCTTGCATCCTGTTGATAGTAGAGTACTGTAGACAGTAGACACTGAAATTGAAAACATAAATGCACCTATTTTAATACTACATATCTCGCCAATATTTGTATGGTAATACGTATAGTATATAATTATATTTGGGAGCATCCATATCGGTCAGCCCAGTGTAACTCATTCTTACTGCTTGCTGGCAGTGCTAATGGAAAATTGATCCGACTGCTTGAGCTCCCTGTACCTCGATTGACACACTCCCAGCTCCAGGCATGTGTTACACCCTTTCTGTGTCCCCAACAAAACGCCTATTCACGACTATCATAAATTTAAACAGGAACGAAAAAGATGGGCAAATGCAAAAAATGCGGCTGTACGAGCTTCGTTTGGAATCCCATCAGCTTCATTCGAAAATTACGATGCGAGCTTGATCACAACCACACTGATTCCTGTTACGAGAAAGAAGCTCTTCGCAATTGCACATGTGGCCATCACTACAATTACCACGATGGCTAGAGAATGTGGCCATGACAACTCAGACCATCGAGTTCGGACACTGGATGAACATTATTGTCGCAATGGTTGTCGCAGTCGAATATTATAGTGTAGGATACACTTGATGTCACTATTAGCTCTTTCATTCAAGACATATTACTCGACTGAAGGTACACTAGTTTCTTGCGAGCCCTTTCCTTCTGTTCGTAATCGCAACTTGATAAACGAGGAAAAAAGCGCTTGAATGAAATTTGAAGCCATTGAAATCAATATGATATAGTGTACTGCAGTAAGTAAAACCCCGCCTTTACTGGCTACTGTACGATGGACGAAGAGCACTGCGCTCGACGAAATCCTAACATCAGACAGCACTGCGCTGGTCACAACAGCGGATGGATCACGTGAATCATCATGACACAAAAAAAGTCTTTGACGCAGATGACCCGGAGCCGGACGTCAAGTAAGAATGGAACCTTGCGCAAAAAGGCAGCGAATCTTTCAAACCATCGAAGCGACATTAAGGTCTAGGTTAGAAAGCAGCGTCGAAACCATGATTGACCGACCCTTGCCAAAGTCAGGGTCAATGTTAAAAGATTTTTGATGCTCCTGTTAAGGTCAGAGTCATGTCAGAGGCGAAAAACCCCCAGTCTTTTGAACACCTCATTAAACATAATGTATATGCAGTAGAATTCAAACTGTCCCACCTGGGAGGTGCTGTAAATGAGCGATGGGTATTTCCAGTGCACGGATTTTTGATTATTCTAAAATGAATGGTACGGTTTCAGTTCCTGTAACAACGGTTAGCCCTGGTCGCCGTGCTGAATCCCCGCTTTTAGGTTTTTTCGAGCTCATGCTATTGGGTGCTGTAGCGTTGAACGTTTTAATGAAAGTTGAAACCTACTAATTGTACGCATGACTATTCTCAGCCAAATCTGATGGGGGCTCGTCAGATCGGGTCGGATCATGGGAAAGACTTCTAATTTTTCGAACAATATAACGCATTCACTTTTTTTTTGAAATGCTGCTCCCTGTTATTATCATCATGCCATGGGACGCACCCCTCTCAACCCTTTCCACACTGCAATCATGGATCTGCTGTACTTTCCAAGTCACGGCTGAATTTATATCCCATCCGACCAGATCAGACATCAGATCTGATTCGATCCAAAAAATCACAGTCCAGAAATTCGGATCAGATGATTCGATCCGACATTCTAAGCCAATTCGCTTGCAATAAGCGCTGGCAAACAGCTAACTATTGCGTAATTTTTCTGCAATCACTCTTTAGCAATTAATGGGATGAAATCAGCTCATAATTTCTGCTCATAATAAGAGTTACAGTGCAAGTCATCTACTCATTATTCATATTCATAAGACCATAGCCATTTCCACCAAGGAGACTAACTTTAGTTAGTTTGCTACCTTTTCATTCGTGAGCACCACACACCTAAGGCTATTTATCGCAATATCTGACAGCATTGCTAGAACTTCTCAATCTGGGAGGTGTGAAATGCAGCTAGAGGGCAGCCATGTTAAATGAAATTAGCAAAAAACGTTGAATTAAAGATAACCTGACTTTCATTCTCAACAAGTTACAAAAATACTAGCATGCTAGTATTTTTGTAACTTGTTGAAATGGCTATGATCTTATGAATATGAATAATGAGAAGATGACTTTCACTGTAACTCTAATTATGAGCAGAAATTATGAGCTGATTTCATCCCATTAATTTCACAAGAGTGGTTGCAGAAATTTGCTAGTATTTTTGTAACTTGTTGATGGAAAATCTGAGTCAGTGTGACAAAATACTAGCATTAGCTCTGGCACTGTACAGCACAGCGCGAGGTTTTCCCGCAGGGAAGCTGTGAGGATCTGAAGTGGGTCATCGTACAGCCTCTTTGAAGTTTAGAGGTTTTATAGCTACACAGCCGCCGATCACTTTTTGCTTCCTCTCGCTTCCTCTCGATGGTATTGCACCGTCAGAAGTGCAATGGCCTCTTGGTCAGCCACCGAGTGTGCGTCTCGACCCTGCTTTCAAGACATAATATGGATGACCTGTTGAGTGGTGGGTAACGTTTCTGCTCTGGACTCGATATAACTTTGAGTGGGTTCCCATCGATTTGTTTGGAAGCAGGCAAATCATGAGTGGGAACATGAGTCCCTTCTTGGCCAGAGTAGCGAAGATTTGGCTAAAGAGAGGTGGACGTGACCTTGGTCCTTCATACTTCTTCCATTTGATTTTTTTCAATTTCTTGCGGACCGAAGCCCGTTTTTGCCTAAAACCGTCCAGCAATCAAACCTCCTAAGCAGGGCTGTGCGGGGGCAGGCACACACAGCACCGTACCTCTGCGTGTCTCCACTAGGAGCACCTCCACTCGAGGGCATCTTGGTCAGGACACCGGCTTCCTTGCACAGTGGCTGGCGGGCTTTTAACCCTGTCGGTGTTCGACAGCCGAGACTGTGTACTCGTTTGGCTTCCGTCTCCCCACTCTGAGCACCTCGACGGTACTGGGTGAGACACCCACGTCCTAGCGTGGAAGGTCAGCGAGGGTTTATGGTTCACAAACCGACCTCCGTCACTGGAATTGAACTCGGGACGAGTCCATCCACTCGCTGCCAAGCAATACTTAGAGACGGATGCCCAGCCGCTGCACCACCAAGCTCTTCTATTTTATTGCACCACGTCTCAATGTATGCACGGCCAAAAATCAGAGTGCGTTGCTCATCACCACCTGCAGAATCAGCCAACAAAAATAAACAAGACATTTTGTCAGTAGTCTTGCCGATTTTGTGGATTTAGATTCGCGTGCTAGTCAATAAGGCGTTTGCGGAGCTTTCGAGTTGCATTCGCACTGGGATATTGACCCAAAGCTGCGATGGAGGTATTTTGGAGGGCTTCAGACAACTGACGGTAAGATCAGCAAAGATATGTATTTTCTTTCACAGAGAAAAAATTGACCCGGAAGTTTTGATTCATGAAATGAAACCCCAAAAATGCTAAGACTTTGATACAGCTGTTCATAGCTTTGATTTTTATTAGGCCATCGAGATTGTCTCATCGCATGAGTGTGATGGCGTTCTTGGACAAAAATGGCTACTTTGACGCAATATCTATCATATATATGTATTTATGTTTAAGACTTGATAAATACTCCTGAAAAGGTCCATAAAATAGACCTGCGCATAGGTGCTTCAGACAAGAGAGCCCGAACCTTCTTACTAAAAACTGAAATGAGAAATTTCCCCTTTCCACACCGTTCTGTAGTCATAAGCTCTGGCAGTATGCAACAGACCGTCATACCTGCCAGACTGCTTCAACATGATCATGCGATACGGGTTGAGTGCATGAGCTGAATTAGTCATACCACAGCCTGTCTCATGTTTGGTGCACTGGACATTTAAATGACACCCGCTCATAATCCGTCCAGTTTGAGCTTCAGTCAGCCACTAATACAATATGTGAGGGCTGTAGCAAAATACACTATATACCAATGCTGTTTGTAAGTGCAAACAGAGATCTCTGGTTCTGTCTATGTAGTAAGCTGGTGCCTACATAGTTCTATACCGAATTACGATTCCTGCCGAAAACCCCGTCGCTTGGTCGACCATCGATAGTTGTCGCCGCATGCTGCGCACTGAAACCACTAGTTTAAACCCAAGTCTTCCGGGCTCATCGAACTTTGAAAATCGCTGTATTTTGTTATCCGCCATTACTCCCCACACACTACTTGTTGCTCAATATTCCAAAAAACGCCACGTCCTCATGTCAGGATAACAGACGTGGCTGACTTATATTGGAGAGGGCGAGCCTTGCGAGTATACCTTGGGTTGGAAAATGCCCCCCCCCCCCACGCACTACATTTCAACATCGCATGCGGCTGCAGTGCGGTCGTACGTACAGTAGAGCTTACCGTTAGACACGGTATTCCAAATCGACCCCACCCTCATAACAGACGTGGGTGTTGTACAGTAAATAAATACTTTGGCTGCTCATCAGGAGGCATTCGCAATTCTCGGAGTATACAGTCTATACTTTTACGAATGGATATGATAGCTTGGATGATCAGAGCAGCCGTTTTGGCTTTTCTGTCCTTCCTGTCCCTTGCCACGTGTCCCCACGGACTCCCCAGATACCGTGACCCCAGAACGGACAAAGGTTACTGCTACATCGTGTTGAGGCATTATGAGATTGAACAAATTAAAAAAGGTATGTGGAACGAATCTCCCCGCAGGAAAAATTACAAAGGTCCAGGTCGAATGTATGGTCAGGACGTTTGGGATCTTGTTGACGAGTATCCAGACGCAGTTCGAATGTGCTCCATGGTATCTCGCATCGAACCTGAACTGAGACAACGTTTTTCGTATGAATGCGTAACTGCATCATCTTTTGGTTTTAAAAAAGATTACAGCAATTGTCCGTTCATGGAAATTTTCAAAGAGAAGTGGACAACTGTACCAGGACCCGACCTGCGACTTCGGCTACCAATGCCTGAAACTCCAGAACACGTGGAATGGATCATCAAAAATCTGCTCGTCGATGAGTATCATGCAACGCATATATACAATACCAAGGACAGACTTACAAATAATTGGGGATATACGGTAAGATTAAAATGCACTGTCAGGCAGCCAGGATCTTTCTTGATCACCCTTTGTCAGCCTGGACCAGCCTGCTCCAAAGGCGCATCAAACCTTGTGTAACCTTTTCCAGTTTCATTTCATGAATTTTTTGCTAATATACATACAGTATACATGGTTTCGTCTAGCAGAGGGGAACCAGGGCGGACATATTGATTCTGCATTTTGCGGTTACATAGCAGCATCGGCCGCATGTAATAGTGCATAGAGCTCATCAGGAGAAAGTCTAACTCCGACCAGTTAATCATACAGCAGGCAGCAATGAAGATGACACGACGTTCAGCGGTCCGCCTCTGGCGCCGCGTGTTCAGTGAGGGGTGGTTGTTCGACTAGCAGCTCAGTAAATGATTTCTTCTGCAATGTATCCATTCACGCTTGAGTGAGCGTGAGCATTCAGCAATGCAGTAAGATGTGAGCATAAATATAAACAGCAATGGAGCTTAGAAAGTAGGTACATTTGATGATCAGTCGGAGGTCCATCGTTAGTTTACGCTCGTGTCTTCCCTAACCTTAAAACGACCCCAGAAAATTATTTATGGCCCACCTCTCTCGCCCATAGCCTGGCTGTCTTTTAAAAAAACCGTTTCTATTACAGCCTGGACCTAACCGTGGAAAAATGTGGCTCGGGATCAAGAAATCCACCAGCTACGATACACTACGCGAAAACGGTCCAGAACACCATGTAACCTATCTGAAGAACAAGCCTGGCGAGTGCGGTTATTTGTACAGGGGTTATCACACTAATAATGATGCAGTCAACAGTGAGACAGAAGACGGTGTGGGTGAAAATCAATTTCGAAGAGGCAGGCGCACTGGCTTATATTGGGTCTCGTGCAATCAAAGGCTGGAAGATGATTCGACTTACGACTACGAAATCGGACGACACATGGTCGCCTGCGAGTTTCACGAGCCCCAAGATTGTGTGCAGGAACTGATCAAGGACCAGTGCAAATACTCGCACTTGCACGACTACTGCATGGTTGCTGGAAATTACAGGGTTGTCAAAGACCCAACAGTGCCCAGATTTTCCAAACCTTGCCGCCAAAACTCCACTTACCGCACCAGTGACGTACCCTGCGAGAAACGCTACCATTCCATGTGCAAGCAGGACTGCGTTTACAACTGGATCGACGAGACCGAGTGCTTCGTAGAAGAGGGCGGGGAAAAATACAAGTGCACGGCCAGTGATGGCATAGGCATGGTCTGGCAAAGATTGAATGTCACCATTCGTGGAGCGTATGGGGGCGTGCCATGCCCGACTGAGACCTTGCGACTCGGTAATTGCTTGTGCAAGGCTAGCCAGGCAAAAGTTGAAAAAATGATCATGATACCTCTGATTTTACTAGCTTTTCTAGCTTCTCACTAACTATCGAGGACGAGTGCCATAATTGGCTTCTTGTTGATTGATAATGTTTATTTCCTTAAATTTAAAATTAAAATATCATCTTTCAACTTTTGCAACAAGTCAGAACTTAAAACCATTAAATGTTTCATAGATTAAGGTTTTTAATAATGTCATAATATTTATTTCAGTTTTTCCTGGCGATAAATACATGCAATTACAACGGATGAAAATCCTCCAGAGATTTCTTATAATCGGGATAGATTTCGCTCGCATATAACAAATTTTGTTTAATTTTTATTCGGTATCTTTTTGAAGTAAAAATTGATTTATCGCAGTTCGCGGTTTCACAACTCTTTTCAGGTTTTGCTTATCCCCAACAGGGCAGGAATCTTCAGCGATCTGTCTGCAGCTTGACTTGCACTAGATTCTGGATCAGGTCGATTTCAACACGACGGCTTGGGTTCACCCAAACTTTCGGGGTGGGCTGACCCGATTTGTTATAAACATCAGAAGTCAGACCTCGGCTGGTCCCACCTATTCATCACAGTTGCTAGAACTTCAAATTAGAACTTAGGAAGGTACTGCATGGGCTTTCAAGCAACAAATGCAGAAAAATTGGTCATACTTATTTCTCTAAATTACCAAATCGAGCCAGTCGCAGCAACGCCAGTGGTGCAGCCTGAAACACATATTGAATGCAATAGACAATGAATCAGTGCATACTGCCCTGTCCTGGCACAATGCTCAGATACTGAAGTGCTCGATGTGATCGAACAGGCGACCAGGTCCTATGGCTTACCAGTAACCTCGATAATGAAATTGTAACCTCGCTGTATGAAATCGATCTTTTACACATTATTTTAAAATGATCCCCGACCGGTTAAAGTAGAATTTATGATGGTTCGGGCCTTGAAAAAAATTCCTCGAAAATTTCTCAATTATACAAACTCTACGTCAACTGAAAATAACTAGTCGACTGATACCGGAATCTCTGCGATAGATTGCTGATGGGCAAGTCGCTAATGGCACGTGATTCGAATTCAGAACCATTGCCATGCCTTAAACTAATTCTACCACAGCAGGAGCCTGAATTTTTCGAATTGTGATTTTTCGGAGCGGGCCTTGACCCACGGAAGGAACCTGAGACATCAACCCAACGGGTTTCTGCGTTGTGGGAAGAGTGTGCTGTATGACCTGGCATTGGAGGCGAGCGAATACGGCTCTGTGAACGAAGCGGCCAGTCAAGGCAACCAGGTACTTAAACCTTCCCCACAGGCCAAACACGCATATTAGACCCAAAAATTTATGTGATTATTATACATGTATGTACGGGTATTTATTGGCAGAGTCAGTAGCAAGCATTGATTCCGCGTTTTTCAGTTATGCGTTTTTATTAATGCCATGTTCAATAAAAGCTTTCAAGAATATCTTGAAAAAGTTGTGAAAAAGGTCAAGATTCCAAAACCAATTGATTTTTTGAGGCGTAAGCAGAAACTAATCTTGGCGTGTGTCACACGGCTAACACAAGAAAGAAGCTAAGGTAACTCTAACCATATTTTATCACATTTATCAAAATCATGATCAGCGCAATATTTTCCACAGATGTACTCGAGCTATACAATATTCTACTTCGACCTCTACTTGTCACTGACTGCGTCGAAGTTTTTCGCTCGCCAATCGTTTCAGGACAAATAAAACGAATATCTGGTACTATGAACTTTATAGAGGGAAATAATATATAGCAACTAGAATTAGCTGGAAAATTATATTCTTTCATTTTGTTGTCGAACTCGCCTGCAAAATGTCATCCTATCGATAATATTATTACCAACTCAATATGTACCTGGCCTTAATTCAATATTGCATGCCTTGCTGATATCAGGCGTCTTGAACATTAAAATCAGAATTCCCTGCTGGCAAGTGTAAGCCACACAAGCAGGGGATACTCGAACTACAGGCATGGCCCAAGATGCGTTGATGAAACTGACACAAATTGTGCCATTGCCAACTGAAAGTCCATGCTTGGCTTCGAGCTCGTCCTGAATTGTGATCAGTTCGCAATAAGGACTGACAAAATTCTTTTTGTTGCCAGTCCACAAAATGTCATCATAGTAGTTCTGCTCGCATTGGGTCTCGTCCTGCTTCGAGGATCGGCCGCATCCTAAACGCGCCCGGCCGTCCAATGAACACAAAGGCTGAAAAATCATCAAAATGTTACAAATCACCAGAAAGTAAAAACTACTCAGATTACAGTAATCACACGCTGCTGTCTGTCGCAAAATGGCCGCATTAATTTCACATCCTTCTGACTCGGAGATGATAAATTTAAAAGTTCCTTGCAATCTTTTTCGGCCACTTCGCATCCACGTTCTTGTGGTCGACTAAGTGTAAGTGGTTCAGCCTTGCTCATGTCTACATCGTACCAAGAACTGTCTTTTAAAGCGGCCAGCGTAAAGTTGGACAGCTTTTGATAAGAGGCGTAAACAGGTGCCATTATTTCATCTGGGAGAAGGCGCATGCTCCAATGACCCCCACTTTGGACCAATTCATTCTGCTCGTATCTCGCTTCGATTTCGATTCCTTCCAGGCTCGGACAATTGTAGTGATCTCTGGCAATTTGAACTACAGTTGGTAACATGGTTATCGGCACTGGATTCGTTGTCCAATCACGTTGTACTTTCTTCCATGTAATGTTTTCGACTAGAAATGATGCAAAACGCAACATGAGGGTGGCCAGACGCTCAAAGCAAATCCTTTCGCACGTGACCCTAAAAACCTCCACAAAACCTTTAGCGCTTATCCAAAAGCCGCCAATAATCCCCTCACAAAAAACACTGGCGGTATCAACAAACTGTAATCACAATGAGGTCAGATAAGGGGAGTGTCACGCTTTTACTTAACGGCTCCTTGCTAGCTGCAACATTTCTTCGAGAAAATCGAATGCCTCATAAGCATCTTCGAAAACAAGATAAGTGGGTATATCTCCAGCTTCTTTGATTACCATCAATAGTGTATATCTAAGAATCAAACATTTTCATCGCGGTAGCGCAATAAAATTATAGGGTTGAGCACCGCAAAATTTTAAGCCAAACCTTGAGGATCTATACTGTGTCATTGATTCTATCACGCAGCTTTTTTTTGCAATCAGAGACATTGTAGAAAACATTCGTTCAATTGAAGCATTCGAAAAAAGTAAAGAAAATGAACGTAGGACAGGCCGTCTGTTAGGATCGAGCAAAATGAATCTTGACAGAGAAACGTGTAAGGCCATGATTTATCGTGCTTACGATTAGTAGTGTGTACCACTGACTGTGTGGTGACGCAAAAGGCAATAATATTCCCCTTCCAACAAGGAAATACACATAAAAACGAGTTGGCTGGGCGATCTTGACCATATCTGCCTAATCCTTGGTCGTGGAACGATCTAAGATATATCAAAATGATCGCAAGATGATGACCTATCGAACTTCTTTTTAAATTCTCCTAGATCCAACCATTTGTGAGATTCCCGCGAAGTCAAAATTCAAATTTTTCACACGAACAGGCTTTTAGCTGGAAACAGAAAAAACAAAGCTCCAGCGATAATTTCACCAGAGATGCTCCTTGGTGAGTAGATTCAGGAAATATGCGTGTGTTGTATATGCATTACAAGTGCATCGGAAGGAGATATTTTTAAAGCACTAAATTTTTTAGATCGTTTTTGGTCATGCTCGTCTTGTGAGGCGGATACTCTTGTTGGATTCTCAGAAGCCAATTCTGTCATGCAGAAAAAATGCCTTATTGTAACCACGCAAGCGACTGGGAAAGGACATACTGGCACGAAAGCGAACAATTTAAAAAATTAAGCCACCTGATTCTTTCTAGTAATGTCACAATAGGAATACACATAATATTGATTGGTCCGCCTTTATATTGAAGTTGTGTGTGGCTATACAAAGAAAGAAAGTTTGGTTGGGTTAAGGTATATAACCCTGCACTTGAAAATAAATTGGGAGAGCTGATTATAACGAGCTGTTTAGGGAAGTCGGCACCTCAAAATGACAAAAACCTTCACCGAAACCTCCACAGGCCAGTCCCGTCCACAAAAACCTCCGCTAGGCCAAAAACCCGTAAAAAGTGACGGGAAACCTTCACATCTGGCAACCTTGCGCAACATGATACGCCCTCAGCCTAAAACAACTTAAATTTTGCAGGGTGTCTTATTGAAAAACACTGATGATCGCGACAGTATCACAGTAGAAGCGCCCTTTTGCAGTAAAATAAACATACCTGAAACTCAATCTTACCAGGCTGCCTTAAGTTATCCCGCTGTGTCGAAAACTGTACTTTCGTCTTACCTGTCTGAAACACACCTCCGTGAAACTGACTTCGCGCTCCTACAGCATCTGTAACTACATTTACGCACCTACGATATTATAAATATGCATCAGTCTAAAACTATTTTTTACACATCACAGCAATAACGGCTCGGTAAAGGCGAAATGTCAAAGGAGAGCTGTAATTATCCACCCTTGGTAGCGAGTGGCTGGGCCTGTCTTGAGTTCAATTTTAGAGCCCAGAGGATAGAAGTTCGGCTTGGAAAACGTAAACCCGCACTGAACTTGCAGCACGCCTGGCCGTGTATGACTCATCCAGTACCGGCGATGTGCTCTGAGCGTAGGGACAGAAGCCAGACGAGGAGACAATCCCGGCTGTCGAAGACCGACAGGGTTCACAGCCCACATTGTCCCCAAGAAGTTGGTGTCCAGCCCAGGATGGTCTCCATGTGGAAGAGCCCCTTGCGGAGACGCACTCAGCAAGCCCGCCGTGAGAACTGGTCGGTCACCTCGCGGCCTAGCTTATCATCACTGCTGGCTGCCTGCAGTGCAGCCAAAGCTCGTTGGTTAGTCCCGCCTCACAAAAAATGACAAGTAAATTTCCTAATTTAGTGCTGACCTTAGCGTCGCGAAAGCAGCACATTAACCCTTTTCCTCGATGCCCTGTCCCAAAATTAACAGAAGACGCGCACAGGACAACGAGAGCATTTTTCTGTTTTCCACAGGCAGTAATAGTGGAGCAGAGTTTCCAGGTTTTTCACGGAACTGTGAGTCGGCGGTTAGCCTCGTCACTAGATTTGGATGTTTGCCGTCACACCTCACGCTAAAGAGTGTCGTATAGTCAAAGCAGCCTCACCATCTTTGGCCAATTTTTTATGCGTTGTAAATCTTAACTTCGGGTTAAAGGATGGAAAATACGAGCCATCAAAATTTGGCAGCAGCAAGTGCAGAGTTTCATGCAGAAAAACTTGATGAAATTTAGCTGTATTGTTAGGTATAGAGCACAGGACGATATAGCCATGGGTAGGGCGAAAACGTTGATCGTAGTCACATATGGTTGCTTGCGCGATTGGCGGATAGTGTGAGTCGCAGACCTCGTGCCTGTCATCCTTTGTCGACAACTTGACGAAAACAACTAGCGAGTACTGCTCATCTTGGTTGTACTTTTGTACCTCCTCTGTCTCGTTCTCACTTTCATCCTTCACCAGGTTGTCGTCGTCGTCATAGCACGGTTCAGCATACTGACTGGGAATAGGAATGGAGCACTTGGGAACTGTACAATTTCTGCGATCTTCGTCATAGTATCTGCCCAGCCGAATCTCTTTTAAGCGCGGGGCCTTTACAATTGATTTCAATTTATTATTCGCGCCATCAAATGCTCCTTGAAACATACTCCGCTGACCTGAACTCAGCTTGTTGCTGTTCAGTAGAATGTACAGGGCATGAAATGGTTGAAATTTTGATGGATCGGGTGCTGGTATTGATCGAATAACTTTATGACTCTTCTGCACATGGTGGGGCATATCAGTTACACATGCAAAATCTAATTCTGCTTGACAGAATTTGCTGAAAAATATAAAGTGGCGGAGCGATACTAAGAATAGCAGATATTTTTCCATTTTTTTCAAACGGTCAACTGCTAAAACCGCCAGCTTGCCTTCTTCTACCACAGTGTGCCCACCAGTATATTATAGCAAGTGGGCGTGACCCGCAGCTAGGCAGGCGTAGAGTACATACCATACTTCACTCTAGGAATGATTACTATGAAAAGACGAGCTGTCTCTCACGATCAGAAACTGCACGCTATCATGCTGCATCTGCTCTGCGTATACGGCTGTCGATTAGTGCATCTCAACCGATATCTATTAGTGCGTCTTAACTACCAATACCTGGCCCTGTAAATCATTTTGTGTGAGGTGCCACTTCAGCATTGAGTGTACACCGGCGTTCGGTGATGTGGTAAATCATGAATATGTTGCACAGCGAAAATCTCCCAAGCCACGCTGTACTTGCTACCCATACTTTATGCAAACCTTGCCGAAAGGCGCGTGCACATTCACATCTCTGAAACGCGTGCACATGCACATCTCTGAAACGCGTGCACGCCCAGGAACATGTGATAAGACGTGTTGTCGGGTAGCGAATTGGTGTCATTTACATCTTCTGAAAATAATGTGTGCAATCGCACTCTACTGCACTTCACAGCATATTGTAAAGATTATAATTTTGAATCAGTGCGACGGAATGGATTTTTACTAGGCTTAACCATCGCCCTCCCCAACCCCCGAACCTGACTCCCAAACCCTGACACCCCATCATATCAGTGATTATTCCCGTTCATAACATGGCAACTCATCAATTTTGATAGAAGGCGATCAGTTAGAGGCGAATTCGGTTTCTGTGCTTTTCGTTCATACAGAAGGCTCCTAAAAATAGTTCTCAATGACTTCAAGCGCAGATTGAAGGGTCAATCAGGTTGGTATACCTAGCTAATTTCCAATTATGTTGGTCCTTGGAATTTATGGCGGCATGAATGAGAATTTGATTGAAAATATCTCGCTAAAATTGCTATCATGGATGTTCGAGAATCAAAATTTTATAACCTTTCCTACTTGTGCGTGACTTCCGCCAATGCCAATCAGTTCACTGCGTACTGACAGAAGCAATTCGACAGCCTTTCCGTAATCGCCCCATGAGTACGCTCTGACAGCCTCGTACGTACTCAAACCAATCTCGCGGGTGATTTTTGCTTGGTCATTATCGCATGTGCTGAAAAAAGACTAGATTATTACTGAACACTCGAAATTGACAGAAATTTTACTTGACATAGTCCTGCAGACTTTTCGAATGCTTTTCTATTATTTCAGAATTTTTTAATCCACAAAGACTCATGAGGAAGTGAATATCGTTGAAGGCCGATATATGGTCATCCAAATGGGGACGGCACAACTCGAGGACATCTTGCCAACGATCGCCCACATTCACACCTAGAAAAGGTCATGATCGATATTATTATCGATTATACTCGCTTCTAAACACCGGTTACCTTCAAG
Organism: Mesodorylaimus sp. YZB2_4; assembly: GCA_030248295.1. NCBI lineage: Eukaryota > Metazoa > Nematoda > Enoplea > Dorylaimida > Dorylaimidae > Mesodorylaimus > Mesodorylaimus sp. YZB2_4. The sequence goes on from JASANH010000913.1 coordinate 377,904, forward strand.
CTCCAATCGAAATAGCAGAGAGGTCATATCTACTATATCTAGCATGGACTTGGATGAACACGCTCGATCGTGCATGATTTGATCGTAAAATTGGAGAACCTCATCGTAACGACCCTAAAAATACAGCTTGGACACTTAATACACAGACAGTGTCGTGTGTCTGGGTTTGACTTTTCAAAAATAAGTTCGGGTTGAATTTGACTAAAAAATTTTGAGTTGGATTTGGTTCTAACTGTGAGCCCATTGTCGGACCTGGCCCTGTAACTGGCTGATCACTAAGTACTCAATAGTGCACTCCATGAGCACAAGAATGAAAATCACTGTTCTGAAGCCGGGTCCGAGATCGGGTCCCATGAACCAACCCCTATTTTGGCTGGGTTTTCAGACAGGTTGCTTTTAGGAAACATCATACAGTGTCTTTCACGCAGTCTTTCGAAAGTCCGACTATGTCTTTATGGAGTTCGTATCTCAGGATGTTGTTTTTTCTTCTCTCTGTAACTTTAATTCAACTGTTCGTTCGATGACTTTCAACGCATAATTCTCGTTTCCTGTGTTTTCTTTTCCAGTTCGTGTCTGCCCATGTACTGTAAGTGCGCTCTTGCTGCTTTAGGTCGCAACAAACCTCGAACATAAAGTTCAAGTTGAACTTAAACTTAAAGCAGCTCCCACATACGCCCACCCCCACTGAGTTCAGTCAAGACAAAAACGGCAGAGATACTGTGACAGAAGAGTTATTTTTAACAAAAACTGGTTTGTAGTCTAAGAAATGCATGTTTTCTTTGACATTCTCACCTCTTCAATCAGAATCAGGCACCAATGCCAATACATGTGCACAGCCAGAAACCCGCAGACCTGAAGTGCGAAATCACAATCACTCCAGAAAGCTCTGCTGGAACGATCACTTACAATCCAATCATCCCGCTTGCTGGATAGAAAGTTCTGGCCCTTCATATTCATCCCTTGCATTTCATAAGTGTGCGTCAATGCATGTGCTGCCCACGCGTCGTGCTTATTGATATCTAAGGCCTAGAGAGAAATCGGTCAAAAGATTAAAATACAAATAGCTAGGTCAATGTGGCACAGATACACAGATAAATCTAATCGTACCAGCAAGGCATTTTCTTCAGCTTGTTGATAAAAATTTGTTTCTTCCAATCCGAATGCGTACATGCCCTTGATGTATCTGAAAACCAAAGCTGCCTAAACTATGTACGTGTAACGTGTATCCTGCCTCTTACCCATAATATGCAGATGCCGGTTTGTAATGAGGCATAACTCGAGCTATACTGTCCCTGATAAGCTGCGATTTTCCCAGATAAAAGTAAGTATCGTGGGTCAGCTTTAGGGCCAGTGGATCGAGAGGATATTCCACCAAAATCTTTTCCCATGTGCGAGTAGCTTGAATCATTCGCCTAAAAGGCAGAAACCGAGGGTCGGGTTTTAGTGTAAAGTACGCATTGTATCATGGCTAGTTGTTTAAGAACTGCAGATCAACTTTGGATTGAATACTTTAGTGATAGCTGTGGAATAAAGGGCATTGATTATCATTTAAAGGACTTCACAGAAAGCGCAAGAAAAAGTGTTATCGCTCACTCAGATATGTTTAGTCTCAAAAAGAAAGATTGTGCAGTATGACCGAGAATTTGATGCCGGACCGCGCCAAGCAAATCAGTGCATGGTTAGAGCACCCATACGCCTACCCGTAACAAACGCTCGCAGTCATGGAAACCGTACCCGAAACTACAGTAGGTACTGCACAGCAAGAATCTGACTGCATGACCAGCCAAAATAAGCCATATTCATCTCCATATCTGGTCTTTCTACGTGGACCAGCGGGAAACAATCCTGCGCAAGGAGTATAAAAACAAACTTGCCGTAGCTGTGATGGTTTGTACGTCGGCAGCACAGTGACCAATAGTGCAACAGGCTGAATGGCCGTACATTGGAGAAGGTACCGCGGGAAGCGGATGGGCTCAAATATACCTCCAGGCAGGCCATCTAGTTGTAGGTGCCTAAGACATCAACCCGACGAATTTCAGCCTCGCCTGGAGGAGCGTATCGACTGGCAAACGAAGGCAAGCCAATACACTGCTCCGTGTATAAGGCGGCCGGTCAAGGCAACCAAATACACCACCTTCCCCACCGGCCACACACGCCTATTGCAATAGGGACGACCATGTCGGGAACTCTATTTTACACAATATTTTCAGCGACAATATGACACCATAACCGACTTGGTCAAGCTATATGTACGCACTAGACGAAAAAGAGTTGCCCATACTCAGACAAGTAGTCAAAAAACAGAGGCTATGCAGATGGCATAGGATATGTTGCTAAAAATAAGAAGCAAGAGGGGAGCACGAATGCTCCTCTTAGGAGAAGTGGACCAAAAATAAACAAGACTAAAAAAACTAGAAAAATGAATCAAAAGAGCCCATCTTTACAGAGTGCGTAAAATAAGGTTTCATACAGGATTTCCTTGGCTGTCTTTTGCGTTTGCTCTTCAAATAAGAAATGCTCAGTCACTTCAGAGTCGGGGCCACAGAAACAAAAACCAAGGCGGATTCTGCTTGTTTGATAATTTTTTTTAATCTTCATGAATTAAAGAAACATGGGGGGGCTTACGATAGATTGCACCAATCTATCATAACATATCCTGCAAATTTTTGAGCTTACCCTTCCGCCCATTCTCGAAGTGCTGTCAAATGCAATGTTTCCACCTTGGTCGTTTTACCTTTATCCACTTGACTTTGAAGATCTTTCAAAGTTTCGGCCAATCCTTTATCTTTTTTTATAGTTTTTTCCGTGCCAATTAGGTCCATACCACAGGCTAGTATCTTCCCCATGACTGAAACAGAGCTACAATACAGTGCATATGCTCGCAATAAGAGTAGGTGATCTGACATGTGCCGTCAAAAAAGTGATTTTAATAGATTTGCAATGTTGCAAATTGCAAAAGCGTAATCTACTCGTTGATTGCAGGCGGCCTTAAAAAGGATATCAACTATAGGCCACACCAAAACTAGATGCCGTATCCGTCTTGTGCAGTGGTAACTACCCACTGGCTGTGTGCAGCCTCTGCAGATTGCACGTGAGTTAGACCAGCTACACCAGACTTCCTGTGCAAAATCAGAGGGTGGTGTGCAGGTTGTGACCATGTGCCATAGTGTCATCGACATGAAGTTACTTGCTGGGCATGCAATCAAATTAATAGTGATCCCATCAATTTGATAAACTCACTAAAGTCTGGATCTAATTCATGCATTTTAGTCAAAATGCCCTTGAAACCGCCATGTTTTTCATCTTCGTACCATCCTATTAACTTAAAAAGAAACTTTTTATTTTCCACATTTAGACACAGTAGAAAAACCAAGTCAAACCTGATGTACAGCCAAATCATAAATTCTAACCACTTCATTCGAAGTTGTCGAAAATCGTAAGCCATCGTCTTTCCATGCCTATAATTTCGAAACTATAAACTTCCAGTTAAGATTTCCTTCTAAGATTACTTGGCAATCCCTCAATTGATGAAATTCTAACATCTTACAAAAAATTGACAGCGCCTTCTGCCGATGAGCAGCACGTGCGACACACGCTGGCTTTGACTTGACAGAACAACTGCAGGAATGTGGTCGCTAGTAGGTACCTATACAGTCTACCAAGTACGCCGAACGTCACAAACAGTAAACAGGTATTTGCGCCAGCCCCCTGCCATATATTGATTGATGTTAAGTGCCATGTGGAAAAAACTGGAAAACGGATCCTGATGAAAGGTCGTTCAGTGCAGGAGTGCGGGAATTTAGAATCTTGTTACGCTGAACCCCTTTGCAGTCCCAAATGCGTGTTGCAATTCGAATGGCTCGAGCCTGCTTGAAACCCGGCGTCAGTCTACTTTCAAGGAAACTGCATGCTGGCCAAGAACAGGGACTACTATGCTTTCCTTAGAAGAATGGCAGAAGGAAAGGAAGAAGGAAGGATCGTAGTAGCTCGTGCCGCAATTACGAAGACAATGCCCTTTTCTTTTTTCCTGGCAAGTTTTGTCATTCATTCATTCATTCATTTTTACTGGAAGTCAAACGCTGATGCGCACTCAAGGACCCCAGATACCAAATATACGAACATAAGTGAAAATATGAATAAAAACAAATAAAATAAAAAAGAACTCAAAAAGTCATTTTATAAATACTTTGACGGAACTGTGCCAATTTAGAAAACACTACATCTTCCGTCAGATCATTCCATAAAACTCCCGTCGACAATAAAAAATTTTGGCTAAAAGTCTATCGAGTATCAGTTTGTAAGACTATTTGATGCCGCTTTACATGCCTAGTAGCGTGAGAATGAGTGACGTGAATAAAAGTGCAAGGGTAGTCGTGAATCACAAAATAAAATTTGTAAAATTGAACTAATTTGAGCCTCTTGCGACGATCATAGAGACGACTCCAGCCGAGTTGGGCAAGACTCACATCATAATTGACCAACCAGTCCCGCAAGCAGTGACGAACTGCCAAACGCTGAGCCCGTTCCAATTCGTTTATGTCCGAGATCAGAATAGGGTCCCAAGCACAGGCTCCATATTCCAACCGTGCCCTGATGCAAGCCTCGTACACAGTTCGAAGGACTGACGGGTGCACATGACGGCCAAGCTTCCGAGTCAGTGCGCCAATCATGGACAAGGCGTCGCGGGCTGTCTTTGCAACGTGTTCAGAAAATCGCATGTCGGCCGAGAAGACAACGCCAAGGTACTTGATCTGATCGACGTACTCCAAACGCTGACCTCTCAATCGTAGTTCAGGAGACGACGATAAAGCACCTTGACGATAACGATATACAATGCATTGCGTTTCGGAGATATTAAAATCTAAGCCAAATTTCCGAATCCATCGATCAATAAAATCAAGAGCAGGTTGTGCCAGAGCGGATAAACCTTCCAGGCGTTCAGCTGGGACGAGCAGGCACAAATCATCCGCATATGCTTGCAAAAAAAAATCTGGGAATTGATCAGTGAAAAGGCGCAATAATGGGTCAATAAAAGCAATAAATAACGTTGGGCCCAGGACGGATCCCTGGGGAACACCAGAGGGAACACTCGTGATTGTTGAGGACGATTTGTTGATCACCACACGTTGAGTGCGACCAGTCAAGTAAGAATGAATCCACTGAAGCAATTTGGCGGAGACGTTGTGGTCAGCTTGCAGCGAGGCGAGGAGTTTCGAATGAGGTACTTGATCGTGGTCGCGGAGTGAGTGATGTAAAGAAAGACAATAGATGATACTTCGCACTCGCTAAGCCAGTCATCATGTTAGGACGTAGAAACGAGTCGCGCATTTGTCGCGTCGCGTAAAATATGACTATGACTACGTTTTTAGTCCCTACCTCGATCATGACCGATTTTGTGACGAGTTCCCACAAACCCAACAGCGTGGGTGTTTCTTTCATCATAGCCAATGCGTTTGGAGGAAATTGCAAGAACTCGGACATGCCAGCCAGGACGAAAATGACGCAGCGTTTGCGCTGCAAGCGAAGATGCTGTCGACACTTGCATTCGTTCCACCTCAGGACGTCATTCCGGCTTTCGAAATTTTGGCTGGCTCCCTACCAGGAGAACTGGATCATCTGGTAGATTATTTCGAGGATACATGGATTGGCCGCCGACGAGGCCATGGCCGTCGAAACCCACCGTTTGCAAACCTCTGTTTGGAAAGTCTTCTTTTCTGGACATCCGCGTTCCAGAAATGCGACCACTCTTCCCAAAATGGGATCGCTGAGTGTGCGTTTGCGTAGCATTGCGCGAGTAATGGGTAATGCCTCAAATTGCAGTTCATGTAGTTGACAAATTCACCATCACCATCTCGCATCACCATCTTCCATTTCCGTTTACATCTTCCGTGTTTCAATTACCAAATACTTCTGTGACTTTTCATCCAGTTCCAGCTGCAGGAATGCGTCCTTGAGGTCGATCACGGAAAATTCTGTGAGCCCTTGGAAATCGGAGACCACCTCCTCGATGAGGATCAACAACTTTGTACGGGTGGATTAAAGCTTTGAGATCGCCACAAAGCCGCACTTATCCATTTGGTTTGGGAGCGTAAACGACGGGTGATGCCCACTCTGCTGCTGTGACCGCGGGATCCTTGACTGGCTCAAAATTGACTTTGACATGAGGTTAAAAATGTTTTTGACTTTGACGGAGCAAAAATGCTTAATTTTGACATTGACTCAAAATTGACCTTTCGCAAAAATTTCAAAAAACCTGTGGACACGCCCCTTGTCCCACCAGGTAGCTTGAGCACGCATACCGCCCCTCGTTTCCACAGCCATCGCCCAAGTCTGGGGCGGAGGTTGGCGACGGCTGAGCCTGTCTGGTTGGGCAGGACGACTTCCCAATCTTGTTCAGTCTTCCTTCCGGACTAGCATTGGGCTGACGCGCTGGAGTAAACTGTTTTTTTTTAATCACTGAAACTTAAATGGCCAAATAAGGTCCTGTACACATAGTTTATTCGGTTATGCCAAGTACTGTGTTCTGAATCGTAGATACTGCTAAATATTTTTGCCAGGTAGGTATGCATGAGCATAACCACGCGGCCAAGGACGGATACGGCAGTAGCGACCATTATCTCTGTTTTATGCAATGCTGCGAGGTACTTATTTGTGGAATTTGATAGTTGATTGACTTAACTAATTGTGGATAAAATTTTTAAAGGATGGCGACTTGGGATAGGTCGGAATCCCGACATTGAGGCATTGGGATTATGCATATCATGATTTCTCCGTCCATGATCCATGATGACATATCAGCATCGTTAGACCAGCCAACCAGACGCCTAACGCTAAAGGACGATTTTCGTCGGCTAATAAGTCGAGAACGGCTCGACGAAAATTTTTGATTTTTTGCACACAAAGCAGAATCAGCCGAATCTGGGGCCTTCAGTTGGCGTTCCTCCTTCTCGGTTTTCCGATTTTTAAAACAACCGATATCTGCGATGGTCATATCGTATTCAATCTCGATTTGGGCGTACTGGTCACATTCGCGGACAAACTCAGTGGACTCGGCATCGTCCACAGCGTTTGCATAGTCGTCGTATTTGCTCTTATAGTCTTCGAATAGAGCTTGCAAGCGGGCCTTGTAGTTGTCGATTTTCATTGCAGTATCTTAATCGATGACTGCCAAGTTAGGTTTTGCGTCGAGTAGGTGGCGAAGGGCTAGGCGTCGAGGGGCGAGCTGTGTTCGTAGCTTCGCCACAACGACCGCCATCGTTGTTGATCGTTGATTGCCGCAGTCAACTACGCTCTGCTACCAAATAATTCTGACGTCGATTGATCGCTCAGTGAAAATTGATGTTGCGACGACAGAATCACACGTTGATCGGATTTAAATATAGGATATTTTGGAGACACACTTAATAACATTAACGAACCGCACACTCGATTGCCCCGAAACGACACGCTAATCATCTCTAGAATCCTCTATCACCACCTTTACATTCTCACTTTACATCACTAGCATTCCTATGCTATGACATCCTTGATCTTTGCTCGCGCTAGCGACACTGTCCAGCCTTACGTAGGTCGGGCATCTCAGAAACCCTCTCTTAATTGTTTTTTTTCATACCCATGACAGAGCTGCAAATTTAAAAATCATGCATTTTGTGACTTTTTCTAGCGAAATAGTTCCGATGTTTGCTATTCTGAGGCTAGCTGTTACTATTGTTGATATCCATATCTACATCCTTATCTAATCGATACTGATATCATTTGACATATCGATATCGAAATCATTTATTTATACCCATATCCTTTGGGATATCCATATCCATATCTACTATCTGTTTTATTTGGGAATGTACACGCAGCACGTGAAGGGCGTGTATGTTTTTTGCAGGATCCATGTCACTTTACAGTACTCTCAGGTCAGCGGTTCTTTGGATAAGGGCAGCAGTGGCGCTTCGATGCAGGATGGGACTTTCTTGTATGCATGTTCTGCGACTCCTGATCAGACACATCCCATCTAATTGTGAAACTGACTCCTGCACACAAACTAGCTCGTTTGATAGGAAATGGGTAGGCCTCGAGTTTCGGCAATTTCTGGAATCAGATATTTTCAGGCAGGTGTTTCTTATCGCATAGGGCGTGATATTCAAACAAGGGCCTGATAGAGACTAGGTGGGGCTACTTTGGCTGTTGTCGCTCGCCAGCCGCCCACTGCTGCATGGTTGCGTTGCGTTTGTTTGTCTCTCTTTGGACCTATCGATTGTGCGTCTTCACGTTTGCACGAAACGAACATGACTCAGGTACAGCCAAGACAAGGAGCCTATCCAAAGCAGTGATGAAAAATGCAATTTGTCAGTGTTTGCACCACGATACGAGAAGCTGGTAAGGATTATAAGCAAACATGGAGAGAGAAGCGAGGAAATTTACTACTACCATTAACACCAGGAAAGGATTACGAATTACGGTACTTCTCTACTGTGTTGTCCAAGTACCAGCGGATATAAATTTATACCAGCCAATGCCATGTGCCAATACCATAAGCTCAACTGTGTATAATAAATATTCTGTACTGATTGTGTAATTTTCTGCGGGATGAAGATGATGAAAACAATGCAACTGAACAAGGACTTTGGGCCTCTCAAGTGCCATCGTCAAATCGGGATCCAATTTTGCGGCCGGGAAAATCGGGAAGCTTAGAAGCAAGTCTTACAGTACATACAGTAAAATCAGCACAATTTTATTTTGCGCGCGCAGCTTTTGAGTTGTTATGTGTTCGAGTTGTTTCCACATCTATGCCAACATCTTGCCTCTCTCTATTGAATCTATTGAAAGCTTCGTTGAAGCTCAGTGAATTTTTCTGAGCATTGTTTATTTTCGAACTACGGTACTTTTCCACTGCATTGTCCAAGTACCAGCGGATATAAATTTACACCAGCCAATGCCATGCGAATTCCCTTCGGCAAGAAAACAAAAACCAATAATAAGTAAGGCGGCTACTTGAATAATTGTCTGGCACTATAGGTTTAGCGACTGCAGGCATTACTGGCCGTAACGGCCATAGCATAGCGTAGCATAGTAACGGAATTTATGCACATTTGCGCGACTTTGACAAGAAGTAAACACTCGAAGGTGCCCGTCGCGTCCAGCACCACGGCAAGGAAAACTTTGCAGAAAACTTTAGAAGTTGTCTTTTTCGCGTGTGTGTTGTTCAGTCGTACAATATTCTGTACTCACAGTATTGCCAACAGAAAGTGATCTTGGTTGCTACCGAAATAGGCTTCCACTAATTTGATTTCAAGCCTGTCAAAATGGCGTCGTCCTCAGTGGTTACCAATGGACGACAAGTACATTTTGTATTTTGATTAAAAATTTGAGTTTTGTGCAAAAGTATTTTTAACTAGGCGATGAAAGATTATTATTTCAATACATATACTGAACGAAAAATAGTAAGGAAAAACCCGGATGGTACTACGACCGTGATTGTTGAAAAAGAGGTAACTGCTCTTTGAATAATTCTGACAGTTTTCAGCCTAGTCCCCCCGCCACCCAGACCATAGTGGTGTCACAAAAACACCATCTGCTGAGGCGATCTGAAACCATAATTTACACATCCTGTGAAAGTGTCTTCTAAACTGAATAGGAAGCTCATTTGCGTTGACTAAAAGCGAAATAACTTTTAACTAATGAGTACATGTGAGTGTCGCAATATCACGTAGCATGTGTAAAATAAGGTTTCATGTGGAATACATTAACTAGGGCGTTGGATTGTTGACAGCTCGCAATGTCGAGTTGGCATCTGTCAGGGTGGCCAGACTCTAAATTTACATGCCTAAACTATGCTTGCATTTGGTATTCGTTCCCCCGCTTGCCGTGTCTTTCACAGTAGGTCAGTTTTGTTCACTAACCAGCACTCAACCACAGCAAATCAATAATCGTTGTCAAATGATATTGATAACACCACAGGATTAAGGTTTATGGACAGCACGGCTAACAGAAAAACAAGTGCTGCATAACAACCTGCTAATCTTTTTCACGCAGCCTCGCGATCCAGTTAAACCAGTTCAACCAGCCATCGAACCAGTGCGAGCCATTGAGCCTGTTGATTTGGAAAAAGAATGCGCAGCTCAAACATCCCCTCGCTCCGACTATGCGCTGGTTTATTTTAATCCAGTTTACCGAGATTACTGAATGAACGAAAATGGTTTATGGTCACATGATTTTGATGCATCTTGCAAAATAGTTCTGGTGGAATTTAAATATGACCAGTCTTTTTGCTTGAGTAAAAATCATCTTAATGTCAGTAAATTATCAAATGCTACAGTGCATTTCAGGACGTGATTTGAAACCAAAACAAACGGTGAGCTTCAGTTTTTTTGGGGGATGGGAGGGGTGATTTTTAAGACAAGTAAGGATGGTCGACCAAGATCTTGCAAAGTTAAATTTTTGACCCAATGATTTTTTGTGCTTAGTAGTGAGTGCCAAATAAATGCACGGTGACGCAAAAGTCAGAAATATTTTTCACCCCTTCCCATGTAAGTACATGTCGTTAGGGCGAAATCAAGCCATATTTCCTCAACCCTTGACACTAGAAAGATCTGAAATATATCAAAATGATCGCAAGATGATGAGCTACCGACTGCGTTTTTTGAATTTTCCCTGGGTTTTATCCCTAGATCACCCTCTAGGTTTAACCCTCATCAGGTTACCCCATGAATCTTACCATCCATGAGACGTTCCGCCCAAAGTCAAAATTTAAAGTCTTCCGCGCACACCGGTGCGAAAAATTCGAAAAAGAAAAATCGAATCTCGCCGAAAATTCCACCATACCTGCCCATTGGTACCAGCTTTCAGAATATGTAGGTACAGTACAGTATGTTATACGTATACTGTTTCTTTTCGTGTTAGGGCAAAAATCGCAAAAAGCCGTCAAAATTACGAGCTATGATTTCATTTCACGATCTTTCGACTTCGACAGGCTACTGTGGAAACCAGACATAGCGTATCTTGGAGAGTAGAAAAATGCTTCAGCGTTTAGCCCCGTCGCATGTCTATATGTCACACAGAACCGTGCATAGGACGCGTATTTCTAAAGCCCACGACGCGTCTGAGACTATTTGCGACTGCAAAGAAAGCGTGTGTGAGTTGGCAGAAAGTCGCGAACGCGTCTCGAGCCGCACGGAAGGGGTCAATCAGAGGCTCAAAATTGTGCTCAGGAAATGTGAATCAAAATGGGCTCACTCGTAAAAATTTTGAGAAACTATATAGTTTTGCAAAAATAGGAGTTCAATATTTGAATTTCAAAAGCATACTAAGAGAGCATAATCGTTCCTGTCTTTCCAGAATGGTCCAGTCTGTTAAGTTTTGAGTCAGTTCTTGGTGCATTCAAGTAGACAAGTTGATAAACTCCGAATCTATGGGTTTTCAATTTGATCCATGGGGGCGCGGTAGTGTCCATGTAGTACATGTGCTACACCAACAACGATATCCCAACAGCCTAAAGTCGTAAGGCAATGAAATTTTGTTTATTCGCGAAACTTTATTCTAGATTGAGTTCTTTTGAAGATATTTCCAAAATCTCTCTCCGTTCGGGCTCCACTCATACTAGGCGTGCGAAGGCGAAAATCCCGACATGGTTATTTATTTTCGCTATAACTCGCGGACCGTGCGGCCAAACCAGATGAAATTTGTATGGGTATGAGGGACTAGTTGGGGAAGATGTGTACCAGGACTCTTCTCAAAATCTTTACTGGTTATTCGTCTATGGGCAGAAACGTGCCGCGTCATATATGTATGTCGGTATGTAGGTGTGTATGTATATATGGCCCGATAGATCACAACGCCGAGCGGGAGCCGTGTGACAAAGGGGAAACAAGTGTGATGAAGTTAGCTGGGTTGTGATCTACTGTCCTAACCACACCACACTCAATTAAGCTTACCCAACGTGCGTTGGTGATAGGGCGTGGATCGATGTTGACGCCGTGCGCCCAAAATACGTGCCATATGCGCGATCAAAACAAAGAAACAAAACGTGACTTAAAAGATACGAATTTATCGACTTGACGTTGATCGCACCAAATGCACAAGTGAAAAACATGCTCACCGAACCCTCCTTATATACATTTCCTAAAGCACGTGCCTAGTAAAGAAAACCAGTCATAAGTAAACGCACAAGGAACTGCATCAATCATCTATCACGAAAAAACCAGTCAAAATGCATATGTTTAGACAGGAGAGGGGACACCATTCCAATTTGTGATACACAGGGTCTAGCCCAAATCCGAGAATGCAAGCGCATACCTGGGTCAGACGGCGGTGAAAGTGCACGGTGGAGCCAATGAATTGGAGATATGATAATTAATAATGAGCCTGATCTATTCCTAATTTGCTTTCCTTGAATGATGATATAAACGCTGACATGGTCCCACCGTCAGGCGGGAAATTCGAATATGGAAGTAGCCTTGTCACACAAGCTATATGCTGAAACGACAGGGTAACATCACTGCTGGTGCCTTTTGGCATTGATTTTGACCAGGTATTGCCCCAAATTGCGGTAGGGTGCTCAGAAGGGGGTCCACTCGGGTGGAATTATCATTTTCTGCAATTTTGGACCTCATAAAAACCGTCTGGAGAGGCGCAGGGCAACTTTTTATAGCTTAATCGAATCAGGGAGGTGCGGGGAGCAATTCCTAACTGAAAAATGTTACTTATTACAAAAGTTTAAGTTTCGGTTTTTTGTTGGGGGTCCATTTGAACAGAAAAACTCAAAAAATTTGGAGACGCAGAAAAATTCTGCAGGATATGACTTGGTGGCTCATGGAGGATACAGGGTCATAGGACTCATGGAATTTCTGTTATACCAAAAATATATATATTAGCGAAAAATTCATGAAATGAAACTGGGGAAGGTAGTACATCTCGTGTGATGCGCCTTCGGAGCAGGCCAGTCCAGGCTGACAAAGGGTGATCAAGAAAGATCCTGCCTGGCTCTGGCTGTTCACATGTTCTCGCGGTTTTAGGGTTGACAAGTTGACAAGTTAACAACTAGCCTCATTTATGTCACCAGCTTGGGGAAGGTGGCTGCTAGAAAATGCTCACATCTGCAGCTCTTGTGTAGTGGGTATTTCAGGGACTGTGTTGTGAAACATGTACAGTAGTGGACAAAAGTAAGGCACGTTTCTGACTTTTTCACTTATGGCAGCAGCTTCTCACTAGGGGACAGCCTTATGGCGTTTCTCACTACATACTTGGATAGAGCAGAGAAAACTGAGTATACTTTTTCATCAACAGCTTATCTGACAGCAAAAATAAGTCAGGCACGACAAAATGTTTTTAAAAAATTCAGAAAACTTGCTGGGACAAAAGAAAGCCACGTTTTCTTTGAATGACTGAATAGCCCTATTTTCCGCTTCGAAACATGCTCTAAACTTCACGACACGACATCGAGACTCTAAACCTTCAGTATTTGGTAGCATACCCGAAATTTTTAATCACCTGCTCGCATCTGCCCCTCATGGAGGCAACCAGTTTATCAATGACTGACTGCGGAATTTCGGCCCACGCTTTTTGAATGGCATCGAACAGCTGGTTGCAATTCTGGTATGTGGTCCCTCAAATACGCCTTTCGACCTCATCCCACAAGTTTTCAATCGGATTTAGATCCGGGGATTGAACTGGCAAGCGCATCACATTGACCTTCTTGCGCTGGAACCAATGCTTTGCATGAGCCGAGGAGTGCTTCGGATCGTTGTCCTGCTGAAAGATCCACCTTTGGGCATGAAACGACGAGCGTGAGGAAGCATGACATTCTCCATGATGTCCGTGTACACGTGCTTGTCCATGATGCCATTTATCTTGTGAATCGGACCCATCTTTCGTCCAGAGAAACAGCCCCAAACCATAACAGACCCTCCACCGTGCGTAATCGTCGGAATAGTGTATCTAGGATCGAACCTTTTGCCAACTGGGCGTCTCACATACTTGATTCCATCGCTGTTGAACAAATTAAACTTTGATTCATCGCTCCAAAGAACTCTTTGCCATTGCTGGTTGCTGCAGTTCATCTTCACTTGACCAGCGGTCAGTCGGGGGCTCGAAATCGGCGTTTTTTTAATCAGATGATCCTCACGGGTCGTGGTTTTCCTTGGTCTTCCAGGCTTTTTCAACGGACTTGTTGTCCCACGGGCCAAACAGCGTTTCACGATCTTTGAAATGACTTGACCGCACGTTCCAAACGTCTTTGCAATCTCCGAATATGATTTTTTCTTCTCGACCCTCATTTTTAACATTGCAGCCTTAGCATCCTTTGAAAACTTCTGACCAGTGGGCATTTTTGGTAAAACGATGACAAAAACTTGAATTTTATGTTTCTAGATGACGCAGACGAGCCACCTAACCGTTTCCCGCCACTTTGCAGCTCGCGTGTATCGAGCGTTTTTCCCGCCAAAAAACGTGCCTTACTTTTGTCCAAGCAATATTTCGCAATTTTTTAAGGTTTTGCCACCCACCACTGATTTGTGCTACCTGGTCTAAGATTTAGTTGTTACCTACTCAGTTTTTTGTGCTCTATCCATATATATAGCGGGAAATGCCACAAGATTGTCCCCTTGTGAGTATCTGCTGCCATTAGTGGAGAAGTCAGGAACGTGCCTTACTTTTGTCCACTACTGTAATTATACTTGCAGGACAGGTCTCTCTTTCAATTGCGCAATCTCTTATTCAGGCTGGAATCTTGATAAATGTGCAGCTTCGTAAGACATTCTAGCAGCATTGGAGCACAACCAAATTCAGACACTGGGATGTCTTGCCTGGCGCTTTTGACCCCATGCATGGAATTTATAAGTGCTTATAAATATAACTTTAAATTGAAGATGAATTTGGTGACATCCATGGATGGACTTTGGGTCTGCAGAGGAATTTGGTGAGCACTGGTGTTCTCCTGCTGCAGATGCTCTCCACATATCCTCAGATTATCCAGCAGTTAGCCGAAGCAGCATACGGCAAGGAGCCTATAGTAGGTAACACATGCTCGGAATGTTGAGCACAAGTATATAGTGGCAGATAATATTCCAGTTTACATGCAGGAAAACTTTATTCTCTCGTTCAGTCCCTGTTGGGGCATATTCTGAAAACAGTGTTCAGAGTTTAAGCTCTTTTTCGTCAGTCAGTGAGTTGTGAGGCTCTGTCGTCTGCCAGATTGCATGAGAACTGAGATATGCAACTTCAGGCAGGAAAATTGTAATGACAACTATTTGAAGCCGAGTAAATTTAATACTTTTATTATAGCTGTTCATGAGACGCTGGCCTTTGCCCACACTTCTTTTGGATCGCGCTCGCGTTGTCTTTCTGTTGCCTCGTGTCGGCGGGGAGTCGATAGGACAGGATAATCTTCTTTCCCTGATCTATATTACCTTTGCAGTGGATAACACATTTCCTCACTATTGTATTCGGTACTTGTTAGGTACAGCGCCGAGTGAACTCTGGGGCTTAAAGCCAAAACGCTGTGAGTGCATGAACTTGTAATCGGGTCCATAATGAAGCATTTGGAAGTCGTGAATAAAGCTCCCTCTAAAGTCCCTAAGCCATTATGCTTCGCAGGAAAGTTTTACTTGAGAACCTACCTGCGAGATTTATACGCCTGGTCAGCAGAAGCCACCCAGCTAGATCTACAGTGGCTACTCATTCTTGAGGCCCTGACATTTTTGGAGTGTTAAACAGCTGTGCACCTTTTGGGGTCTATTGCCAATAGCTGAAGGGATCATCACCCTGGCGCCAGACGCTGTATTGCCAGGCAGGATCTTTCTTGTCAGCCTGGACTGGCCTGCTCCGAAGGCGCGTCAAACCACGTGTACTACCTTTCCCAGTTTCATTTCATGAATTTTTTGCTAATATTAGAAGAAGGCACAGGCCACTATTATTTAGTCGCAAAAGCAAAACCATGTCTAACGATAAGCAAATGAGACCCAGGATTACAGTAGCCGGCTACAAAGAGCCTGATTCATCGTAATAGCCTTACAAAAACGCAATCGACAACAGCAATACAACTGCATCGAAGAAATAAGCATATACCATATCATCCCAGTTTTTCACACTTCCTGACACCTGCAAATATTCTGTGCATTAAGCCATGCATCTGTCGTAACAGGAGTTGCTCGAGCAGCAGTCGCAGGCGCTGTTACATGCATCTTCTTTCTTCCCATCTGGACCGCATCGCAGGAGCGAGTCACGCAGAAGCTGCAAAAAAAATCAAGGCTTGCAACATGTTGGAGTACGTGCGTGTGAATGCCTTACCTGAATGTTAGCGCAACTCGCTAAGTGCACGTTGGCCATGCAGCTGGCGTGGCACGATACGTAGTTCGAACATGTCGAGCAGTAGCCATGGCACAAAACTTCAAGCGACACCTCCGTGTTGGAACAAATCTGAAAAAAACAAAGCCTGGTCTGTTTTGCATTTAACAAATATAAGAATTGCTGGTTTATCATTTCAGGACTGTGTAGCGCATTGCTGGCCGATCGAGAGGATCTGCAGGAATGAACTGTCGCAAACATCTCTCACCTCCGTGCTGCTCACCTACATCTATTGCGGGTTGAGTTGAAACTCAGCCGCCCCAAAGTCTGTTTACCTCAGCCACCATGGTCATGCCCATTTTACAGCATGGCAGGCTCACTTGAGGACGAAGGAACGCACACACAAACCAGCCGTGAAATGCAGATGTCTGCCCTGCCTGGACGGATCAGCATCTGTCACGATCAGGTTATAATGTGAACCGGAGAAGGACCACTTACCAGAAGTGCATTCGAATAAGCCACAGCAGCCAACAAAACGACCAAAGCAAGTTTAGACACCATTTTGATCAATGATAGTTTTACGTCAAGATATTTCACCGAAACACTGAATGTCTTGCCTTCTGCTCCTGCATTTATACCTTTCGCAACAGGATCTCATTTTGTGCATGTGCGCATGTTATTGTACAAAAGATAGTAATCGTGGAAAATAACGAGTTTTTCAAAACAATTTGTTGATTGCATTTAATTTGCCAAGTCGACTTCTGAACTTGGAATTGAATTTGACGCACACTTTGTTTGAAGCGATGCATGCAGAACTCCCTGCGGGATGGTCATGAGTTGTGTACACGGCCCACTTTCATTTCGGAGATAAAATAGTGAGTGCCTTTAGGCAACAGAAAAATTCCATATGCGTTTATTGTTCAACACACGTGCTCAGACAAACACCACGCCTGGTCACGCCCAATCCTGCTCTTGACATGCAGAGATTATTTTTATTCGGAAGGTGCAGTATGTTTTGATGGAAATGTTTGTGATAGCGCTGCTATTTGGCAAATCACTCCGCGTCTAACGAGCCGGATATAAGAATCAAAAGATGGAAAATGAGAATCAAAATTTTGAAGGCAAAACATGTGCACAACATTCTCTTTTTCGGATTTCGTCTGGTTGCACGATTACTGCAGTCAACATTCGCGTGGTTGCGCAGGCCACGAACAAAACACATGCTGTTTTTGACACTGTCTGCGACGGCTCAGAAATACGCGTGCAGAGACAGCGTCAGACCGACCAGCTTGCCTTGAGTGAATGTATGTACGTGAATGTTGACTACAGTAAACGTGCAACCAGACGAAGTCCGGAAAAAGGGAATGTTGTGCAAATGTTTTATCTTCAAAATAGTTTACACATACTGTAGGTGCTGGAGGTCCCGAATTTCGGCTTTCCCCACAAAAGCGAGTGAATCTGTGTATCAATCTCTTTTTTCGGTATCGCGACGTCGATTCTAATGTACTTCGTCTTTAGCACAGGCCAACTATAAAGTCTGACTTCTACTTTAGATTATCTCCTGGTTCAGAAAAAACATTTGACTTTTGATTGTCTATTTCCAAATAAGGTAACTTAAGGGTAGCCAGGTCAAGTGCGTTGTATGCCTTGCGCCTTATCGTGAGTTTCCTTTTTTCCGCGCCCTCTAATAATTTCGTAAAAGCAAGCGGAAATTAAAACAGCCCCTGCAGGACTTTGATGTGCTACCAAACAACTTGTGCGAGTAGCATTTTCGTGGACTTTTTGAAAACCAGAAAATAAAATAAAACGGATACTGAACAAAAACATAATTGTTTATTAGCAAAAAATTCATGAAATGAAACTGGGAAAGGTAGTACATGTGGTTTGATGCGCCTTCGGAGCAGGCCAGTCCAGGCTGACAAAAGGTGATTAAGAAAGATCCTGCCTGGCTCTGGCTGGTCACATGTACTCGCGGTTTTAGGGTTGACAAGAACAACTAGCCTCATTCATGTCACCAGCTTGGGGAAGGTGGCTGCTAGAAAATGGCTAGAAAATGCTCACATCTGCAGCTCTTGTATAGTGGATATTTCAGGGACTGTGTTGTGAAAAATGTAATTATACTCGCAGGACAGGTCTCTCTTTCAATTGCGCAATCTCCTACTCAGGCTGGGATTTTGATAAATGTGCAGCTTCGTGAGATATTCTATCAGCAACGGGGCACAACGAAATTCAGACACTGGGATGTTTTGCGTGCCTGGCGCTTTTGACCCAATGCATGGAATTTATAAGTGCTTATAAATATTATTTTACAGTGAAGATAAATATGGTGACTCATCCAAAGGATGGAATTTGGGTCTGCAGAGGAATTCGGTGATCACTGGTGTTCTCCTGCTGCAGATGTTCTCCACATATCCCCAGATTATCCAGCAGTTAGCCGAAGCAGCATATGGAAAGGAGCCTACGTAACACATGCTCGAATGTTGAACACAGAAGTGTATAGTGGCAGATAATATTCCAGTTTACATGCAGGAAAACTTTTTTCTCTCGTCCAGTCCCTGTTGGGGCATATTCTAAAAACAGTGTTCAGAGTTTTAGCTCGTTATCGTGAGTCAGTGAGTCATGAGTTCTGTCGTCTGCCAGATTGCCTGAGAACTGGGATATGCAACTTCGGACAGGAAAATTGTAATGACAACTATTTGAAGCCGAGTAAATTCTTTTCTTATGACTGCTCATGAGATTTGGCTCCATCTTATGATTTATACATGGGGAAACGATCTATTTCTTGCGTGTATACGCGTGGATCTGCCGATGTGTCCACGCTAGCCTTTGCTGACACTGCTTTTTGATCGCAAGCGCGTTGTCTTTCTGTTGCCTCGTGTCGGTGGGGAGTCAATAGGACAGGATAATCTTCTTTCCCTGATCTATATTACCTTGCGCAGTGGATAACCCAGTTTTTTATTATTGTATATGGTACTTGTTAGGTGCAGCGCCCAGTGAACTCTGGGGCTCAAAGCTAAAATGCTGTGATTTTATAAACTTGTGATCGGGTCCGTAATAAAGCATTTGGAAGTCGTGAAACAAGCTTCCTCTGAAGTCCCTAAGCCATTAAGCTTTGCAGGAAAGTCTTACTTGAGTACCTACCTGCGAGATTTATACGTCTGGTCAGCAGAAGCCACCCAGCTAGATCTGCAGTAGCTACCCATTCTTGAGGCCCTGACATTTTTGTAGAGTTAAACGACTGTGCACCTTTTGGGGTCCATTGCCATTAGCTGAAGGGGTCATCACCCTGGCGCCAGACGCTGTATTGCAAGATTCGCATATCCTTGGCATTCAGAGATAGCAAGTAGACATTCGATTAGAATATATTTAATACAAATGGGAAATGATGGTTCAGTCCCTATTTATTGCGCATTCCCTGATGTCTGGATAGGCAATGCGAAATAAGGTGTTGGACTTGCTCCTCCTGCTTGATTTTATCGCCATCACGAAAGCATCAAGCAGAAGCATGCAAGATCCGCTGCTTCTGGAACAATAACTTGGTGCATCAGCAATGCTCAGAGTAGCATTTGGCATGGCCGGTGACATAAATGAGGCTAGCTGTTATGGTCTACTTGTCAACCCTAAAACCGCGAGTACATGTTACCAACCAGAGCCAGGCAGGATCGTTCTTAATCACATTTTGTCAGCCTGGACTGGCCTGCGCCGTTTTGCGCCCAACTCGCAAAAGTATGAGGGAAAGATGCGAGCTTCCGCAAACCGGTCCCTCTAACGTCCACTGTTATTGTCAGTCACTCTTCATATTACGCCTTTTCTGTATAAACACCCTTTTTTAAAAGTCAGTTCTTTAATTTGAATTTCGCGCCTTTTTTTAAAAGTTTAATAGTATCGTTTCATTTTTTAAGTATAACTGTCATCGTTATTCTTGTGTAGAGACAGCTTTCAAAATGAGCAAGTAGTGGTAAATCTCACATTTTGAATTTCCCGCCATTTTAAAAACTAGACGTGGGTTTTTTCGTTTATTTCGTTCATATGTGTATTAATATTACAGAAATTCCAAGAGTCCTATGACCCTGTATATCCTCGATGAGCCACCAAGTCATATCCTGCAGAATTTTTCTGCGTTTACAAATTTTTTGAGTTTTTCTGTTCAAATGGACCCCCAACAAAAAACCGAAACTTTAAACTTTTGTAATAAGTAACATTTTTCAGTTAGGAATTGCTCCCCGCACCTCCCTGATTCGATTAAGCGATGAAAAGTTGCCCTGCGCCTCTCCAGACGGTTTTATGAGGTCTAAAAGTGCAAAAAATGATAATTTTACCCGAGTGGCCCCCCTTCTGAGCACCCTACAACAATTCGGGGAAATACGTGGTCAAAATCAATGCCAAAAGGCACCAGCAGAGATGTTACCCTGTCGTTTGAACATATAGCTGGATTCCCCGCTCTCACACAGCTCCCGATCGGCGTTGTGATCTATCGGGTCCATACATACATACATGTATGACGCGGGACGTTTTAGCCCATAGAAGGATAACCAGTAAAGATCTTTTGAAGATTTTTGGTACACACCTTCCCCAACTAGTCCCTCATATCCATACCAAATTTCATCGGTTTCGGTCACTCGGCTCGCGAGTTATTGCAAAAATAAAAAACCTGGTCGGGATTTTCACCCTCGCACCCCTAATATGAGTGGAGCCCGAACGGAAAAAGATCTTGCAAATTCCTTCGGTAGAACTTGATCTAGTGTAAAGTTACACTAAGAAACGAAATTTCATCGCTCCATGACATCAGGCTGTTGAGATATCGTTGTTGATGTGGCACATGTACTACATGGGGGACGCTACCGCGCCCCCATGGATCAAATCACAATTCGTTTTTCAAGGCGATTCTGCCGGGCCGTTAATATTGTGCAGTATGCGAAGGTTTCAAGGCGAAGGTGCAAAGGCTTCCTGTCGGTTTCAGTAAAATTCAGACATGCAAACTCGACAGTTTAAATTAACCCTGTAGAATTGTGCAGTTGCAGCCTAATTGATTGTGCCAACAGCATTTTTGTGGACTCTGGTGAGCCTGCTATGATTTGCACCTTACCAGAAAATGAAATTGCGACACTGTGGAGCAATTGACACCACCAACAACATACTGTATGTAATTTACCTCATAATCACTTCCCGGCGACTCTGGTGAGTTTGCAAAAAGAGCAACAAGGCGTTGTTGGGGCTGCCAATAAATATTTTCGATGGGACACTAGGATTTGCTTAGGGGCGCGTGAATGTGTATTTTCAAATTGAATAAGAGCCACAACACTGGATGTGCCAGCTCTGAAATACACATGCTCTGAAATAGATACATGCAGGGAGACGTCAGAAACTGACTATAGTGTCTTACACGACTCCCTGAACTGCGTGAATGTTGACTACAGTAAACGTGCTACCGGAACTAAATCCAGAAAAGGAAATTCCGTGCGCATGTTTTCTCTTGAAAACATTGCTTCCACCTTCTTTTCTTCATTCTTCGTTTGATTCCGAGTACTTTGCCAAAAAAGATTATTATCGAAACCGTTTCCATCAAATCCCAGTAGAGCTCACATGCCAAAGATTAGGCGCGGTGTGTTTAAGAAAGTGGGTTCCGAAGTAAATATGCCGTTATGTTGCCTGAAGGGTTGAAATGACATTGTTGATGTAAACAACTTATGACAGACGCACAGAGCATTTCGTATTCGTCTTTCCCAAGATAAACCCAATTTATTCCAAATTACAGGCAAACAACTAGTTTAATTTTTCTTTAACCCCTCTTGCGTAATGAATGAATATTCTGCATTGATGCTTGTTTTTCTGCTATAATTAAGGTCCAAGTCATCTTGTCGCTATTATTATTTGAGACTAGAGAAAACATGGATGACTCATTGCCAGTGCAAATAGTTTAGAGTTTATCGACAGAAATATTAGAGGAGTGGGAATATCTTTATTATAAAATACTTCGAAGTTATGGTCATTAATTCCTTCCCAACATTTTTTCGATTTTAGCAATCATGAATCAATGCAGGCACCACAAAAAACCTAGTTCTCCGAAACTTACCAGTTCAGTATTGTTGCATGGTCTCGGCTGCCTTCGATACCTTCTTATCGACCAAGTGATTATAAATGAGTTTGGCTTTCATATTTTTTTATAGGTAGGTTATCACTTCACCTCATTCTGATCAGTGTAATGATCCAAAACCTCGAATTTGCCTACGATTGCCAAGTTTTCTTTCGCGCCCTAGTTAGAATGTCTACGCCCTAGTATCTTTGTGACAGTCATTTATGAGCAACATGGATCTTCTTTACTTTATCAGCTGGTAAAGTACAGTGATCCAAGATGAGCACTGTGGCAAAGCCTTGAGAGGGGCGCTGCTTGTGCCATTGCACCGTGACAGTAAATTGTTGTTGTTGATCATGGATCATAGTTTATCAGCCTTTCGAAAAAAGTTGATGCGTTATTGATTGTTAAAAATTACAAGTATTTTACATGATCCGATCCGGAACTCATTCGATCCAGTCCGATCGAAATTTTTCTAATCCGATCGGATCCGACAAACTCCCATCTGAACCAGTCGTGAGATCGGAGTGCGTGACACTCGCTCATCCGAGCTGCTCGCCATGGCCCACCAGGCACGAGGATTACAATTTGAGGTGTGAGGCTCCTTCCGGTCGGGGTTGCAGGACTAAAGTCTACCAACGGTTGTAACCTCATTGCCTGACCGTCACGGCCTGATCCCATTCATTCGGATCGGATATCAGATCTGATTCGAAAAAACACCGTCTGAAAATTAAGATGGGATCATCCGATCTGAACTATCCGATCCAACATTCCAAGCAGATTGTGTTTGCGAGGGCCGCTCGCAAAGAATAAACTATTGCGCAAATTTTCTCCAGTCACTGTACAGTAGTGTCATGAATGAGATGAGATCAATATTCTGCATTGATGCTTCCGTTTTTCTGCTTATAATTCAGAGTTCCAAATTAGCCCCTATTATTCTTATTTGAGGCCAGAGAAAACATGGATGACGCACAAGGAAACATAGCCAACCATCAACTCAAACTTTACAAAACCAAAAAGTGCAAAACAAAGCTCTGCAAAATATCAGAGGCGTCTGGCCAAATAATCAGCAATGGCAGTGGCCTGAAGTCCAAAAAATTTTTTAATTTTGAATGATATGGAGCCTAAGCGATAAGAAACACATGCTGGGCTTTTTCCAAACTCAGTTTTCGGGTTTTGTGCTTCTGGTTTCTGCTGCAACACTAAGGTTTTGTTTTTTTTCTCGTGTATCCGAAAAGTCTAAAAGAATTTTTAAAATGTTAAGAGCTTTAGGCGCTTACCATTTGGCCAGACGCTTGTGATGTTTTTCAGAGTGCCAGCTCCTTTTAGGTTGCTGTTTTAGCCGCAGGCGAAGCTCAAAGACTTGCCTGCTCTGGTCGGAGTTTTTGTTCTACTGGCGTCTGGCCAAGTGGTCGGCGCCTGAAGTCCTCAGGATTATTATAATTCTTCTGAGTTCAGTCGGTTGCAATCCCTCATGCGCCGACAAGGCATGGTTGCATAGCCACCCATGACCTATGACTCCACGTAAGCAGGTGGAGTTGGGGTCTTTCTTTTTAGTGATCGTGTTGCACCATAGGTAAGTGCCGCGAGAGACTATCATGGATCTATGGGAGTGACCGTGCACCACACGTGGATATGGAGAAGAGCCGGATCATGCATGAAAAGTCGAGACTGCAGGTGGATTTTACGCCAGCCACATCGATGCACTACAGAAAATGGTATGAAGCCCCTGGGAGGCATGACGCGCGGCTCGCAGCATAGTATTTCCCGTGCATTCACCCAAACAAGTGCATAACGTCACTCTTCACGGCTGAATAGCTGGCCACTTCAGATCACTGTGAGAAACATGCGTATACAAAATGCTCCTGTATGCTATAAGGTCTTCGATGTTCTGTGCCTAGTTGTTGCAGAATGCATTGAAAAGCATCCTCTACAATTTCACTTCAAAATGATAACAGTCAGGATTCCAAGTTGTGCTTGGAGCAGTGGGTGCGGGTTCGTTGACAGTCCAGGAGTACAGCTCGCAAGTGTAAGCGGAACAGGCTGGTGGACTGGCCAAAAGATTGAAACTGCGACACCAGGCTTGAGATGAACACGCGTCAGCACAGTTCTGGTAGTGATTGGCAGGGAATGACATAATCGGTTTTTCGGTTATGCATGGCCCCATACGAGTGTAGTTCCGTTCAAAACCTAAAATTAACTCCCCTCAGGCAAAGCGCTATTTTAATTATAATCAACCCTCACTTGAAATTTGACAGAGCGGGAAATTAGATCGGCCTAGATCAGTTCTGTCGGAAATATCATTGATTCGAGTAAAATTTTTGGCCCGGGAGATAGTCATGTAATATTCTCCACCGTTATCATTGTCTTGGCAGCCGTAATTTCTGATCCACATGTTGCCAGCTGCCATTTGGGCGTTTGGTGTCGTGGAATTGTCATAATAAAATGTTGTATCATTAGTGACTGCACATGGAACACCAGCCACTTGATGATCGCGTTGCATCGCGAATAGGACTCGATATCCATCCGCTCCTAATTCTTGCTGAAAGAGGATACAAATTGATGGGCTTTGCAGCACACTAGACCAGAGGCACTGCACAGGTTCAGCTGCCGTTCAGGAGCACACATCACGTCCTCATCGACGCGTCCTTGAGTTCATCTTCTATTACAGAATCACAGAAAAGAAAAACAGGTTCTACAAAAATTTCTCGACATCAGTTTTATGGAGCAGAGTGCTGGCACGACTAGCGCTAGGCAGGACGCGTCACGTCTTACCTCGCTCAGCTCCTTAATAGCCTCGTATTCCATGGTGCTATGAAATTGTCCCAAAGTGGCTCCGTAAGTTTGACAGTACGTCCATGCGTCAGCCCAGTTAGTGGACACGTTACCAAGAAAGAAACACTGGCCCGCAATCGTGACGCTGTTGTGGTCTGGTGAGCACGCAGCACACTCGCCCACATAAAGACATAGCACACTAAGAATGGATAGAGTTACCGTAGAACAGATAAATGACATGCTAGCACTGTCTTCGTGGAACAAACCTACTGACCCCGCAGCAAGACTGGAGTCAGACAGAAGCACCGATGACAGATAGCTCTGTATTGATTATTATGTTTCAGCCGTTTGATGACACGCACTTGACAAGTTCGAACAATGAATTTTTCAGCAGCGATGTGTCGACGACTAGTTTTTAGCCGCCAAGCAGTCTGACTGAAGCAATCAATGAGTCTTAATAAAGCTAGCCAAGTATCTTAGTAGCAGAACAATAGGTCCAGCTTTTAGAAGCTAGACGAGCTGGCGACTTAGAGGTCGTTGCGGGGGTGTACAAGTCCCCAATGTGACGACAAAGAACCCAACATTTTCTTAACATGGAAATCTTATGGAGGCTTAGGCGTGTTCTTTGTATTGGCTGACTGAAGCTTTTGAAGACAAGGTGTGTCCGTGGGAGGCTAGAATTAGAGGCGAGTCTATAGAAAAATTGCACTTTCAAGCTCATCATATTAGGCAGAAAAATCTTATCCAAGTAACTCGGATGCGATATTATTGGGCCCAAAATAAACAAAAGGCTTTGCCAGGGCTACGTCCACAAAACCAGGAGGGTTGAGGGACTTCAAACAGGTTTCCTTTGCAAAACTGCCGTCAGAGTATGAGTGAATGGCTCAGGCATAGTCCAGGCTTTATCACAGACTTGCCACAAACTATGCAGAATCGGATTTTTGTCCATTCACGACACCAGGCCATCTGCAGTTCATACGCTCGATCAGAGTCTAGTCAGGAGACTAGACGAGTCAACGAGTGTAAGTGATTTTCCAGTGCGAACAATCACGAAGCAGCTGTGACTTGTGTTTTTTAGTATTGTCTTCTTTATGCTGTACTGAAAACCAAACCTTTTGGCAATGGAAGACAAGCGTGTCTCAGCTTCTTACTTGCCACCTCGTGTCAGTAATCAAATCGATCGAGTGGCATTGATCTTTTGAACGAGACTCAACTTGTGACCTGAGAAGCTGCTTATCTGAATTCACGCAAGCAAGTGTCGATCTAATCAAAAAAATTCAATATGTACGCCCGGGTCGGTCTTAAAACCGGAGTCTTTTTAATCACCCTGCTTTATTAACCAGTAACCAGGCCGCCTCACAGAAATGCCAAAAATGAACGCGTGAATAGTGCACGTGCACTACCGAATACCCGTTGGGACACGCCCCTGGATATTCGATTCGGGATCCAAAATCCAATCAGGGTGGGCAATGACAAAAAGGACTTGGATTAAGGTTGTCGAGGACACTTTGGGTGATGCAGAATGACCAGTAGTTGGTCGATCACTCGTAGTCTTCGTATTTCCGAGGCGAATAAAACGTCTTGCCTGATCGTCGACATTTTCGTTGGGCAAAGCTTCGACCCAACGCGAAAGCGATATCGGTCATATCCATCACATCGCTGGGTAGCGGACGTGGTGGTGCAGGCGGTTCGGCATTCGTCTCTCCGTACTGCTTGGGAGCGAATGGCTGGACTCGCCCTGGGTTCGATCCCCAATGATGAAGGTCGGTTTGCGAGCCATAAACCCTCGCTGACCTTGCACGCCAAGCTGTGGGTGACTCACGCAGTGCCTCAGAGGTACCCCGAGTGGATGGACGCTAAGCAACAGTCGCGGCTGTCGAACACCGACAGGGTTTAAAGCCCAACCGCCATCGTCCGAGGAAGCCAGAGTCCTGTCCAGGATGCCTTCGCGTGGAGGTGCTCCTAGTGGAGACACGCAGAGGGACGCTGCTGTGTGCGCCGGTCCCCGCACGGCCGTGCTTATAAGGTTTGACTGCTGGCCGGCTATAGGCAACCACGATTATTGGGTAGGAAGTCTTGTTGAGCGTAGCAGTTCAGTGTGTTCATATTAGGCCTGTAAACTATACGTAGCACACACTTCACAGTCTGGTGAAGCTTCTGCAACCTGCACACATCGTAAAAAAGAAAGGGCAACCAACTCTCTTCAAATCTACATATTACATTGCTGAGAAGGATTTGGTGAAGTCGACCATGGCCAGTCGCGCAGATGCCACCGAAACTCGTCAAACAGTCACTGAAATGCTTGTCTGAATACGGTGTCTATTTTAGAGTTGTCATACTCAGCATAGTGGCTCTTATCCAATCTAAATATTTTTTCACGCGGCTGTAGACTGAAGGGAGAGCTACGTCGCAATATTTATTGCCAAATGCAACAACGCCTTGCTGCATCAGAAGACCACGTTTTCCTTTGCAAGTCAATGGCCCACCAGAGTCGCCCTATAAAACTACAGTATGTTGATTTGACGAGACAGATGTGCATTGTGACTTACAATGCACGGCGTCCCCGTTTTATTCTCAGGTTTCGCGCAAATCATGGCTTTCTGATCAAAGATTCCATGGAAGTGCTTGTCGCACAAGCTGTTGGGCTGCACTTGCACATCGAGTTCCTGCAGGACTGGTTTGAATTTTCGAGTTTGATTTTCTAAAATCAGTGACTATAAGGCAGAGAACACGAGGTGAACACACTTGTTGGCACCTCACTTTTATCCAAGGCACTGCTGTCTCACAGTACTGTATGTGAGAACCTAAAGTCTAAAGCACATGCTGGATGGGTCTGGTAAACAGCTAGTGAAAAGTATAGGTTTTTCGGGAGACTCCTTGCCACACAGTCACCAGGGAGCGCTCGGTCATCCCTTAGTTACGCTCTGCGCAGTGGCGGATATGACACTGTGTCAGGGGCCTCATGCTCACACTGCATGAGAATATACGCAGTCTAGTAGAAAAGACACGTAAGTGCGCAAATACATACACAATGTAGTTCACATCTTCTTTTTAGGAAATGGACTCGAAGACTTTCACCTCATAATGTGCAGTGCAGTACAGTCGTTGAAAAAGTCTACACAATAGTTGCAACTAGCACTTCTAGTGATTATTTCCATAAAAGTCTGTTATCACAGACTCAAAACTTTTAGACCAACCAATGCACAGAGAGGAACCAGGGCTTAGGATATCTGGTCTACTCGGCCACTGCTAAGCGCAACCACGGTTTAGGAAAAATGTCTAAACAGAAGCTGATTTCTCTGCATGAATATTAACAGGGCGACTGATCGTGGCAACGAGCAGAGGGTCATGTAATCCTGTGCTTGTGGTCCACATAGTGGGCTGGGGGTGTCTAGTTCTCGGGCTATGCGTAGTAGCGCTTGCTCTTATTGTTACTAGGGAGTGTTCGACTCGCGGCCAGGTAAATCATTTTGTGTCATGCGCCCTTTCATCCTTGAGTGTGTCATTACTGATATGATAAACCATGAGCATGAACATAAAGTTATAAGAAGGGGGAAAGATTTTTCAGTGTTCATCGAGGCTTAGGCAAGTAACGATAAGCAATATCACTTTACTCCCAGCGCCAGCTTTAGCATGCATTATGCAGGTTGCTTGTGTGGAACAGCACAGCTGCCTTTGGGGAGCCTGTCTGGACAGCAGCAGTACATACACAGAACAAAACCTTTGTGGCTTGGATGCTGACGTATCAACGCATACATACAGTATGTGTGCGAGCCATTACACGCAGTGTCCAGTGCCTAACATGCTGGGCCGACTCTCCTTTTTCTTGTGGCCGAGTAGACCAGCCATCCTAAGCCCTGGTTCCACTGTGTGCATTGGCTAATCTGAAAGTTTTGAGTCTGTGATAACAGACCTTTTGGAAATAATAAAACCGTTTTTCGTTTTTTGCTACAAACTAGTTTGGCCCCAAACACTTGTTCCTACTACTGAGAGAACTGAGTGACTTGACTGTCATACACCTTTTTCCAAACCTCTTAAAAAGAGAAACATAAACCGGAACGTGAACCCGCGCCCATGAAATTACTCGTGAAGACCGCCGTGAAGTTTTCTTCCATCGTCTTGCTACTTCGGGGTCATCTCACAGCTGTATAAGGGAGAAGGGGACAAAGCACAAAGATCGAGCTGGAGGCCTTTAACGGTCCTAAATGTTGATTATAAGATCTTGGCGAAGGTTCTAGTGATGAGATTGAGGAAGGTTATGGGCAAGATAGTACATCCTGACCAAACCTGTGCGGTGCCTGGCAGAGATATCAGGGATGGGGTGCTCACCCTTTATAACGCGGTCTAGTATATAAATGAAGCTGACAAAGCAGCTATGCTTTTGTCGGTTGACCATATGACTGCTTTTGACATTGTGGAATGGGAGTACTTGCACAAAGTCCTAGAGCATTTTAGACTTGGGGAGGGCTTTCAAAACTGGATTAAAGTGATCTATTGTCCAGGTATGGTCAAAACGGCAGTGCAGGTGAATGGGTACATCTCATCGCCGTTCTTGCCTAGCAGGGGGATCAGGCAAGGCTGCCCTTTGTCGGCCTTGTTGTACGTCCTTGTGTCAGAGACGGTAACCAATCTTATAAGAAGGGACAGGACTGTGCAAGGGGTAGACTTACTAGGCGAAGAAATAAAAATTAGTAATTACGCGGATGATACCAATTTCATAGTGGCTGATTCAAGATCAATACATCGTGTGGTTGAGATTTACGATAAGTTTAGAAATGCGTCAGGCGCAACACTCAAACCGGCAAAAACAAAAATCTTGGCTCTAGGCTCCATGAACGAAAAGGAAATATCTAATGACTTGGTAGACCTGCTGGTGGACCAGGTCAAAGTGTACGGGTTTGTGTTTTCCAGGGCTGGGATGGAAATAACGGACAATTGGAGGGCAGTGAGAGAGCATATAGGGACGCTAAGCAGCAAGACACCACACAGCGACATGTCTTATTTTGGAAGGATTCATGTGGTAAACACATACTTTCTCTCCAAAGTTTGGTATTTAGCATCTGTAATTGCTCCAGAACTCGATTTTCAGCGTAGTGTTGAGAAGCACATAGATGGATATTTCTGGTATCCATCGAAAGTTAATATGATAAATAAGTTGATACTAAAAAGGGGCAAGGAGCAGGGTGGAGTTGCGTACCCGGATATAAACACCAGAATAATGGCTTTCAGGCTGATGCTCCTTATGCGAAGACTATTGGCAAAACAAAAGGCAGCTTGGCATTCAGCCTTTGATTATTTCTTTGAAAAGGTGCGACATGCCAAGCTGAGGGACCTAAAAAATATCCGAGCTCCAAATCTTTATAAGGATGTTCGCAGGGCTGTAATAGCTTCCAATTTCTCTATGATTGACCTTGACAGAATAAGTTTGGACGAAAAGAGTCACCAAGCAAAGTGCCTTAAGACAAAGTTGTTCTACGAACATATGATGGGGAAAAAGGTCGGAAAGGCCACAAAGGCAATGCAGGACTACTGGAAGGAAAAGTTGAGAAGTGAGAAAATCGATTTTTCCTCATATTGGAGACTGAATAAAACGAAATACGTTGATGGTCTTACACGCAGTATACACTTTTCTATGCTCTACAAAGCATTATACACCAGAAGCAAGATTTCGCACTTCTCGGAGGTTGATGCAAACTGTAAATACTGTAGGACAGCGCTTGGTCTGCTTAAACATGAGGATGTGTACCATGTTTTCGTTTAATGTCCACGAGCAGAGCATTTCCGGGAAAGGGTGCAGCGCCTCTTGCGCGAAATGGACCCGTCCCTGATGGTCAGTGAGGAGAATAAAATTTTTGGCGTAGCAAGTAAAAATTGCAACCATGTCACCTCGATCGCAAACATGGTTGTGCAGTCGGCCCAAAGGTGTATATGGTTTGCCAGAACCGATTACGAGAATAAAGGGGATGTAGTTAGATCTGTGGGACTCCTTGGTAACACGATTAAAAGTTTTAACGAAACGAGCTAGATATATCCTGACACCAAGCATGTTCCAAGAACGTTTTGCAAAGTTGTCATCTCTAAAGTGTATTGAGTAGTTATGTGTTTATCTTAGTTTTTCCCTTTCTGTGTTTGGGTAGGCCGTTTTGTGAATCCTAATATGTTGAGCCAAACCTAGAAATTAGTAGTTTGCTTGAAATTGTCGATTGGTACGATAAATGTTCGAGAATAAAAAAAAAAAAAAGAAGACCGCCTACAGATCGACAATATCATAGTCAGAAACTCTTACCCGCACTACCGTGCCTGCTCATGAAATGCGCAGATTTTTCGAATATGTACTCAGATATACAAGCGGCAGGAAAAACAACAAAGCTCATTCGTAAGGATTCCTAATTCGTAAGGCTCATTCGTTCGTGATTCATGAGGAGACCTAGCTCATGCTCGGGGTGGTCTTAACTTCAATATTCTCAGAGTATTCCATCAGAAGCTGAAACTGAACGCTCAGGATCCACAAGTTTTATCAGGTTATTATTTGCTGTAATTTTCCTCAACAATATTACCTCCACATCAAATAAAACATGTGCTGTCCATGGAAACTCTTTTCACATCATTGGTGTATGTACATACACCAACCCCATCTTCGTGAGAGAGCGTCAAGCCCAGCCAGTCAATTGCGCTGCACCTCAACCCGGTGCAGTTGATGTTTCTAAACTCCGCGCTGAAAATAAAACAACAGAAACACCAGAGCCAGCTACTTTCGATAGCCAATAACTCAAGAATGATTGAACCAAAAAAGTTAATTTTTCGCAAGCTTTGCAAGATAGGTCAGATCCGCTGCCATGTCAATTTTTATCAAAATCTGTTGAGTACTCGACGAGCGACGGGTTGAAAAATCCAAAAAGTGATTATTTTCTGGAATAACTTTTCAGAAACTGAAGCTTTTAAAAAACGAACGCCAAAAGGCAGATTTTGAAGATACGAGCTTTCAGAAAAACTCACCTGCACGACCTCTGGTTGGTTGCGCTAGCCTGATGTTTATCCTCCTCCTCCTCGTCTTCTCCCCCCTGAACAAGAAATCGCCTATTCTGGAACTCGACAATGGCTAGACGGATTTTGATAAAAATTTGCACGATTCTAGATTCGGCCGATTCTGCTATGTGTGCGAAAAATCAAAAATTTTCGTCGAATCGCTCTGGAGTTATTAGCCGGCAAAAATCGTCCTAGCATCAGGCGTCTGGTTGGCTGGTCTAAGTAGGCACTAGCATGCCTGCTGATAGCTGTGCACATGCCAGCTGGCTGATGGGTGCTCTGACCTCTACAGTTCAGCTACGATGTGCGCCACAGGTTGTGAAGGACATGACTATTTCAGCAGCGTGTTTGCCACAGCTTGAATACGCTTACCAAATCCAGCCACTCCCCATCCCGCGACCATGCATTCATCTCCAGTCCGGACCAGATCGTCAGCCAAAGGCAGGTCTATAGGTCTAATTGCCTTTTTGAACCTAACAGGTCTATCAAACCGGAACACTGCCACATCATGGCTGTAGCTCTCTTGTTTGTCCCAATCAGGGTGGCAATTACCATCCACAATCTTCCTCGTTTGCTCTCGCGCATCAACTTTTCGCAATAGATGTTTGCCAGCGCGAATTACATTGAAGCTAAACATTTCTTCGGATGCATTTGTGCCGCTAGAATCAGAATTACAGTCACTTTCAAAATCAGATGTGCGCCAGGCGTCCATGACAGAAAAAAGACTTCAAAAAGAATTTGCTTGCTTTTCTAAGAACGGCTAAGCTGCAATGACCCAGCAGAGTCTACTGCAAAACAACCCTGATACCACTGTAGTGCCAAGCTTCTACACCCATTAACTATGACCTACAGCAGAGTCCAAGATTGTAAGAGTTTCTGCTCTACTCTAGCGGTAGCTGAGGAAGGACTGTGTAGCTGCCAGGTACAATCTTTGTCCATGTGTCTTATTTACTGTATAATGCGGTGGTTTTTCGCCCTGCTGTGACGAACCATCTATCGACAAGAAAGGAACAAAGTCTTACCACAAGCAATGAGCAGCAGTCAGTCCGATGTCTGATTCCATCAGTCCAGGGCGTATCCGCAACAAGGAAGCACTGCAGTGGTGTCGAAGTGGGCCGTGTTCAATACTGAGTAGCCAGGGATATTCTCCCGGGTCTGCATCTTTACTGCCCACAATATCTGCAGCGAAGGTTGCCAGACATCGCGAGAATCCTCAATTTTGGTTAGACTTACGAGTTCGAGTTCCAAGAGTGGGCTGGAAGCAATTTGCCAGGATGCACATAATCCTTACAGCACTCATTTGAAAAATGAGTGTTTTGTAATGAAGCTTTTTCAATCAAAAATCGAATAAGTCTTGTCATGTGGCAAAAAAATCGTGGAAAGGTTAAACATTTTTTCAGGCTGCAGCTTCAGCAGAATATATAATTCTAGCAGGTTCTGTCACGACATGTTCTTTTCGCTAGGTCTCGAATTTTAGACGTGGGGGAATTCGAAGCCACGCAGAATAAAATGGGTTCATAGAATATACTTGTATATTGTATGCATGAACATAAATCAAAAGATACTGAAATGCAGAAAATGGCTTAATGGCATAAGTTGGCGCGAATTTTAAAAGTTTATCAAACACTTGTCTACTGTATTTCTTAAATTTTTTTTGGCCGGAGCCTGATTTGCGTCTAGCTGGTTAGCAGGCAGCCCTTTTAAGCAAGGCTGCGGGTACCAGCACACACAGTAGCGCCCCTCTGCGTGTCTTTACTAAGAGTACTGTAGCTCTAGGGTCCCAGGTGAGTCATCCACGGCCTGGCATGCAAGGCCAGCGAGGGTTCAATCACAGGTCGCAAATCGACCTCCATCACCAGGGATCAAACCCGGGACGAGTCCACCACTCGCTCCCTAGCAATACAGAGAGATGAATGTCGAGCCGCTGCACCACCATGGCCGCTGAAACACTTGTCTTAAGTAATTAAGTTGGTTTCCTGAAGCTACTAAATCTAAACTGCATCCCTGCAGGAGCCGCAGTGGCTCACAACCCGCAGAACTTTGGACGTTGACCACTGCTGACCGGCTGGCCAGACGCATCCAATATTTTGCAGGAACTTTTCTATCGCACCTAAGAACACATTACAACCATTGGTTATGTCAAGTTCCACTTAACGGTTGGCGATGTTCCCTTGTAGGCGTTGGTCCCGCATTGCTTGGGCAGGCGACCCCGACCAGAAGGCCGCAGGTCTGGTCCGGCTGATGTGATAGCAGCAGCGTTCAAGCCCATTTTCGGAGAGGGACCAGTTGTAGGCATGGACCAGTCTCTCCGGCTTATCAGTGATCCCTTTGACGGCCGACTCATGCGGTTGCTCCCCGGACTGTGAGTCTACAGACCTTCTTGGTGCTGGACAGCGGAGCTCGTCGGGAAATGTCCGTGGACTGCGTGGGGAGGTTCCTGTGGCTTGAGCCATCCGTGCTGATAAAGCCCCCACTGTAGCCTGTCCCAGGGAAGCCAAGGATTTCAAGGGTCTTCGACGACAACTTAGTAGGCCTTTCACACCTGGTTCTGGGCGGCTCACTAGATACCATCGAGTAGCAGACGTCGAACGAGTAGAGGATCAGGAAACTGCCTCGGACCGCAGTCGGGAAGGACCGTCCCGTTATCATCCTGGGCCGCTGGTGCTGGCACAGGACGCTCTCGTGTGCTCTTAGCGGAGAAACACAGAGGGACGCTGCCATGAGGGCTGGTCACCTTGCTTATCACATCATGACTGTTGGCTGGCTATAGGCGAAACGGCTTGGAAGTCCCGTAGGAAACTGGGCAAGCCCAACCCCATGGTTTTTTGTGCTCACGCATATTTGCACATACCCGATGGGCATATGGTATGCGAAGCAAAAATATTTTAATCCTTTTTCCCTCCCTTTGGAAACGCGTTGCATGGGTGATATTGCTCATGTCTCCCTGTAAAGGCACGGATTATGTTCTCTGGCCTAATGGTGCACTGGCTCAGGGGACCCGTCTACCTCTCCCAAGTAAGAGCCGACGCGAGACCGAGACCGAGGTCGAGTGACTGGTTTGGATTGCAGGCATCGGTAGGAACTCCTGGCCTGAACTGCTCTGTGACCACTTCGGGCTCACGGCCGCCAGAACCCCTTGGACGGCCGGCTGCTCCCCGAATTGTGAGTCCACACGGCCTTCTTGGTGTGGGATAGTAAATCATATCGAAAAGTGTCCGTAGACTGGCTCCTGTGGCTTGAACCATCTTCTGGTCAGCCCTAGTCTATCCCTGGGCGAGCCATATATTTCATCCCTAAACCTTGGTCCTAGTATCATCAAGAATATACCAAAATGACTGCAAGTCAATGAGCTACCCAATGCTTTTTTTGTTGTACCACTCACCAATTGTGAGATGTTCCCGCCACAAACTGAAATTCAAATGTTTCGCTCTTTTATGCTAACGTTACTATAGAGCAGAACGCAGATCTTGCGAAATTTTTACCAGACATGAATTTTGAGAGGTCCTTTCACAAGGTATAGTCATAGCTGTGATATACGGGATACATGTACACTTTTGCATTACATTTGAGGGTCAAACACGTTTGTGCCCAGTCGAACCTAAAACAACATGAACCAGAAATTTATTATACATCGTGCCGACAAAAACGGGCTAAAAAATCAAAACATGATGCGAGTTATGGAGACGAAAAATGCCCGCGGGCGATGTTACAAAGGTTGCTTCTTGTCGCCACTCAATCCGTAACGCTCTTTAACTTTGTCTAGTTCTTCTTTCGCTTTCTCAGTATCCATTCGTTTGTAAGCCTAAAAGAGTACATTTTTTCACGACTTTAAAAAGTTGGTTCACGTGTTTTACTCAATAAAGGAATGAATTTTAACATGTTGAAAAAGCGTTCTAATCGAAAACGCCCGAAAATATGAGTTGAAAAGATGTTTGGTACTCATACGAGACAAAGAACGAGAGGGATCAATAGGAGAAAATTTTAAAAAGCTTAGGAAATAAATGATCTGAGTTTTCTGCATTTCTGGCGGCACTTACCTTGTTGGATTGATAATAAAGGACGACCAAATATCGATTACAGACGTTGAATCCTGACAAGTGATCGCAAGCATTCTTCGCATCGAAAATATCTTCGTACACAACAAATGCAGTTCCACGAGTTTCTGGCGTGTTACCACTGAAAATGAAACTAATATATTTAGAAACTGTACGCGTATGTGGAATGAATTCAAACATGTTCATATATTGAAAACTTTAAGCCACAAAAAATGAATAAAAAAAGAAGTTACTAACGATATCTGCGTCAATACTCACACTCGAATTTGACGAATAGCTCCGTACTTTCCAAAAATATCGTACATTTCTTCCGCTGTAATTTTGTAGGGAAGATTTTTCACGTAAAGGATACGATTCACTTCTGGTGGTAGACGCACCTAAAACAAAGAAGAAGAGGAGAGGTATGAGGAAGAGGAGAGGTATGATAAAAGGAGAGGTATGAGTGAGCTTGACCAGCTCTAAATCAAGTAAGCCTTTCAATTTTAAAATATGTAATGTCCTGGACAGATTTTATCCTCCTAAAATTTTTTGAAGGATCTAAAAAAAGTGGCCAAAAAAGTTACGTCACAAACCGGCCCACACAACGTACATTTCCTTTCTTTTGCATCGCCATGATTCGATTTCGATCCTATAAACTACGGCTGTCAAAAATTACGACTTTTTGATTAAGTTAGCAAAAATCAAAATCGTTCGGATGAACCGACGGAATTCCAGTGTCACAACTTTGCAATTACTATTCCGACATCAGCCCGAGAAAGTTCACTCGCTTTTCGTCAATTACAGTATGCACGTCTATGCACCACATTGATCTTCAGGTACTAGATGCTAATGACACGGTAAAGCGCCAAATATAAGTGAAAGTGCAGCAGCACAATACGTTTCCAAAATTTCTTTGAGGGTTCGGTCATGTGAAGTCTTTACTTCATCACGATGATTCCAACCTGTTTTACTAGCTAGCATGTATAATATGAGGATTAAGGCGACCAACTGTCATGGCAGGTTCCTCTGTAAGTCACCACTAAGAGCATCTCGGGCGAGCCAAGGGCATGCTGTGCCAGCACCAGCATCAAGGATGGGTGGAGCATCATGACTGCCACCCTCTAACGAAACCACTGAACCGATCGAACTGATTGGCAGTTTTTAGCCAAGCCAGGACTGAAGTTGTTCCAGCCTACGTGCCTTGTATTATTTCACACTTACTGGCAGCGCAAAAAAAAAGAAGTTGCTGCTTGAAAAAGCTTTTAGTGAAGAGACATTCATAAACTATGGATTATCGATGGTGTCTCTGGATGTACTGCAATAGAACACGCTGATTTTTTGCTACACCTTGTCTGTTCTAACCTGGCTATACGTCTTGTCATCTTGTCTGTTCCAGCCTGTTTAAGGTCCAGTTTTCTGACTCGCAGCTCGTCCATCATCCGGCACTCCCAGAGCAAGGTGTGCAAGGCCAGTGAAGGACCTTACTCAATCGCCACCTAAGGCCAGGTTTTCCAATCCTCTTAAAACAGGCTTACGGAATCGCCATTCTCTGCAGGAATATTGTAAAATAGCGGCCTGCCAATCAGCGTTGTGGGACAAATGTCTTCAACTGACAATGATTTTTTGAAAAAATTTTTGTGGGCTAAAGCTCGTTTTGCCTATAGCCGGCTAGCAGTCAAACCTCATAAGCAGCGCTCTGCGGGGACCTCCCCTCCGCATGTCTCCACTAGGAGCACGCGAGGGCATCCTGTACAGGACACTGACTTCCTCAGACGATGGCGGGTGGGCTGTGAACCCTGTCGGTATTTGGCAGCCGAGACTGTCTTTTCGTTTGGCTTCCGTCTCTCCATTCAGAGCATCTCGGCGGTAGCGGGTGAGTCACCCACGGCCTGGCATGCAAGGTCAGCGAGGGTTTATGGTTCGCAAACCGACCTCCATCGCCGGGGATCGAACCCTGGACGAGTCCTGCCACTCGCTCCTAAGCAATACGGAGAGACGGATGCCTACAGTAATCGCTGCACCACCGCGGCCGCTTTAACGGGCGATAAGAAACCCAAACTGTGAGTGGCTGAGCTATGGGATCTCATATTTCGAATCACCTGCACTTTGGTCTACCAGTTGATCTAGCTGGAAATCAGTTTAAGTTTCAGTAAATCAGTTTCACTCACTCCAGTCTGCATTCAATCAACCAACATCGCACCAATATGTTTGGCTTCCCACGTTTCATCTCAATTATTCACAGTTCAGCAAAAAACACAAAGCATAAAGAATAGAAATGCGTTAACGAAAATCGTCTCACAGTCTGATTTCTTAGGGGACAATTCAAGTAAAAAATTTGAACTATACAATAATTACGGAAAAATCGTGGTCATATTACAACGTATTGCCTATGAACTCCGACCAAGTCACACTGCCCACAAAAATATCAAAGCGCAGCACCAATGCAGAAAAGTCCATGTTTACACTGTCCACTTTACACCTGATTTATCCCGAAGTGTGTACACTGAGGCTGTCCAACCATACTATGCGACCCATATTATTTACACTGCTTAATCATCTCAATAAAATCTAGGTTGATGTTGTGACTGGAAGTGAAATTGTTGCTGCATTGTTTGTGTGCCAGCGCTCATTAATGATAAAGTGTCAACAGGCAATGAAGAACCTGCTGAAGAGATGTTAGCTCTGTTCAGACTTTGCATCAGGCAAGCGATGGAGGGTGTTGGGGAAATAAAATTGATCGAGTCCAAACATTTGATACCGATCGATCGCAAAGCGGGAAGCCGAAGGAGCAGTTTGGCAAATCGGCCAGCTTCATTTGGATGATTCTGCTTGCAGTACTCTTCCAGGCAGCTGTAGACTTTTTCACGGTATGACTCGATGACGGTGCTTGAACGTAGAGCAGGCGTGTCTGAAAAAAGGACAGTCAAAAATCGACGACACTGATCAAAATTTTTAATCAACATTGATCACAAACGATCGATTAGTCAATAATCGATCGCGCCAGACCGGTCATTTTATCAGTGATCGATTAGGAAATGAGCGATCGATCAGGCAATGAGTGATTTATCAGCCAAAAAATGATTGATCAGCCAATAAGCGATCGATCAGCCAATGGGCGATCGATCAGACTATAAGTGATCGATCAGCTTATAAGCCGCTATCCAGATCGATGATCGATCGCAAAAACATGACTGATCAATAACAACCAATCGATATTGCCTGCTGAATCTATGACTAGTTAATCATAACTTTTTTAGACGATCGTTCTCAATAAATCTACATCGAAGTGCTATTTTACCTGGATTATAAAGAACAATTGTTCTCAGGCAGCCCAATTCAGTCCTGTCCATATTCATTTCTCTCATCTTGAAGGCTAATTCAGCCACAATTCGATCAAAAATCGGTGCAACGCCAGCAGCTTCGGCCGTGCTTCGTTTCAAGGCTTGGCCAGCGCCAGGACCCAAAATCAAGGCACGATCAGATGATCGAAAGGCCACTGATGCCAAAATCAGTTCGTTCCAGCCTAGATTAGGATAACTAGATCACAGTTGTACATAAAAACGAATGGGAATTATTCACCCGCGTGCAAGAGTCGAGCTTGATCATCGATCGATAAATCGATAAAATGAGGTATCAATCGAGCCCAATCGATCAATTGCTGAACTTGTCTTTCGATCGTTTCTACACTGTCTAATGGCTCATTCTAAAAAATCACAGCATAAAACTCCAAAAGTATTGGAAGTTCTGGGAGTCGAGCCCTGGACTAGTGGGTAACAATCCAATATGATTCATCCATTCACCTCAATGTTTTCCATATTATTATCAGACGCCAATTCAGCTTCCAGGATTCTGTCAGGTGGCATATCCGGTATGAAATGATTGGTACTGCTCTCAGGTTCGCCTTCCGATCGATCGCTTCTCAATCTTTGCCTTTCCTCTTGTACAGCTGAGATTCATAAAAGTAGAAATAACACGATTTCAGTGTCGTGTTTCAGAAATATATACTTCCATGTAAATCCATTTTGTGCATTTCCTATCCTTTATTGCAACATTGCCTTATATGGGATTGCACTGCCGCCTCATTGACCTTGGATTTGTATGAGAGCGAGAGGAACACATCCAATGGGGCCCTATTTTAGAAATCCATAGAGCGCGACGAAATGCGGCACGCACTCTTACCTTCACGTTTCATGCCCATGGTCAAACATTTTTGATAACGGCAATATTGGCATCGATTACGCTGGCGCTTATCAATCACGCATTGACGCGATTCCCTGCAGCTGTAGGTGAGATCCTTGCGAACAGTGCGTTTGAAAAAGCCTTTGCAACCTTCGCAGCTGAAATAAATTTGAATAGCACTGTACAACACACTGTGGTATGATATTGTACTGTGCAGTAGGAGGAAGATCATTCGGCCTAAATTAAGCAGCAGGCTGCAAAAGTGACCATGCAGCGAAAGATTGGTGGACTCGCCCTGTACTCCACATCTTGCTCTAGAAAAAGCATCCCAAACATGTGCCTCGAGCGGGAGTCGAACCCACGCCTCCGAGACTACTGGCCCAGTAGCATTACACTGCAGAACTCCCCTTACCACAAGAACATACCTGTGCACCCCATAGTGTTTTCCAGATGCCCTATCGCCGCATATACTGCAAATATGTTTGGCCAATCCGAGTGGATGCGTCGATGGGTATAGCTTAGTGCCAGGCGAACTGACCACAATAGTGGCTGACGAAGATTGACGAGTGATCACAGCCCCATCCTGTACTTGAGCCACACCATTCGCACTGCTCTCATTCTCGAACGTTTCATCGACCATGGACGACGGATTTGTATCGAAGAAGGACACAGCACCGGTGGCGCTGGTCGTAGTCGATACACCACTAAGAAGGGGTGAGTACTGGTTGGCGTGTTGGTGCCTACCCCGTTCATCCAATGCCGGTGTCGAGCTGGAGACAACCAAGCACGATGTGGGGTCCGCACCATTGCGACTCCCCTGATTTAGCCCTGACGATCTCGTCGTAAAGGCTGCGCGGGCATCGTGCAGGATGTGCTGCTGATGACGTTGATGATATTGCATAAGGAAGAGGGAGGGGCTAGAATCACCCTGATCGGCTGGCGACCCAGCAGAGGAAGGTGTGTTTGACAAGTTCATCATCCCTTCGTCACCACCGTCCGATCCGCCACCACTGGCCAGACGTTGATGGTTCTGGTGATGATGGTCCAATGGGGCCCCTAAATGATAATAGTGGCGATGATGAGTCATGCGATCGGTCAGACGATCGAGGAGAAATCGATTACTGCACGGTCGCAAATCCATATTTAGAATCGACTGGTAATTGAGAGAATGTATCAGTTCACAAATCAAAAATCCAAATTTATGAGCACAGACAGCGCTAAGGAATGATAAGGTTATCAGTTTCTCACGTGATAATTTGAAAACTCATTAAGCTGGAAATTTAATTGAATCTGAGAAAAGAAATAGTCCATTTCTAAGTGAAGAATATCCAACGTTCTGAGCTTTAAAATCGTGAAGTCCTTGTGCGAGTTAGATCAGTGTTGGTTAGAGCCAGGCCACAATAATTAATATTTTTTATTAACGTTTTCCCCCAAACTTGCATTCAGTGACAAAATATGAATACCAAACAACTTTTTGCAGCAATGATGAAACCAATTTGCATGAAAAGGAGCAAACTGGGGGAAACCACGGGCTCACTGGACCGAAGCAATAGGGTTGTTCTACAAAACGGTACACGACCGAGTGGCCACAAGGCGAACGGAAGGAAGGGGACCGAGCAAAAAGTCATACAGTTCAGGCCGAGCGGGGCGGAGCGTGAGAAATTGGGGTTGGCCGACGATGGGTGGGAGGGGGTTCACCCTAAAAACCTCTCCCACTTTGTTCCATACTCTCATCATTCAACCACGTGCTCGCCTTTTGTCCAAGCTGAAAACGCGATTCGGATAGGTTTTTAGGCGAAATGTGCACGTTTTTACTAATAATTTCTGTAACACGACCTTTCGCGGGTCGTTCGCTAGTCACCGACCGAAAGAATCCACGCGCGACTGTGCCTACTCTAAATGCCCGTCGGTATGGTTTTTGAAAAGAGGGCGCTCAAATCGATGCGGTATAAGTATGGTACGGTAGAGAAATTATGTACAATTTTGGCAAGTGTATATTTCGAGCACGGCAAGGTCGATCAGGGGCAAAACCTAGTAAGGCGAGATTTAGGTCCACGGGCAACCTAGTTCACAAACGCCGCCTCGCGCCTTTCGACCCGAAAAAAAGTCATAGGAAACAATTAGCAAGTGCAATGCGAACATGAGGGAACACGGAAAATAGGCTAACCATCACTAAAAGGCCACCTTTTCATCCAAAGGGCATCCAAAATTGTCATCGTGTGTGGTCTAAAATCTTTGTCGCTCGACCGATCTCTTTTGAGGCGAGGCGAGATATTACACAAAAACTGGGCCTCTCACCTCAGATTGACACGAATTCTAGAGCAAGGTGTCCGATTTTCTTTAAAATGCTCACGAGTGGGGAGAAGGGAGGGCAGATGAAGAGTGCCGCCTTGCATGATCCAGTCTCAAAAAAAGCAAGGGCTGGAGGTGGATGTTTTCATATCACCCTGCTTTAGGCAGAGTAAAGTGTGAAGTAAATACAGTGTAAAGTGTAAAGTAAATACAGTGTAAAGTGTAAAGTAAAGGCAGTGTAAAGCGTAAAGTAAAGGCAGAGTAAAGTGTGAAGTAAAGACAGTGTAAAGTGTAAAGTAAATACAGTGTAAAGTGTAAAGTAAAGGCAGTGTAAAGTGTAAAGTAAAGGCAGTGTAAAGTGTGAAAACTTACAGGCAATAATAAAACACGTCAGAGATATAAAATTGCCGCAGTCAGATTTATTTTCCACTAAAAATTTTACATGCTCGCACTCAGCACTACATATGTGCTGAGCTGAACACTGTTCACTGCTGCATCGACTCTCGTGTCAGTCAATCCAGGTATCTGATCGAAAAAGTCAGAAGTCACTGTTTCTAGAATCGTGAGTTTGACCTAAATGGATGAGTCAGTTTAGAAAAATTAGATCAGGCTGGATGTATAGTCGTGTGACAAAAGAGGCCAGGTCGGTCGTCAAATTCGCGAGATTTCGCATTTAAAATATACACTATCACAATTCTAATGTGTAATTCAAAAATTCTTACTAAACCTGGAACATTATGAAGGAACTGGAGCAAAAATTTCAAGATCTTCTGGTGATCGGCACTCCAAGTCATGAGAAAAAAATTGAAAGACAATTTAAAAATTAAACCAGACTAAAAATTGATGAGAATAATAGAAAAATAAAATAAAATAAAACCGTCTTACACTCAGATTTATTTTCCACTCCCAAAATTTTCAGATGCCAATATGAAGTGTAGTGTACGAGAGTGGAAGGAAAGTCGTCGACTGAACTGTGAGTTTGTCGAGAAATTGCCTCCCCTTTTCTGCCCCTATTCTAGCGTGCATCAGGTATGTAGTATAGTTTGGCTGACTTTGACCTTGAATCATTTTTGGACTCCTTTCGCATACGCGCAACCACTATGGCAGTCCTTGTTATGCGTCGAGGTAATGGCTGACTGGCAACAAAACCAATAACCGAAGTCTTTCGAAAGCCGTTTTGAGCCATTTACATTTCAAGGACACGCACGAGCGCCCGACCGAGGACAACGACGGCCGATGAGAATGCCCGTCGGCTACTCTGTTCAACCACCATTGCATTATGCCAATGCACTTGCGCAACAAGAAAAGTACTTTTGGTAAGGCGATTGGTGAAAGACTAAACCAGTTGCTTGCCCGATATAGTGGGCACAAACTGGAGGGCTACGATCACACTGAATGCAATGAACTTTTTTGGAAAGTGCTCACATTTTTGAGTGACCTCAAAAGTGAGTTTAGGGAAAAAGGATAAATTTTGATATGAGAGTAGTAAAAGGAGAAGGTGGGAGGGTCCAAAGCTAGAAAAAATT
The DNA here is from genome assembly GCA_030248295.1 of Mesodorylaimus sp. YZB2_4. NCBI lineage: Eukaryota > Metazoa > Nematoda > Enoplea > Dorylaimida > Dorylaimidae > Mesodorylaimus > Mesodorylaimus sp. YZB2_4. Next base: position 422,084 of record JASANH010000913.1, read on the forward strand.
CCTTTTTTCTTGGAATAATGCACCTACTTGAAGGAGTACTTTTAATTGAATTCACTATGGAAAATACTGAAGAGTACACGTGTTCACACACCACACCACATGGCACCAACCGTGGGGTTTTTGACCCATCCTGGTTGGTCCACGGGAGGGTCGAATTTTGGCCTTTTCCCACGCGCAAGGGGGCTTGTTAGTTAATCCTATTCTGCCATCGACGAGGGTCGATCGGGATGCATGCCAAGCGAGGGTGTTAGTCGCTATCCAGTGATATCGGTGGTCACTCAATGGGGCAACCATACTCAGCCTGTGACCAGTGAGTGGACCCGGATTCGAGATCCGGAAGTCCCCAGACCCACTCATAAGGCCCATGAGTCTCCTCGTTTCTCGACCCCGGAGGATGAAGGGCGAGTCCAACGGCCAGGCGTGCAAGGCGCAGAGAGAACTTCTCAGACGGCCAGAGTGTGGGTCGACCAGTTTTCAGCTCTGCCAACCAGACTGTGACACACCCCTTTCACTGCTGCGCCAAACAGCTTAAACGTGGATCTTACTTTTCAATTCAAAATGTCATCAGGCGGATAAACGGAATTTCTACATTATCAGGATCGCAACAAGAAATGTGGCTAACTTATCTTTTGACATTGCCCAGCTAACTTAAATTTCACTCCTGATCAATATCAGTGTGTGATAAGACACTCTAGACACAAAAAGTACGATATACCTATATTTGTGTGGCTACGTGGCCCTGAGACACTCCTCGTTGAAGAAGGCATGTGCACTGCCTGACGCAATGATCTCTCCCCTGACAATCTACCTTGTCTGATAGCCCCTGCGCACAACCCACACGCTGTGATGGTGCCATTACCTTCATCAGACTACTGACGATGAGACTATGTGCAACCACAAACAATAATTGGGCACTTACCCACAAACCACTCGAATTCATGCGCGTAATCTTCGTCGAATAAAGTGGACAATACGGACGAGGGGGGTGCATTTGATTCGAATACAGTAGTTTGTGCCTCCATCCTTTCTTTGACTCCAGCCACTTAGAAATAAGATCGATTCACCTTGAACAAATTTCGAGTCAAATAAAGAGTCAAAAATGAATACTATGATATTAGCAGTGAATAAGTTTTTCTTTTTGATGAAGCCAAATATAGTAAAATTTGTGAGTTCTAGCCACCGACTTTTACTGAATACAGCGTCCTGGCGGATGTGGAATTTCCGAGTGTCTTGGCCACCGACCCGTTACTATCGTTTATTGGCCATAATCAAGGTCGTTCTTCGAAACTAAAGGTATGTCGAGCGCCGATTCATCTTGGCCAGCCGTGTGCCCCAAAATAGAATGCAGACAAGGGTATGGCGGGCTGGTGGTGAAATAAGACTAGACTAGCAGACTGTAGATTGATGGCATCGTGTGATAAGCATCCACAATTTGTAATTGAAATACGCAGGGCGTGTGTTCGACCAACCAAGGTTACGTCATGAAAAGAAGATGGATACAAGTTTATGAGAAATTTTTGTGGATAGAAAATGATGAAGGGTGTGAAAAAATGGAAGCAATAATGTAGGTCCTAAATATTCAATTTCTGGATGGTATCGGGCAAGGGTAAAGGGCAAACGTGCAGATAAGTGGAAAAGCCCTGGACCATGCTTAACTTCAGCTTGCTTGCACCTTTCAGCCACCAATGTAAAACGATTGTGTATGAACTACAGCTTGTGACTCTGGATGTGCTCGATTCAAATTCACTGTAAGCTCGATCCTCCCTCATTGAATTTGCTTTCTGTTAGCCGTACCTTTCTCATACAAAGATAAATATTATCACGACGTCAGTTTGATAAGACAGGATTTACGAGCTTACAGTGAAAGTAGAAACCGATAACAGAATCGCAAAACAAGGTAAACACTGTTTTACACACAGTTTCAGTATGGGAGCAATGCACCGCGAAAAGCATGTGAGGCTCTGAAGTGGTCGAGAATGACACAATATAGGTGCAAAAGAAGCAAAAGTTGTATCACCTGCATCGAAACGTAACCAGTCAAAAAAAGTCCCACAAATTTCCAAGCACAGACAATTTTTCGGAACAATAGAAAATTGATGAACAGAGAACGATAAAAAATGGCAGTGTCAAACGTGTTTATGACAAATTTTTTGTTAAAAAAGAAAAATGACCTTCCAGCATATTCGGTGGGACCTCTGGTTTGCGATTGGACTGGTGGGCGCCAGAGGCATCCATGTATTACGTAACAACAAAACATTCCATTTTAGATAAAACGCGCGTAAATTTTTGTTATAGGCACGATGCGGCACCAGTCGCCGCCGTGAGTTGTATAGGGCCAGCCGCGGGCTATTGTATTTGACCGAGGTGGTAAGGACGGCCAATACACTCCAACCTGCTCTCCTACCCGCTCCGCCCTGTCGCCTGCCCTGAACGACCTGTCACCAAAACTATATACGTCGCAATGTAGACAGTTTCGCTGAACTTTTCCCGAGCGACTAGGTACTTCTGGCGGCCAGTGTGGGTGTACAAAAGTGTGAGTACCACCTGTCGCGCCCAGTTCTGGCTTGCTCTTATTTTACGGCATTTATAATGGAGGTGGTTCCGGGTGCCATGCACCACCAACTAATACGTTGCAGTCAGAAATAGCCTGTCATCCGAGTTGCGGAAAGGGCCAATTGACAAGAGTACTAAACGTGGGTAAAAATATTCAATTGGTTATTGGCCAATGCAAGACTAGACCAGTCAAGAAGAAAAGTAAAATATGTCAATGATCATGACCGCCGTGCCAATGTCTGCCAAGCACTGAACTTGCCAAGCCAACCAGACGCATCTCGTCGTGGGGCAATAAAGGACTACTTCACTCCAAGATATTTCAAAATGGTTTAGGATGAGACTGAAAAACAAACTCACCTAAAAAAGTCAAAAGAACTGAAAAGTTTTAAACATTCGCATCAGCGCAATTGAAATCTTTTAGTGCGTCAAAACAGTTGCAATCCAGCGAGAACAGCAGGCTTCATTAATTCAAATAACCAGTTTTTTTCTGTATTTTTAAACAGCTGAGGTCGGGTTCACGGAAATAAAAAACCAACAAACAAATAAGCTTGCAAAAATAATTTCATTAACAGGATACTTTCCAAATAATCACTCAAAAAGTTTCATATTCCAGAATTTTATATTTCAAAGTTGCTTTGATGTGCGTAACCAGCACAAAACTGGCATATTCTAGCAATAAATTTAACAGAAACCAGGTATTTTCAATTAAGCGCAGTGCAGTAAATTAGGCTTTAGACATAAGAAGTCGTGAAAGGGACTTGGACTAAAAATACAAATAAGGTTCCTACAGCTGGATAACGTTAACATCAGACTCGCAAGCTGTGACAGCGTGCACATTAAAAGACGACGACGATTAGCAAAGAAAGATACACTATTGCTATTTACTCTTATCCCAAACACTCCTCAGTGCACTCATAGGGGAGAGGAAACAGAATAAAAAAGCAACAATCCCGGTTAGTGTCTAAGAAACTACAAGTATGCATGTAGGCAAGTTGAGTGTGAGTACGCATGTACGTGCTGGACTGTTGAGCTCCACAGGTTAGCGCTTACTTCAGCTTAGTGCTTACTGGAAACTTGAAACACGCTCTTGACGCTCTTGCTCTTGACGGCCATACCAGAAGCATACGCGCTTGTGCTGAAGGTGCTGTACACTAGGAGCAGAGTGGCCGAATTCGCAGAGCCATGCTGTAAGCATAGTTTAAACATGTTGGGGAAAACAAACATTAATGGGCATCATATTCTCAGCGAGTGCCATGCCGATTTCCTTGCGACGGGGTCAAATACTCACAAGGAACGCGCTTGGAGTGGCCATATACACCTGCTCCGAGACCCCGTGGTAATGTCGGCCAGAAGGAAGGGCATTCCGTGCGGCACAGGCTGCGCCACGCGTAATAGTGCCTATGTAAGATTAGCATAGAACATCTAGCGCGTAACTGATGCACCCGCTGTGTCGAGAGGCCGAGCTGACTCTGCCTACTGTGTGCGGGATTGACGGGGCCGAAGCCTGGCCCCTGCTCGCTGCCTGGGTAGGTTAGTATAGGCTAATGTTAGTCGGCGACCTGACGCTCTACGTGGCTCCTTCAATCCTACGTGAGCCCTCAAGTGCGGACGATGTGTTGGACAGTAGAAATAAACTCCATCGCTTCTGATTTGTACGTAATTTTCGTGATTCTTTGTTCAAGAAGAAAAAAGAATTGAAGAAAGAAATCGCAACTTATGTAAATCGCCAAAAGAAGAAAGTCTGATGAGCGGTGGTCTGGTATGGTTTTAGTTGATCAGAAAACATGACCGTTTTCCGCAATAGCAGTGTAGTTCACAACGATTCTTTCTTTCAGGAAACCAGTCCAGAGCTCAGCTGATTGTGAGGAGAACCACCTGATCTCGCAGTATCTTCTCTGGAAGCCGGCGTGTTGCTGGTACACTGGAGTCAATGTATTGTCGAATCGGCAAAATTGATCAAACTAGACCCCGGTGTTTGCAGATGATGTGCCAGTTCGAGCTTGCAAAGTCCATGATCATAGGGAAAAGCTCCCAAGAGGGACCATCAAAGGGACATTAGAGTGGTCGGCTAGTGACCACTCTAATGTCCAGACTATTACCAGTAAAGACCAGTAGCTACAGGCAGCAGTGCCAGCTTCTGATAGCGTGACCACTGTGCACAGGATAGAAAAGGTACCTTTAGCTGATACGGTTTTCGTGGTTGCTGTTCATTTGTCTATGATTTCATATCACTTCTAGGCAACTGAGGCGTTGTAAAGAATGCGTACTGTGCATATGCCATGAGACAACGGAAGATCGTGATCAATCGCTTCCACCAGTCGGTTTTGAGTATTCGATTGTTCCAAAACGCCACATGATTGTTTTGGAGAAACCGGTAGTGCGGTTGCGGTTTTGAAGATGTATTTGGCAATCATTTGGGTATGTCCAGGAGATTAGTGGGATTAGGCGGAGGCAGCCTGACAACTCAACTCACTGTTTAAAATTATACTAGCACGGGGGTAGGGGGGGTAACCTTGAAGAAGGTGAGAGTGTTGTGGTATGCAGTTCCCATGTAAATAAGGTTGGCATACTTCATTTTGCTCAGATCCGTATCATTATTTTGCGAAAAAATGCGAAACTCGAATTTCCAGAGAAAGTTGAATTGTACGCACTTCGCGCGCTTTTGCCTGTGATGCGCAGGATAGCAGAGTAGTGTAACGGCAACGATTTTCAGTAACATTGGTAAAAAATGGGTTGGAGCTGTTGTTTTCTTAATTTCTTCGCGATTTTACAGCGCACTTGATCTTATGGCTGATTTTTGAAAGAAAGTAGCGCTTGAGCCGAATATAGTAGCTAGTGTAGTATAGTATATATAGAAGCTAGTATAGCTTTAAGATTTTCTGTATTTGCGGAACCTGATGTACAGTTGCATGCGGTATTCTTTGCATTTCAGCAAATCGTATGTCGACGAGTCGAATCAGGAACCTCTGCGTTAAACTGAACGAGCCAAATACGCGCTCGTCACGGTCACAAGTGCAAAGTCAAACATTGGATGAAAAATGATAATAAATTTGGACAAAATTTGGTCATCGGATCAGGATCCGAAGACAAATCGAAGCGCGCCAGATACATTCTCTGAAAATATAAGGTGCCACATATAGTATGTCATATCGCAACAGACAATTAGAAATTCTGTTGTACATACAGTAGCTGCGGCCAGTTCCAAGCGTTTAACTGTTGTTCGACGGTGAAAATTAGAAGCTGCAAAAGCGACAGTGTGGCGATATTCAAATTCAGGTATGATTGCTGATGATCTGTTATGCAGAAGACCCAGCTGATAAGGAGGCTTATAACAAACAATGTTCAGAAGAGAGAGACAGCTGTAAGACTGGATTTTCCGGAAAATTACCATTCGTGTCTCGGCTACTTCACAGTTTTAAAGCATAGCTTTTGGAGTACCACAAGGAAGGTTTAAAGCCGAAATTTTGATTCGATGAGGTTGTATGAGCACAGCAGGGACGCGTTATACTGTAGTTTTTGTGCTTCTGCGTTGATTAATATCAGACTTTTATTAGATGTTCTTACTCATGGCACTGGCGATAATTAACGCAAATATTTCACTAAATATGGTGCTTTTCTATGGTAGACCATTGGTTGACATTCAAAAATTTGAAAACATAGTGTGTCTTACCATTCATATTGTTGTGGCGCCGCCTGCTTTCCCAAATACCTAGCTTTTTGCATATTTGTTTCAATTAACGCGGACTATGAAATAGAAGCTGGCCGACGTTGGGCTATTATGCCGGTACAACAATGATCCCAGATTCGCGTTATGGTCGCGCATAATCGTTGCTATTGCGTCGGGCCATCGCCGTCGATACATGATACCTTGCAAACGCTTGATGAACATTTGCAGGTTGAGCGGATACATTCTCTGAAAATATAATGTGGCACATACAGTATGTCATATCGCAACAGACAACTTAAAATTCCCTGCTGGATTGGTTCGAAGATAGATACATTGGTCAGCAGACAGGATCCGAAGACAAATCGAAGCGTGGCGGATACATTCTCTGAAAATATAAGGTGCCACATACAGTATGTCATATCGCAACAGACAACTAGAAATTCTGTTGTACATACAGTAGCTGCGGCCAGCTCCAAGCGTTCAACTGTTGTTCGACGGTGAAAATTAGAAGCTGCAAAAGCGACAGTGTGGCGATATTCAAATTCAGGTATGATTGCTCATGATCTGTTATGCAGAAGAGCCAGCTGATAAGGACGCTTATAACAAGCAATGTTCAGAAGAGAGAGACAGCTGTAAGACTGGATTTTCCAGAAAATTGCTGGATCTGTACATTTTTTTGTCGTTATTTATCGTTTCTTTTATACTTCAGCGCTTATTTCAGTTGAGGCTGACGGTTGCGCAATTGTAACCGCAGAATATGCCAATTCATCCAGTTTCTATGCAGAATATGTACTATTCGAACGCATGCGCTATTGAACAGTTGAAATCACGCAAACAACCATGCAGTGGTGGCCTACGACGACTACAAATGAATAATTCGTCTTTTTTCCGCCTAATTTAAGTTCTTGTGTGTGGTTCACGCCAAACTTTCAAACCATAGTATGCTATCGTTTGTTATTATAAAATTGTACATTAATTTACTGTGTCATCGGTTTTGTTGCTTCATGCCGGAGTTTATAAAAGAACTAATGCCCATGACATGAAAAATTGAAAAACCCAGGGGCCACTTTTTGCCGTACGATATTTCCAGGACCCGTACCACAGAAAGCAGATAGAGGTAGGGCCTTACCGTTTGGTAGAAGTAGGGGGTACCAAAAGATAGGATTACCAATTGGTAACGGGTAGAGGTAGAGACAGGTCTGCCGCTACCACTTAATGCGGGTAGGAAAAGATAGAACTACCTGATCTTTCCTACCAGCAGTCCATTACGTTTTTCTGTTAAACTCAGCTAATAAGTCTGCACTTGGAAGGAAACAGGTTTTTCTACCCATTATCAAAAAAAAGCCAAGGCTGCCGAGGGAGAAAGGTTGCTATTCTTCCCCATTTAGATAGGGCTACCACCTTATCCTACCCACTGTCCTGTGCAGCCACCCCATCTTTTGCGCGCTCTTTCGTATTGATTTCTTTCCCTACACGTTGGCTACCCTCCTCTAGAGCAGGGTAGCCAAATAATAGGGGTAGACACCTACCACTACCAGCTGGCTCCCTCTATCTGCTCTTTTTGTGGTACTGGTAAGTGTGAGGGTAACCCTGTCTCTACCTCCAGGTAGGCCTATCTTTATCAAAAGGTACCCCCTAAATGCTTTCTGTGGTACGGCCTCTGATGCTAGCACGCGTCTTAGCCAGATGTGAAAGATACCTAAAAGACTGTCTACTGCTTATTTGCGCAAAACGACATGGCGCCTTCACATCAGAGGGTTTCTGAGAGACTCGACCCGGGCACGCCAGTCGAATTTTTTGACCCCCTTTTTAACGCTGTATCGAAAATAGTCACAAACCTGATTGTCTTGGCGGAAGTAAAATTTGTTTTTAAATGTCTGCATATAGAAATAAAGTTGTTTAGAGGTTAAAACGGGTCACTTTTGGTCACAAAATCATAACATGCTTAGTTTTAGGCCTAGAATAATTTTTGAAAAGTGATGAAGCTATGTATTTTCTCGCAATTTTAGAGTAAGCAGCTGGAGCCGCTCTTTTGTCATGAGCGGTATGCGAGCGGGAATCCAAAACTAGCGTCCTGCAGGCACTTCTTACTGAATGAAGTTTTCTGCAATATCTCGGGTGGAACTGGACGAATTTTGGCGCGGCAAAAGCACTTGAAGTTTCAAATGCTACAATAAAGGCCATTGGTGATCGGCGCAGATAATCAACAGCTTCAATTATCGATCATGATTGGCTAAAACTGCCTGGATAAGGGGGGCAGTTATCGGCCATGGGCATAATAGCTGTGGTCCACAGTGCGAAAATTAGGGTTGTTTTATGATGTACTGGCACCAGGCTACTATTACAGAGAAAAACCACGGGGTTCCGCCTTTCATAATTTACCAATAATCGATTTTACTGTATGCCTGATAACGGCTGATCGCGAACTTTTTTTAATATCTCATTAGCGGTTATAGCTAGGCTAATTTTGAATAAAGTTCTAGATTCCTTGCAGGGTAGCGGTCATTTCTATGTTTTAGAAATTGTTCTAGACCAAAAACTAAGCAGGTTATGAGTTTTTGTCCATAAGTGACCCTTTTTGACCTATTTCCATATATAAGCATTTTACAAAATTTTTATTTCACCAAGACAATCAGTTTTGTAAGTATTTTCGATAAAGCATATAAAAATGGGCCAAAGAATTAGACTGGCTCGCCCTCGGTCGATTCTCTCAGAAACCCGCTCTTGATAAACTGTTTTGTAAGCCCTTCCACAGTTATTTGCGCACCCAGTGTGTAAATCGGCTCTCCTCGCATGGCGTCTGAAGAACTCTACAAAGATGATTAGTTGTCATACGCCTCTTACGTGTGTGAAAGTCTTGTCATTGACAGAAGTGCCAGTCTTGTATTTCACTCACTCGTTATAAATTAATTAGTTCTTTGCGGGAATCTGTTGCAGGTAAATGAATATTATAATATGATCCTCAATATAATGTTTTGGTGCGAAATATTTGACTCTTGCCCAGATGTGTGTGCCCTTCGATTTTTGTCACCCTTATCATTTGAAATTTCTATTTTAGTTTGAATTTTAGTGGCGCTGAACATCTGTTGAACACAAAAATAAATAGTGACAACCATTCACAATAGTTGATATTAAAAAAAGCTTTTCACGATTTGTAAAGGAAACAACAATTAATCAAATGCCAAAATGACTGACAAGTGTAGTTCTACCATGGGCCCAAAAAGATTACTGGAGTCGGTCACAAACACTTTTAGCCTGATCCAAAGCAGCTGAAGAGAGAAGCTGTGCAGACACTAAAAATATGTCAAAAAGCAAGGAAACTGAACGGACTCATCTTCAGTATGGTGACAGGTAGCTCATTTCCGAGGCGCTGTTCTAACATGCTGCTGTACCCGACATACATTACAGCTTTCGCGGGGTGTCTGCGATGAAGAAACTCGTTAGAAAATTGATAAGTCTGAATAATATCGGGTCATTGCCAAGCCTTCTTTCGCGCGCACGTCATCTGTGACTTCAATATCTCTACGCAGCAAACGATTTTTATAAAAAAAAACGGCACCGAAATAATTTTGATACGATAGTGTAGGGCAAAGACACAATAGTATATAATATGAAATGTTTTGGTGAGTGACTAATTTACGTCGAAATATACTACAAACACAATGTCCATCAAACAAATACAAGAAATGTTCATGTTCATGATATCATCATATCAATAAACGGTATGTGCACTCGAGAGTAAAGAGTCACACCACACAAGAAATAATTGTACTCGCTCCCGTACAAAAAATTTCCGCTCTGTGAAAAGGCAACCACTGCCACAATCATACATACATTGACCTCATAAAATGCGTAGGTCATGGATCATTTTTACATTTCAAAAAATTTGACGAAGGTACGCTACAGTAATCTTTTTTACGATCGCTTATAAAAGGTATCAAATTGTTCTTGCTGTCCTGCTGTGCCCGTTTAGTCCGTTCATTTCCGCGCAGTATAATGAAGAGAAGGGCTATTGTGCTATAAAGTGCTATTAGACGCACGCGGGAAATTTAAAAGGACCAACTCCCAAAGTCCGGGACTGGCTAATTCACAGTCACAGTACAGGCGCAGTACAAAAATTTACTTTTAGATGACGTGTTAGTCTTCTGCTACCGTCAATTAGGTTAACGTGCTGCCCCATCTGCTACCTATTTTCCAAAAATATGTTTCGCCTCCTTTCTAAAGCTAGTACTGAATAAGTAATAAAGGTAAAAATTAACGCTTCGCGTTAGCAGCCCGGCCAAAACTGTCAACCATAAATCCATGACAAAAGCAACCAACATTGCGACATATCCGCATATATCAGCCCTGCTACTGTCATATCTAATCCTGTCCTCCAGCATCTGCCTCATTGGGAATAAAATCAAGTTTAAAATCAAAGAGATCTGAGAAAACAAAAATAAGGTGACTAGAACTCCTAAAAGCTTGAGCATGCCTGCAGACTGTTCTTCTACCGCCTGCTGCTGCTGCGACGACGCACTGTCATTAACACGAGCGCGACGTCTTTGAATAATAACGAGAGCAATGCTGAGGGAAAAATAAAGAGTGGACAAGAATAAAATCACCCTGACTATAATTGTACTTATGTAAAACGTGTTTCGAAAGATTTGACTTTTCCCAATATCAGTAGAACCAAAAACATATATCTTATCTTTCTGAACATAGTCAATTTGGTCAGAAATCAATGCAGCTGCGCATCTTAATACTACCACAACTAAAGTTACAAGAATCTCAAATCCTGAAAAGAATTTGGTTTTAAAAAAGTTTTTTGACGGGTGGCAAACGGCTAAAAATCTTTCAAAGGTTAGAATGACCGTAAGTAGGTCAACCCCCAAGTCTAAAGCCAGAAGAGTGTGCAGTACACGAAGCATGGCTAGCATGCCTATGTAGCTGTATTGATATAAATTCGGGTAAAGACTTCCCCTTTTTTGGGCATAAAATATAAACAAAATGTTATAAAGGAGCTCAAAAACGCAAATGACAAACATCAAAACATAAAAGCGCTCTTTTTTGACAACCGCTTTACGCCAAAGCGCTGCTACGCATAGGGCGCACCCTATAACACCAATGGGAGGAATGCCAATGTACCCGACATCACTCATTCGGGAGAACACCACTTGAACTGTTCGGCTCGTAGTGGTAATCCAAACCCACTCTGATTTGGAAACATGATGCCATGGCCAATACGTTCCATTATCATTGATTGTCAAAAGTTCGTCCAGTTGAAGGTTGAACCATTGGAGGGCTGTTAGGTTAGAAGCCATGCTGTATTCTTCTGTTACACCTTGCAAACTAATCTTGCTTTCCCAATCATATATCTATATATTTGATTCTGATACGACAGTGTTTTAACAGCTTTTTACCCCCCCCCCTTATTTGTACTAAAATTAGCTCGGCACCACAGTGCCGGTCAGTGCTCTCGAATCCTATTCATAATAGAATCCTTATCCGTGCTGCGGCTCAGGAAATTAGCTAAACGATGCTCAATCAGATCAAGGCTAGTTGCCAGAAGCTGAAAGTACTCGTGCTCCCTATAGGAGGTATTTTTAAGACGACCAGTCGATTACACATTAGTGTAGGTGAAGATCGAGTGAAACACAAGTACAAACTATAAGCCGTATCTGGTGCGTTCGGGAAGATTTAAAAGCGCTCTGCCAATGAAAAGTTAAGCTTAGAAAGACCGTCGTAAGTCTCTTGCAGTAGAGTTTCATTTGGGTCAACTCTTCGTGTTTGCTTTCGCGGCTATGTTCGACTTTTACAGTTTCTGAACAACATGTCCATCTTATGACGACATGACTGTACCCGACATAGCTTAGTCGAATTTCAAGTAATGGAAAGTAAAAGGTTCAATATGTCGCTGAATTCGCATGACGATGACTGAGAGCGACATTGTACTAGTTTCCTGACGATTAGCTCCGTCTAGTGCAGAAGTAACTGGATTTTAGCGGGTAATATGGCCAGTCTCAGAAAAGGATCCTCATAATTTTAGCATGACTAAGGAAATCTACATTTTTCGAAGCAGCTTGACCCCTATTACGGGAGTTGTTAGCGTTTTTTTAAAATCTAAATTCGAATTTCCCATGAAAAACAACCTTCGAACTTCGAACAAGTGTGAAAATGTCGCAATCGTTTGAAGTAAAGTGCTATCAAGGTCGCATTATTTGCTTTTTTTACTGCGGTTCATGATATTAGCAAAAGGTGGCTTATGAGATCAAGGCCACTTCTCAATTGGACGCGGTCTTGTCCCCAACAGTGTCTGGTGCAGGCAGAATGTATCAAATCCGGAAAAGGCAGCGGACAAGTTTACAAAAGGTACAGTTATAACGACAGATCTTGCCATTGTTGCGAACCTCCATTTGCACGCACACTTCATTTGGTCAAGCCAAGTTTCAAGACTTTTTTTCTAAGAATTGCAAGTGCATGGCGTGCGGTAAATCCCTGACCAGTAAAAACTATACCTCGATGCTAAGACGATTCTGTGATCGAACTCATTTCTGAGCAGGAACCACTTCGTGAGAGTTACACTCTGATGCCAACTTTTTTCTTCGAAACGATGTCTTCACGTACTGTAGATAAGAAAGCTTTATTACAAAGATGCTGGCATGTGAAACATGGGACATTTGCTGTGAAACAAACTTTTGACAATAAATGCAGTGATTGTTAGAATTAGTAGTACAAAAATGGAAGATTTACCAGCACGAGATAAGATATGATGAATGCGCCATTTTGGCAAGCAACATGGCCAACGAACTTATTGACGTAACAAGAGCGTTCAAAATGGATACAGCGGCGCCAGCTCAGATCCTGCACCAACTCCTATTACTGTGGAACCCATTAAAGAAAGTTCACGAGAAGGTTTTCGTTTACTTTCAAGCTTCACGCTTTACATGTGGGGTCATATACATAATGGCTGTCTGGCTGAGTTCGCTCCCTTATTTCTCTTCGCGACTCATGTATCACGTCACACGGCGAAGCGGCGGGACGTCGTGACTGTACTGTTTCCATAATCTGTTGGATCAAATCTGCTAGGAGATGTACCTGACAGTCTATTTGGATTATCTGCACTAACGTAATTTCGTTTCAGGACAATCAGCACATGTGGCGCCAACTAGTTTAATAAAAGTTACATCTTTGCCAAGTTTTATTACGTACATGACATTATTCTGAAATATACACTCTTTATCCACGCGCAATTTGTATCTCCCGTGAAGCATTCTCTACTGAAGGGAACAATGATGCGGCATTAAAATAATTCTCAATCAGGGAAAAGGTAAGTACGGGTATGACCTTGTAGTACGAAATTAGTTTTGCAAGTTGTACTGTACTGTATGTCTAACCTTATCGAACTAACCAAAACCTTGCTATTGCCAACCTAGAAATTTTCACTCAATAGATCAGTGACGAGTGTACGAATAATAAAACAAATAGCATTAATTCAGTTCAAATTTAATTATTTTCAATAGTTTTGCGCGGAAATACAAAACTCTATATAGTAAAACCTAGCCCTACCATGAACTTGTGAGCTCTGCGAGAGCATATAGGGTTTGTGAAAAAATATATATGCACTTACCGTTTTATGAGCAGTATACCTCTTCACAGCAGCTTTTAATGTATGCACACTACAAGACACACTACACGCCGACGTGCTCAATATGCAAGTTTAGTGCTGTAAAATGCATCATGCCATCTTTTTACTGCCAGTTTTTGTCCTATTTTTTTCAACCACGTCACTTTCCAGCTTCATCTTGTTCATACCAGACAACTTTACTCGTCAAAAGTAGTCACTGTTAGTAGTCATAAGCCATCGCACTCATTTCAGGGTACACCTGCAATTCGTGACGCGTCTAAACTTCATTTGCGCAGCACTCTCTACTGGCGAAATACTTTTTGCAATATCTGTCTGAAAGGAACGCTAAACACGTAATCGCATTCTCAAATCCAACCTGACCCAATCTCCACTTTTCTGGTTGTGGTTTCGGGTTGCGGTAAGTTCTGGGCGCCCGATGTCGAACCTGGCTCACCTGCCCTTTTTGATGAGAGTATTTTATTTGGCTTGTCCTTTTTATTCCCTTTGCGAAATACATTTTTCACCTCCTTCCTAAAAGTAACACTAAACACGTGATAAAGATAGAAATTCGCACTCATCGTCAGCAGTCCCGCATAAACTGTAACCCAGCTATCGATTGTCGTGATTACTAGCGTGCACACGTAGCCATAGATTTGAAACCTGCTACTGTCAAATCCGATCAATTTTTCTAGCTCCTGTCTTATTGGGGATAAAAGAAAAAATATAGTTAAAGAAAGTTGGGAAAATAAAAACAAGAAGACTAAAACTCCCAAAAGTTTAAGCATCCCTGCAGACTGTTCTTCTACCGCCTGCTGCTGTTGGGAGGATGCACTGTCATTGACACGGGCGCGACGTCTTTGAATAATAACTAGGGCGATTCGTAAAGAAAAAAAGAGAGCGGCTGAAAATAAAATCATTCTCTCTGTCATCGTGACAATGTAAAATAAATTTCGATAACTTTGAGTTTTCCCAACATCTGTGAACCCAATCACAAACACTCTCTGACCCTGGGCATTCAAAACTTCGATTATTTGGTCAGAAACCAAAGATGCAGCAAATCTTAGAAGTGCAACAACCAAAGTTAAAGTTACACAAATTATTTTGAACGATTTCGATTTAAAAAATTTTTTTGATGGGTAGCAAACAACTATGAATCTTTCAAATGTTAAAAGGACAGTGAGAAAGTCTAACCCGAGATCAAGAGCCAAAAGAGTGCGAAGCGTATGAAGCATGGATAGCATGCCTGTATAACTATGCTGATATATATTGGGGTAGAGATTTCCTCTTATATGGGCATAAAAAAGAAATAAAATGTTATAAAGCAGCTCAAAGATGGATATGACAAACATCCAAACATAGAATCGCTCTTTTTTGACAACTGCTTTGCGCCAAAGAGCTGCCACGCAAAGGACGCACCCTACAACTCCCAGTGGGGGGATTCCAATGTAGCCGACATCACTAATTCGACCAAAAACTGTTCGAATATTTTGAAGCACCGTTGAAATCCATAGGAAATCTAACTTGGAGACGTGTTGCCATGGCCAGAACTTTTCAGAATCGTTGGTGATCGAAATTTGGCTCGACTGAAGGTTGAACCATTGAAGAGCAGTAAGGTTAGAAGTCATGCTAATATTCAGATTTAGAAGTGGAGTTGGACAATACGAAACTGAGAAATATATCAGTGAAATCGCACTGACGGTCAGAGAGAAAAGCGGATATTCGCCTGCGTCAGCGTTTAATCTGATAATCGTCCTCTGCCATTCCCGAGATATCATTCTTTGCCGCTGCTCTGGTTTAATTTTACATTGTACCGAACAAAATGATTTAACTAATACTTTCTTAATAATTTTTGATCAGACTGTCCCCAAAGTTAAGACGTGCTTAGAAGAATTGAAGAAATGTAAGCACTGTAATTTAACATGTTGATGGTCGACAGTGCAAACGTATTCTGGGACAGGAAAGACAAAAGAGGGATTTCACATAAGCGTCTACAAGTGCGAGTGCCCACATAAGCTTTGTATTTTTAGTTTGGTTCAAAGGAATTAAAATTTAGTATTGTCGCAAAGTTTCACTGATACAGTAACACAAATGTGTCAGGTGAGAACTGGACATTGACAAGAAAGATGGAACTTTGTCTAACCATCCTTGCCGACGATCAACCCACAGCGCGACCTCACGCAAAAAGCGCAGAGAGAACGGTACACCCAAAAAAGTTCAGCAAAAAAGCGCACCCAGGAAAGGCACATCAGAAGTAAGAGAAAAGGCACAAACATAAGCTAAAGGAGCTATGGCGCAAGCTGGCAAGCAGTAGCAGCTAGCTACTGCTTGCTATCAATGCAAGCAAATCGTGAAAAACCATCAATGCAAGATGCGACGATGGTAAAGCATTTCGTGTACAATGTGTCCCTTCACCCTCGACTACGCACAAGCTTTTAGTGATGTGGTAAAACATTTCGAGAAACGAGCAAACAAAAACAAAACAAAAACAGAAGAGCCTTATTACACACAAACAATCATCTATATCACATCCACTCTAAACAATCCCATTTTAAAAAAAAAAACATAATTATCCTAAACTTACAGAATATAAATATATAAAAAAATAAAAAAAAAAAAAATATAAAAATAAAAATAAAAAATTAAAAACAGAAAAGAAACAAGCAACAAACAAACCATACCATCCAAACATATATAAAAAAATCATCAATGCAAGATGCGACTCCTCAAGTCAAGTCATTGTTGGGCCATTAATCAAATTGGTTGGCCATTGTTCAAAGTTGGTTTCCTCATTTCCATTAGCTATTTTGGTTGCAGTTTCTCATCATTAAACCACTCAAACTATAAATGAAAGCACACCCTGCATGATCGATTCGGAGACTCGCATTCATGGCATCACGACTAATATCACAGTAAAACAACTGTTCGCGATCAATGATGTTCATTAAAACGATGTCTTTGACATATGCTTGGGATATGGGCGAGATGTAAAGTGCTGGCAATCCAGTTTCTACGAAATGTAATGCGAGAGCGAAACGCTTGGTCCATTTGACGTAATTCTTAGGCACAAAACGCACGTGTAATAACATGAGGTGCGTAGCAGCGGTGTAGCAAGGGTTGACCTAACGTTAAGTCATAGACAATAGCGGGACGTGATCGGCATCAGCTGAGTCGATTGGCGCGGTGCCCAGATGGCGGATTACGTCTGTGCCGCATTGTGAGCGTGGCAGGCCCACTGGCGATCATTTCTGTTTCGAATTCGCACCGTGTAAATCAGTTATTGCTGGTTTTTACTTTACGAGCTCGAATAAAGCGCGAGAAGCGTGTCTGAGGAAAAAGAATTCGAAAAAGCAATTAGAGATTCCAAACAAAGAAAGCGAGAAGAGGAAAATTCGGTCAGTGATGGGTTTTTGTGCGATAGAGTAAGAGAGTAAGAGTGGGAGTAGGATGTGGAAAAGGTAAAATTCTTTCTCGGCTCAAATAACGATTTTTCTTTCAAGAAATTGGTAAAAGCTTCAAAAGAAAAGCTGGGATGGAACCATGCGGTTGACGTTAAGCGTTGTCTGCTCTGGCAATTGCAGATCATTCGGTAGCGAAACCTAAATGGCTCAGTTGGCGGCCCGGCGCTTCTTAAGCCCTTGTCTAGTACTTTATCGTGGTAGGCACTAGCGACTGAGTCCCCGCTGCTAAGGCCAAGTGGCAGGACAGGCTAAACCTAGACAAGGCAATTCTGACCATATGTATGGTTACTGGCTCATAGGTTGTAATGGCGAAGAGGACTTGTCTTCGGGGGCTGGCTTAAGGGAGACAACATGGAAGACAATAAGACGAATGATTCGAAGAGTGGGGGCACTAAGGGCTCGGGGGAGGGGGGGGGGGGGGGCTGGAAATACCCTCCGGTCACGTCACAGTCTCGGGACGTTTTTCGCGCCCATATATGGTTTCTGTAATGATCGGGTAGTTTTCCACCCGGACTCAGTCAGAGCCATGGTGAATCGGGCCATCGACAGCGCCAACTCATCGGCATCAGGAGCGACTTCTTTTCAGAGTGGCGAAGCCAGCACGTCCACGCAAATGGACACTAGCGAGCCATCTTGTAAAAAGGCTGATCTGGAATCGATGATGGGATTGATGGCCCAGTCGGTCACAGCTATGGCGACCAGAATAAATCGTCTGCTACTAGCTATTAGTGTCGCGTTGGTCCCGTCTACGAGTTCTGGGCCCATCGAGCAACAGGAGGAATCGGCTGGAGAGAGTCGACGTACGAAAAGCAAAAGATCGGAGAGCGGGGAAGGACCTTTGGACTCTCCTTCCAAATCAAAGACCGAAGAAGGAAGTTCGAAGAATCCGGCCTCGTAATCCGGATCAAGGTTTAGTGATTTCTGGCGTCAGGGGATCCGTTCATTCGTTGTGAACTCATTGATTTTGGCGGCCCGTAGCTTCAGAACGCTCCTGCTGTTCTGCGAGGACAGCGTGCATTAGCGGAAGACGTACCTGAAGGAAAGCTTTTGCCTTTTGATATAATAGTCGGGCTCGTGCTCAAAGCTGCCTGTGACCTCTGAAAGCCATCTTGATGTGCTGGAGTAGATGTTTTGCCGAATCTGCTGAAGTGATCGAGTGTTTGCAGATGATGTCTCAGTTCAAGCTTGCAGAGGCCATATTCAGCTGAGGAAGAAGCTCACCAATGACGTGCCTGCTCAGTAGTGGTCAAGGAGCCGTGCCAGGTTTTGGTGATGTGACTTTGATGGAAAAGGTATTTTGGGCTGATGCGGCATTAAAGGTTCTTATTTATTTGTCCAGGGTTGCTCTTTATCTGTTTTTCATTTAGAGGTTGTCGTGTGTCCCTTGTCGCACGTCACATCTTTACTTTTTACGGGCAATCGAGGCGATGCCATGAATGCGCTTTCTCAACGTACAGCGTACTGTATGTGCTGGAGACAACTGCTAAGATATGTAAGCCACGAGACAATGGAACATCGTGATCAAAT
This sequence comes from Mesodorylaimus sp. YZB2_4, assembly GCA_030248295.1. Taxonomy (NCBI): domain Eukaryota; kingdom Metazoa; phylum Nematoda; class Enoplea; order Dorylaimida; family Dorylaimidae; genus Mesodorylaimus; species Mesodorylaimus sp. YZB2_4. The sequence goes on from JASANH010000913.1 coordinate 440,895, forward strand.
GTTTCCACCAGTCGATTTTGAGTATTCGATTGTTCTCAAAACGCCGAATGGCTATTTTAAAGAAGCCATGGCAGTGCGGCTGCGATTTTGAAGACGTATTCGGCAATCATTTGATGAGTCCAGAAGATCAGTGCGAGCCTAGTAGAACATTGGACGAAGGCAGGCTGACAACTACAAACCATTTACAAGATTTTGGGGAAATATAAGGATAATGGTATATAAGATGGGTTACTTCACTCCGAGGCCGAGATGAACATGAATCAACATTGGGAACTACTCAACGCTAGTGCTCAAAAGTTAATCGATAACGTGACGGGCGTGAAAACTGAACTTTGCGGTCTACTACACATGCTTACCGAGAAGTAAGCGTCCCAATAGGGTTCGCAGGGTCTGTGCTACCCAAGCGACTCAGGAAGGCCAGGCTGCACATTGGCGAGGCTAATAGTGATATGCGTCATTTTTGCTGTGCTTTGCAACGCAAATTTGCAATCTGGGCTCACTTGGCTGATGATAGAAATGTGGACGAAACTGATCCAGGTTGCTTCATTAACGCGCAAGTGGGCTTACGGTTTCCATCTTCAATGGTTAGCCTATCTGCTTCACAAGATTGTATTGAAGAATATACATTTTAGTTCACATGTAACAGTTGATTGATAAAAATATTTTTTTGGTGAAAAACGAATGAACTAAAAATAATAGTGATAAAGAACAGAAAATTAGAATATCCCATATATGCATGAGTCTGATATGGGTATTGTATACCAAAAATTTTGAAGCAATGCGCACTGGCGTGTGGATGGCGATACGGAATGGACTTGATGCTCAGGTACAGTTCTACTCGTATAAGCACACATTTAAAAACTATCTTGGCTTTCGTCTGATTTTCGGAACTTTGAAGTCGACGTAGTAGCCAGCGCATATATGTTTCGTCTCGTTAATCATACAGCGAGTTTCAGCATGCTTTAAACTATATAAATCCAGAGATTAAAAAGTTTCCAAATTGTGATTTCGAACTTTCCTCTTATTTTTCTATGCGCAGTCTACTTCTAATCAACTTTGCAAAACATGCGGCCGCGGTGGTGCAGTGGTTCGGCATTCGTATCTCAGTATTGCTTGGGAGCGAGTGGCTGGACTCGTCCCGGGTTCGATCTCTGGTGATGGAGGTCGGTTTGCGAACCATAAACCCTCGCTGACCTTGCACGCCAGTGACCCACGTGAGTGACCCACCCGGTCCCGTCGAGGTTCTCCGAGTACAAGAAACGGGTAGACGCCTGGACGGGCTGTCGAACACCGACAGGGTTCAAAGCGTGCCCACCATCGGCCGAGGAAGCCAGTGTCCAGTCCAAGATGCCCTCGCGTGGAGGTGCTCCTAGTGGAGACACGCAGAGGGACGGTGCTGTGTGTGCCAGCCCCCGCACAGCCCTGCTTACAAGGTTTGACTGCTGGCCTGCTATAGGCAAAAACCAAAGAGCAAGAGCTTCAGCCACCAAAAATAAAAAGAAAAACTTTGCCAAACATTTTTATTAAAATTGATGGTAAAAAAGAAGAAAGTCTGGTCAACATTCGCTCAATTTTTTATGCTTTTTCAGAGGTTGTCGAGGAAATGGTTGTTTCATATCAGCATCGAATTTTTGTGAAAAATCATTTGGAAATGTGCAGCCACGGCCACTTTATTTCGGTATCATTGAACGTCGAAACTGGGCTGGGTTGAAAGTCGAACCATTGAAGGGCTGGCACGTTTGAAGCCATCCTACTATTCTTCAGCTGCAAGTTTAGAGCAATAGAAAAAGAAAGTTCCATTTGTTCGGTCAGCCATATCTGTATCGATTCTGACATGCACCCGAGAGAGATTTAAATTAATCTGATGTTTCTATTAATGTCATGCACTGTAAGTCTGCCCCTTATAAGCTGAGTACCACACATTCGCGTCAGTGCTTTTGTGCTTTGCGAAATACGGTCGCTGCCATAAAAAAGTAGCTTGTCAGATCAGGGCTAGTTGCCAGGCCCTAAATGTGGTGTTGCTGCTTGCGAAACCTGCTCCGCGCCAGGCTGGCGGAGAGCCTTACGTTGGAGAAGAGCCAGACCTCACCTGGTTGACGGAGGTGAGACATGCCCGACATTGTTATGCCTCACCTGGAGGAGCGTATCGAGGTGCCAGTTAAGGCAGTCACATTACTGCTTTGTGTGCCTATATATTTGTCCTGCCGTCACTTGTCTCTTAAAACAGGGTCTTCTTTACTAATCAGGAGACGTTTTTTGTGTGCGTGTCTTTTTCAAATTATTTGGGAACTATATTGAATGGTCAATGAGTTTCCGCTCAAATGCTTACCCCCCCCCCCCCACATCTTGAACAAGCCCATTCCACACGGTGTCTAAAACGAGCCCACCTCTCGCATCTAATCTTATAAGAAAATATGGTATCCCAGTTGAATAGATCCGATTATGATGCATATGCTGCACAAATAAAGTACGCAAGCAGCTCAACCATGAGGCCTGGTGCTGCGAGAGACATCTGGCCAATAAGATTAGATAAGATTGAGCTATGTGTAAAAATATTTCCCGAATAATTACGCACAAAAGGCAGAAAGTACAAAATATCTCAGCAGTTGTGACTCAACAATTCTTCTATAGGGAAGAGTCATAATAATGCACACGCTTGATAAAGTTCTAACTTTATATGCTTACATATACACTACGCAAATATTCTACTGTGACGTGATGACAGTCTCCCATTTCAATAGGTATTATTAGCAGACACATGCGCTGTGCTATCTCTCACAAACTGCATAATTTATACGTTATATAATGGAGCTTGCTAAGATGAACACTACTACTGCAATCACTACTGCTGTGCTAGGTTACCAGCACTAGAAGGCAACTGTAGTCAGACTTTTGAAGCAGTGGCTGAGATCTTGACCAAAATAACAGAACCAGGTCACGTTCTTCCAGTGCAATGTTGACTTTAACGCGGTGGAAAGCAATTGCCTTCCTTGCACTATTTTACTGGCGCAATCCATCACTTGCGCAAGTCGATCGTCCCTCACCAGTCGACATGAACGATACTTCTATCATGAACATATGGAATTATAAAATCGATCGAAAAATCAAAACGTCAGTACTCTACAAAATATGGACCCTGTCTGTTTGGGAAGAAATTGGTCCGAACCCTGATTCGACAGTGGACAGACACTACTATGTCACACCACCAGTCACCTTGGAACCCAATTCTGCACGATGCGAGTTCAACATGCTGGTGGCCAAAACATACGCCGTTTATGATATTCGGTTGTGGGATCGAGATTTGGAAACGGTCGTTGTCAATCGGCTTCGAGAAATGAATGTGAGCGCCAGAGAATCCCAAGTGCATCCGCTGCCCTTCTATATGGTATGGCTCCAGCAAGCACGACAGATACCTTTATGAAGTCAGATAATGTTTAACACTAATTTGACTCATGGCACCACTTTTTCGACCCGCACCAGTCCAACATCAGAAGCCCTTTAAAATGTAAGAATTCTGAACAAATCTAAAACAGTCGGGCCTGGTGGGAATCGAGCCCTTGCCTTTTATTTAAAAAACACCAATAGGCAAGTCACGCCAAAAAACGTCATAAAACAGTCAGAAGGGCCTGGAAAAATACAAAACAACTTGCCTCGCTGCATGTGCTCTTTCTTCAAAAAATTGTTTTTAGGCTAGAATTGTCTGGAACAGCAAACCAAACATGATGGGGCTAGAATTACTAAAATCTTTTGTCAATAATCTACAGCAACGGAAAAGATACTCATTTTATGTGGAAGCATCGAATGATATTGCTTGCCAAAACCTTGTCAGAGTACTTAACATCACTCCGCATCAATTCGTCGACTTTATTCAATTCCAATTCACAGTTTCTGCAGCAAAAGTTGCAAGTAGACTTTTGACTGTAACCTCAAAGCATATTATTTCAAGTGTATTATTCACTAAGCTAAAAAATATGCCGAATGTTGATGGACCTGTGAGATATTTGACGTCGAAAGATTACCATCATATGCTCCTTCAAATCACCAATCAAATATCAGCTTCTGAAATCATTGACGGAGAATATGTAAGTGCTCAAGAGGAACAATCGCTAATGGACGCAGTAAAAACAATGTTAGGCGCGCAGAGAGAGAATATTGGGAAGTTTAATGACAGAATGTGGAATTCGACATTTTGGGAGCCTTTAGATGCAAGGCCAGATAGAATTACAAAAGAATTAAATAAAATATTTCTAATCAATCAGACCGATGGACACATTTATTTGACTCACGCTGATGGCTGGTATTCGCCACAGGCAAAGTTGGCGATGGGTTGGTGTAGCAAGGCAGGTGATGGAGGAACCAGGTGCCTTCCTTTGGACCAAATGAAACATAAAATGGAAGTGAACAATGTCCTGTCGATAATTGAAGGTGATAAATTTATTCCCAAAAAATTGGACCTTTATCGTATAAATATTAATGACCTTCAACGAGACGATTTCATATTCTCTAAAAGAATCCAGGTGATGCAAGTACCAATTGCTGGTGCTTTACAAGTGGCTGTTGATACTTCGAATACGACTCAGACAGAAGCAGAAAACCAAATTATAAATGAAAAGGTCAGAGAAATTGAGGGTAATATCACTAATTTTCGAGCGCAGGTGCAAAAATTTCAACAAAAAATTCTTGAACTTGAAACGAAAGACGAAATATTGGAGCAAAAATTAAGTGATTTGCAAAAATTGATTAATTCGAGAATTGGAAATAACTTAACCGCTGATCTAAATACTCTAATTCAAAAAATTTATGACTTGCTGAATCGACTGCGATCACTGTCGAGCAAACCCAACACAATTTGTAATGGCTACACGACAAAATTGGAAGCTTACCAGAAGTCCATGACTACGCCCCATATTCACTCTGTGGCGTGCCCTGATGGCAATGTGATGACCAAGTGGCAAGTCGTTAATCATCACTTCAAGTGGGTGTATGTCAGTTTCACATGCTGCGATTTGGCTCTGGAATAAAATGACTTAAATCGAAACAAAAAAGCTCGAGCATTGGGCCTTAGCTTCATTTCTGAATATACTTTGATATACAAGAGTTTTTGCTAACAATTTGCGTACAGTAAAGCTAGTACAAGAACAGTGACGTTGGTCCTTATCTGATCTGACTAGGGCTCAGGTTCTATGTGGCTTCCAGGCAGCAGGACGGCCAACCTGGAACCAAAATTTATTGCATGTAACACAGTGGTCAGCCAAATTCCGCCCATGAATAACACAGGAGTGCACCTAAGTACAGCAGCTGAGTATTTGATAGAACGTGGATGCTTTCTGCAAATTGTCTCATTGGTTGACTATATTTGGTTACAATCTTTATTAACTTTCTGTATGATGGGCCCCGTGCCGCCCTGGTTCCCCACGTGTTTTCCAACCCGTTTTTGCCTATACCCGGCCAGCAGTCATGCTATGATAAGCGGGACCGTGAGGTGACCAGCTCTCACGGCAGGTTCCCTCTGTTTGTCTCCACTAGGAGCCAGCACCTGCGTCCCAAGATAATACTTGGCGAGAAGGGAGGGACCTTCCCTACTGGTGTTCGGGAACTAGTTTCCTAATTCTCTACTCGTTCGGCGTCCGCCACTCGACGGTACTGGTACCGGGTGAGTCGCCCAGAGCCAGGTGTCCAAGGCGCGACGGACTTACTAAACTGCTGTACGCAGCCGGAATAGAACTGGTTCTGTTCCGGCTGGGGACGGCAGTTTAGTAAGTTAGTTTGCTGGCCCAAGCGATGCAGGACCAACGCATAACCAACTGAGCCACCGCGGCTCCATTTGGTTACCGTTGGTGGCGGCTGCAGATGAGTCACGGCGTAAAGTGGGCGAATCGCATTGCATTATGCCTAAAGGGATTTCTTGTTTTGTCTTGGGCCTGCCACGCCCAGCGCACAGGACCGAGCGCTGCATGAAATTCACTGAGTGAGGATAGCTCCCCTTACCCTCCTCTTCATCGAAACCATCTGCAGGCTTGCATTCACAAAAGTATCTAGCCGGTAGTTTAGCGCACGGGCAGAAAGCTCTATTCTTGAAGCTTTCCCAGCATGGACTCGCGCGGGGATCCCCTCGAAAAGCTTCCTTCAGTGTGCACAAGGGAAACTTACTTGGGGCTGAGGATTATAGTGCCCAAAGTGCCCAGTCATTCATCGAGCGCTGTGCACTTAGGAACCATTTTACGCAAGTGTAGATTTCACAAAGACTTTCTGACTTTGTGTTATCATCTCCCAGGGAGATTTGAACAGGCAAACCCATAAAAGTCTCATAAAATTGCAAATCGCAGTCAATAATCGTTGGCTCATGGCTAATTGCTTTGAAAGACCCCCAGCAGAAAACTTGAATATTCTGTAATTCAAAAATCCTATTTAAAATGAGTGATCACTTCATTGTTCCCATTCGAAAGAAACAAGGTGAATTTATTGAGTCAACTCATGATCGTTCAAGAAACGTGTACAAGAATGCCAGAATGCAGTAGCTATCCCCGCTGTGCCCTCCGGCTGTGCTGCTCTGAGGGATCAAAGTTTCAAAAAGCTAACTGGGCAAAAATGGTGCGATATATGCAAGAAAATATCATGTCATTAATAGGAAAATCTAAATATCGATTCTGCAATTCTGCAGACTCGAATCAAAAAGCTGATTAGATAGACTCTGCGGCGAGGCGAAGGCAGAGTGGTGTGCTTGAATTTTCTAACTGAAGTGCATAAAAGACGAGTGAAATTTCTTCGGCGGGGGGGGGGGGAGGGTGTGTTGTAGCTTGTGTAAAGACGCTGTCAGACTCAGCACGCGAGCAGCGTTGCCAGATGCAGCTAGAATCCGCTAGATCTGGCGGATTTTTTGACCGACGGCGAGATAAACAGCGGATTGACTGTTTTAGCGGATTTTGAGTTTTTTGGCGGATTCTGGCGGATTGGTGTAAATATGGATATAGCAGCCTATGTGCGACCACATTTGAAGCGGCATGCCCTTTTTCTAAGACTTGCTGAGGCAGTTTTATCCGCGTGTCTCTGAAGGGTCGATTATTATACGAGTGCGGGCAAGAAATAGGAAGCGCAATGAGACCATTCCCAGGCCTACCTACTGTATTTGGCGACAAATTCAGTTCACAAGGGAACATCGCCAACCATTAAGTCGAATTATAGAAAACGAAAAATTGTTACATGCTCTTGGGTGCAAAAGAAAACTCTGGTGCAAAATATTAGAGGTGTCTGGTCAACTGGTCAGCACTGATCAGCGCTTAGAGTACAGTGAAATTTCTCAATTCTACAGGATTTTTTTCGGGAAGAAACAGCGAACCAAGGTGTTGGAAGCTTGAACTCGAAACTTCGAAACCGAGTTTGTAAAGAACGCTGCATGTTTTCCTCAACGCTCGGCTTCCTTACCACGCAAAACTTCAGGACTTTAGATGCTGACCTCAACTGACCAGTTGGCCAGACGACTCTAATATAGAGCTTTCTTTTGCACCCAAGAACGTGTTACAATTTTTCGTTTTCCAAAGTTCGACTTAACGGTTGGCGATGTACCCTTGATAGCTCAGTCGGTACTAAGTAAAGTTAGAGTTCTCGATCCGCTCGTCCTTGGCTCCTCATTCTTCAGTATTGTGGGCTCTAATTTGCTACTTTGCATAAGATTTAGACAGAGGTCGGGGGCGTCAAGGCGTCCCTTTTTGTCCTTCAACCCCTTCCCCTTCCGGTGTCCCTAGCCCCCCGCATGGCCCGCTTGAAATTGACATGCACAGTGTGGGCAATGTGTGAGTGAACGCTAGTTGGTCTACTTCCCGTTTTATTTGAAACTAGCCGCTAAAATATTGCTTTTTTGCGGAAAAAATTTAGCGGATTTTTCGGCGGATTTCTAGGATATGATAGCGGAATTTTAGCGAATTTTTAGGTCCATTGCAGCGAGTTTTCATTTTTGCATCTGGCAGCGCTGCACGCGAGAACTTGGCATGACGTACAGGTGATGGGCGCGTGTTGCAGTCGAATTGTATGAGTAACATAATTGAAGGCATATGTTCACGGAACTCTTATTGGCAGTGTTTGTTTGCTTTTAGTCAGTGATTGAACTCCAGAGAGCGGCCATGATCAGCCTGAAACAAGATCTTATCTCTTTCACTCACTGTCCGTAATAACATGTTATTTGCCCCCGGGGAACTTCTCGTATGTCCTATAAATGTCCTGTACCCAGTATTACCCGCTTGATGATGTCTTCACATTGATGGCTGTCGAATCACGTCGATACTATGAGCAGGTAAACTTGGCTCTACTGTATGAAGAATGGTCTTGCTAACCAGTCACCTATATCAAAAACCTTTCAGGAAAAGAAACGCAAGTCACGAAATCGAGATGACGCAAGTAGTCAAAGCAGCAACTCAGCAGTACCTTCGCCAGCATCAACTCCTCGGCCTCGTGGGCGTCCTCCGAGTATCGATAAAAGCCGGAATTCTGTAGCATCGACTCCGCTGCCGCCTCGGGCCCGTGGACGACCCTCAGCAAGATCGATTTCACCACCCCAACAACGAAGGCAAGAACGCGTGGACAAGGCGAGGACGTTTGATGGCCAAGATCTCGACTCAATCAAAGCAGATATGCAAACGTTGATTGGAGTTATGTTGGCGATGGGTTTGCAACCTCTCGATGATACTTTGAAATATTGGTCAGCAAAGTTCAGAATTCCAGCTATCGCAGATGCTATGTCCCAAAGTCGTTTCCGATTTCTGATGCGCCATTTGCACTTTGTCGACAGTGAATCGCACGATCAGGAAGACAGCGATCGAATCTGGAAGATCCGGCCCCTTTTCAACCTGATCATCCCGAAGTTTTTGGAAGTCGTGCCAGATGAACATCAGGTAAGCTTTCTGTTATGTATGGTCCTGTCACTCCTATCGAAACCGCTTTTTTCAGTCCATAGACGAACAAATGGTTGCATTCAAGGGTCGGCATCCTCTGCGCCAATTCATGGAAAATAAGCCAATTCGGTTTGGTTTCAAGGTCAGTCAGCGATTTATCTATCTACATATCATGTAGATTGTTCTGATTTTTCTTTTAGTTCTGGGCCCGTTGCAGTCCGGATGGATTCGTACATGACTGCGAAATGTACCAAGGCAAGGCGAAAGATGCAGACAGGGAAAAAGCGGCAAATCTCGGCGTAAACTTGAGCGAATACGCGGTCATACTGATGCTGCGTAATCTCCCGCCAAATATGGGCTACAAGCTGTATGGTGAACGATATTTTTCGGGTGTCAAACTAGCAAAATATGTTATGAGCCGTGGGGATTTCTATACGGGTAAGCAAATGTTGTAGCATCCTTTGAGTAGTCCTTCATACAATAAATTGTGATTACAGGAACAATCATCTCTAATCGGGCGAGTGGCGCCGCCGACTACTTGACACCAGCGAATGAATTGAAGAAACAAGGACGTGGTTCATTTGACGAAGTGGTTAGCAGCGATGGCAAAATCGCTGTAGTACGTTGGATCGATTCTGGTGTTGTGCACATGATATCCACGTTGATCGGCGCTCATCCACTTGGAAAGACCCGCCGGGTGTAAGTGGATCTAGCTAGTGAGGTACAAAATAAAACAAAATACTCGTTTTAGGGAGAAAGACAAAGTTGGACAATGGAACGCTATTGAAGTGTCGCGGCCGGCTATGATTGCCGAGTACAACAGCTACATGGGAGGAGTCGATTTGTCCGACTTCTTGCGTTCGAAGTACTTCAAGTCCATCAAGTGCAAACGGTGGTAAGTGTGACCATCATTACTGCGAATTTGAAAATACCTCATCCCCGCTCTTTATTAGGTATTTATATTTATTCCATTTCGTCGTCAACCTGGCCATCCGAAAGGCCTGGGTCTCGTACAAAAGAGACTACAACCAAATTTGGGCCGACAAGCCGCTGGATGAAGAGCCACCAAAGATGATCAATCTGTTCACATTCATATCGTCGATTGCGGAGTCGTTGCTCAGCCAGGCAGTTTCGCGCCGAGCCAAAAGCAGCATAACGAAGTCGAAGGTGTCATATTTGCATATTCCGGATGAGAAAAGATTGGATCGATTTGGTCATTGGCCGGTATCGATTCCAGATCGTCGTGGTCGATGCCCAGTTTGTGCTAAGAAAAACGAACGATCAGAACTGAACACGTTTTGTGAAAAGTGCGGCGTGCCGTTGTGCATCGCGAAAGGAAAGAACTGTTTCAGAGAATTTCACACGGTATAATTGATGGTTGTGGCGCTGTTCGAAGACGAAAATAAAGACAACGTTGCTATTATCTGACCTGCGTGGGTAACAATAAGCAGTGGACATGGACGCTACTAGGCGGTTCCACACGAATTCGTGCTGTCTATCACTGGGCGGTGCCACGAATTTGTGTTGTCCGTTAATGGGCGGTGCCACGAATTTGTGGCATTTGTATCGACTGATCAGGTGGGTCAGGATTTTTTTCAATGACGGTTTGGGTCCTAGGGGGTCTATACGAGCATGGGTAGGCATGTTTCACATTCCTGGGAGAGGTCACTTAATTGGCACCCATTAGAGGGTTAATTCGAAAATAGAAATGGCGAAAATCTACATAATAACGCTCTTTTTTGACAACAGCCTTGCGCCAAAGCGCTGCTACACACAGTGCGCATTCTATGAACCCCAGTCGAGGGATGCCCAAATAGCCAGCATGACTCAGCTGGGTGAAGATAGTTTGAACCTTCGGCAGAGTGTTTGATATCCACAGCAATTCTGATTTCGACACATGGAGCCACGGCCATCAATTTTCAGAGTCATTGATGCTTGCAATTTGGTTTGCTTGAAGTTTGAACCATTGAAAAGCTGATATGTTAGGAGCTGCCATAATGGGACTTTTTGTTATCGACCTGAAACAAGCTTTTTATATAATTTTTTTATGCAATCTTGCTTCCAATCAACTGGGGAAATTTTAGAGTGCGAAAGTAACCCTAGAATCCCCAGGCTTTTTCCAAAATCCAAAATTACTTCGACCGATTTTTCAAAGCTTGCTGCACCCGATAATATTATATTTTTAACGAAGGGAAGCTATACAATATTCGCGGCCACTGACCTTGGCTGATTGTATAAGCTAGTCGAGACAAACTTGCCAGTCCTTGCACTGAGGGGCTTGTCTAGGCGGAATGATGTCAAAAAACGAATCACAGGACTGACAGTGAGTAACATTTCCATTGCGGTAAGTTCACATACAAAAAAAAATTAGTGAGAGATTCGAGACATGTTTGTCCAATGTTCAAAGTACTCTTTTAAAATCTCTTTTTTTACTGTTGTATAGAATGCGTGTATGGTTTTATCAAGGTTTTCACTCAGCAATCGCATGCTCACTTTACATTTTGGGTCAAACTGATTTGTTGAAGCTCGAGATTTTACTTCGATACCATTTTTTTATTTGGCAAGCCAGGAGGACAGATACGTATATTTTTTGAAGTCAACCATCAATACCAAAATTACGTGTTTATTTTTTTTAATGCTACATAGGTGCCGCTTACATTGTATTTTGTGTCACAGTACTTCTGCAACAAAGATGCAATAAAACAGCTTGTGGGGAGCGTTGTTGCCAGCACTCATGTTTCTAAGTTTTGTTTCTATATCTATACGGAAAATGCACGCCAGACTATTCGTTTGGTGCAGAAACATGAGGGCCTCACTTCATTAAGTTCTAAGTTATTTTGATATTTTTAGCTTCGTCTGAAGAAATCTACCGTAGAAGGGGGCTTGACGTGTTAATTGTTGACCACTTGTCAATGCGCGAGAGGATTTTCAGCGAGTTTCTGACATGGGGTGGCCTATGGCTAATAGTCCAGTTTTTGCCACGACGTTTATCTGACATACTTTGCTGTCAAAACCATGCAGATTTTTTTCCGCGCTGACCTGAACACAGAAACAGTCGAGGTGGCTACCACTACACTGATCTTGAGCAAAATGTTGAGGCTAGATTGGACAGTACGTGCATAAAAGTCATTTCTTTGCCACGATTAAAGACATGGATGAGGGCTTCTAAGATTCGAAATCCTTACAATTTGTTTTACCTGTTTTATTAAAGCCATCGAATAGAAAATGAAATCAGATAACGATGAAAAACCTTACGAGTTTTCTCCCACGCCTAAAACATCAAATGCTTCTCGAACTGACATTAAAAGGACATTATTCTCCGAACTATACAGTTTATAGAATTAAATGACAAAGGGGAACCTGTCATGCCTGGCCGACATAATACATAACTTCAAGAAATACAGAATCATCAACATTCTGCGTGAATTTAACAATGTGAATAAAATGTTCCGCGGCCAAGACAACTGCAGAAACCAGTGGATTCAGTTTTTTTGCGCGATGTATGCTCTATAAAGTGGATATGAAGACGGGTTCCATGTGGACCATGGGGTATCCATAAAAAACGTCCTCCAAAATAGCGTGTTTGACCCCATCCCCATATACTTTTCATCCATTCCGCCTTGACCCAACCCCCGAAAAAATGGACGTCCACTTTAGCGGTGCCCCCGCTCCTGGAAAAGCATTGCTCCAGCATAGATTCAATCTGATTTGAGTTCTGCGTTATCCAAATCGGCAACTAACATGTTTAACGCTGTTTCTGCTTGAAAGTAATAATGTCCTCCATAATACATACAATTTAAAAATCTCAATCAATCATGTTTCCCCAAATTGTCTTCGAATGTGCAGGTTAGCTCTCCTGAGTTTTTAGGACTGGTTTGATGGACATTGACATTGATGGAAGAGGCGTCATCCTGATTTTGATGCCCCTCTCTTCAAGCGGATCAGCAGACCAGATGAAGATCAGCAGATTCACGCCGAGGTTCGGATCAGTCGATGCTGGCATCGTTCAGCATTTTTGACATCCCAGTGACGAGACGGTATAAATGTAACCCTGGCGCCAGTGGACCATGGCGACTGAGGGAGAGTAATCGATCCCTGGCTGGGAAACGTCAACCCGTCGGGTTGATGTTCCAGCCGCATATATAAACGCCCAGTCTTACGATTAGTGTTTGTCTGGCTGACACATCCTGTGGCAGCAAGCACTGAAATCGCTTATCTGCTTCAGAAAAAAACTTGAAAGATCAACAAAGCTTTGAGAAACTGAAATACAGTATAATCGATCTGCCGCCTGACTAGGAGGCTTTGCATATCGTTTGATGATTGAATATCGATAATTTTATATCCACTATTTGCTAGTGATAATTTTGTTATTTTTCTGAGACATCTCACGGCAAATGTGGGAAAGTGGGCATCCACTTCCCCACATCCTTTATGGATGGCCCCGTTCCAAGTGTTACGTGCAAGAAAAAGTGGGCGCGTCTACACAAAAAAAGTTACAAGAGCTGTTCTTTGCGAACTGTAATTACAGAGGAAGTTTCCAGACGTAACAAGAGGCGAGAGATAACCCACTTATTCAACAAAATAATATGCATCCAACAGCAGTTTTGCTCAGACTCCCTGAAAATGTAATTCACCACCTGCTGTATATGAACTCGAATAAAGGTGACCAACTGACCTCTGACTAAAAAGATATGCATTTGAGTATTCAGATAGAAAGACCTCTGAGTTCTGGGACTAAAAAGATCCAGATTTTAAAGTGCTGACGAACGTGTTTATGGGTGACCAATAACACCTTGAATAGCCTAAAACCTGAAACGCGTTATTTTCTCATCTGCTGGCGTCGAAATAAAATGAACGGCACTGAGGTTGGGCCGGAAGAGGTAGGTTTTGTCAGGCGCGTCAGGTCAATAAATAACCAGTCCTTTTGTGCTGGTCAGACTCAAATCACATTGGCTTCTACAAGGATGGTATCTCTTTCCCGGACCCTATTTATCGCTCCACTGATAATCAGTTCCATATTTGTCAGTAATTCCGTAGCGGCGCCCTCCATCCTGGCATGCCCCACTTGCCATCCTGAGCTTTATCTTCGATTTGAGAAATTTCAGTTGTCCCATAATCGATCATATGCTAGCGCTAACGAGGCCGAACAGCGGTTCAAAATATTTGAAAATTCGGTCAGAAAAATCGACGAGTTAAATAAAAAGCGCCAAAATTCATTTGATGCGTTTTTCGCAGAGACCAAATTTGCAGATATTTCTTCTGATGAAATGATACAATTTGCAACTGGTGCATTTCAAGCCAGCCCTGCTCCAAAAGCTAGGCCAGATACTCTGGCTGGCCTCATTATTTTGCCAACCCGATTCAACTGGGTCGAGAGAAATGTGATGCCGGAAGTGAGGGATCAGGGTCTCAAATGCGCCTCGAGTTATGCATTCGCAAGTGCCGACCTGGTGGCTGCCCAGTGGTCAATAGAGAACGGGACTGTGCCCCAGCTGCTGTCCACCCAAGTGGTCATGGATTGCCTACGTGCACCTGAAGCATTCGGGTGCAAAGGAGGCGACCCGATTGGAGCGCTGAACGCGATCAGTTCTTGCAAGTCGTGTACATGGCCTAGCGAGGCGTGCTATCCATACGAGAGTCGGGTTGGTAGTAAGTGCAGCGTGAATGAACTAAGATGCGAGTCGCTATCGACAGCCATAAATGTAGGTATATCTTGGGTTTTGAATTATGAATTCCCCGCCGTTTGCGTGCAGTAACCACACAAAGCCAATTTAGAAGAAGTCGGAATGAAATTGGAATACTGCCGTGAAAATTCGCACTTCAGCCTCGTTAGAACAAAAGATTGTGTTTTCTGTAGGAAATGACGGCAGATGCCCTCTTTGCCCACAACAACGCTCAATTCTCATACATCAGTCGCTGTCTGCTGTTCTTAATGCCAATGCTGTTGTCATTTCAGGTGCCTGCTATCTCTGAAATCGATGCTGGTGGAAATGCAGAGCAAGAAATTGTGGCAAGTTTGCTTCAGCGAGGTCCTCTCCTGGCCATGGTCGAAGTCACCGACCATTGGCAACACTTCTCAAAAGGCGTAATGCGATCCACTCAGTGCTCGACCCCGTCCAAACTTAATCATGCGGTTGTAATCACTGGCTACGATTTTAGTGGTTCCGTTCCATTTTATATCGTTAAGAATTCATGGGGCAAAAATTGGGGCTATAATGGCTACGTGACTTTGGAAGCTGGAACAAACACTTGTGGTATCGCCAGCCGATTGGTTGGAATGTGCGTGAAATGTCAGCGAAATATCTAGCGATCGATCGATGGTTGCTAGAACCATGACTACCAGTCTGTCTCGTTTTATAAGCCTTGTTTGATATGCTTTGCTCGCATAGTTTATGCTACAACAACTGGAAAAAATCAAATTTCTGTCCGTTGCCCACTACCCCTCCCCTATCTACAGTATATGCCAATATGAATTTGATCTAGTGTGAGAAATGACCTCAAGGTCGAGGTCAGAATTCTGTCAAATCCCACAGCAAATTTCGACCAGTAATCAGTGCCCAGCTCACGCGTACAGTATGTACAGTATTTCTCACGTTGAATTTTGTGGTCTGGCCCCTGCTGATTGCGAGTCGTGAGCTCGCAGTTATCTTACCCGTCCAGTAACCTACCCGCCCCGCTGCATAAACTGTGTGCTAGCATGCTTGCTTGCGCATGCCATCCCTGTGGCATAGCCACTCTCTCTTACCATTTGTTCATATCCAAACTTGGTTTAATTGGCGCAAGATATTCTGGCCCAAGCCACTTCCAGCCTGGTAAGGAGCCTTTTCTCGCAGGCCAGCATTGCGATTGGTGGGAAAATAAATCGATTATGGAGCAGGCAGCGGGAACAGGAATTGATGTTATAGTATAACATAAGATGTATTTTTAATTTTGAATAGGTGGCGGCTTCTCTAGTTTTCCCATTCAATTAATTTAGAAACCATTTAATTAGCTACAAGAAAAACATACAAGATTTCTCATGAGACTCGTGAAACTGCTAAGAATATTAATGGAACTTATAAGAAGGCTATCAGAAATTCTCAGGTCATATAAGAACTATTAAAAGAAACTCGTAGCATTGCTAGTCCATATCCACCGCTCCCCTCCCTCCTACCCACTTTTGGTCCAACTTCAATCATAAGGTTTCTTTACTGCAACTATCGGCGGCATAGTCATTTTTACGCCAAACATTGCCATAAAATGCATGGATTATCCGACCAAAGGAAAACGCGTGTACAAGAACCCGATTCCGACCGACGTAAATATTTCATCTATTTTTCTTGGTTTTCTAATCGCGCCCTATAGCTTCTGACCGATGACGCTGCTGAATTCTTTCTTCTCATCTTTGCCAGGAATCTTGAGGTAAACGTGGTGCTGATATGCTTTGTCCATCCTGCTTTTTCTTGAATTTAGAGAGCCTTCAAATATCGCCATTGCTTTTATTTCCCGCTGAGCCGCTTCGGGTTGCTCGCTAAGAAAAAACGGATTTCTTACCAAGTGTCAAGGGCAACTTGGAATTAAGGACAAACGAATTTGCAAAGTCCACGATGAAAGACTTTTCGAGAAAGCCTCTTGTTAAACGAATATTAAAGTTAGTCAGTTGTCGAGTGCAGTTTCCTGGGTGAAAAGAGCTTATCCGCAGGTATAAAGGGCGAATATAAAAGCGAATATTCTTCTTGGGAAGAGTGACAGAATTGGCATCATGGCTGCTCCTAACATATCAGCTCTTCAATGGTTCAACCTTCAACCAAGCCAAATCTCAGTGGTCAACGATTCCGAAATCTGTTGGCCATGGCGACACGTTTCAAAGTCACATTGGCTGTGGATTACCAGCATCCTGCCTAAGGCTCAAAATATTTTCGCACAGTTAAGTCATGCTGGCTATTTAGTTATTCCCCCACTAGATTTTGTAGGAGGGGCCTTGTGCGTAGCAGCACTTTGGCGCAGAGAATAACTTTGTTTTCATACCAGTCGCCCGTGTCAAGGGCAACCTTTACCCAAACTTATATGAGCACAGTTATTTAGGCATGCAAGTAACGTTTTATTTTAGGCGATCTCTGTCCGTCTTTGACATAAGTTCCGACATGTTCACAGCCATTTTAACATTCGAACGGGTTTTAGTTGCTTGCTACCCTTCAAAGAACTTTACTAAATCTAAATGGCTCACAATAGTTTGGGTCGCCCTTACTTTTGTTCTCGTGCTTTTAAGATGCAACGCATCTTCACTCGCTGATCAGATTATTGAAGGTTTCAATGCCCGGGGTGACATTTTTATTCAGTAGGCTATACTGATATTGGAAAAAGCCAAGTCCATCAAAATGCTTTCTTTACTAGCAACATAATTATGCGTGTGATCCTGTTCATATGCACTTCCTTCTTCTCTGCTAGGATCGATGTTGTTATTATTCAGAGACGTCGCGCTCGTGTCAATGACAGCGCAACCTCTTAACAGCAACATGCCGTAGAGGAACAATCAGCAGGCATTCTCAGGCTTTTAGGAGTTTTAGTTACCCTCTTTTTAGTTTTTTAGATTCTCATAACTGTTTCTTTCTTTCTGCCGCGAATAAAGCAGGATCTGGAGAAAGGAATTGGGTTTGACAGCAGCAGGGCCAAAGTGTACGCTTATGGGTGGTGGTGTTTAGTGGCTTTAAAGAAAATGCGTTGGGCTGTTTTGACAAGTTATGTGGCCGCGAAGGTTGATAAGTTAGTGTACCTGCCTATTGTTTTCACGGCTAAACCCTATTGTTCTCTGTCTCTGCGTGTTCATAATCAACAAGGCACAGCGGGTGTGATGTAATGCCCCTTATGAATGCCTGCCAAAGTCTTCTACATACCTCCTCAAACATAAGCGGTGGGCCAAAAGTTCAAGCTACAAGCTTAATAAAACGTTGAGCTTGCAGCAGGCATGCAATTGTAAAGTTCTAGAATACAGTTCGGCACAGTATGAAATCTTTGCGGTTAGCTCAACAACAGCCAAAAAAATTTGATCTAGAGGAGAATCGGAGCCTGACGTTTTATGGACTATGCATATGTTTCTGAGTCCGTCGCGTTTATCACCTGCACGACAGCGACAGCGACACTTTACTTTCTTCTCGCTATGATAACGATTATTTCCACATGCAGAAGCAAGGCTCTGTCAGAGATAATAATGATCATCGTGGCTATTTCCATCTGCTGAATAATCCATTGACGTTTAGCAACCCTTGCAGTGACCAGATGACACTTATGTTAGGCTAATAAAACTTGACAAGACCCTGGCTCTATTATTAGCATTTATTATGATCTGACCCACCCCTGCTTCTGATAACCTAATGGATGACCAGTGGTCGAGTGCTCTGAAACGCATGCAAAAAAGGAGTGGGTGTGAAATCAATGCCATGTACGAGTTGTCTCGCATATTATCTAGGGGCTTTCTCATAACGGAATAAGCGTTCGTTCGTTAAAGTCAAGTGCGTTTAGAGGCTGATTCCCGTTTTTTATTCCAAATAAGATTTTATTCATCTGTGCACCTGCGCCAAGCAACCCACGTCAGTACATTTAGGCAAGTGACCAGTTTGGAAAAGAAAATAAAGATCAGTATGTTTTGGTTTGGGGATCTTTTTCCGCGGTTAGTGTTGGTCCATTCCATTGTTTTAATGGAAATATCGAGCGGTCCCTTACATTGTTTTTCTGGAGAAGAATTTGGTTCCGACGTTGAATAATCATACTGGTGGCATTCACCAGCAAGATAATGCGCCATGCCACACAGCCAAGTCGGTCAAGAAGTGGTTCGCGGATCGGAATATTGATTTCGATGTACGCACACCTTTTTCTGGATCTGATCTCTTCTCTGTGTTATTATTTCTCGTCTTCTTCACGAAAAACTGGGTGCGTAGAGGAGAAATGGCACTCTCGCCGTTTGTAGCCTATTTGCGATTCAGTTTTTCTCTGGAGGAATCAAAGTGCGCAAGTCACATAGTCACACAGATTCATCTGTAGCATGTGAATACTCACACTTTTCTTTCTCTTTTTTATGTTTAGTCTGTACCGCAGGATCAATACCCATTTTACTTTTCCTCCCTGCACCCTCGAGGGTTTTATGTTCCGATTTCACCACCTTTTCTAAAGCCCACACAAACGCTGAAAACTGAGGGACTCGTATTCATTCACCCAAATGTGTCATATTAGTCTTCACCGTTTTACGATTAGATTTCTGTGATTGTCGCTTTACATTAACATTTATTAGGCGTCAGCAATGTTTGTTCTTTTGTTTCCCTGCTTTTCGAGGACACATACTGAATGTGTACTGTCGTTTTCCATCGCATTTGTAGTACTCGACCTTTGCCGCTTTGGTGCTGAGCTCAATGTACGCCAGGCCTCCCATGTCCGTTTGTTCCTTCGGAGCCCCTTTCTTTTTCATGGGGAAAAAGAATTCGCTGGAAACTCTCCATGGATATGATTTCACTTTGGAGAAGACTGGCTTGAAATTAGCATTGGTCAAGTGACCCGCTCCTGAAAGAATGTGATGAATGGGCTCCCCGCTGAGACGAGATATGGTTTTCACATGCTGAAATGACAAAAATCAAATTCTATTCACTTTTTACAACAATTGCGATATCTTCAGCAAAAAGTGATCAAAAAACAACCTCTTACTTGCAGGTTATGCGCATGTCCACACAGGTAGCCAGTGGCGTGGTACTTTTCCATTAGATCTTGTAGCTTGGGTACCAAGCAGTTGCTGATGTTGTGCCGGGTGGATGTGAACATGGGATAATGGCCAACAATAAACAAGTAGTCAGCTCTTAAAAAATTCTCTCAGTTGACTTATTCAAGCGGTAATCGTAAGTTTCAAAATTTTACTCACCTAGACTTTGCCATTTCTTCTTCAGCCCAGGCCCAAATCTTGTCGGCAGCGGCAGGGTCGTCAGGTCCATTGTAATCTTTTGACTTTTTTCCTGTCTTACCAGTTTCGGGCACATAGTCGTCGTCATCATCGGTATCTTCCCACGTGTTTCCACACAGGACGATCGTGTCCAAGAAGACCAGATCGACTGAAGGGCCGCTCGGACGAGCGTCGTAAGACACTGTGAACGCATAGCCTGGAGAAACCCTGCGAAACCCAATCTGGCGTCGGAGAATACTACATCATAGCTGGCATGTGCTTACCAACGATCATTCACAAAGGAGTAGGCCACCTGGGCAGAGGCGTTGCCATACCAATCATGATTTCCCTGTGTCACATACCACGGTATTTTCTGTTTTTTCCCATATAGAAACACATCGTCGAAGGTCAGCTAGAAGTGTTATTTTTGCTCTGACTACTTCATACCATAAATCCCTGCTTATAACTTGCGAGGGGGAGTAGTACAGTATGTTTTTAATTGATACAGGGGAACTGACTCCTATATGCATTGCAAGATACTACTGGGTTGCGGGACGGGAGGGGGATTTTGGACCTCTCGTATCTCCATTTCCAAGGCTAACTCAGCTGGCATCGATGATCTTACCTTGAATCTTGGATCTTCCACGTGCGTCACTCCATATTCATAGAAATTATCACCAGTGCTAACAAAGAACTGTGGTCTTTTGTCTGCTCCCATATCGGATATCAGATCAGCGCACAGTAGCTGACCCTTGCTAACTGGCTTGTTCTTGGAGCCACCCCAATCTCCAATAACAAAAAACCGCAGCGACTTGTCATCGAGCTTGCATGCTGCCTTTGTGCAATCGATTCCTAAACCTGAAGACGGCAGATTCTCATTGAGTTGAGCGGTTCGATCCTCAGGGCTGCCAGAATTATATTCATTGTTTTATCGAATGGGAGCTATTCCGCGAAGCCTTTTTTGACTATGCACCTCACTTATTTGCCAGCACGATCTTCTCCGATACTGTAGGTGCAAATTCAAACCCCAGCGCTCAATTTCTCAGGTACTCCGCGGATCGTTTAAGCCCCTAATATGGCACGACGCGGAAAATGCTGACTTTTACTTACCTGTTCCAAGGGCGACCAAACCACAAAATACAATGCCAACACCAAAATAGTAATTGTCCATTTGGTGTACAATACAGACGCCAGCAACACAGCGTGCTCTCAACTTAATATTCACACCTTTTGCCGACGCGAGCGGGACTTATGACGCAGCTTAAGCTGCCTGCGGGTCGCCAGCAGTATCCTAGTCAATGCCCTAGATGTTCGAAACGGTTTATTTATATACGAGTGTAATGCTTCCAATCTTTGTGCTCCCATCGCCAGTCAGTCAGACCTCGGCTGCCTGCGCCAACAGTTCTATTCAATATTTGACATAATGTATTTCTAACAGTATACGCCAGTATACTGAACACTTTATTGTGACTTATGACGTCTCAAGCTGTCTGCCCCAACAGTGTCATAGTCTATGCTATGACATTTGAAATACTGTATTTACTTATTATGCTTACAATGTTTCTGTTCGTGTCGCCAAGTCTGTCATTCAGAGGTTCATGTACACTTTTTTTTGTCCTCATGATATTCGTAATATACGTGCTTTACCATGTGCATGCGTTGCGAGTCGGAAATCACCGTCACCCCTTCGTGTGCTGGAGGTTCGTCGTAGAGTGGGGGTACATAAAGTCTTCGATCTGTGGTAGTCCTCGCCAGTTTGTCTTGCCTTATCCGTAAGCTTCATTAGTTACGCGCTGGCAGAGAAAAGTAGCGGACAGTGAGAGTCCACTGGATTTTGGCAAGATATGCAATGCTTTACTGTACCAAAAGACTTATCAGTCCGCTTATTTCACGCAGCTAAATGGTTTAATAATGCATCAAACCAAAATGGTCCCAAAATAGGAAATGGTCACAAAGGTCTGGAAACATACTAGATTGAACTAAATGCAATATCGCAGTTGCTCATTTATTATTCCGCGGAGCGGCTGCGTGGTGCAAGAGAACGATTCGGCATTTGTCTTTCGCTAATGCTTGGGAGTGAGTGGCTGGACTTAGCCCCGTGTTCCATCCCCTGCGCCGACACTTGTTAGTGCTTATAGTAATGTCTTCATATGTTTGAAATAATCAGCATATTATGATTATTAATGGAACTCAAGCTGTCTGCGCACAGCTTGAGTCTTAAAATACCTCAGTCAATGTTGAGATTGTATTCTTTTTGTGCTTTTAATGTTTCTGTTCCTGTCGTCATGAACTGCACTGCAGGCCATTCATCCGACCCAGCTACTGTATACCAGACGCTAAGAGGAACGGGTGCAGTAGTAGCAAATGTAATCCAAGGTCTAGATTCCACCATCGAAAATATCGCCTCACAATGCCGAGTTGCTAATTTGTGTGGCAGACAAGCTATTATCTGATCCCTCCTGCCATATAATCATATAAGCCATCGCCCCCCCCCCCCCAGTGATCGCTTCGGTCTATTATGCCAGGTGATACGTAATAAAATGTCGGGGAATGAACTCAAGCCACCAAGCCCACCTCCCGGGAGACATGCGAATAGAAACCAGCCTAACCACACACCATGCACCATCTTGTGGAACCGTGTCTCTTATAGAACTGATCAGCCATCGACCACACCACCTGACCGAAGCAGTACACTTACTGGTCCAACCAGATTCGAGCTTACAAGCAACCCACAACCAGTCAAAACGAAGGGTTGGAGTGAACCTGACTCCATTTCCACATTAAACAGTCGCATAAAAATAAGAGAAGAAACAGTTCCACCTGCATGCACCCGACTGGTTCAAACAGCAGCATGAACACGCTTTTTATGTGGCAGTAAGAAGACAGATTCATCCATGACACACCACGGAGTTTCGTCCGTCTCAGTAAACAGCATTCGGAATGCACTAGCGCGCTGAGACTCGGGGGGGCTAGTCACACAGTTATATCAGAGACCCTGTACGTTACTATACAAACTACAGTTGTAGTCAATGTGCTACATCAATCCATCGCTTGCGGTTAGTGTTCGCGCCAGCGATGAATCTATGTGAGCCCCCGTGGGAGACGGAGGCTCTGAGCTGCCAGTGTTGGTAATCACGGTCATCGACTTGACCATCAAAAATCAAATTTTTCCATTACCGAACTGGTCGTCCCTAGCTTCAGATGTCACCTAATGATTGGAGGGTTGCGCCTTGGTGGTCGAGCTGACAATGAGCGGGTTGTGCCTGCCGTTGCTCTGCCATGTTTATCTGACAGGTGCATAGCAATCAAGCTGCCTCCACCAAACGTCAATGTCAATATCTTGATGTTTGAAATGTGTTATTCGTATACGGGTAGAACGTTTTCAGTCGGGCCGTAGCTGCTGCGCCAACAGCGTCATAGTCGTCAATGAAGTGATTTTTCGAAATGATGTATTTATACAGAATACTAAACACACAGTAATTTGTTAGGTTTATGACGCACCTCAAGCCACGGCTGGGTCAACAGTGTCATAGCCATTGCTGTAATGAGGATCCTCTGTCAGTAGGTTCTGATGCACTTGCTTCAGAATGTATGTGCCTACATGTTCGTGAGTTTGTATATCTTTTCGCAGTGGAGCATACTGAATTTTGTCAAGAAAATCATTGCTCTCTTTCGTTCATTCAATGACACTTTTTCGATGCACCTATCCCTGCCGTGCTCACCTTTCTCTACTGCTTTTAAAGCTCATTCCACACGTCAGGTACCGAATATCACTGTATGGACGCAGAAGAGTGCCACGCTCCCCGCGTGTGCATGCTTCGACTCGTAAGGTGAAATGTCTTGATCGTTTGCTGCACAAATAGTCGTGAAATGTAGATACGATAGCAGTCTGCAAAAGTTGTCAAGTTTATTCTTCGAATATGAATAAAAGTAGAGCGCAGACGAGTATTAAATTGGAGGTGTGCGACTGTGAATGTCTTGACGGAAGTGTTCCCATGGCCGCTCAAATACAGTGCCTATTGCAAATTAGCAAGTTTTGAACTCGTGTGTCGAATTCGGCTGATGCGCGCTGGATTCCCGTTTCTCGACGACTTATCAGCTAACACCCACCCCTGCCAGCCAGAAATACGAAGGGGCCAAAGATATGTAAAAAAAAAGTATTACGGCATCTCTGTATTTGAAGGTGCTGCAGAATTTTCAAAACATGCGCAGCAGTATCAGTGTGGCCATTCGCCCAGGGTTCCACCCCAGTGCCACCCTCATTCGTATCAGCATGTGGCTAGTGCAGGACCTAAGAATTAAACAGTCACAGCATTTGTTATCGAATATTGGCACACTTTGCAAAACATTACAGACTACACATACAGCGCACACCAAGGCCACCATGCATGCAGAAATCAATGTTCTTACCTCATTGGGTTCTCCCCAAGGTCTCTCAAAGCATCGATCGAGAAGGTATTTTTCCAACAAATTAATGGCTCTCCGCATTTTAGGCTTAAATGTAGAAAACGATGCACACATTTGTGTTTTCATTCCTCAGCTTTCTTTTGCTCTTCAAATGGACCCGATAATTTAGAGGGTGTGTGACATGAGCACTCGGGACCCTTTACCCGGAAATTGGACTGATTGTTTAAAGTAACTAATGTTTCGATTTAAATCAAGCAGGTGTTGCTATATATATTTCGGAAATGTTATGTGTTCACCTTTTTGGGATTGAAACTTGATAATTTTAGGTCATATTCGATGTATCCAGCTGCGTAACATAATTGTGAAGTCTGCAAGGAACACTGTTTTGCTGCCTTGTTTTCTTCCAATACAAACTCTTCTATTAAAATATCATGTTATCATCAATAGCTCTGACAGGTTATAAGCGCCAGATACAGAAGAATGAGCATGTAAGAGTTACGCGTGCGTGCCGTTCATGGCTTCCAATCTTCTGATCGTGCTTTGTTTGCGCCATCTCTCAAAGAAGTCCTCGATCGAAATACTCCCCCGATATGCTAGCGTTTCCGGGGTCCAAGCAATTTCTCATAATCAATATATACTGAACGTAGATAGATCTTAGATGCACCTGTGTACACCAAATTTGCTCGTTGCAAACATAAGAAAACAAAAAATCGCGAAAGGATATTACAAAGCCGATGGTCTGAGGGTTTGTTTGGCCATGCCTAAGATCTTGCAAAATTGTTTACACATGAAAATGGAGTCTTTGTATGATTCATCACACAACACAGTTTTACTATCACAGTACGTACAAAATTTCTTCGTCTTTATAGGTAAGATACATTTCATATTTATAGTTTATACGCACATGACATCATGTCATATTTTATCCATATCTAAGCACCATAAGGCGCACTCGAGGGTCAACGAACACATAATTGACAATCATTTTGTACCAGGGCGGGAGTCGAACCCGCCCCTCTAAGGGACATGATAACGAATAGGTACTGCAAGTGTTTCCTATGTGATAACATGTCACCACAACCTGTTGTAGTTATATGACACAAAATCATGCTCGAGGCTCACATCCTTCAGCTTTTGACTGACCTGCAATTTATTTAGCCACATAGAGCCGCAGTAAACGTTCATTTAGCCACATGCCTGGCTGCCAGGCGCCACTCGCACTCTAACTTCTGAGAATTTCGTCACCGCAGAAGGGGTCTTTTTACGGAAAATGCGTTCCACCTCCTTTCGGAAAGAAACACTAAATATATAATAGAGATAAAAGTTTGCAGCCCTCGTTAAGAGTCCAGCCGACACTGTGAACCATACATCAAGGGCGTAAAACACCAACATGCCCACATAACCGTATATTTTAGCCCTGCTGCTGTCAAACCCGATTTCTTTCTCCTGCTCCAGTTTGATCCGTGGCAAAAAGAAAAAGAAATTTATGGACAGCTGAAAAAATAAAAAAAGGGAAACTAGAACTCCTAAAAGCTTCAGCATGCCAGCGGACTGTTCCTCCACAGACTGCTGCTGTTGAGAGGATGCACTATCTTTGACACGAGTACGACGTCTTTGAATGATAACAAAAGCGATCCTAACGGAAAAATAAAAAGTAAGGACAATGAGGGCAACTCGCATAACTACATTGCAAATCAATAACGAATTTTGATAGACTTGGTTTCTGCCAATATCAGTTGGCCCAAACACAAATACTTTGTCACCCTGGGGGGTCTGAACTTCAATTATCTGGTCAGCCATCACAGACGCAGCGCACCTTAACGATACAATTATGACAGTGACGGCGACACCAATTATTGTGAACCATTTCGACTTGAAAAACTTTTTAGATGGATGGCAAACGACAAGGAATCTTTCGAAAGTCAAAATCACAGTGAACATGTCGGAGCCTATGTCCAGGGCGGCGAGATGGCGCATTATATGAAGCATGGCTAGCATTCCTGTGTGACTGTGCTGGTACAAATTCGGGTAAAAATTGCCCCTTATGTGAGCGAAGGGTAGGAACAAAATGTTGTAGAGAAGTTCGAAAACTGAAATGGCAAACATCCAAAGATAAAAGCGCTCTTTTTTGACAACGGCCTTGTGCCAAAGAGCTGCAACACAGAGGGCGCCTCCAATAACTCCCAGTGGTGGGATGCTTAGATAACCAACATCACTCATTTGCGTAAAGATGGTTTGAACTCTTGGCAACATGGTCGATATCCACAGCCACTCTGATTTCGAGACATGAAGCCATGGCCAATTGTTTTCAGAGTCGTTGATGATCGAAATTTGACTCGGTTGAAGCTTGAACCATTGGAGAGCTGATATGTTAGGAGCAGACATGATTGGACTTTTCTGCGACTAAGTGAAAGATCGAAAGCTTATATGTGTTTCTTGCTTCTTATGAATCGGGATCGTGCTTGACATTACCCGCGATAAAACGATTATCTAAAATTACTTTAGCATGGATTTTCTAGATTTTTCTGTCCGTACTTATTATATTATCAGCAATACGACATGACATGTCTTTCGTGCGTACTGACAGCTTATCGTATTAGCTAGACGACAAGACGAACTTTCAAACTGCACTGAACGATTCCCTAAAAGAATCTTACCAAGAATAAACGGTAGGGTCGAAACGGCATGCAGTTTGAACTGTGGCATCTTTCGTCCAGAGGTAAGATGGGCAATAAACATAGAAAGCTAACGGTAGTGCAAAAAGAAAACTAAAACTGCACCAGCTGGGCTGCAGGGTAAAATATGGTTTCAGAACGGCGTTCATTAAAGCGTGAACTCAAAATAACCTCTTCAAATTTGAAGCAAATTCTCTTCAAATGTGAAGTCTTCGTCAAAATTTAACCAGTTCAAGCCGTCAATAAAAGTTCTGTAATTCATTACAAATACACATCAATTCTGTTGAATTACGAATATCAGAAGACTGACATGTGTGCCTTTTGCTAATAAGCAGAGGATATAAATTTTGTTTTAGATGTTCTGATCCCACGAGAACGACAAATCAGCGCTTTGAATATATTGAAGCACTAACTGACATGGTTGTTTACGGTACGCAGTCTCAAACAACTATTGACTTGCCTTCATCAGACTGCGTGCTTTTTGCCACCTCAGTTGGGATCATCGGAAGCATTTTAGACTATTTGGGGTACAGATTCCTCATTATCTCTAAGAAGGGTATTCGGAACTTTACTATGAGTAAGCCCAAAAAAATCTGCAGGAAGATTCACTGTTGAGGACCTCAGTCTTGTAGGACAGTCGTCAGAGAACAATGCTTTTGAACTAGAATTTGCGGAATTGTAAATATTCCTGGGCCATATGTTACACTGGCTTATGAAAGTGTGCCAGTGCAACATGTGCGCCTGCCCCATAATGTGCATTTGTGTGCCATGGAACGGGACATTGACGTTCAGTATTTACATATGAACAAGAACATGTTGGACTGCACCTGACGTCGGACCTGTGCTTGTGTCGGGTGTATGCACTGAATAAGTTATTGCCAAGCGAGTTCGTCAATGAAAGTCAATGGAAGTCGACGCGCCAAGCTTTATTACAGCTAATATACTGAAATTAAATTAGTCTCCCTGTTTCTACAGTATTAGCCTCTAATGTAAAGGCGCTGTGGCTAACCATATATTTGTGCCAAACTGACGGAATGGCACCACTGATTATAGAAAAGGCTGCATGTATTTCAGAAATCGCGGTAGATGGACCTTCAAAAAGAACAAGGAATCTACTGTAGTTAAGACTCCAGTAGAAATGTTAAGTCAAGTCGAATCGAAGATTGAGGAAGATACAGTATATCAGCAAATGATGACATAAACACAAATGCGACATACCACAGAAAAGCACAGAAAAAATGCTACTATTGCTTATCTTACTGAAAAAATCGGGCCAGCAATTAGCTCGAGATATCAGAAATTACACAAATTTTGAAAACTTGAAAAAGGGTCCGAACTTTCTAGACTATTTTTGCATGTAGCTTTATGAGATTCTGGATAAAGACTCTGTCTGATAGGCAGCTAAAATCTGTGATAATCCAGTGATAGAATTCCGAGATAATATATTTGTGGCTAAATATCTCTCTGAGCGTCGATGTGATGGCACACAATATACGTGGGGTATCTTTACCTGACCTCTATTACTGCCTTTAAGTTTGCGCACATGCTCATGTACCGACACCTTGAACTGTCGGACATGAGTATGTCAAGGCCGAAGAAGATAAGCCTTCAGATTAGCTGTGTCTGGTGCACAAGTGCGCGCACCTGATTTTGATGATCCAGCAGAATATGTACGTGGATTAGTACGAGTTCCTGCGTAAAATGTTATTTTCCCACGCGTTGCACTGCACCGGTACACAAAGCACACAAAAACAAACACCAGCTCACTTATAAAAGTAGTATCTCAGAACTTTTGCGCGAATGAAATTCCAAAACTGACAGTGAAATTGAAATGAATCGACTTTTTAACTAGAGTGCAATGTCTATGAACACATGAACTTGACATCAGAAACGTCATCATGCAGAAGTACGGCATTTAAACTGCTTATTGCTTTAGCCTCATCGCGTGGTCATTATCAGACAGCCGATAAAGTGTACACGAAGAAGAAAATTATTCTCTTATGACATGTCTAGGTGACAGCCAGTAAACGTACAGTACATTTTTCGCCCGTCGATGTATATAGCGCCCGTAAAAATGTAACCCCAGGTTTTTTCTTCGCGTCCCATTATCTGATATTGCTCTAATTTAACCATCGTAATATTTTCTTGTCCTCGTCGCCATTTAGCCAAATATATTTTGTGTCAAAAAAGACAAAAAGCGGCTTCTAAATTAGCTGTGTCGGGTTCAAACAGAATGGTTTAAAAATAGCTGAGCTCACTATCTGCATGCAAGCTCAATAGATCCAGCATTGCCTGATGGAATGATACGAGCCTAGAAGATTTATTTAGAAGATAGGTTTCGTATTGGATTATTTTTTAGGTGCAATAAGGCCCATCACAAATCCTTCTGGAGAGGTGGCACGATAGAAATAAAAAATTTGTTTTTGTGAGCACGGAACACGTAAAATAAGGTTTAAATTACTGCATATACAAACTTGTAAGTTCAATGAAAGACCGATTACTAGAAGCTAGATCGCCTAGCATATCACCATGTTCTCAGACACGATGTTTGTAAGATATGATCATATGTCCAGAGAAATTCTGCATCGAGAAAAAATACAGTTGCATTAACATCCTTTTACTATAATGGATGGATGGCCCCGTAATACGTACGGGGCCATCCATAAAGGAAGTCCACCAAACAATGCGTTTTTGGACTGCCCCTCCCCCTATCCTCTTCCGTCCATTTCGCCTGGACCCCCCGTAAAAATCGACGTCCACTTGAGCAGACCCCCTCCCCATAGGAAAATATTCACTTCGAAAAAGCATGGCTCCCAGGATCGACTGATCAGTCCTCCGTTTGATCCGACTGTTTCATCAGCCAAATCGGGAACTAAAAGTTTACGCTCTCTCTGAAAAAAAAGTCATGCCACGTCAAATTTAAAACTCCTCCAAAATTCAATTCAATTTTGCTCCAAAATCAGAATTGAATCCCGCTTACAGTAGGTGCAAGGTAGTTCTCCTGAGTTTTTGGAGTGGTCTGATGGACAGTGACATCGAGGAAAGGAAATATAGGGCAGGCTGCTAGGAACGTCATCCATAAAAGTATCTCATTTCTTGAACGGATCAGCCAGATCGAGATCGGGATTCACGTCGAGGGTCGGATCAGTCAGTGCTATAATTGTCCAATGTCTCTGACATCTCAATGGCTCTCTGACGCCTGGAATCTATCGCCCTGGATGGGGGGGTCAACCCATGGTTGATGTTTCGGCCACAGATATAGTCGCTCGCTCTCACATTCAGAGTGCTTGCCCAGCAAACCTCCTCTCCAACGCCTGCAGCTCTTTGTTACCAAGGCACCTGATTGAGCGACAAAGCCACTGGCAGTACCACTAAAACGGTTTTGTCCGCCCCAGAAAAAGAGAAGCCAAAAGGGTTAAAATTGTTTGGGAAAACTGGAATATAATCGACCCTGAGTGAACCCGAAGATGAGTCATTTTAAATAGTCGTTTGATGATTTAAATGGTAGTAATTTGACGCGTATATCTAGCATTAATACTATGGTACTTGCGATAATTTTCCGAGATAGCCCGCCGATTTTGTAAATTGGACGTCCATTTGGCAGTTTCCCCCCCCCCCCCCTTATCCACTTCTGTCCACGTTTCGCTCACCCTACACACCCCCTACGGTTGGCTTCCCTTATGGATGGCCCCTAGTTACGTAGGTCATATACCACACTTGAAAATTTAACAAAAATACGCTACAACAATCTCCATTATGACCGCTTATGACAAATGCACGTACCTATGTTCTCGAAGTTCAGCGCAGCGCGCGCGTTCCGTGCACCAATTTTCGCACAGGAAAATGGAAGGAGGATCATCGTGCGATAGAATGCTTTAACGACGCTCGCGGGAAATTCAAATTTCCAAGCCACCAAAAACTGTAAATTGGTTTATTGACTGATTCGTCGCCTACTCAGCAGTTATTAGCAGCCGATATGTCCAGTGCGCAAAGTTTAATCTATTCTTGGCATCTTTTCATCATAACTCTACAACAACAGCTGCCACAAGAAACCTTTGGAATCCCCGCAAAAAAAATTTTTGCGAACCAGGCCAATGCAGTATTAAACTAGGGACATGGTGCAAATTTTTTAAAATGGCGATAACTTTTTAGCGGTGAGTGGTATCTTGAAGAAGGTTTTAGTATCAACGCTAAAAATTTTACCAAAATACTGTCATAAACTTTTTCTTTTGTCTACATCGTATGGATCAGTTCGCGTTTTGCAATCCATGGTTTTGCGCTATAAATAGACATTACAACGGCAGTTTTGAACCATTATTGTCGTGCAACCAATGAAAGTAGTGCAAGGATGTGTATTCATCAGAGTAAACACAGTTCGTCTGAACTGGTCGCATCGTCGTGTCTTTCAAATCTAGGTGGTCAAGAGCACATCCCAGTTACATTAAATTTATGACTCCAGAAAAATTTTTCTGAAGACACCGTGCCCCAGTGACTACCAAAAATGAGACCATTGTCGCAACCTCCTGTGCATGGTTGCACCAGGCTCGACTGAGCGTGCATGAGTTATTTTTGTGAAAAACTTGATGCTCATTATTTCCTCTTTTCAGACTGATGAAAATTTAATTCAAGAAATATGAAAAGTCAGCTCATATTTTTGACAGGCCTTATCACTAGTTTTCTGGAGGGCGGACTCGCCTTAGAAAAAGACGACTTGAAAAACGACGATTTACTGGATTGCCCAGCGTGTAAACTTGATATTCGACGTCGCTTTGAGCGATTTCGATTCACTCATGCTCGTTCCTATGCCAGCGTTGAGGAGGTTGAAGAAAAATTCAAAATATTTCAAGAATCGATTAAAAAAATTGAAGATCTGAATAACCAACGTTTAAATGAAAATGATGCATATTTTGATGAGTCAAAATTTTCTGATTTCCAATTTGATAATTTATTCCAATTTGCAACTGGTGCGATTCAAAATGATTTTCTAGTCCCAAAACTGAACACGACATTATTGTCGGATTCTATTAAAGTTAAAAAATTTGACTGGGTTGACGCGAAAGTGATTCCAGAAGTGAGAGATCAAGGTATTAAATGCGCCTCGAGCTACGCATTTGCGACTGCCGATCTAGTTTCTGCCCAATGGGCTATCGATAAGAAAGCTACACCAAAGCTACTTTCCTCCCAAGTGGTCATGGACTGCGTCCCAGCACCAGAAGGGTTCGGGTGCAAAGGAGGCGACCCGTTTGGAGTTTTGAAAAAGATCAGTTCCTGCACATCGTGCCCATGGCCAAGCGAGTCCTGCTACTCATACGAAAGTAGGACTGGACCCAGCTGCAGGGGCGACGTGGTGAAGTGTGGAAATGACAAGCCAGTTGTTGAGGTAAGTTTGGTATTCTTCTTAGTTTTGTGCTGGTTCGCATATAGAAATCTGGTTTCATAAAACGGTGGGCCGATACCGTGGAGCCCCAGCTTCTATTGCTGCTCAAGATCTGATTTAGGCCGATTTTTAAGATATTTCTGTTTTCTATTTTGCTTTTTACTCCTGCTGAAGCAGCACTACAAGCATAAATTCAGAAAAAGGTTTGGTAAACATATGACTGCATCGCTTCTGTCTCAGATCCATGATGCAGCGCAAATCGACGCCATTGGCGGCCAAGAACAGGCGACTGTGGCAACTTTGCTCCAGGGCGGGCCCCTGGTGGCCGTGGTTGCTGTTACTGATCATTGGCAGCACTATTCAAGAGGCATTATGCGCAGTAGCCAATGCAGCAAACAAGCTCGACCGAATCACGCAGTTCTAATTACTGGGTTCGACTTTACTGGTCCAATACCTTTCTATATTATCAAAAATTCATGGGGAAGAAACTGGGGACAAAATGGATATTTGTGGATGGAGGCTGGAGCAAATACTTGCAGTATAGCCAGCAGACTTATCCAAGTCTGTGCAACTAATTGTGGCAAGGGCAATGAGCGGGCAAAGTTGATTCAGACGAGAGAAGACAGTGCAAAGAACTCGCTGCAGGAGCAAGAAGTGCGAAAAAAAGAGTCGCTGTTTTCGCAAGACCCGCTGCAAGTGTCCCAATTGAAACCAACTTTGCATTTGTCAGTCGGTAAAGAGACTTCGCAAGATCCACCAAATCAAGCAGTTCCATCGTACGAAGCCCTACCGCCAAGGAGCACACCCATCCCACCATACCAGCCCCCTTCACCAACTCCAACACTGCCAGGGACTCCTCAGCCGCCCATAGGCCCTTATGAAACTCTACCTCCGATACCACCCACTACCCTCGCAGTCACCACAAGGCCCCCAGCACCACCATCAACAGAACCCCCACGACCTCCAGCACTAACTCCGCCATCACCAGCTCCAACCGAACCTATTAGTCGTATAATCGCGCCAGAAATTACACCCACACCGCCACCCACCCAGCACGTTACACCCTGCCCGTCACCACCCAACAGCAACGTAGTGGTCGTGCCAGTGGTGGTGGTCGTCGATCGCGATTCACCAGTTCCAGCGCCTGCACCAGCACCCATCCCCGTCATCCCAGCACCAGCACCGGCAGCCCAGCAACAAGTCGTTGTCCAGCCATCTCAACTATCCCAGCCAGTCATTCAACAGAATCAGCAATCGCAACAGCTGCAGCCTATTTTGGTGTTGCCACCAGCACCCGAGGTCTCTGCTACCAGACCACCCAGTCCATTCGGAGATGATTTCGAAGAGTTCATCAACCAACGAAGGCTGGCTTATAATCAAGCAGAAAAAGCTAAGAGAGCAGTGATTTTTGCCGAAAACCTAAAGATTATCCGTGATTTGAATGGAGCCCGGTCACGCCCCACCGACGCCTATTACGGATACACTAAATATACCGACTTGACGTTCGAAGAATTTGAAGAGCGAATCGGTTCTATACAATTGCCAATTAGCTGCCAAGATTTCAAAGCTGATATTGGTGCTGTCAAGGCCACATTTCCTCCCCTCTTCGATTGGAATAGCAAGGGTTTCGTGAACGAGGTCAGAGATCAAAATCCGTGTGGTTCGTGCTACGCCTTCACAGCAGCTGATTTACTAGCTTCTCAGTTCGCCATTGAGAATAGTCTTCAGACAGTGCCTCTTCTATCCGCACAAGTCGTACTCGACTGTTTGCGATATCCCGCAGCGAATGGATGCAAGGGCGGACGGCCAGAATTGGTTTTGAACAAAACTGCCACTTGTGAGAATATTGCCAATCACAGTTGTCCCTGGCCAAGAGAATCGTGTTATCCATATCACGCTGAAATCAAGACTTGCACGGAACGGGCATGCTCTGCTGCAGCGCAACCACAAATTCAGGTATGTATTCGGCTTTTCAGTCTTTTTGCACTGCTGTCTGAAACTTAATTTTACTTAAGTTGTTTCTGTGTGGCACTTCACGCCACCATCTTTTTGGCAAAGCTAGCTTGACAGTAGTTTCACCTTCAAAAACAAACGAGGAGTGCCTTATTGAGTTTGTAAAATTAAGTTTCAGAAAGTGTACTTCCTAACTGTTATATTGGCAGCGCAAACAGCCACCCCACTCGCGACACTGCCACCGTAAATGACGCAATCCTTCGCTTAGCTTAAAAAGCCAAAAGTCTGAAACTGAAATTGAAACTAAGTCTGTCGTTACCCAAAAATAAATTTTGCCCACAATGACAGCAAAAGAAATCTTATCAATCCATGCATTCTTTTTGTTAAAAGCAGTTTTCTTTTAGCTTCATAAAAGCACCAGTGTCATAGAACCTTGAAAATAGTAAAATATAGTTTAAGATACAGCTGGAAACAAATAATCGCAATTTTTATTTGTTAAATCACTGTTTGCTGAGGATGCATTACTGCCCAAAAGAAATGGACAAATCTGGTTTATTTTTGGAGACTTGGTTTTAGGCGGAACACGTTCCAGAACCGATTAGTATTGCGAATTCCCAAGAGGCCAAGATCATGGCTACTTTGCTTCAAGGCGGGCCTCTCATTGCGTACGTGCATACAACGCAACCATGGCAAGAATATTTGGGTGGAATCATGATGGCTAATGAATTGCTAAACCAAAAGGAGGCGCGATTGCACGTGGTCCTGATCACTGGCTACAACTTCACAGGCCCCGTGCCTTACTATATCGCCAAGAATTCTTGGGGTTCGGGAGATTGGGGCGAGGGCGGCTATGTCTTTTTGCAAGCTGGTGCCAATACGGCTGGCGTGGCCGAGTGCCTGGTCAGTGTATGCACTAAAGACTGTGATCGAGGCAAAAGAGCAGATGAATTTTTAGTGGAAAGGGCAGTTAAAAAACTAGGTGGTCAGTTGAGGCTAACTAAAACTTAATTGTGATTGTTCTGGTCCTTGAGAGCGCTTGCATTGTCACATGCGCGTGAAAGTGAACCATCACATTATTTTTCCAATTCTCATTTCTGTATCATTATTCGTTTTCTGTATGTCGATGCCTTTTGTGAGTATGAATAACATTCGACTATGAAGGCCATCGGGTTATTCTATCACACTACTTGGACCAGCCCATGTCTGGTCCAATGTATAACCACTGGTCCGATTATAAGCTATAGTATATAATAATTAGCCAACTGTATTTAAGACTCACTAACCAGCCGACCACCACTGACACCAGAACTGCAACTGTTCTTTCTAGCCAGCTCGCGTTTCCTATAGGCTTTTTCTCTCCAGGTGGGTTCAACCAGCGCATCCAGGTGGCGGGAGATGTGAGAGACTCAAGTCTCTGGGGAAAAACTCTGAACTCTGAACGGCAAGTTCCGCGACTATGCCTGCCGCTGAAACATCAACTGCACTGGCTGACCTTCCCAGCCAGGAATGCGTTACAGGTCTCCTTTCAAAATCTCGCATTCCATAGGGCAACAAGCGCGGATGCAGTTTACTTCTTGTAGAACACAATGATTACTCCAGGGTAAACTCGGCTTGGCACGGTGATTTCCTTCTCGCGCATACAACACTCCTGGTGCAGGATGCCGGAACAAACCATGCAGTGTATAATAATAACAACAACATCCTGAGAAGAGTACCAATACTTCTAAATTTCTCTGCTGTGCACACCAAACTTTTTCAGCATGAACTTTGCAATTCCTACGTGTAATGCAATATCCTACTAAGCATTATCCATCGGCCACACAGTGGCGCGGTAACCTGCAACCCACCCGCATAACACTGACACTCTTCGTCTTCATTTAGTGCCTCCGCCAAACAAATCTATTTTCGCGGCACACTTTGGATTACTAAAAAATGTTTGATGGCCGCATATTTCGCACGGAGGGCAGCGTGCCTACGTAACGTATAACTACTACCACTCCTGAACACGCAGTCAACCGACAAACCGACAAACCTTTTCAACGGCTTCAGCGAGACACGACCCAAATTAAAAAAAACACGGTCTTAATTCAAAAAAACTTGCACGAACTAAACCAGTGCAGCAGGTAGATTTTAACCTGTATCATCGCGGAAATAATCAACGTCAGAACGAAATTCGGTGGATCCAGCAAAGGACGCACGGTCGGGTCAGTGTGGTTAGTGCGAAATATAAGTTTATACGAATTTTTCGCAAAGCATTTGGGTTGCGGGTGATATAAGCGGACAGACGCTAAGAGCATACCTGCCAATCAATGTATGTAGGTTTGCGTGTTTTTTTAAATAATTTCGTTTCCTCCCCGTTAGGCACTCAGGTGAGTCGACTTCAAGTTTGGAAAACTATGTCGAGTCGTTTTCCCACGTGACGCCTTTAAAAAAACCTTTTGTGGGTTGAGCTCCGTGCCGCCCCAGTTCCCCAAGGGACTTCCAACCCGTTTGCCTATAGCCAGCCAGCGGTCATGATATGATAAGCGAGACCGTGAGGCGACCAGATCCCACGGCAGCTTCTCTCTGTTTGTCTCCACTGGGAGCACCTCCACACGCGGGCATCCTTTGCTAGCACCAGCCTCCCAGGATGATATGGGCGAGAAGGGAGGGATCTTCCCGACTGGTGCTTCCTGATTCCCTTCTAACTAAATCGCCGTCGAAGACTGGTCCCAGTCTGAGAACGACTTACTAAACTGCCGCAGCCTCGTGGTCAAGGTTGCTGGCCCAAGCAAAGCGGGATGAACGCCTAAACCAGCTGGCCACGGCGGACACCCCAGGATATGATAAGCATGTCCAAATATTAGATGTTTGCGCTGATGCAAAATCTTTTACGTTTTTAAGTTTTTACAGTGCCTCCAGGTGGCCACGTCTGGGCTCATATTTCTGCTGTTATAACCGCTGTGACAGCTTCTGCACCGCGCCAAAAACCTACATAGGACAGTCAATCAAGTTTTCTGACCAAGTCTGGCTGTATGAAGTATCCAGCTGCCAGTTTCATGCAAAGTAGTCAATTTTCCAGTATTTACACAGGTAAAATGTCGGGGTCACAATGTAAGTAGTTCACACGGAAAAAAGCATGAAAATTTACAGGATGTATAGTAAAAGTTGCCGCTAGCCGTTTTAACAATGACATGCAGCCAGTGGAATCCGTCTGACTCCTTGCCTTGATAGGTAGAGGAAGGACGAGGAGGTTGAGCGTTACCTATCATCACTAAGCTATCAGAGAGGATCAGTACTGTCCATTTGTGCCTGTTGCGGATATAATGTTCGAGCAAACAAAAACGCAAGCCATATAAACCCACCAACCAAATAAATATTTAGCATCGAACATGATTAAAATATTTTTGGGCACCATAATTTAGGCTAATTGGGGAATCACATTTCAGTGTTTAAAACTTGAGAGACGAGATTGAGGATAAGCTGGAGGCGGTGGCGGAGGCGGCGGTAGAGGTGGTGCTGGTGCTGGATTGTAAGAAGGTTGTGGAACTGGCGGAGGGGGATAAATTGGCACCACTGGTTGAGGTACAGGAACAGGAACTGGAGCTGGTGCTGGTACGGTTTGTTGAAGTAATACTGCGCACAGAGGAGGCACTGGTGGAGGCGTGGGGCAGGGCGGTGGCGATGGACACAATTCACGCGTTTTCGGTTGCCGAGTGACAGAAGCACCAGTCACCTGATTTCCAGGAGCGGCACATTCAAGTAAACAGTCGCAAGCTGAATGTGTAATCGTTGGAAACAAAAACAACACAAAAATTCTGAGCATCTTTTTCGATGAAACGCAAGGGAAGAGACTTCACGAACGAGAACTCAGAATAAGTACTCTCCAATTTAGGGCGATTTCGATACTATTACTTGGGCTCCCATATAATGCAAATTACGGGTACATATTTTTGATGGTCTACCCAGTAACATTATTCCTCAAAAACAGAACACATTCTGCAGTTTTAACCGCACTTTCTAGAGCGGTTTTGTATCCTAAAATTGATGGCCAGGATGCACGTACATAATGTATATAGGACGATGACCCATTTGGAAATCATAAAGGAAGTGGCCAAAAACAAGGCGCCCTCTCCTTTGGTGGTCAGGATACAATGTGCCCTGGATGGCAGATAAATGCTGCATATACTGTCCATTCTCCTAAGTCTCATTGCGCAAATTCGTATCAACAAATGTTTTAAACATTTGAAATCTGAATTCTGAGAAAAATTAAAAGCATGACCCCGAGCGGGAATTGATTTTGCACCTTTATGGCTAGCACAAAATATCGCGCCTACTTGAAATCCCCGTTTGTGTATCGTAGAAGCATGGACAGACAAGGTGTTACTTGTAGTCCAGTGTGTGAGATAAAATGCTTCAGGCTGGACAGACTTACAACTCTTCGTTGCTTTGTTCCAACTAAAAAAGTTTCCATGCAATATATCATCATCTTATTATAAGTGATTTACACGTGAAGTGCGGGCGCGGTTCCGAAATACTTAGCACTTGAATTTGTAATAACACTCATTTTGAACTTTTCAAGCTGACGATGCACCACACGAGGACTTAATCACTTTTAGGACTTTACGCCAGGCTTGTTCCAAAACTTGAACGGTACATTGTTGTAACGGGGAATTTGGTGCCGATGGACAGCTCGCAATTGGTGCACGTAGATTCGCCTAGAAATAATGAAGCGAGGAAATTATGGCGAGCGTGCCCCCAAAAAATCTTACCTCAGAGTTTGGGCACGTGCTGGCTTGAGTATTGAAAGTGATATGGTATAAGAATCCAGCCACAACTTGCTTCGAAGCCCTCAAAACTTGAATCAAATTAAGCCGAAAAGAGTGGCCTGGCTGACGAGTTATCTCATCCACCCCGAGCTGAGCCAAACTGTAAATTTTAGTGCGTGTCTCCAAATCATTCAAATCCACAGGCGATAGGCCACCAGCCAATGGTATTTCTCCTGCATTGTTCGAGCCACCAGTGCCCGCGGGAGGAGGTACATTGGAATTCGAGCCACTGGCTGAAGCCTGGACATTACCGCTGGCACCACTATTCGACGAGGCTAATGGCGTGTTCCCAGGATTCGACTCTGGCCCAGCAGCAGCAAGATCTGTCCACCCATCGGCTTTGATCACAATGGCATGAAATGATGACAGAAGAAATGCCAGGAAATAAATCGATATATTCATATTTATTATTTTTATTAGTAGAAACCTGCAACAATATCTTTGTTAAATTTGAACCAGTATAATTTAAAACTAAGCATTTCTGGTGTGCTCACCTTTCACACATTTACTTTACAAATATTCCCACGCCAATTTCGGCAAATTCGTCCCACCAACGTTTCTTTTTTCCATACATACTATTATTTCACCCGAGGCAAAATTTGCTGACGGCGGACGCTCCTAAAGTGGGTTGTCTGGCGGAGATATTTATCAAGTTAGTCTACATAGGCTCGTCGAAATGTAGGTGGAAGGTCATGTGCCTGTTTGTGGGCAGCACGAGATACATTAGAAATTCTGGATAATCCAGATGCTAGAAATCTGGCGCGTGCATGCAAATATCTTGAACGTTTTTTCTTACACTGTCGAAGGAGGCCACCAACCATTTTATTGCATACAGCGCCCGAAGGCTGCTGACTCCTTTTCACAGGCCTCATGCCATTCAAACTTTGAATTTCCCGCTCTGTGCTTCTTATGACAGATTTACCAAGCCCCGAACTTCATTCGCTGTGGGTTCGCAGCGTAGGGACGCCAGTTTTTTTCTCACACGACATTTCCACCAGCTTTCTCGTGCTGAACAGCCGTTTTGCACAGTCCAGGCCATTTTTTTAAAAAGAAAATAGGGAATTAAAGTCATAAAACTGGAAAAAGTACGATTCTTACTACCATGGTTATACTATATGTGATGTATAGCCATGCTTACCACAACGAGCGCTCAAATCGGAAGTGTGGGACTTTCCATCTGTGTAAAACTGTCATTGGAAGCTTAGAGCGCGAAATTCAAATTTTGCGCTGTGCCAGGGCAGTTAAATGGTCCATACATGACTGGGATCAACTGGTGACTTTTCGTACTCACCTTGAGCAAAATTTTGTAGTTATACACAATCATCGCAAGCCATCCGCAGTTACCATAATTTGGTTTCCCGAACGTAAAACCACAGTGAAACTCAAGTGTCAGCAAAAAACTAGATAGAAACAAGTGCGAATTTTGAACGCGGTGTTTTCGTTTTCGCTCGTGACAATCACTGACATTGCCTTCGGTGTGTTATTTCCGTGCACTCTGAATAAACCTTTACTATAGGCAGGCCATGTGACTAAAAGCTGCTGGGTACTGTCAGCGGAAATGACTTTTCTCAGCAATCTGAAATCCCTGCTGCATCAAGTTGGTCAAAGTGCCGAGGAAGGAAGTATAAAAACTGTAATCTATTTGTGCATAATAGCCACGCTGTGGACATTCGCTCTTTGGGATGTTTACAATGTAATCGATGGATTCAGAAATGACAATCTTGTCACTTACGTGAAAAATATAGAAATTAAACACGGAACTGGAGATTTCCTCGAAGATGTCATCGCTTGCGTCACATATCGCAATTCTATATTTGAGCACATTTGGTGGAATGATTCAGACAGTGTTGGACAGGACATGAAAGCAGCATTCAGGCAAGGGGCTAGTTGGAATTTGACAAAACGCTTTTTCTACGAAATCAATTTCGATCAATTAAAAAATGGCAAGACAGAGTTGACTAAATTACAATATATTCATGCCATGAAAATTTATCGATCAATTGTAAAAGTGGATGTTTGTGAATATGACAAGAAAAAACGAGTTGTTGATGGAAATTATAATTATTCATGCGGGGATCCCTTTGAAATTTTTTGGACAGATGATCAATTAAGTTTATTGTATAAATCACTTTGGGATTTATTAGACAAATATTCGCCAAAAAATCCAAGTCATAATCTTAGCGTATATTCTTTCGCAGAATACGAAATATGCCATAGTATAGCTTTGGAAAAAATCATTGCTTCATCCACAGAAATACCCTTGTATTATTCTTTTGGACTGATCACCGAAAATGAAAAAGCCGCGTCAATGAGCAGCCCAATCAGAGTGGTTTTCAATTTCCCTTTTGTATCCATAGTGCCAATCGGAATGAATCTGACAGCCAGCACGCACACGTTTGCATTCACTGTCACGACCAAGGGTGTATTTGATGGACGAGAACTCAAGGATATACAACCATGTTTCGGGGATTCATTCCCGAAATTTCGCGGTGTTTGTGATGATTATTATTTTATAGCAAAAATTCAAGAATATTGTAATTGTACACCTTTTCGATTCACTTATTTGACTGAAAACCAGGATGCATACAAATTTTGTCGGGTGCAAGATTACACATGGAATTGTATGGACAAGGTTCTAAGTGAACTTTCCAATTACAATTGCGAACATTGTTTAACCACGCAAAATGCATTTGGATATAATTATATAATTAATACAAAGTTTGGAAAAAATGAAAATACAGATTTACGCTTTAGTTTTGCCACTGTGGATAAATTTTATACTCGATTTGAAAAAACGACAAAAAATACTTTGTCTCAAACTATAGCTCAAGTTGGTGGTGACCTTGGATTTTATACAGGATTTTCTATTTGGGCGTTTTGGAAATTTTTAATGTTTATAATAAATTATTATCGAAATCGTCGACGAAAACCGGTTAAAAAATCTACTCAATCAACAGTGACAAATCAAAATGCTAAAAAGACGTCGTCATCAGGCGCAAAAATAATGAATGCAAAGGCACACGAAAATTTGTTTAAAGTGGCAATGAATTATGTCAAGGAAGGCGATAATGATGTGAAAAAGAAAATTGAGGAGGAACAGAAAGAAAATTTTCTAATTTCGCGTGTTCGGAAATTGGAAGAAGTGTCCATGATGCTATGTGCACAGCTAGAAAAAGAAAAGGACAACATCGATGCGCTGCGTGCACAAGTGAAAAATTTAGAAAAGCGTAAAAGAGTATCGAAAGTAAGCAAATAATTGTCATAGTTGGAAACATGGGATTCAGCATTTATTGATTGTACTTAAAGTAAAATTTTACTCGTTTTGTATCAATAAGGGATTACTGAGCGAGTACGAGGTCGTACGCTCGGGGTCAGCAGAAAAATTTTTTTGTGGTGGGACAAGGAGAAGGACGTTTTTTTGAACAGAATATTCCAGGTTTAAATTTGGCCAAGAAGTTATTTGGCTGCTTCAGTGCAGCAGTCACAGCTCGTATGAGACGGGGAAGACATAATGCACAAGAGTTTGTGGGTTTGGTGGTAGGCTTGGTTGGTTGCAAGACTGTGGCCTCAAGATGAACCTGAGGTACTCTACAGTATAGACCATCTCAAGATCCTCAAGCTGAAGACAACCTCAAAATTTAACCGTCTAAATGTAACTTCCTGCAGTCACAGTGCCTATTGTTTCTGCGGCGGGCAGATATACCAGCAAAGCACTGATACTAAAAACTTTATAGCAAGACGGTGAGTTTATTGATGTATTCGGCCGTTATGTTGCAGCGGTTCGACGTTCGTCTCTCTGCATTGCTTGGGAGCGAGTGGCTGGACTCGTCTCAATTCGATCCCTGGTGATGGAGGTCGGGTTGCGAACTGTGAGCCCTCGCTGACCTTGCACACCAGGCCGTCGGTGACTCACCCAGTGCCCGAGTGGAGAGCCGTGGGCCAAACGAGGAGACAGTCTCGGCAGTCGAACCTCTTCGGCCATCGTCCGAGGAAGGCGGTGTACATGATTCACTTATGTGGAGGCGCTCCTGGTGGAGACGTGCAAAGGGACACCGCAGAGCCTGTCTAGTTATGATGGCTGGCTTAGAGGCAACCCGCAAGTCGGGTTGGAAGAAAGTCCAGTCGGGAAATGGGATGGCGCGGGGTCCAGCCCACAAACATTTTGGAAAAAGATAAAAGATAAAGAAGATAAGATTGACTTATGCCTAATGAGTCGTTCACAAAGGGATAATTTATATAGTAATGATGTTTTCGATTCCCCCAACCCCTCGCTCCTTTAAAACACGTCGCTGGAACTTGTTTTAATTTAACTGATTGCGCTGCAACGCGTTCTCAATGTCTTGCAAGCCAGGAACAAAAGGACCACCTTAGCCCATATCACTCTTTGCTGCCTCCGCAGTGGCTGTTTTTCCTACAAGGCAAATCCGACTGGTTCCGTGGGTTCAGCTTGAACACTGCAAGCGAGTCGAAAATAGTTAGCAGCAGCTTTATCCCCATTTGGTCCTGAAAATATTCGTTTTGCGCTAAGGACCAATTGACAGAGACAGGCAGCTCACGATTAGCGCATAGACCGCACGATTTCGGACAAAAGACGCTGATCACTTCGAAACCAGCATCGGCCAAATTTAAGCATTGGCCCCCTTGCGCTGGGGCTGCTGGTCTAGCACCTGGCTTAGGACGAGGTCGTTGTGGTCTTTCACGACTCTTGCTATTGGAACTCGAGCCACGGCCACCTGGGCGACGAGCCCCCTTTCCTAAAATATTACCATCAGCCGGACACGATAATATGAGATTTTATGCATTACCTTTGTTCACCAGCAAAGCTCCCCCAGCGCCTGGGGGTCTGACTGGTCTGTGGTTAAAACCAAGTTGTACCGATGCTAGCCTGGTGCTTTGCCTCCTTATTTGCCGTTTACTTAAAGCAAAGCCAACAGCTTCGCCGTCCTTGCGTGCGTTACAGTTGGCAGAGCACAGGATCTCACAAGCTGGATCCACATCCTCGCACACTGAAAATGACAAAATGAATAGACTCTACTCAGGGTGAAAACTAAAAATATGGAGGGTTTTTAATCTAAGCACATACTGTAATCCTTGTTCTTTGACAGGTCTATAAAACTGGTGCGAAACTCGTCTTTTGCTCTGACACACTCCCGAATCAGCGAAAATTTTTTTATGCTTCAAGCTAGAAGCTTCTGGCGCCTATCCTTTTTCATTATTGGGCCGTACAGTGAGTCTGACAATTAGGCTTTTGTTTGTAAAACATCAAAGTTCCGATTCATCGTAGAAACAACGCACGCACAATAAAACCTGGCTGCAGCTGTGAAAAAGCGTAGCTAACATATTCAGAGCTCATTTTCGATAAAGCTAAACGAAATCATGAGATAACAAACTCACCTTGGGCGATTCCTTCGGCGCACTTCAATCCAATGAATACCACAGCACAAAATACAAGAACCTTCATAGTTTTGACGCAATTCTAATACAACCTAATCCAAAGCTCAGCTAATAG
Source organism: Mesodorylaimus sp. YZB2_4 (assembly GCA_030248295.1). Classification (NCBI taxonomy): domain Eukaryota; kingdom Metazoa; phylum Nematoda; class Enoplea; order Dorylaimida; family Dorylaimidae; genus Mesodorylaimus; species Mesodorylaimus sp. YZB2_4. Next base: position 485,409 of record JASANH010000913.1, read on the forward strand.
GATATTGCTGTCCAAGTGCATGCTGCCCTAAAACTCTTGGCTTATATTCCAAACTTCTGCTTGGGCGGCCGCTTATTAAGTCAGTAACGGAAAGGCAGCTTGCGAAAATGTAAACGCTGCTCCTTTGAGAAATACGCATAAAAGCTTGTGACGGCTCTCTACTAATTCAATTGAAACGTCAATAAATTTCCATTCTCGCAGATCATATCAAAAAGTTCAAAGCACATGCCGCGCAGCGAGCCGTTTGCGTAAGATTTGCATGAAATGAATGAAATAAATGAAAAGAAGATTCCATGCGTGGAAGTTTTTAGTTTTGGCCATCTTTTGTCTGTAAATGCGTTTGAAAAGTTGGTTAAGAGCGTTATGATCTGTTCATACTAAGCTCCTGTTCTATTAAAAGCTGCCAGATACTGTCGAGCGACGGGGGGGAGGGGGGGGGAATATCGATATTTCATGCGCTCTATGTTTTTGCCCCATTATGATACGGGATGTATAAGATATTGACTTACCTTACTACCCTTATAAAGTCCATGTCCCAAAATTTTGGGTCAGGTGGACCCAACTATTTATAAACTGAAGCTTCTTGATATTTTCCTCGAAAAAAATTTGCGCAATTTTTCTTAACATGTCGGGATTTTGGTGAAAAGGTGACTGTGTGTGAATATTTCGAGGAAGACACCATTTGTACACTGAATATTAATTTTTTTTGCCATTTGCCAGTAACCACCAAAAAAACAGCATTCGTCCGCATTTCCCACATTCCTTAGTGGTCTTAACTTTGAAAAACTTTGGTACCGGTATGTTTAATATCGACTAGGATCTTACGTGTCTTCAACAGGGTTTAACCAATCCAAGTAACAGAGACTATGTACCTGCAAAGCTCTTGGAGCCATAGACAGGTTATACTGACAGGTAATTTGTATCTGTATCTGTATATTTCTGCAGCCAAAGACAGCCTGTCCATACTAGGGCGCAGCACACAAAAATATAAATAAATATAAGTCTAAAGGTCACGGTCAATTAAAACAAAGATTGGAAACGAATCGCTTAAAAGTGTCATATGGACTATTCGCTATATCATACGGTAAATCATTCCACAGTTTTATGGCTAACACTTCGAAAGCCTGCGAGTATGTTGCAGTTCTCCCAGCAGGGGTTTCAAGATGGTGAGGAGCCGTTGTGCGTTCACTGAACCTGCGACCAGACATGTCGGTATGGGTTAGTCGTTGATGTGACGGGTAGGCAGTCAGCCCATGATAAATCCGGTAGAACTGCATTAGTTTCAGTTGATTTCTACGATTTTCCAAACTAGGCAACTTCAGGGCAGCCAACGTGGTGTCATAGTCAATATGCCATTGGTATTGTATGCAGCAAACTGCAAATTTTTGAACTTTTTCCAGGTCGATGATTGCTTTCTTTTGTGTCGGAGCCCTAACAGAGGATGCATAATCGAGACAAGGGAGAATGCGTTGTGTATAGACGGTCTTCAGAACATTGGTAGCCAATTTTCCAAACTTGCGGCGAAATGCACCGATCATACGCCTGCAAGATGAGGCGAGCTGACGACAGTGTTCTTGAAATTGCATGTTTGCGGATAGCTGAACACCCAAGTACTTCACAGTGTCAGTAAAAACAATCTGCTTCCCATCGAGCCTGAGAATCGGTATAGATTGCAAGCGTCCAAAGTGGAATAAACAGCCTTGAGTTTTATCAGCGTTGAATTCAAGACCGATATCGTTCACTTTCTTCTTTATCCAGTCAATCGCAGCCTGGAAATCATTGCAGAGGATATCATTTTTTAACACAGGGCAGAGCAGTGCCAGATCGTCAGCATAGGCCTGAAGGACAACATCTGGAAATTCTTTCGTGAAATCTTAAAGGATATGATTGATAAATGCCGTAAACAGAATTGGCGCCAGCCGGGAGCCTTGTGGCACTCCTGAAACTACAGGCCCCATTGGCGAGGCGCAGCCTTCCACTGAAGTGAATTGAGAACGCCCAGTCAAGTATGACGCGATCCAAGCCAACAATTTTCGCGGTAACTTTTGCTTAATTGGTCGTGCATAACACGCATTACCTAATTTACCTTTTAAAAAGTGGCAAGTGACCATAGACTGACCTTTCTGCTACAGCTGGTCGAGTAGCTGGTGTCCTCTCGCTGGCTTTCACGAGATCGTCAGACAACGCTATGATAAAGCCTATTACAGCAGGGGCTTTCGGCGGCACAAAGTGCGCAACGTTGCGTCTTGGCCGAAGGCGCGCCGATAATACAACCAGGCATTTCTTGCACCCAGGCTCAGCGAATAAGCCGAGAAGTACTGTAGATGTACCTGAAACAAGAAAATCCTGGGGTCAGAAAAATTGATAAATTGGCATACCCATATGAACGAAAAAGCATACATATCGCTTATATCGACTCAGACGAGGTTGGCTGGGCTTCCTCGGCGGCGTTTGTAGATAAATTTTGATCAAACAGAATTGCTGCAGTCACTGATAAAAGTGCAACAGGGCGTGTGCTACACATTCAGTACTCGTGCTGTCACGGCAGATGCAACCTTGCTGCATGCAGCAAGTCCTCTGTTCCCCAAGTAAGTTCGAGGTAACAGAAGGCAATCGCCCAAAACTCCAAGCTTCTAAACTTACTCCAAAATAGGAATAAGTATATCCATGAAGGAACTAGCCTTCGGTGAAAAACAGAAAGCATAAAGTCCCACAGGGAATCGACCCATGACTCCACAATGCACCGAGTACATTACAGAGGCATGCATTATGGGTGAGTGTGGGAGTACGGTTGAGTCTCGCCCTGAAGGCAACATACAGTAGATATATCACGTCCACATAAGTATAATCCACTTAAGCATGTGCCGCCGAGGGAGCCCAGCCAACCTCGTTTGCCTCGCATTTGGTTACAGTAGGGTGGCTGGGCTAACCTTTTTGTTGTCTGATAACAGATTTTTTTTTAAATCCATATTGCGCTGGAGACTAGCTCCTGTCAAGACCTTTGCTACATAAAGAACTATAAGGGTACCTATGTCTTTCGATCATAGTAAATTGGTTGGCAATGTAAACATGAGTCAGGTCAAGGGAGTTACAATAGTGGTGCATAGAATACATGCCTGGGTTTTGCAGCCAATTATACCCAAGAACTTACGTGTTCATATTCAGGAATCAAATGTGACGGTATTTCCAACAAGAGCTGTTAGAAATCATCAAGTCCTCCTTAGACTATGGCTAGTCCCACCCCTTTATCAAAGTTGTTAAGAATGTCAATGAGCACTTGCTGAGATGAACCCATTCGCAGAAATGACTTTGAACATTTGGTTACTCACACCTTGTCTACAATTAGTCTGACATTCTTGGAAGTTGCGCAGAATGAAAACGAATGAATGCACAGCTTTTTTGTTTGCCAAGCAAGTTCTGCGAGTCCTCTGGAGCAGATATGAAAAGGTTTTCATCGCTGCTAAATAGTGATAACGCGCAAAATTGCAGCATTTTTACCAGTTTGACCAAATCCTTAAAAACTTGACCTGACCTGACTTTGACCAGACCCGACACGACACGACCCGATCTGGGGATTAGTGAAGATTGAGATGAGATCAATATTCTGCATGCATGCTTCATTTTTTCAGCTCATAATTATAGTTGCAAGTAATCTTTTCATTAGTACTATTTGAGACTAGAGAAAACATGGATGACTCACAAGAGAGCATCGCCGAACGTTAAGTCGAACTTTACAAAACCAAAAATTGTAATTTGTTCTGGTGCAAATAAAGCTTTCTGGAAAATATTAAAGACGTCTGGCCAACTGATCAGAGATGGCCTAGAGTCCTGAGAATTATTTAATTCTTGATAATAAGGAGCCCGAGCGTTAAGGTAAACACGCAGGGTTCTTTCCAAACGATCGCTTTTCGGGTTTTAGTCTCCTAGTTTGAGCTTCATATACTCAGGTTTTGGTTTTTCCTCTCAGAAAACCCGAAAAATCTTGAAGCATTAAAAATTCCTGGGTTTTAGGCGCTGACTGTCGCCGATTGATCGCGCAGTGAAAAGTGATGTTGCGACGACAGAATCCCACGTTGATTTGATTTAAATATAGTATATTTTGGAGACCCACTTGATAACGAATCGCGCACTCGACTCTCATAAAACGACACTCTAACCATCTCTAGAATCGTCTATCGCCGCCTTCATTCTCACTTTACATCACTAGCATTCCTATGCTGTGACATCCTTGATCTTTGCTCGCGTTCGCGACATTCCGCCGCTTATTGAACGATTCATCTCCATCTTCGGGGATCTCAATCGAATACAGGTGGATGATTGATCGATTGATCGATTGCCCGCTTGGTAGACGCACTGTTGCAGTTCGGGCTGTGTGACCAGGGTGGCTTTTGATTGCTTCTATTCGCCCCAGTTGCCACTTGCCTCGTGGTTGGTTATCCTCTCGTACATGGACCACATCGCTAACCTTTGGCGTCGCGCGGCTTGAGCGCGGATGCTTGATAGTTGATTGGTGCCGCTCTCGTAGGGCAGGAGGTATTGCTTGGACCAAACAGCCCAGAATTGGTTTAGATATTGAACTCGCTTCTTCCACCGTTCTATCATCGCCTTTCGTGTTCCCATTGCCTCAATTGATTCAGTAAGGATGAGCTCTGATTCGGTTGATCCGTTAATTGTTGGCTGCGTAATGAAACAGGCGGGGGAAAGGATTGTAGCACCGCGTAGGTCGTTGTCGACATAGGTGACTGGCCTTTGATTGATGATTGATTCGATTTCAGATTTGACTTGTTGATGGCATGATTTTAGCGTGCCCAGTTCTTCCTTCACATGGAATGATCACATCCCTAACTAGTTGAACAGGCATTGCACTGGGGCGAAGAACCGCCTTTAGGTGCACCAGCTTGTCTGGGAAGCACTTCTCCTCTCCCGCCCCGCTTTTAACCATAGCTTCTCAGCCACATCGATCTCATCTGACGTCGATGGTTTCAGTTCGCTCCCTTCATGGTAGATTTGCATTTTCTTCTTTTTCTTCACCTTGGCTACAAATCGTATGCAGAGGATGGTAATGCGTTTCTGTTTCCTCCCACTTGAGTATCGATTTTTACCTAAGATTCGGTTGACTTCGTCCGAACCCTCTGCCGCGAAATTAGTTGATGCTGTATGAACCGTCTGCTCGATTTTGCTTTGCTTGACATCTTCTTGGTCAAACTTGACCTTTTTGGCCGCTGTGGGACATGTTTCTTCAGCTTGGCGCAGCCACTGCGGCCCATGCCATCACATCGATTTGCTTTTGAGGATCATGACCGCTTCTCCCCTGGGCAGGGGATCGGCTGGATTTTCCTCTGTGGTAACATGGCGAAACTTGATGGACTTGATGCTTGCAATGTACTTGACTCGATTTGCTTCAAATGTCTGAAGCGGCTTGGTCAATTGAAGCCATCGGAGGACGCATTGGGAATCGATCCACATGAATGTGCTTTCGATTTTAAGCTGCAGGCCATCGCACACGAAAGTGAGGATCTCCGCTCCAATATGTGCTGCGAGCAGTTCGGTTCGTGGAATTGTTGGATCCTTCGCCTTCCACTCGTCTGCTCGCTTCGGTTTCATCCGACTCTTCGCGAAAACGAGGTGTGGTTGGCCAGTTTGAGGTCGCAAATAGACGCACGCCCCATACGCCTTATCTGCATGGCTTCCTCGTCGTTACGTTCCTTGATTTGATCAGTGATGCCAATCTTCTCGAGTTCCCACAGGTCGTTGATTTGAGTTTGATCCTTGATGTGTGGCTCGAGGTGATTCAGCTCTTGACTGTTGATTGCGACTGATGAGACAAAGCAGTTGAATATTGAGGCCAGCTGAGCGATTTTGATTTGATTCATGGGTCGGCCGAAAACGATCCACCCCAAGATAGAGTTGCGGACATAAAGGCTTGGTCCGATTTCTTTGCTGTTGGCAAGCATGATGCGCTCATATTCATTGACGCCGATGAGTACATCTATCTTGATCGTTTCTGATTAGTTTAGGATTGGATCAGCTATATCGAAGGTGTCGAGAGTGTCCTTTAGATCTGCGAGCACTGCGGCGCTCAGCCAGAGTGATTGAGCAATCTGGGGAACGACATTGGCTTTGATTTTGATTCGTTAGCCATGTTTGCCCTTCAGTTGGAGCTCAACGATTGCAGACTTGATTCGCTTTGGTTCTTTGGCACCGAATGTGTACAGCATGATATTGTAACCAGCGCACCCAGGCGGCGAGAGACAGGCGAGACCGTAGTCTCTGGGCTAAAAACTTCAACTGGAGGAAGGCAAGTCTCGCGACTATACCTGCCCTAGAAACATCAACCGAAGAGGTTGACGTCCCAGCCAGTGGAGCGTATCGATTACTCCCAACCGCCAGGGATTCTGGTTACAATATCTTAATGCAACGTTGGTTTGATCGCGAGTCGCTTGATAAGCTCTTCGGTCACACATGTGCGCTGGCTACCGCTATCGAGAAGAATTCTTCCTTTGATCGATCGGGGAGCTTGGCGCAATGATTGAATATCACCCACAGCCGTCTGCAGGAGCACTGCTTGATTAGATGTGAACAGACTGGTGCTTACATCAGAAGCGAGGGTCGTTGTGGTTTCCCCAGTATTGGTATACTGTTCATTTGATCGCTTGTTGCATAGGCTTGAATGATGGCTGTTTTATCGACAATGATAGCACTTTGATTTCGCCCAGCATTGGTCAGTTCGATGGCCTGTTTTGAGACATCGCCAGCAACAGTCCTTGAGTTTCCTCTTTCGTTCTTCGACTGTAGGCACTTGTTGGCATTCATCAGCCCAGTGGTCGCCCTCGCAGTAGGTGCATGGAGAGCGAGGCTTGCTCTTGACTGGATCATGATTGGTGACAACTTTTGAGGTATGCTTGCTCTACTCTTGCTCTTGACCAAGAAAGAATGGCTCATCTTGGTCACGCTGGGTTTTCCCAATGTTCCGCCGCTGAGATGACTGGCCTGATCGTGGCTCGTCTTTTCTTTCTCGTATTGCATAGTACGCTCGCGGGCAACACCATCATGGATTGCTATCATCTTGGTCAATTCGGCTCGCAGTTCTTTCAGCACCCATTGATCGGCCGGTTTCTTCTAGTAGATCTTTTCGAGAACAAACGCTGGCAGTTTTGGCCAGATCAAACTTGTGGTTCAAGAGTCATCGACTGTGCCACCCATTGATTCGATCGAGCGCAGATGCTTTTCAAGATTGCTTTGCAGTTGGCGCAAGCCTTCCATGTTCTGGGCACCCTCAAGATTCACAATGGCTCGTTGGTGCATTCGAATGATTTCTTAGTCGTTGCCGCAGCGTTCTATTTGAGGAGCTAAACCGCCGTTTCGTAGTTCTCGCCTGTGACAGCTAACCCATCGACCACTTATTCCGCATCACCCGTTAGTTGAGCCACCAGATAGGCCATTTTCGTGACAGGTGCGACTGCATCATTCGCGTGAAGTGAGGCGTTGAACGCATCCCAGAATGGCTTGAATTGCAGTCGATCGCCACTGAACTTTGGCAACTCGAGTTTTGGCAACTTGGCGTGGATTTGACCAATACCACCCCAGCCTTGACCCATACTAATCTGATCGCCCACGGGTTGGGCCTTGATACGAGCCTCTTGCTCAATACGCTCACGTTCGATTCGAGCTTGCTGTTCTATTCGCTCCATGTCCCACCTCATTCTTTGCTCCTCTTCTTGCAGTCGTATCTGCAGCTGAACTCGCTCAATCTCCGCATTCACTTTGGCCTCTTCCAATTTGGCCTTCAGCTGGCGTTCCTACTTCTCGGTTTTCCGATTTTTAAACCAACCGATATCTGCGATGGTCATATCGTATTCAATCTCGATTTGGGCGTACTGGTCACATTCGTGGACAAACTCAGTGAACTCAGCATCGTCCACAGCTTTCGTATAGTCGTCGTATTTGCTCTTATATTCTTCGAATAGAGCTTGCAAGCGGGCCTTGTACTTGTCGATTTCGTTTGCAGTTTCTTCATTGATGACTGCCAAGTTGGGTTTTGAGTCGAGTAGGTGGCGAAGGGCTAGGCGTCGAGGGGCGAGCTGTGTTCGTAGCTTCGCCACAACGACCGCCATCGTTGTTGATCGTTGATTGCCGGAGTCAACCACGCTCTGCTACCAAATAATTCTGACGTCGATTGATCGCGCAGTGGAAATTGATGTTGCGACGACAGAATCCCACGTTGATTTTATTTAAATATAGGATATTTTGGAGACTCACTTGATAACGAACCGCACACTCGATTCCCATAAAACAACACTGTAACCATCTTTAGAATCGTCTATCACCGCCTTTACATTCTCGCTTTACATCACCAGCATTCCTATGCTTTGACATCCTTGATATTTGATCGCGTTCGCGACACTGACCATTGCTGATTAGGCGGCCAAATGCCTCTAATATTAACTATTTCCTATTTGCTTTATACTCTCATCCCAAACGCGTATCGTGCCCTCAAAAGGGAGAGGACACGTAATAAAAAGAACGTAATAACAATCACGGTCAATGTCAGAAACTACAAGTAGAATATGTCTTCCAAAAGCTCCACATGAACCCGTGGCAATATCAGATGGGATGAATCAGGATTCCGAAACCCATTGATAACCGAATACTCAAAAGACTGAGCGAAAGCACTTGTATAACTCCTTGGTACGGTACTGAAAGAAAATGATGTCCTACTAGACGCTAGCTAAAACGACGTACTCGTACAGAGTCAGTAATATGAAATGGGCGTTCGAATAAGAAGCTCGACCATGATAATACTTGTAAAATTGAAGTAGCTTTAGCTAGTTTCGATGAGCTTCCAATGTGCACAATTTTAGCTCACTTGTCAGCTCTGGCATCATCGTAGGACTTGCTCCAATCATTGAGGATCGATCAAACAGGAAACTGTTTTGCGCTCTCTAAATCATTGATCAAGTGAGGATGAACTGGAGACCAAGATTTTTCAAAGAGCTTTATTTTGCACCTAAGGACGAAATTACAATTTTCGGTTCTGTTAATAAAGCTCGACGCAAATGTTAGCCAGGTTGCCTTTCTGAATTTTGCAAATATTTAAAGTTGGACGACAGAAATTAGTGTGGAGTGGAGTGAGAAACCTTTCGAAAAATGTTGATGCGTTATTTATTGTTGAAAAAAGCTACAAGTACCTACAGTATTTCACATGATCCGATCCAGAACTCATCCAATCTGATTCCTCCGATCTGATACGAAATTTTCCCATCCGATCCTACAAACCCCAATCCAGTCTGGCCGTGACTTACAAACAGAGCTGGGGCGGGAAAGTTTCCTGCTTTGCAGCGTGGAGTCATGTCGATTAAGGACGCTTTGTCCCTTCATATCCTACGATTGAGATATGTGTGGCAGAGAAGTTGATTACGACGTACAGCTTTATGGAGATCCTAGCGAGAAGCAATCGGTGGAATCCACCGACACGTACTGGGTCTAAGATGCATGGCTACCCAAGACAGCATTTCACAGCATTCATTTCTGTGTTTGTAATTAAATAAGTCTATCAAGCGGCAAATTCTTCGAAGCATTTGATCAAAATCAAGCAAATAAGAGATTTACCTTCCGTGAGACAGTCGGTATTGACAATCTCATATGCGTCCTTTGAAAGACTTTATCAATTCAAGCTCAATATAGTCGAGCTATATTTCTTTCAGCGCTGCTGTTTAAGAAATGAAGTTTACATTTTCACAAGCTGTGCAATCGGAGCTGGCTTGAAGGAGGACCGCCGATACGTGACTTCAGAATATAAGGCGCCGAATGTTCGAGGATGGCATGCTCTTGAATTGTGAAATTCAGAAACGCGCGATCACCGACTTGAAAATGAGGGTTTTGATATTCTGTGCTGTTGCATTTATTGGTTTGAAGTGCATCGAAGGATTCATGCAAGGTGAGCCTATCCCTGGGAATGTCCCGGTGTGACTAGTGGTGGGAAGATATGACTTCAGATTCTATTTCAGTTAAGGGCATAAGGACTGAGAATACTGACTGAGGGAAATCTATCAACGACATTATTATAAGGACAAATCAGGCCTCACATTAACCTGAAAAGTCACTAGCGCAGAAAAACTTCCCACGTGAAGCTGCTTTATACCCTGTAAATATAAATTCATTTGTTTCCAAAGCCTGTGCTGCAGAATTCCATCGGCTCTCTGAAGTGCGATCCTGCAGATTATGAAGTGACAGCATAGTATTTCTCGTGGCTGACATAGTGCGTTCGAGATTTCTCTCTTTTTCAGATTGCGAGGATGCACTTCCAGTGTGCGAAGTCCTCTGCTCTGCCAGCTGCAACGCTAGAAGGGACGTCGAGGCCGTTGGACTAGCTGTGAAAAAACGAGACACTTTGCGTGTGTTGCGAGAAGGTAATCGTTGTTTGATGCTGAGATTGAGATCATCCGCCGAATTTTTACTGGGTTCTTGGTTTAGCGAAAAAAAGTCGCAGCAAGTCGAAATCAAAATCCAGAGGAAAGAGTCGCGAAAAATCGAAACGACCTCGTCCACAAATTGCTGTCAAACCTTTCCCGCAGCCAGCACCGCAACCAGTTGTCATACGCGTTCCGCAGCCAGTTGTGAGACCAGTGGTGCAGCCAGTTGTGAGACCAGTGGTGCAGCCAGTTGTGAGACCTGTACTGCAGCAAATTGTCAGACCAGTGGGAAGACCAGCGGCTACTGCTGGGGATGGCCAGTTCTCCGCTTTGGTCGGTGCCAGCTTCGAAATTCTCAGCGTCTTTTGTCCGAGATCGTGCGGTCTGTGCGCCAATCGTAAGTACAATTATTCCCTCGCGAGTGCCAAGGACTGTGGACGGGCCAAGGTTTTTTCAGCACCCAATGCGAGGGACGCCGCCTCTGCCTTTTTGCGTATCGCTTGCAGAGCTCAAGAGGAGCGCGCGGAGCCAGTTGGATTCGCCTTGTGAGAAGAGCAATGGCCGCAGAGACACTGAAAGAAACTTCAGACTGCGTCATAATAATTTTTCTCTTTACGCACAAGATAGATACCGAGATTGTGCTCCAGCAGAGTTGAAATAAAACTAATGCAAAAAGCAGATTGCACAGCCAAGGCTTACTCGTGCTTACGTATCATTTTGACATCCTCATTCCAAGCAAAAACATAAAAGCACTACAGTAGGTACTGTAGGTACTCGAGAGCTGTCACATCATCAATACGCTCGTGAGATACTGTGCTTCACATGAATTTATTAGGCACAGACACAAGTAACAAATTCTCGCTCCAATGCGTGAGCGAGAATGTGTAATGGATGACCCTGGTCAATGTGGCTGAAAACTGTTTTTGACTCACACGATATTATGCGATTCCAGCCTCGTTCGATGGGTTTTTAAAGCTATACTAGCACCGGGGGGGGGGGGTAAGCTTGAAGAAGGTGGGAGTGCTGTGATATGTAGTCCCAATGTAAAATATGGTTGGCATACGTACTTCATTTTGCTCAGATTCTTATCATTATTTAAAAAATGCGAAAATCGAATTTTCGGAGGAAGTTGAGCAGCCTACACCATCGCCTTAGAACTAATGTATCTTATAACACAGGGCTAAATGGTTTTATCTGCATATGCGCACAATCGGCCATTATTATGCAAAATCGATTCGTAGGGTCCTAGGTTGATAGGTAGGACATGCGAATACCAAAAATTATCGAGTCGATCCCGCAGGCGCACAAAAACCCAAAAAAGTGCATGAAAACGATGACTGCAGTTGAAACATGAGTCGTTCAAAAGGAAGAACTATCTTCTAGCACAAGCATCGTACAGTTGCTACTTGAGGCTGAAAACAGTTGGACCAACTAGGATTTATCGAAGTTACTTTGGTGTTTATTAATCACCCACCGCTGATCGCCAAAACTTGCACCACCCACCCCTCCCCAAACGGTTGAAAGTTGACTAACTTGGCGTGACAAAAATACTGTACTCGTGCGTCCGAAGTGCCATTTTCATCGCGGGAATATTTCCGCAGATTTCATATTAACTCCCACTATCTTGGTCTCGAACTTGATGAGTAGCGTCTCTTTATTTCGCCCGTTTCGTCACTCAAAGCCTGATCGTGAGATGCCACACATGGTCTTTCTCATTACCTTTTAGAGCGGACCACATCGGATCTCATTGACAATGGATCACATGCACCGTCTTGAGCATAGTCTGCCATCCGGTGGGGCCTTATCGTCTGATGCCATAAAAGGCGTTCTCTCATCACTTGGAGATGGATTACATCGGGGCTCACTCTGACAATATACAGCACGAGAACAAGGCGTCTTGAAGCCGACCTAGGACGGCCTTGGGCTTTACGGCTAGACAACTGAATAACGATAGTGCAATTTCATTTTTTGCATTGGTTTTTAATTAACTTCACTGCTGCACTTCTCGCACACAGGTCTTACGCTTCACGCATTAGAAGACAGATTTTCTACAGCCTTATATCTCTACACTGTCGTTACAGTGCTCGTTCTCCTTACAAGGCGAATCCAACAGGCTCCACAGGCTCAGCTTGCGCTTTGCAAGCCAGTCGCAAATAGGCGGCAGCAGCTTGATTCGCGTTTGGTGCTGAAAAAATCTCTCTAGCCTTGTCATATCTCACATTTGACACAAAGGAAAGTGCAACTTACGATTGGCGCACAGGCCGCACGATTTGGGGCACAAGGCGCTGAAAACTTCGAAACTAGCACCAACCAAATCGAAGCATTGGGCACCTCGGGCTGGGGCAGCAGGCCTAGCATCCGCTGGTCTGCCAACTGGGAGCGGGAATGGTCTGGGCCTTGAAACTGTCGCCAGTACGGGTCTCACAGCTGGTTGTGGCAGTCGTCCGACAACTGGTTGTGGTACTGGTACAGCTATTGGTAGCGGTATAGGCCTAGAAACTAGCTGCGGGCGAGGTCGCTGCGATTTTTCGCGGCTCTTGCCTTTCGATTTCGATCTGCTGCCACTTTTTCCTAAATTGGTGGTTCTCAACAAATCGAGTGTACAATCAAATTTTCAATCATAAGGATTACCTTTTTTGGCCGCTCGGGCAACTCGCGGGCGTTGGCGCGGCCAATTAGTGTTTCGTTTCTTTACAGCCAGTCCAACGGCCTCGCTATCCCTCCTAGCATTGCAGTTTGCTGAGCAGAGGACTTCGCACACTGGGTGAGCATCCTCGCACACTGAAAAATAGCAAAATAAATTCACTGGAGCCAAATTACAAGAGTAGAAATGCAGGGTATCTGCAAGTTAGTAATCGCTACAACCGATTTGTATTATAATTTTAAAAAATTCTGGCTTCGTTTGGATGATAGAAATCGCTAAATGGTGTGTAAAGTTCCAAATTGCAAAACAGACTGATAGCAGGTAGTTGTTTGTTATAGCCAGTTAGCCGTGCTATGAAAGATCATCCACTAATCGTAAACCTCAGCATGATCTGCAGTAAGTGACTGAAACTGCGTGAGCGTAACTTGGGTCGTGGCCTACAGTAGAGGGTTAACAAAGCGTCTACATCGCACGCTATCGTAGATGCTCACTTACAGGCGATGGTTCAACTCCCACCTGAGTGTTCCTTAGCCCTCGACTGCTCTGTAAAGGGTTTTGGCTATGGATAAAGTAAAACAAGACTGCAGCTGCTGCTCACCACCAGTCTCAGCTGCAGGTATCTCCAAAGTAGTGTTAAAATGACCTCAAGGTCAAGGTCAGAATTCTCTCAAAACCCTGATTGACCGACCATTGGTCAAAGTCAGGGTCAAGGTCAGAAAATTTTCTGGAATCCGGTCAAAGTCAGGGTCAGGTCGGCATTTCTTGCACCCAGTAAGAGTATTCTGACAGCGAAAGAAAGTGAATTTAGCGAAATGTTGGTGAGAAACATTTCAAGCTCCAGCCTTCCAGGGTACTGATCTAGGGCAGTCTCACAGTTTTAAATCGTAAGGCATGTTCCAGATTTCAGGACAGTCCTAAGCCATTTCGTAATCAGCTTGGTGTCCTTGGGTAGGACACCAACCCGTCTTGAGCTCAGGACGGCGTCGACCATGTTCTAAGACTTTTTCTGGTGTCTTTATTTCCCAGCAGCGCTGCCAGGCGCAGGGCAATGACCCTTGATCGAGGGCAATTTTGAGCTAACCTTCCTAGAGCAATTTTTAGGGCAATCTCAGGTCGTCTCGAGATTTTGGCACTGAATCTTTTTTCCAAAACTGCATCAACGCTACTACCAGCCTCGCTGCATGGACTACTGTGTGCCCCGTGCTTACTCATGTGCACGCCATCCATCCGTGGCAGCCACTCTCTCTTCCCATTTGTTGATACATAAACTTGGCTTCATTGGCGCAAGATATTCTGGCCCAAGCCACTTCCAGCCTGGTAAGGAGCCTTTTCTCGCAAGCCAGCAATGCGATTGGTGGGAAAAGAATTTCTCTGTGAACAGACTAACACAGAGAAGCTTCGTTACTGATGCCGATTAAAAGCAAATTTTTTTGTCCGATCAATGTCAAAGTAAGAGCCAGAGCCAGAAAATTTGCAATCCCTCGCAAGTCAAGGTCAGGTCAGAAGGTTTTTTGGGTTCGGTCAAGATCAGGGTCAGGTCAGCAAATTTTTTTCGGTCCGGTCAGGGTCAAGGTCAGGGTCAGGTCAGACAGCGAAAAACCCAGGTCACTTGAACACTACTCCGAAGGTCGAAAGAAGTCACGGAAGAAGAAACTTACGTTGAGCAGCTCCTTCGATGCATTTCAGTGCAATGAATGCCACAGAACAAAATAGAAGAACCTTCATTTCTAATCCAGCACTGGTCACGTTCGATCTGAATTCAAGCTGTCCAAGATGTATGACCATGAAACAATTCACTGTTTATATCAAATCGTTAAATATGGGCGGCTTTCTCTCAAAGTCAGTAGCGTAAAAGCAGCTTGCGGAATTGTAAATTTCTGCTTCTTTGAAAAACGCGCCGAAACGGCTGAACGAATTTGATGAGCTAATATTCTTCATTAAATAATTTGTCTCAATAGTCCATAAATTTCTATTTTTGACGACCATATCACAGGACTCAAAGCACATGCCGCGTGGAAGACTGTTTGCATAAAGAAGATTTGAACAGGCTTTTGATTTCTGGGCCATTTGAGAGAGCTTTCATTTACATTGAATTGCGTATACATGAGTTGTAGCTCTGTTGGCGTGATCTAGCGAGCACGTTCAGAATATTTTGTGATCATCTGACGATGAAAATTGATTACAATTAATTAGAAGAAATCTGGAGAAATTTTTAATAGTTTCGAAGTCCACGATCTGTGTCTTTTTGTGTTTGTTTTTATTCTTAATATTTGTTGTTGCTTAAACGACAAAATCGACGTCAATGTCGTCTGTCGCTGTTCAACTCACCACCAAAGCTGTGTCTCTTTTGTCCTTCCACATCCCAGCTTTCGAAGTGTTAGGCTGAGAGAAGTGGCTGGTATGCACGACTCATATTAGTTCTACAACTTAAACTAGGAGAAGAAATCAGGCGCCAGGCTTCAAACCCTCGACCTCCCGATTGGTAGGCTGAATCCTTCCCGCCACACCTCCTGCCTGCAGCCATTATGTATGTATTCTAGCTGTGCGAGCAATTTTTGAGAGGATGTATCCCGCTAGTCATAATGTACACATGTGCAGTGTTAACCTAAAAGGCAGCATCAAGTGTCATCTGATAACGGGAATTCTAAAATTTATGACCCTGGCGATTATTTTGTAATAGTGCAGAAATGACCTCAAGGTCAAGGTCAGAATTCTGTCAGAACCCTGATTGACCGACCCTTGGTCAAGGTCAGGGTCAGGTCAGAAAATTTTTTGAAGGGTCGGTCAAGGTCAGGTCAGAATTTCTTACACCCGGTCAGAGTATTCTGACAGCGAAGAAATGTAAATTTGGTGAAATGTTGGTGAAAAACATTTCGAGCTCCCGCCTTCCTGCGTGGGGATCTGTGGGCAGTTTTACAGTTCTAAATCCCAAGGCATGTCCTAAATTCTAGGACAGTTCTGAGTCATTTCACAATCAGCTTGTGCCCCGTCCTAGGACACCAGGCTGTCTTAAGTTTAGGACGACTTCGACCATGTCCTGAGACACTTTGTGGCGTTTTTATTTCCCAGCAGTGCTGCCACGTTGTCACTGCTTTGAGGGCAGGTTTGTCGGGCAGTGGCCTGTCTAGGGCGATCTTAGAGGGCCCTGTTATCGTGGCACTTTGCTTCAGCTCTCTCGACCTGCAATAACAGCTCTTTTTCGGCCGAACTGAAATTCTGTCGTCCTTTTCTAGCCATCGATACCAAAAAGGGAAGACAGAATGCCATCATCATCATTTTACTCCTTACCCAAGCAAATACATGCACTTGACAGGAGGGAGACACGCAAAATTAATAAAAACTCATATGCGTGGTAAAGTTACTAGCAAGTATTCTCCCACGGTGCAGCGTCCCGCAAAAGAGTCGCAAAACTCCGTTTGTACGACTCAAAATTCTGACTTGTAATAACCAAATGATGTGGCTCGCACAGTCGCCTACTAACACGACAGATTTGTGTATAAAAGGAGAATTCCCACATCATTAAACCCATGGTAAAGCTTATAAAATAAACTAGATTTGGCTCGTTTACAGTTTTTATATGAAGTGGACTAGCCTGCCAAGGAGTCCTCGCAATGATAAAATTATTCAAAAACAAACCTCGATCAGTAATGAGTGCCCGGCTTATTTCCAGCGTTAAATTTTGTGGTCTGATAAAATGTCTGGAGTCATCCTTTTTTTACTCTGAAACAAGACGTGGCATGTTTTAGGACGCGCTTGAATCTACGAATGAGACACCTTCAGGACAGCTAATGTGACACGTACCTGCCCAAAAATTAGGACCAGATTGTGAAACTGGCCCCCTGCTTATTGTGAGTCTTGTGCTATTGCAGTTATCTTACCCCTACAGTTCCCTACCAGCCCAGCTGCATAGATTACTGTGTGCCAGCGTAGTGTGCGCTTGCATCGGCCGCGGCCATACACAAATCCATGGCCTCTTACAGCGTGGTAGAGCTCCTTTTCTAGCAGGCCAGCATTGCGATTGTTACGAGCGAATGAGCTACACGAGTATTTTTGATTTTCAATGGGTGTGAGCTTTTTTGATTTCCCCAACTCCGTCGAATACAGCTCCACATATCTTTTTGAGCTTAATAAAAATTCAACTTGCATGTGAAATTTCGCATAATGCAACCCATGAAATTGTCAGCTGGAATAAATTTTCTTGGTCAACAGGCAAACACAGAGAAGCTTTTTTGCTGGTGCGAATTGATTAATGTCAAAGTCAGAACGGAAAATTTACAACTCCTCGGCAAGGTCAACTGTCAGGTCAGAAAATTTTTTTAAGGGTCGGTCAAGGTCAGGGTCAGGTCAGACAGTGAAAAGCCCAGGTCATTGGAACACTATTTTGTAATAGCTTGGGAACGGTCTAGGCGTGCGAAGAACCAAACGATACGAACTAGCAAAGAGCTTTACTGGTCTACACGACCACACGGGACAAATACACAAAGGGGCCATCCATAAAGGACGTCGACCCAAGGGGAGTGAGTAAGGGTCAGCGGAAAGTGGACGTACGTGGATGGCGGAGGGGGGCTGGGGCCAAGTTGAGTCTGCCTTACAAAATTGGTGGGAGATATCTCGGAAAATTAGCAAAATTATCATTAGTTGAAAGCTTCTACAGATATAAATTACCAATATTTTTAACTCATCAAGCGTTGATCCAAAGATCCATCAAATGATCGGTACCAGCGCAATCACGACACCCGTTCGGGTCCTGTTTAAATTTGGTGCGCACGTTGCCAATAGATCGAAATTCTTCCGTTTTGTGCGACCAACCGTCGTAATCGCAAATCGGTCGGGCTCCATCGCGGCCAGCTTGGCCCGAATTAGAACGCTGGTTTGTTGGATCTCCTGGATTTCCTCCACGGCCACGGTTGCTGCCGCCACCGCGTCGGTGTCCTGGTTGATTACGAGGGGCGGCCAAAGCCGCCAGACTGGTGGCAAATTCGAAAGACGTCGGATTAGCCACTACGGCTGAAAAGTTCGAAAAGAACATTCGTTGAGTCATTTCGACAGTGCTGACAGCGGCTACAATCTCATCTAAAGACCTAGCGATGTTAAAGTATGCTGCCTTATAGAGTTTATAATTAGCGTGACTTTTCTCGCTTGTGCTCAGGCCAGCGACAAATCGTGCTTTCAAGACAAGTTTCCTAGCTTCCTATCTCATTGGCCCTGCCGCACTAACTTTCTCAAAGAACTCAGATAATCTGCGACTGCCGTTTAGTCCTAGTCGTAAATTCTTGTCGGTACAAGACTACTTGGTTAGGCTGAGATAACCGTGTTACTAAAAGTGTCTTTAGATTAGCGTACGAGCCAGACTCCGTAGCTGTGGCACCTTGAACGATTTCCTGCGCTCTCCCTTTAACTGCTTTTTTCAACTCTGTCAATTTATCAGCATCGCTCAAATTTAACACGAGGTTTGCGAGATACTCGAATTGATCGAACCATTTAGACACGTCCTAACCAGACTTTCCTAGCAAAGGGCTTGTCTCCCAGATACGGAAAAGAGGTTGATTCATGCGTAAGAACACTACAGTCAGATCGACTGGCAACGCCATGATTGACAATCAAACTGGTGGGTATCTAAGTCACGATCCGGGCTTAGAAAGCCGCGTATCGACTCAATGACCAGGGCAATGCAATACCGCAGGTCTGGATCTAGGCAAGGAACCATCGCAGATTGATTTGACTGAGGCACAAGAATTACCGCCAGCCGTGATCCGGGTATAGAACACCGCAGATCGCTTCAGATCTACACGTCTCACGGGTAGAGATCCCGGAGCGGCCCCCAAAAGTATAACGAAGTTTGGTTTTGGAGGGAAGGGTCAAAACAGCGTTACATCAACAAACAAATAGCTTACCCAATGCGCGCGGGCAGTATGGGTGAAATCATCGACCACGACAGCGAAACATGGCAAGGAAACAGGAGTCGACTTTACGGCGAACCAAGTCACGTCAAGCGCGGAAAACACACTGACTCGAACACGCGAGTCGGCCGTCTTAAATAGCTGGTCGGCCGTGCGCGATCACGCCACAGGCAAGTTCCAAACCAGTCCAAGATAAACACAGGCCTATGGCAATACATTAAAATCTAATAAGGGAAAAACACACGCGCAGCAAGGTGCAAAGGTCTAGGATCACTTGCATGCAACAGCTGGCCCACGGCCAATGGAGCCTCCGCCAGAGAAAACTGGCGGGCAAGTAACCTCGTCACAGGTGCTTTGCCCCGCTGAGACTTTTTCGAGCAAGCCAGTGGCTTATCATTACCTTCGCTTTCAGCTCTTCATGTACCTATTTGTGGATACGATATTGGCTCTCTAGAGTACATCTCATCCGTAGATGCGTATCGTCGTGCCCAGGGACATTCAGGTGCTCAGACATTATCAACAAGGTTCGCCAGTGCTAACGTTCCGTGACCCTATCCTAATGATAAGGGCCCTCCACTCACATCAGTTACCGCACCATGTGTGCTCCCTAAGCCGTGTTCGTATTTCACCAGAGCGCAGCCTGAACCTCGTATGAATGCCTATCAAGGTTGCTCCTTTGATTTATTTCCAGGAAAATAGATATGAAGGGCTTAAAGCTATATACTAGCACAGGGGGGGGACCTTAAAGAAGATGAGAGTGCTGTGATATGCACTCCCCATGTAAAATAAGGTTGGCATACTTCATTTTTCTCAAATCCGTATCATTATTTTGAAAAATGCGAAAATCGCGTTTTAGGAGAAGGTTGAATTGCACGCACTTCGCGCGCTTTTGTCTGTGATGCGCAGGATAGCAGAGTACTGTAACCGCCATGATTTTTAGTAACATTGGTAAAAAAATGGATGGGAGTTTTTTTTTCTTGGTTTCTTCGAGATTTTACAACGCACTTGATCTTATGGGTGATTTTTGAAAGAAAGTAGCGCTTTCGCCGAATATATTTTGGTCAAGAATGATGTGGCATATTTTTACATTCGGCAAAGCTCCCGTTTTTGTGTTGGGACTGTAACAGCCCAATAGCAAGGAAATACAATTTCAGACAACAAACTGAAAAGGATAGACGCGATGATGTTTCATTGACGTCCGAAAATTAATACAAATAATTATAACAGAACATTTTGGGAATGCAGAAAAATCAAAGCAGATGTATTCTTCTGCTAACTCATGTAAGTACTGTATTTTTGTCGAAATTTTTCCCTAGCGAATCAATACAGATTTCAAAAAATAAAATGATAACTCACCATTTAAGATTACCCCTTGAATAAACAGTTAGGCTTGCGAACTAAAAATTGTCAATTTGTGTCATCGTTTTTACCAACTTTCGTGCTAATTCCATTCCATAATATTGATTACGCTGTTAAATCTCGGAAAAACTAAGAAAACAATAGTTCCCTCTTTTTTTTACCACTAACTGAGAATCGTTGAGGTTACAGTACCTTGTTTATAAGAAAATAAACTTTCAGGCAATAAACTAGGTACTGTAACCTCAACGATTCTCAGTAACTGGTAAAAAAAAGAGGGAACTATTGTTTTCTTAGTTTCTCCGAGATTTATTTTCTTGCCACTGACAGGCATCACAGGCAAAAGCGCGCGATGTGAGTGCGTATTAACTATGGCTGTGCAATCTGCTTTTTGCATTAGTTTTATTTCAACTCTGCTGGAGCACAAAGTCGCTATCTATATTGTGCGTGAAGAGAAAAATTATTATGACGCAGTCTGAAGTTTCTTTCAGGGTCTCTGCGGCCATTGCTCTTCTCACAAGGCGAATCCAACTGGCTCCGCGCGCTCCTCTTGAGCTCTGCAAGCGATACGCAAAAAGGCAGAGGCGGCGTCCCTCGCATTGGGTGCTGAAAAAACCTTGGCCTGCTATACAGTCCTTGGCACTCGCGAGGGAATAATTGCACTTACGATTGGCGCACAGACCGCACGATCTCGGACAAAAGACGCTGAGAATTTCGAAGCTGGCACCGACCAAAGCGGAGAACTGGCCATCCCCAGCAGTAGCCGCTGGTCTTCCCACTGGTCTAACAATTTGCTGCAGTACAGGTCTCACAACTGGCTGTATTACTGGTCTCACAACTGGCTGCACCACTGGTCTCACAACTGGCTGCGGAACGCGTATGACAACTGGTTGCGGTGCTGGCTGCGGGAAAGGTTTGACAGCAATTTGTGGACGAGGTCGTTTCGATTTTTCGCGACTCTTTCCTCTGGATTTTGATTTTGACTTGCTGCGACTTTTTTTCGCTAAACCAAGAACCCAGTAAAAATTCGGCGGATGATCTCAATCTCAGCATCAAACAACGATTACCTTCTCGCAACACACGCAAGGTGTCTCGTTTTTTCACAGCCAGTCCAACGGCCTCGACGTCCCTTCGAGCGTTGCAGCTGGCAGAGCAGAGGACTTCGCACACTGGAAGTGCATCCTCGCAATCTGGAAAACAACAACAGAAATCTCGGGTGTAATTTTAAAAGACAATTAATGGATTTCTTAGTCCTGCAATAGAATCTGAAGTTATATCACCACTACCAGTCACACCGGAACATTCCCAGGGATAGGCTCACCTTGCATGAATCCTTCGATGCACTTCAAACCAATAAATGCAACAGCACAGAATATCAAAACCCTCATTTTCAAGTCGGTGATCGCGCGTGCCTGAATTTCTTAATTCAAGAGCATGCCAGCTTCGAACATTCGGCGCCTTATATTCTAAAGTCAATTATCGGCGGTCCTCCTTCAAGCCAGCTCCGATATCACAGCTTGCGAAAATGTAAACTTCATTTCTTAACAGCAGCGCTGAAAGAAATATAGCTCGACTCTATTGAGCTTGAATTGATTGACTCTTTTAACTAAAGGACGTATATGAGATTGTCAATACCGACTGTCTCACGGAAGGTAAATTCAAAATCTGTTTGATTTTGATCAAAAGTTTGAAAGAATTTGCCGCTTGGCAGACTGTTTCAACTATCACGTCGCAAAAAACGTTCAGTCAAATTCGAACGTAAAAAAAAACAAACAACAGTCAAATTTCGCTGTGGAGGTGTCAGGGTGTCGGCCGTGTTTAGTTATGATGGTGTAGGCGAACTTCACTGGGCCAAAGGACCAATCGGTACTGAGCATTGTTTGGAAAATTTAGGGCTAATTCATGATTCCATCTATTCGCAAACTCCATCCAGACGGTTTGTATATATTCCAGCAACACAACCCCCCCAGTTCACGTGAGTAATAACCCCAAGAAGTGGTTCGATTAGAAAAAATTGCGAGTGATGATCGATTGGCGCCCCAATCACCAGATATGAACCTAATCGAATACATTTGGGATTTTATTGGTAGGACCACTCAACACGAAACGTCTCCCAATGCAGCGGTGTTGTTCAAGACTATCAAAGCAGTTTGGGATAACCTGCCAATTGAGTTTTTGGGATGTCTAGTTTTGAGCATGCTAAATAGGGTTCAGAAATTGATGCGTAGCAGGCGTAGCATGAATTTGTATTAGCTTGGGTGTGTATTAGGTGAAAGAGAAATAAATACTGAGTCGAATGATTTATTATTTGCTTTCTATTCACTGGTAGTACGAGTTAGGCAATCTCAGGAATAGCGTGATCCCCGAAATCGCACTGCTGGGAAACATTTTTTGTGACGTAGTGTACAAACACTGAAATGAATACTGCGAAATACTGGCGTGGGTAGCCATGAATCTCATCGTCAGACCTACAGTATACCCACGTGTCGGTGGATTTCGCCGATTGCTTCTCGCTATGATTTCCATGAAGCTGTACGCTGTAATCAATCGGCCTGCTCAGACTCTGTTCAGAAAGGGCATACGTGTATGGCTTTCAATGATCGTCCTTCTTTTTCACAAGTCCACTGCATAAAATGTTATTTCTGAATTTCGCAACAACACATATCTCAATCGTTGGACATGAAGGGATAAAGCGTCGTCAACCGACATGTGACTGGTGACTGGCCACGGCCTGGTCACCTATACGCATACAATGGACCCCTAGTAATAGGCGACCTTTTAAGTAGGCCAGTATATACGTATGTGAATGGATAAGCCTCCTATACAATAGTTCACCTACCAAGCTTCTGTAGCCTATGAATCTGTCTTAGCTGCTAGTAAGAAACGAACGATAAGCAATGTGAGGTGTGAAAGCAAAGCTAGCAGAACTATTAGAAGCATGTACAGCATGTACATACAGTATAGCTGAACCCTGAAAACATCACGTCACTCTAACAATAAGCTCGACCTGATTTATGCGAATAATCATAGTTCTAATATCTGGCTGAATATCGCATAATTCGTGCTAGGTTTTATAGTCGGTGTTTGGAAGAATTCTCAACAAAGATCCACTATACTAAAGAAAAAAAAACTGGCGAATGCGGTTCAATTTTGGAGAAAAAAGCACGCACAGAAAATCAAATCGTCCAGCTCACATTTCTGCTCCTGCAGCTGGCTTTTCTTACGCCGCATTTGTGTTTTCATGTCGTCCCTTTAATAATGGCAGAATGATAAGAGCTCCATAAAAGAGAATCTGTGCAAAAGTGATCATGGATAATCCAGCATAGACGCCCATCATGCCCCCGACGTCGCACATAGCCAAATAAGAAGCAGATCGAGTTTGCTCAGAGCGATCTAGGAAATAATCGGGCAGAATAATTCTAATACGACTCCAAGATCTGTTCAACGAGAGTTCCTTCTCCAAGTGGTCTTTGTGATACTCAATCGACCCATAGCTGGATGACAGTACTGGATATGCCCAACGAGTGCACAGAGGACGACATACCTCATTGAAATTCTTCTTTAGATGATGACTCTGAAATGAAGGAATGAAGGATATGATATATTATAAAATTTGGTTCGAAATGCGGCGGGAATAGCGTTGAACCTGTGCATCAATCTAAATCACGCGCCAAATTTAAATGTTTTGGTGCAAAAACGGGTTATCGAAAAAGTAAAGCAGAGTCGTGGCCTAGCGGCTTGAGGCGTCTGCCTCTCACGCTGGGTGCGCACGCTCAGGGGTGGGTTTCGACTCCAGCCTTGGTACAACATGATTGTCAAATACAGTATGTGTTCCTCAGCCCTCGATGCGCTATATAGTGTTTGGCGATGTATAAAATGCGATATGACATGACATGAAATGAGGAAAACGTACTATCTCCTCCTGCTGCTGCTGAATGCCGTTTCTGTCGAATGTAGCATCTGGCTGTCTGCCAGCGTCATCAGCAATCAAAACAGCCACCGCGATGAAGTTTTGTTCAAACGCACAGGTTTGATTTAGTGAAATATACGTTGCAGTTGGCGTGACACATCCGATGTACTTGACCCATAAGTCGATTAGGGGTTCCCACGCACACAGCATGCCATACGAGTCATAGTGATCAAAGTACTTCAACTTCGGTGCTGTGCTCAGGGTGACGCAATCGTTTGCTTCATGAATCAGCTTTGGTTCCCCCAGTGTAATGAGTACCTCCATTCCAGACGGTACGTGGACTGGAACGTTGATTTTGTGTGGCATTTGACCAATAAACACGTGGAATCCGTCTGACGCAGCGCCCCACTCATATGGCGTGTGTGTCCAATCGATGGTAGTGTCGAAAGTAAGTCCATGGTCTCGGAGACGGGGACTTGCCAGCGAGGAATCAGCAGATAGTAGCGTTTCATTTAACTAAAAGCAGCGTTTCTTCAAACCCAATGATTTGCAAAAGCCTTATCAGCTGAAACTATAGTTTACGCATTATGCAAGACTGTGATGCACCATCTGCAGCGCAGCTGACTCACTGCGAATAATGTAACCGTTTCTGTAACACAAAAACAGTTTACTTTAGGGGCTCTATGAATGACGTTCATATGTGACAGAAATCTCATGTTTAGATATTCGCAATCAGAGTTTTATGACCGCCGCTCCAGAAACAAAGTTGCTGATGACTTTAATATTAATTACTGCAGTTTAAATGGTTTAAATGATTTTCGGACCTGGCTTGCCCATTCAATTGACTATCGGGCTATTAATTAGCTAATCGAATATGGCCTTCGCCCTCCACTGACTCGCAACACATTGGTTCTATGTCCTACATATAGATTTAGATTTGTGGCAACTCTGGAAGAGCTTGTTCCTAAGCGCCAGCAAAACCGTCATCCTTAGATATCGTCAAGTCTTGACGCTCATTCGCGAAAAACGCAGCTTATATGTCGTGTAAATCGCCTGGTTCTGATGACGACCACCATTGGCTTCTCAGTCTATCGCCCTGTCGTCATGAACTCCGTCAGGCTCAGAGAAGGCTAAAGGATAGTTTCGATCGGCTCGCACATTCTTCTGTGAAAAAGCTGATCTGTCTTCCATGTGATCTTCAATGACAAATCCGACATATAATGCGAGCTCCCTGTCATGGGTAACCTTGATTGCAGTCATTTTTTTACTGATAAAGCCTTGGGCAAAAAGATGATCAATGTACTCAAATATCGAAGCGCTTCAAGCTTTATGGTCTCACTGCCGCCGCTCTTCACCGTATTTCTTGTTCTATTGCACTCGCGTTGGCCATCCGAAATCGAAACGCTGAAAGCATATCAAAGAATTTTTCGAGGAAGATCGCAACGGTGGGCTGGAAAAAGACTAGAAAGATTCCTTGGCGTTTTGCTTCGAGTGGGTTGGTTCAATTGGCGAACATCGCGGGAAATTGGTCAGCCGATTTTTGAGTGAATGGAATCAAGGAGGAGATCTCATACAAGCGATTTCGATTTCTCCTTGCGAAACCTCAATTTTCAAGGCAATGCCCCAGTAACCTCACTTTAAAAAAATTAAGATCATTGTGGAAAATGCGCCTATTTATGCCGCTACTCCGCGGCCGTTTTGGATTCGGTTGTGTCAGAAGACTGCACTCATCGTCAGTTGACAAACAAATGGTACTCTTCGAAGAAACGAGCCACCTTCGCGAGTACATGCCGAAAAACCAATCAAGTTCGGATTCACGTTATTGGCAGGGGCTGCATACCTGGTTTTGCTTAGGATTCCGACGTTTATCAAGGGAAGGCATGCCAAGAAGCATTAAATGAGGAGCTTCAGGTAATGGATTGTCATCCCAATCTCACCAAATTCCTTGAACCGAACAAAGGCTACAAGATACATATGCGGATAAGTTTTTTAGTTTCAACTTGGTCGCTAAGTCATCTGAAATGGGCTTCCATTACTGTGGTAAAGTCCGACAGGGTCGATTAAAGGGAGAATCGATGATATCTCAAAACGATTTAAAAAAGGAATCTAGGCACATCTGTCGAATGCGTCGAGAATAATATGAATATTGTTGTCGTATAGTGGCAGGAAAACAAGATGGTTTTTATTGATTTTGAATTACGTTGGCCGCCATTCGTTGGAGAAGTGCCGAAGATACGACCTATTCAACAAAGAGCTTGTCGACTTTAAACGTCCAGCGATCATTGCCGAGTATAATCGACTCATGGCTGAAGTCGATTTGAGCTTTATGCTCATATATATATGTTTTTGTTGACTCCAGCAATTTTTTTGTATCAGGTCCATCTACAGTCCTTCTTGGTTTATTCGCTGAGCCTGGGTGCAAGAAATGCCTGGTTGTATTATCGGCGCGCCTTCGGCCAAGACGCAACGTTGCGCACTTTGTGCCGCCGAAAGCCCCTGCTGTAATAGGCTTTATCATAGCGTTGTCTGACGATCTCGTGAAAGCCAGCGAGAGGACACCAGCTACTCGACCAGCTGTAGCAGCAGCAGCAAGGTCAGTCGATGGTCACTTGCCAGTTTATTACATTAGGTAGTGCGTGTTATGCACGACAAATTACCTGTCAGTACAGCCTGTCTATGGCTCCAAGAGCTCTGCAGGTGCATAGTCTCTGTTACTTAGATTGATTAAACCTTGCTGAAGACACGTAAGATCCTAGTCGATATTAAACATACCGGTACCAAAGTTTTTCAAAGTTAAGACCACTAATCAATGTGGGAAATAAGAACGAATGCTGTTTTTCGGTGATTACTGGGAAATGGCAAAAAAAAATTAAAATTCAGTGAAATAGGTGTCTTCCTCGAAAAATGTTCACTTGGTCACCTTTCCACTAAAATCGACTCACGTTAAGAAAAATTGCGCAAAATTTTTTCGAAGAAAATATCAAGAAGCTTCAGCTGCTTATAAATAGTTGGGTCCACCCGACCCAAAATTTTGGGGCATGGACATTCGGTTGGGGTCACAGATAGCCCGACCTGATCCAGCGTGTACCCAGCAGTTCGTTTGAGACATACCTGTATTTGATAACAATTCGACGACCAGATTGAGACGAACGATGCATCTCGGCAACAATCGAATACTTCTTTCCCAAACGCGCAGCTGGATAAAGTGCGGCTGCACAATGGCTCAAAAAAACTCCGCTCACTCAATGCCAGTTTTGCCATTTCGTCCATGGTGGCGTCGTAAACCACCTTGGTCAGTCTGTACAAGACAGACTGGCTATTCCTGATATCCGTATCAGTGGCCACCTTCTTCATGAATTCAATGATATCTCCTTCGGTGTAGTTGTACCTTTCCATAAGCCTTGCCATTCTGTCGGGTATGACCATGAGCTGGTGGAGACGTGTGGCGTTCAAAAAAGGTGGCACGCAGACAGTAATGTTGGGGAATGGGGCACGCTGATTATTGATTATCTTATCAGTGAATACCACAGAGTCTTGATCGCGATATTGCTGGGCGATAGCGCACGATTCGTAGGCCATCATCGCAGCAGCAATGAGCAAGGACACACGGAACATGATTTTGTCCAGTCTGGACTTATGGTTGTATGCTTCTTGGAGACCGGCGATCGACACGCGTTCAGCAAATAAGGCTTTAGGGTCTGGATTATCATGATCCTCCTTATCATTGGATATTTCTGTGATCAGTGTAGGTTTATCAGTCGGATCGATTTCTCTGTTAAAATTATCAGAAGTGTCAGAAGTTATCAGAAGATTATGAGAACCAGAGTGTTGGTTGTTAAATATTGAGTTAGTGATAACGACGTTCGGAGTGATATCGCAAGTAGGTTTGGTGAATTTGATGGAGTAAGATGCCGCGTGAGGATTATTGTAAGGGTGGTCGTTGTGCGCAAACTTGGCAGCATCGTCCGACATCATACCTACCAGCGTTTTATCAGTGTTAGGTGTCTGGAAACCATTGGCTGCCTCGACCGATATCTTCGTCATTGTCTGAATCCTCGCTTTACTTATCAACCCACTCGGACCTGGCTGATCATCGCCATTTCTCATGTCGCCATTGATTGGTCGCGTTGTGGTCGCGATAGTCATTTGCCTCGATTTAGTCACTTTCTCCGCCCCAGATTTCTTATCAGTCTTCAGTTCTCGTTCGAAATCTTTTAACCAGGTCATTCTCTCTGTCAATGAAACTTCTGCAGTGCAGACCCCGCTTCTTTAACCAGTCTGGTCTTGATTGTGACCCAGGCGAAGGACATAAAATGCTAGCGGCTTGTTGGCACTGGACCTATTGAACCTCTGCATCGTCGTATCAAGCCCAAGTTGCTCTTGACAACGTCCTAAACAGTGCTCTGCGTGTTCCATTGAGACGTCTAGTGTCCGAGCAACCAAGTGACCTCTCCTTTTCTACGCTTTTATCTCTTAACATACGGAGACTACGTGGATACGATATTGGTTTAGAAGAGTTCACCTTATTCATCGATGCGTGTCGTTGTGCCCAGGGACACTCGTGTAGTAGGTGTGTTTGGCCTGTGGAGAAGGTAGTGTACAGTATCTGGTTGCCTTAACTGGCCGCCTTACTGTATACACGGAGCTGTGTACTGGCTTGCCTTCGTTGGCCAGTCGATACGCTCCTCCAGGCGAGGCTGAAACCCGTCGGGTTGATGTCTCAGGCACCTACGATCAGGTGACCTGCCTCATCTCTCCTCGTGCCGCCTCATGCCGGTGTCTTCTCCAATGGAGGGCTATTCGACCTATTACACTCGTCGAGTACTCAAATCCATTATCTACGTGGCCGCCAGCCGATAGATGAGGGGTCCTCCACTACACGACCATGATCAATACGAGCACACAATGTCGTGATCGAAATCACTGCATGTCACACCGACGACCGCAACTTTGTCCAGACATCAAATGGATGACGGCAGAGTTGGAGCTCGATTCATCGTTTGGTTAAGCCATGTATGCAGATTCGGTCTTGTCCGTATTCGCTGCTTGACTGCTCGGACTCAATTCGTGATGCACCAACGAGTGGGGAATGCAGGTTTGACACCTGAAAAGCAAGCTCGATTAGTTAGGCTCGAAGGGAGTGGAAGATACCAAACTCGCCTTACCGAGTCCTTCATTGTCGACCAGCAGGTTGGAGATCAGTCCAGAGACCATCCCGCCACGTGTCACTCGCATCAGAAGTCGGGCATGAAAGTTAAGACGCAAATCAGTCTGCTGAGCAAACAAAGCTTACCCCTAGTCTCGTCCATTGCTCGTTGTATTCGACAATCGAACCTACTTCCTTTTCATCGGTTCTTCTTTCTTGTGTGCCTGATCGGGATGTAAGGGGGTAAGATATAAGATCTAGTTCGTTAGTGCCATGGTAATCATATCTGGTCAGCATCGCTACCTTTGCCTGTTAGGCCTGAGTCAGCATTGGGTACAAGTCATGCTGGCTGGCTCCCTTGTCTTCTTTTGTTTTGTGAATTGCACTGATAACCTGATTTTGGTATCCTACTGTAGTTAGTCTACTCGCTGTACCTCGCAGTGTGCGGTTCACAGTGAAATCTACTGCAACCATTCGACTTGTTGTGAGGCTAGGGGCTTACAGGGAGACCAGTTTCAAGCTGCACCTCGGGGAGGCCGTCATATCGCAGCCATTCCGACACACAGACCCATCTGGCATTGGCCAAGACCAACATTCGTGGGCGACTACAGCGAGACCAGCAGGCGTGGGCAACAAGATCCACATTCGCTGGCAACTGGCAACTGGCTCACTGGCGATGGCAACGGACTGACAGGCGTGGGCAACAGGACCCAAATTTGTGCAGTCAAGACCATCATTCGTGAACGAGCAGTCAATCGGAATGACAAGACACGGCCAGCAGCGCGCTTATACTGTATGTATTGGCCGCGAGACAGTGTAAAGCGTCAAAAGTGCAGTGCGCCAGCGAGGGCAGTTTAAAGTGGCGAGAATGCAGAATTCCCAGTCAGAAAAATATGATGGCGTCCAGCGATCAGGGTCCTGCACGGGTATGAAAATCGTACCCTACCCATACCCGCTTGACGACCTCTTCACCTTACCCGTACCCATACCCATACCCGCACCCGGTTTCTCGATAAATGGAGTACAAAAACAGAAAAAAAATTAAAAAAAAAAAAAAAAAAAAAATAAAAAAATTATAAAAAAAAAAAAAAAAAAAAGTCGAACTTTGAGAAACCAAAAATTGTAACATGTTCCTAGGTGCAATAGAAAGCTCTTCGCAAAATATTAGAGGCGTCTGGCTAACTGGTCAGCAATGGTAAGCGTATAAAGTCCTGAGTTTTTGTGTGGTAATGAAGCAGAGCGTTGAGAAAAACACGCAGAGTTCTTTCCAAACTAGGTTTTTGGGTTCGGCGTTTCGAGTTTAAGCTTCCAACACTCGGGTTTGGGGTTTTTTCCTGTAAAACCGGAAAATCAAGCAGAATTTGATGATTTCACTATACTCTTAGCACTGACCACTGCTGACCAGTTGGCCAGACGCCTCTAATATTTTGCACAGAGCTTTCTTTTGCACCCAGGAACATGTTACAATTTTTCGCTTTCCGAAGTTCGACTAAACGGTTGCCGATGCTCCCTTGAGAGCCAAATGCTTTAGAACTAAAAGCTTGCATAATGTTTATTGTAAGTAATGCATTGATTTTCTTGTTCCTTTGGAAATAGACGTTCCAATTTAAACTTAAAAGCCTGAAGCTGCCAGCAACCTGGCAATCTAAAACTCCGAATGAAGCTGCATTCATGTTGGAGAGAGTAACCAAGTTCAACTTGATAAGGAGTGCCGTGGCCAATGCATAAGGTGACGAATGTAAACAGTCTACCAAAAATGAGCCAGCTGCCCTATGATACCTAGATTCGTGGCACTTCTACCAAACGCAGTGTAGCTTGTATGCAAAGGTCAACAACAACTACTGTAGCTGTTCTACTATAAAACAAGCCAGTTTGTGCACAGCATCCAGTTTCACAATTTGATGAGACGTGTCTGATCGCGAGTCGCAGGCCATACAAGAAACTCCTATCCTATATCGAAGCGACACTGCTGTCCTAATCTAAGGACCCGCTGACCTAAGAGTAAAAGTGACTTGGATCCTGCAAAGGGTCAGGGTCGCTGCACTGGTGCATAACGTTATATGTCATATTCAGGTATGGACTCCTTGCGCCAAACCCCCATTTTCCCTCAGCCCCTCTTAGAAGGTCAGAAATACTTGTTCATTTTTTCTTCTGCGTGTTTCAAAGTTTTCTAACTGAAGAAGCTCTATACTGTGATTTCATCTCCCAGATATATTTCCGCTTAAATCCAGTTTTTATAGCATCATTTTATCTTTGCTTTTGAAATTTTTTTGTCGCTGCTTTGATATCAAGAAGTCAGTTTGTCCTGTCATGTGACACCCAACTTGTCTTGCCGTCTTCCACCGATGGCGCCTCAGCGGTTTTTCGACATAAATCCGGTTTATTTTTGCGGTAAACAACCATTTTAAAATCTCAAAAACGCTAAAATATCCATATCTTTTCATCAATATTTTGGTTGTGAAAAGATATAATATATGACCTGTTTTCTTTGAGGATTACACGCCCTCCACGTGCCGCGTGTACATGCCCAAAAGAAGACAGATAGTAGATAT
Source organism: Mesodorylaimus sp. YZB2_4 (assembly GCA_030248295.1). Classification (NCBI taxonomy): domain Eukaryota; kingdom Metazoa; phylum Nematoda; class Enoplea; order Dorylaimida; family Dorylaimidae; genus Mesodorylaimus; species Mesodorylaimus sp. YZB2_4. The sequence continues at coordinate 517,329 of JASANH010000913.1, forward strand.
GGATATGATTTCGATATCGATATCGACTAGATATAGATTTGGATATGGATATCAACACTAGTCACAACTAGCCGCAAAATAACAGACATCAGAACTGTTTAGCTGAAAACAGCCGCAAAATGCGTAAGATTTAAATTTGCAGCGCTGTCATGAATATAAATAAAAAATAAACAAGATCGAATAATCGTACCCGGGTGACCCACCCAAACCCATGCCCGTACCCGTACCCGCCGGGCCACTCTGCCAGCGATTGGTCTATCGATCGAGGGCCAGATGGTAGGACTCGAGGAGGCGATTCTCTCGCTAGGAGACCCCTTCGGCGGTCGATCGGTTGGTGGGTGGGTGGAAGTGATAGTCGGTGATTGGCTGATCAGGTCCGATCCATGGGATATTGATCAGGGAGAGGCGGAGCCTAAATTCCCCAATAGCCCTACTGTATCTCCGTTACTATCTTCTATACAATGCTCCTCTTGTGCTTCTGCTTCAAGCAAATCCCCTGCTGCACACCGACTGGAATTCTATCACTTCACTTTCTTCCGATTCTAAAGATCCCACAATGCGATATCACGAAATAACTACATCAAGTTTTTGGAATCTTGTCTCATTCAATTTTTATTTTCGTGCTGACAGTGAGTGAGCAGCGATTTTTTTCAGCTCATAACATACGGCATCCTTTCTCTACTCACTACTAGCACACCCACTTCAAGTACAGACATTCCTTATCATCCTAGTATCCTATCACAGAATCTAACAAAACCGCCTCACTCCCACAATTTCAACACTTGCCATTCAAATGGACTGCAAAAGGGGAATATTTCTAGCATATTGTGCCTAAAGCAAACAAACCCTTCACTCACATCCTAGCCATGAAAACGTTTGAGCAAGTGATATGCTGCCGACTCGACAACATTTCACATTAAGACAACGAACGAACCCGATTCGCCTAGGCTGTGCATAAGGATCTTGGAAAAGTCAACAAAATAACACCGACTAAGCGCCATCAAAACCCTTCTTCACGATGTCATTTCGACTCCCAATTGTTTCCTAAGCGTTTCATAAACCACATAGCTGATCCCAACGGCTGGCAGCACTTTCATGAAATTAGGTGTCAATCCCCGATAAAGGCCCGTCAAGCCTTCGTGCCGAATGATATGACTGAACTGACCCATCATCGTGTCTGGATGCACGGCCGCCACTCGAAGCGCTTAAACAAAGAGTCCTGTTAATCACCATCAACTGCATCACAGAAAAGTGTGGATAAAATATTGCGCATCAAACCTAAATTTTACTGCATGCTTTGCTTCCCAAGCATACTCGCGGATTACAATGTAATCCTGGGTCCATATTACTGGAGGAGCTTTCGCACCAGTCTTGCGCCATTGTCCATGACTGAGACATCATCCTGACGGGTAGAGTTCCTAGCTGCCTGCCTAGCCCTGCTAGGTAGCTGCTCCTAGCTGCCTGGCTGCCTAGCCTAACTGCCCATTTAAAAAACTGTTTGTGGGTTTACCCCAGTTTTCCACGAAACCTTCAGCCTGTTCTGCCTATGGTCAGCCAGCGGCCACATGATAAGTGAGGCCGTGAGTAAAAGCTTTCACGGCAGGTGCCCTCTGTGTGTCTCCACTAGGAGCACCATCACACGTGAGAATCGTGTCGGTGTTCGACAGACGAGACAATCTCATCGTTTGGCTCTTCCCTCAGAGCACCTCGACGGTCCTACGTAGCAGCGTTCGTTCAGGATCAGGATCGGGATCGGGACTCGCTCAATCCCGGCCGGGATCGGGATTTTTAGAGTCTTTTTTTACTCTTAATTCGCTGCAGGTAAGCCACCACAAGTAGCCAGCAAATGTGGAGACAAAAGTTTTTTGCGCAGTATTTATCATTGCATTCAAAATCATGCAAGCAAAAAAGCATAAAACAGTCACCAATCAGCAAACAAATCCCTTTCTTCCTCTTTCCCACTTCAATCATCCGCCAAAGTTACTCCAGCTTCCCTTTCTGGAACACTCCCTTCCCATTTCCTTCCTCTCCCCTTCCCCTTCTTCACACATCTCCACAACATTCAATCTGACCACTTTTTATCGGAATCGGGATCCCAAACGGACGGTCCGTCATACGGTCATACCGGTACGGCACGTAGGCCAGTCAAATACAGAGGAGTGCAAATACAGCGAGGGTTTATGGTTCGCAAACCAGCCTCCGTCGCCAGGGATTGAACCCAGGACGAGTCCAGCCACTTGCTTCCAAGCAAATGCCAAACCGCTGCGCCACCAAGGCCGTGCCTAAGCTAGAGCCCAGGCTGGGCCGTGTGTCACAGTTTGCTTGGCAGAGCTGGAAACCGGTTGGCCTTGAATTCAACTCGGGCTGTCTGAGAAATTGGTGAAGTTCTCTGTGTGGGTGCCTCACCCTTCATTCCTTGGGGGTCGATCAATCAGGAGACGCCTTACGGAGCGGGAGGCTCTCGAATCCAGGACACCTCACGAGGCACGGGCTGGGTATGTTTACCCCATGGGGTGACCGTCCGAAATCGCGGGGTAGCGACTAACAGCACCTTGCCTGGCATGCATCCTGGATTGACCCTGGTCGATGGCAAGATTGAGTCACCTAACACCCCCCCCTCCCCCAAAGGGGTCAAGGGCCAAAAATCGACCGTCCCCTACACCGACCAGAACGGACCGAAAAAAAAGTTCATCAAACCCAGGTGCGACCGATATATCGGTTGACCGATAATATCGGCCGATAATTGCGTTATCGGTTATCGGCCGATACCGATAATTTGTGCTGCCGATAATGCCGACAATGTAGATTTCCCCATCAATAAGAGTTTAGGGCGAGCGTGCGGCCTGTTGATAGTGATTATGACGAGAAGCAGGGAGCTACGGATTCTCGATCGAAGAGGTCAGTGCCCAAGAACAATCTGGAGCTAAGTCACGACAAGTCACGATCACCATGATCACGACTTTTCCTACTGGGATGCCCGCGATGGCACCAAAGCAGTTTACACTAAAAGTAGTTGGCTGTCTGTGTGTTGCATAGGCTAAGGTTATGGGAAGGAGGTAGGGCTAGCCCTGTCTTGTTACTTGCATGCTTCTCAATGAAGGCGACCTCTTTGCCTCGTGTCGTATTGTTATTGTACTGTACACTCAGAAACAAGAGCCCTTCTCAGGCCCCCGCGGCACCATAAATTACAGGTTAGTCTGACTCAAAAAAGGGGCTATGACTACTAATTATCGCTGTAGTCGTAGCATTCACCCTTGAGTGAGATTTTAGGGATAAGGTTAGTCTTTCCCCATTTGGAGTCAGGGACAGGAATGGTGATGGCCTTCAGGGTCTTCTGGGGTTGGAGATAACCCTGAAGGGGCTGGGATAGAAAAAAGCTTTCTGGCTGTTTAAGTCCGTCTATCTGTTCACTTCTTTTCTTGACATGTTCTAAAAACTTAATGAAGTTTGCCCTGCATCGGAACTATTTTTTATGAGTGTAAACATCTCAGTCATCTCAAAACATTGCACATAATGCTGATACTATGTTTCGTGGGTATTTTCGTTTATCTGGACGTGGCAAAATGTTTGAGGGTGAATCTCCGCTGTTTTTTGAGAAGGGACAGGGCAGGGCCCAGCGAACACAGAGCCCCAAAAAAGGGCCCCACTCATTATCCCTACCTAGAGTCTAACAAAATGAGTTTTAGACGGTTCTGGGTCTCATTCAAGTTTCCAGGGTGTGCATGTGCACATACTGTACCTCCGCCTGTAAGATAGAAGCAACAAAATCCAGTTAATATTCCAATTTAAATGAAGGGAGCTCCGCTGTTTCATGAGTAACTTCCTTTTACTCAAGCATCCAGACCCTGTCCTGCCAGCTGGGTTTTAATATTTATGCGCACTTCCTGACAGTGTCACACGGCTGGTCCCAGAGGTGTCATGCGTTGCCTCAAGTGTATGTCATCTGCGAAGAGGAGTTTTTAGTTGGTATATTGCAACTTACATAGTCTTCGGTCTCGAGATTTTGGGCTACCAGATTGATTCAAATTGGTCTTCAAAGAAAGCCTAGCATGCGAAATTAAAAAATTGCATGTTTTAAGGATGGGGATCTGACCAAAATTCAAATTCCCGCCATGAAACTTGAATTTTTAAAGTTTTCGAAAATTATCGGTATTATCGGTTTTATCGGCCGATAATTGCGTTATCGGTTATCGGCCGATACCGATAATTGCCTTATCGGTCGGACCTGGCATCAAACCCACAGGCCTTCACGCCCTGCAACACCCACTCCCCACTTACCATGAGCTTGCAATCGAGTCCGTACCAACGACAAAGGATAGCTGACTAACTGACCGCACGCACTGCTACACACGCCACACCCAAGTAGGACCAACACACTCGGCTCACTATCCGGATGTCGTCGAACAAAAAACTTTTTCAACGTCTGAAACACGAAGACCTCGCTTAAAAACAATTTCTAGCAGAAATATAGCTGTTTTGAAAGCCCTTACCTCGTATACAGCCAGATCCGTACCAGCGTAAGGGATGATCTGAAAAGACACAAAAGCTCAATACTTTTCGGGCTAAATTTTAAGACGGCCATCTTGCAACTGTTATTCAGCGTTATCCCATCCTTTGGTGCACAACATCTGAAAATGAGCTGACCAACCAAATAGTCACATTTCAGTGCATTTCTTCTTCCTTCAAGGGCATCCGACCACGAGCTGCTTAGAACTCATTTGATTACCCAAGTCTCAAAGGCGATTCAGGCAGGGTTCCTGTAAGGGTGCAACTAATAAAACCATGGGGTCAACATTTTCGATTGTCGAGTTAAATTTCGTACGAATCGACGATCCTTACAGAATTTTTGCTTATACATCGCTTCCACATTTCCCCACACCCCTAACTCATGCCCTCATTCCTTACCCCGAGCAAATTAGGAAAATATCCCCGACTAAATGCTCGCAAGCCTTCATTTTTTCGAATGGTCTTGAACGCATCCAAAAGACCTCGATTAAGTTCGCCAGTTTTTCTTAGCGCTAATCTCGTTTTCAAAACCTAAAACCACTTTCATTTAGGATTTGACACTCAAATAGAACTAATCTTACCTCCAACGGGTATATGGTGGTCTGCGAAACGGCACCCGCAAAACTGCCAGCGACAAAGCGCTCAAACACTGTCAGTTCGTTGGCATAATTTGATCGATTCCTTTTGATTACTTGTTTTGCCTAAACCAGCCAACTAGTCAGAAGAGGACCAGATTATGCGAACAGAACTGAGATCAATCGATGAAAACCAGGTTCATCGATTGACCAGATCAAATTATTCCGATTTTCAATCGATCGATACAGTTCTACTCTAATTGTGGGGAATCCATGCTTTTATCGATCGGTCTTATTTCACGTTTATCCGCAATTCATACAGATTCCTAATCAATTTGATGAAAAATCGATCGATAGATATAAAATCCAACTGATTGATCGGAACTGGGACAAAATTCCAAAATCATACCTGCTCATAAATGGCGAATTTGATGGCAGATTCTGGGACAATTTTCAACACATTTACACCATTCCCACGCCACAAAGCTCGCCAACCACCTTCTTTCAACAAAAATCGTAAGCCCGTAACTACGCGGTAACTGTTATTGCGACTAGCGTACACCTTGAAAATTAACTGACTAGCTCGAATTTCTTACACGATAAGATAACGATTACTTGCAAAAAAACTTTTAGCCGATCCAGCGGCGCAGTACTCGTACGTGAAACAGCGCCGGCGATACCACCGGCTACCAGATGCCTCAGCCAAGCGCGTCGTTCGATATCTTCAGGTGGTATGCCAATTTCTTCGCCGATATCGATATACTAAACAAAAATCATTTTAAAAAATCAAAACTCTTAGAAAAATCTTCTTCCTTACCAAGTGCCGACGCCAATACCTGGCAATGTCCATTGGCGATGAGGATGGATGTAAAATGAAATAATGTTGAAAATCATCCAGATTGATTATCTTTCTATTTCCTTGATCCATCCTTTAACAAAAATGTCTTTAGAAAAATTAAAATTATAAAATTATAAATTACTTTTTGATAATCTGCTCAGCCTCTTTATCCGTCACGTCAACCATCCCCAAACGATGAAAATAATTTTTTACTTCTTTCGAGTCGATATAACCTAAGAAAGATCGAATTCAAGCCGTTGTCGCGACGAGCCGACCTGGGGAAGACAGAATGGGAGTTGTAAAGTGACCGGGGGGGCAGGATAGGGTGCCGCGTGCACGACGCAGGTGTAGCACAATACAATTCTCTGCTTACCATCCGCATTTCGATCAAGATCTCGAAACGCAACCGCCAATTTTTTTTCATGTTCCAAAACGTAATGAACGAATTCGCTGAAATCGATTTCTTGCGTTTGGGTTTGATCAGCTTCCTCCATGATTTGCTATAAAACGGATCGTTTGATTTGTAATACTGTAGAAACTTGATTTGAAGTAAGTAGTTAATTTAAAAACTGTTTGTATTTCAGGATTTTATGAACGCAATTCTACATTTTGAAAAGAAAACTTGAGCTTTCAGGTATGAAATGTAAATTTCGTCGGAAAAACTAATCAGTTCCTGTCATATAATCCATATAATATTCAATATTCTGTCAGGAAAGGTGAGACTTACTTTAGCATATGTAGGACTTTCGGGAATGTTAGGCATTCGATGCCGAAGTGCCTTCGTCAAATCATCGATATCTACCGTGCCATCCTGGTCCATATCCAGTTGTTTGTATAATTGTCGTAATCGTTCTTCTTTATCAGCCGGCAATTGATAAAAATGTGTTCTTTGTTTTGATTTTCTCTCCTTTCTATGGCTTTGATCGTTCGTCGAAACTTTGTTGTCTGCGTCCGTTACTGCCGAAGAGGACGGCGAGGGCGATTCCTCACCACCAGGCCTATTCGTAGGCTTATTTGTAACATCACTCGTGCCAGCTCGCCTACCTTCGGCCGATGGATCAGGATCTAATATGCCCGAATTTGACGATGCCATGAATTCGAACGATCGAGAATTCAAACTGTAATCACGGCTAAATTGGATGTGACTAATTAGCAAGATAACAGTTATATATCAGATTTCTTCGCACATCCCTCTTTCTTACACTTTCAAAAAGTATATATATTGTACGAATCGCCCCACCCGCTTATAAACACGCAAGTAACATCACGACACAAACGGTCATCAGAACAATGCAGGGCCGAGGAGCGCAAGTACAAAGTCCACTGTAGGTGCGCACACTAAAATCAAGAAAGTTCATTAACTGCTTATAACAAAATGGGCGGGTTAATTAAAAATGCGGACGAATCGGGTGTACTTACTTAAGTTATCATGCAGCAAAACACTGACTCATTATGATTTGGACGGTGCTGTGTTTATCCTGGAGCCCTACTCCGTCTTAGCTTACTGTAGACGCCAGCATCAGCGGCTACAGTAAGCCAAAGCTACAGTCAGCTTCAGTAATCCACGCCTACTAAAATTAGGCATCTCCCTTTTTCGAAGTGCCTTCTTTCTTTTACGTCTTAGCTTCCTAAGCAAGTATTGAGGCAGTTATTCCCACGAAGTATCACCCGGCGCGTGGACGTAGGTTTGGTTGTAAACATGTATTATCCAGCATATATATCACCATTGGATGCCAGCATGAGGGGGTATCTTTTATTAAGGGTAGGTACTAGTCTGTGATAGGCAGGCGGGTTAATTAATGTCCAGTCGCTGCCATGGCACCTTCACTATGGCAACAGCAAAGCATTGACGCACATCAATATGGTGTGCTCGGACACGAGTGGCTCTCGTGAGAATCAGCTCGTGCGATTTAAGCTAGCAAAGCGGAGGCTGGATAATCGAGTAGTTGGTGGAAAATAACAAATATAAAAAATGTCGTCCAATGCGGCTGATTTAGCGAGAAAATATTTACAAGAAAAAGAAGTCCCTGTTTTGTTCGAGGTAAGGTGATAAGGTAATAAGAAATCAGGATTATGGCATGACAATGTTTCAGAGTATGATGACAGCATTGATGTATCACAAACCCGATGACCCTGTCGACTTCATGTTACGAGGCTTATCAGTGATAAAGAACGATCCGAGTATCAAAGTATCGTGGGATATGTTCATCGATACTCCACCTCCCCCTCTCCAGCCACCGAGCAGGGCGCAGTCGGGTATGTTCCCAGAGTGATAACTGGAAACCTGAATCTGGTGATAAGGTCTTGCCTTTAGCTAGCACTCGTCGAGTCGCCACTGGACGTCTGAGTACAACGAACGAAGAACCAGTCCGAAGCACCCCGCCACCGCGGCCTCATAGCCGCCCACCCATGACTGCAGCAGGTGTTGGGGCCACGCCATTGCCTGATGTGCCAATTGTTGTTTTGCTGGGTGAGTAGTGGGCGGACTGCCAGCATGCTGGGTCTGCTCAAAGTAGTGTAAAAGTATCAGTGAAAGGATTTGTATGTTTCCGTTAGCCGTTCATCACACACAGTACGGGATTTTTCCCACGGGGGGTCTACACAACGTTACTACTTTGAAGTGTATTAGGCTTTAGTGTCTGAAGGTTGATTGCCACTGATCACCCCCAAGTTCTGATGTCCAGGAAGTGCACGGCTAACAGAAAATATCCCCTTCCAGGAGGCCCAGGCGGTCGAAAATCAGTGGTGGCCGATGAAGTGGCTAAGCAGTTGGTGCAAGATGGGGAGCCCGTCGTACACTTGTCCGTGCCCGAGGCCATACGTCAGGCATTAGAGAAGTACAGGCACTTATCCGAGTGGCAGCATGCGGCTTTGAAGTATGAGTCAGGTAAGCTTCTTCAGATGTCGAGTTAGGATTCTGGCAAACTGCTATGCTGGAGACTCATTCAGACCATGAGCATGAGCAGAGTGCCACAGTCACTGGGATACACCTCTAGAAGAAAGTAAAAACATTGGATCCTGTCGAATCGAGAATCAAACCCCACGTTAATATTAGTGGCTCACGATCAGCGTGTTGCCAGTATTAGGCTATGTCTCTTACCATGCAGCATGCAGCAGTCAGTGATGCTGGTTCTGCGGTGAGGAGCTTTGCCAGGATCGTACGCTTGGGCTAAAAAATACCCTCGCAGACCTTGCACACTTGACCATGGCCCATGGGTGACTGCACCTGAAAATGAAGAGGAAATAATGGAAGCCAACCCATTCGTAGACCATCGTGACTGTCAGCCTGTGGGTGTTCAAAGGCCTGTCGTTGCCCGAGCAAGGTGTCCAGTCCACGAAGCCCTCTGCAACATTCTACTCTTTTTTTCAATTTTGTCGAGCCGCTAAATGTGCACTCGACACAGCAAGAACAAAAAAGTAAAACCGAAGCAGCAGAATTTATCAATTCAAAGAGCCCAGTGGAAATGGCGTCACAAAATAGGATGAAATTCGAGTCTGACGCTACCGACTTGTTGTCATGGTTGAATATGAAAACCTTTCCTTAAAACGGTGCAAAGGCTCTGCAGCGAAAGGATGTGACCATCCGAAGTTAATGCGACAAAAACCTCGACTCTAGCAAATACAGTAGGATCACATAAGCGGCTAAAACATCCACCCGACAGGCTGACGTTTTCCAGCCAGGGGATTGATAATCCTCTACTACTCGATGGTCGCATGATTGACGAGGCTTACACCTGTGTCATACGACCTTCATTTAGTTTATCACTGAAGCCTACACCCGCGTGGAGTTACAGTTTACAGTGAAGATAGAGAATGGCGTGTAGCAAGTCTCCTCACTGATGCAAGCAAGCAGCAGTCATGGACACAATATGGTTCTGCAAATGATGCCAGTTCCACCTGACAGGTTGCACTTTGCTAAGGCTTGAGAATGTGGGTCAACCTGAGGAATGCAAGGCAAGGATCCACATCAATGTCACAGCTTGTCTGACTGTCTTACGAGGAGTGGCAACCAACAGTGTCCTCTATCTACAGTATACAGCGGCACCTGTGAGAACAAATCTATTGCTTTTAGGCCAGCCCATTCCGGACGACCTGGCATTGAATGTCGTCAAGGCAGAACTGTCGAAAAGCCGAGGGGCCAAAATAATTATTTTGGACGGCTATCCACGCACTTTACACCAAGTGTCCGACTTCGAGCGTGAGGTAAGCGTCCGTTCAGCTGCTCTGGTTTATGGCGCATTCGCATTGGTTTGGTTCGCTCATGCACCCGATGGTCTCATAGGCCAAGAGGACAGCTGAACCTCGTGCCCACGCTGGCACTTGATGTTCTTGCACGTAGGTCTACAAGACAGCTCACGCGAGCCTCAGGCACAACGCGCACTCCCTGCAGTTCTAGATCCATTTACTTTAGGTCAAAAGGCCCGACATGGTCATCATCATCGATTTCGACGAGGACACGTTGAGGAAAGACTTGGAGCACAAGGAATACAGCGAGAACGTCATCACATCGAGACTGCAAGAGTACAAAAATCACTCTTTGCCAGCGGCCAAACATTACGACGACGCCCTGCTGCTTCATTTGGTAAGGTCTTGGTGATACGTAGCTCATGCTTGTATTGCTCGAGAGTATGATTAAAGACAATGCCAGGTTTTGCGGTGGCATACTTATCATTCTACTAATTTTCATAAGAATGATATGCTTTAAGAAGAAAAGTAGAATTACTGGTGGTGCTGATAAGAAAAATATTAGGATGGTAGAATGCCACTGCTTCTGAAGCTGATAAGGAAAGTCAGAATAATCACTACCTGATAGGCCTGGCAAAAAAAGAGCGATGACAAACTGATAGCACTGGTAAGAAAGATAAGAATAGGTATTTTGGGAATACATCAGTTCCAGCATTCTGTCGCCGTTCCCTTATCAGTCCAATCAGTCAATGGCTCTCATTCCTTATCAGTCCTGTCTGTTTCCATCGTTTTTCCACGTCCAGTCTGACAAGTAGCGATTGTTCTCGGTCGCCTTATCAGTCTCAAAATCCATGACATTGATTTTGATGTTTTCTTATCAGTCCTTATCACCATTGCCAATGTTGGTGTTTCGGTATCGCCCAGCAACAAACCCAAGGGACTCAGCCTCTCGGGTCAATAATCTTATCAGTGTTTTGGGTCCCCTGTGCAACCTGCCTCACCTTTTGCCCATATCAATAATATTTATTTCTATTGTCCACCTGTCACTAATATTTTTATCAGAACCACTCTCTGAGAACCCAGACAGGTGTAGTTGGCCGAGGCTTGGAAAAGGTGACTAGATTGTCTTGGTTTAGATCGCGGGCGAACAAAGTAGCGAGGTGTTGGTCGGCCAATTCAAGGACTATGTGAAGCAGGTGTTGAAAGGATCGGCGAGTAAGAGGGAACTGATGGACCAGTAGGCAAGCCGGTATGCATGCTTCTTTCGCTCCTTTAGACGCGTCCAAGGATGTGGAATCGAACGTGGCTGTAGTCAATGGCACTCGACTGCCACCCAGAGATGTGCCAGTGGTGATTGTGATTGGTAAGTGCTGATTAGTTTAGTGATCACAGGAGAGCAAATATCTGATTTCGCTTACCACTTACCACTTGCAACCAGGGATGCATTATCTGAAACTATATTTTACTCACCTCGAGTAAAAGTAAGGCACTTAACGTTACATTCTTGTGAAGTGAAATACCCAGCCCGTACAAAAGGAAAACCATTCAGCAATCAGCGAAGGTCAAAATCTGTAAAATAAGTGGCCAAAAGTGTTGTATATGTTGTATATATGTTGTATATGTGTTGTATGTAGTAATATAGCTTCAGATTGAGTCTCATTTGGTAGATATGGAATAGTCTGGAAGCCATATGCTGTGAAGACCTAGAAACGCCACGCATACTCTGCATGTAAAAGTGAGTTTGAGATCAAAGATTCCATGCTACAAGGGCTCATTATGGAGTTTTTTATGCACAGGCTGTAATCTCACGGGCTTTACTGTACCGTGTACAGTAAAATGTGCAATGTGGTCATTGTACATTTATAGCAATGGATTTATTTACAGAATATTCACAATAGATAATGCATATGTTATGCATACAGTATATACCCGAGACCACATGAGATATAGGCAATATACATTATTTACATATACACGCACTTCTATATATATACTGTATATAAAGTCATGAAACGAGAATAGGAAAGCTGCATGGTACATGCGCCTTCGGAGCAATCACTGTTTATGCAATTTCACTCAGCTTCTTATGAATAGCACCTGGCGTGGCAGGTGACACAAATGAGGCTAGTTGTTATGGTCTACTTGTCAACCCTAAAATTGCGAATACGTGGTAGTTGCTGTTTTAATAAAGTCTTCCTCTTCTGTTTCAGGGGCCCCAGGCAGTTTGAAAGGAGAATACTGTCGACGCTTGGTCAAGCGCTACGATGGGTTTGTGCATTTGAGCATGGGTGAATTATTAAGAGAGCGTGCATCTATCGATGATCCTGAAGGCCAAGAAATTGCCGAATTTTTGGCCAAAGGAGAGCTCGTCCCGAATGTGAGCCCGCTGAATTGGGTGCCAGTTAAAATTTATTTTTGTAGTGATAGTGTCAAATGTTTTGTTCAACAGTGAAGCATAGGAAGACACACACAACACTCCCCCATCTGGCCAGCCTGGAAGAGGCTTACTGTTACTCATTCAAGGCTGAACAGACGACCATGGATAAGGATAAGGATAGACAGTACTTAGCTGTCCTGAGTACCTCAGTACCTCAGGACTGCTACGGCCTGCACGGCGAACTTCAAACGGCGAACAGGGTGCTCTAAATATTTGACCAGCTTGATCAACCGTTTTTAGTTCATGAGTTCCACTGAAAGATAATGGATGCGGATGTTGTGTCCTTTGCACGTCAGAAGGATGAAACCAACTGACTCCGTTTTTCTGCTTTTAGGCACCTTGTCGTGAATTGATTTTTAAAGCCATGCGAGAAAATCCAACCAGTTGGGGCTTCATAATTGAAGGATATCCTCGGGAGCTGTCACAGGCGGAAGAATTCGATCATTATGTAAGTGGGGGGGGGGGGGCAACGTAGTGCTACCAAGATAGCTGGTTATACAGAAGCGCCTGTCAACCGTAAGCTTGAGTTACGGGGTTTAACTTTGTTGAAAATACGAGTTTAGTTGTCCCCACAATGCCTCCCTCTTATTCGCTGTGTCGAAAATGATATGCGATCTTCAGGAGACACAAGGTCAAATCATACTGCTAATAATACTGGTGATATAAATGGTGATATATGGCTAATGCGCGCTCATGAGACAGATACATCATAAGGATAAAATCACTAGGTATATTTAGATAATGCATAATCATATATATATATATATATATATACATACCAATAAGTATGCATTATCCGTAAATTTATAATTATACATACATGGAACCATTGGAAATATAAAAAAAATTTACATATACATTCCTCTTTATATATACTTTATTTACATATCCGTATATACTTTAATCACCGCATACGTAAGATGAATTTTTATAACAAATATTATATGCTTATTGTAATATTTTATTACTTAATATTGTATAGCTTACATATACACAATGCTTATGCACGTGCACATATTTGTATATATATATTTTTCATGCGTTTATGTATAAGCATCATATCGTTACTGTCACTATACATCATCATTTCCCGTAGCCCTGGCAAGCGCAGTAGTCCAGATTATATACTATGTAATAGTAAAAGATGGCCCAGTAGGTCGCCACTCACTTGCCTCCCATTCTGATAACTTCTGCTGCTGACTCATGATTTACTTACATTATCGCCTTTTCTGACAGGTTGATCGTACTGATATGGTCTTACTGATCGATTGCACTGAGCAATTTTGCATAAATAATTTGCGCCAACGTTTCGGCGACGAAGGCGATGATCACGCTCGACAACGCATCGTCATTTTTAAACAACACACCTTGCCAATGTTGAAACATTACGATGAGAAGGGAAAGCTGAGAGTGGTGAGTGCCCTTTGATAAACGCTTGCAGTGAAAAGACTTCTGACGTCAGTCGCTGATAAATAATTTATCAGTCGCTGATAAACTGAAAGACTGCCATTCTGCCTGAGCTAATGTGCACATACCATATACCCTGATATGATCAGAGACATAAGGCTCCTTGCAGGTCGAGGGTGATCGCGATGTGGAAGACGTGTTCAATGATGTCGTGCAGGCATTGGACGGCGTGTTTATTCCTCAAGGTGGTGATCAGTGACCGTCATGTCATTACATGTACAGTACGATTATATCGTATACACAAACTCGAACGTTTCGCAGAAACACAAATTAAAAGAGTTCCTATTTTCAGAGTCGGCCGATGGAAAATCGCTATCAATCGCAGATTAATATATTTGACACAACCAAAAATTTTTCTGATTGTGTTGCAATAATTTGTCTTGTTTTACGTCATTAGGTATCAGAAGTCATGTGTGTGCTTGTCTTTGTGATTGTATTATTACACATTTCAGTGTGATTTCAAGCTTGGTAGCACATCGCAGATTTTTGTGAGTAAAAATCTGATTGCAGTATTATCGACTTCGTTGCGGTCGCAAACAAAATTAGTCGGCGAATATAACGGTACAGTCGACCTCGGATAATTGAGGGGCTCCATGCATAACGGTCATATGTGACAAAAACCTGATTTTGAGATAATTGCAACCAAAGTTTAATGACCGCCGCTACAGAAACAAAGATGGTCATGACTTTACATTCAATTATTCCAGTTCCTAACTGGTTCAAAAGTTTTTTGGGGCCTAACTTGCCGATTCAAGTCACTCTCGGGCTGTTAATTAGCTAATCAAACGTACATATGACCTTTACCCTCCACTGACTCCTAGCGCATAGGTTCTATGTCCCACATATAACCTTTTTATTTTCTGCATCTTCCGAGTGCATAACGGTAACATGTGACTACTCCCTAAATTTTATGCTGTTTTTTTCGAAAAAATGATCAAAATTCACAGGTAGCAATCAGAATTCATCGTCATCATCGTCACTTGCAGTAACAGAGAGCGCTTTTCTGCTCCCATCGGTTTCAGTGATGCCTTTGCAAATACCATGGTGAATTTGCGAGATGTACGGCACTTTGTTTTTTAAATCTTAAACTTTCGCTTCTTGATTTGATGGCGACGTCGGATGTCATGAGATCTACTTTCACAGTAGGATCCAAATTTCCTCCCCTGAGGTGATCGAAATCTCAAATTGGATGTGGATTCGAAAAAGGTGTAATGCGATCTTACCGCGTGATACCCAAGCTTCACCGGAGCATCCGCATCTCCAAAATGATGTAATACGAGTTACTTAAGGCAGTGACCGGCGGAGCTTTTGCACCACGCCAGCCAGAAACCCAGGGAAGCCTACCATTTCCTCCGACCGATTACATGGCTGAAAAGTCTCCCTGAAGGGTGACGCGCCCAGCTGCCAGCTCCGTGCAGAGTATCGACTGCTACTCGAGGCTCTACAATGTTGAGGGCCTGCTCATGGGTGGATGAAGCAGGCCAGCTTTCGGACCCATACTGCGATACTGGGTGGACCACCGTTTTGTAGATCTTTCCCTTAAACTTGTCCATGATCCATCAGTCGCACCTGTCACCTGGCGCCACTTCATCCAGGCTGCTTGTATTCTTGCTCGAACGTCAGCCACAACACTTCCGTCGTGGCTGATGATTGAACCCAGGTACCTACCAGAATTCTCTAGTCTTCTTTAGTTATTTATTATCGATGGTGACGGTGCCATCAGTATGGGGCCACCCTCCAGCTTTTCTTGATGTTTAGCTGTAGGCCATATTCTTCGTACCGATCTTTACATGGCTGGGTATTCCTCTGGGTCGCTGCTCTGGCCTCACTCGCGAGGAAAACATTGTCGGTATAGAGAAGCATTGTGAGTTGTCAGAAACCGCAGATGCGTATGCCACACAGTATCTTCCTTGATCTGATACGTGTACTCATACACTTATCATAATCTGAATCCCTTCACATTTTGCAAAATTTGATAAATCAAAAACAGAAACCAAATATTGCTCGCTGATTAGACAGCTTTCGCCAAGTTACCAGGTGGTTGCAGACATGCGGAGACCATTTTCTATTGCTATTTGTTCATCGCGTCACATATTACCCTTTTCCACCCGAGTCTGGCGAAATTCCTGCACATGTGACCATTCTGCATGCTGTATCTCGCGAACCCTTGGACCTATGCGCAAATGACGTTTTTATTCTGAAACGGCGCAGTCGGAAACACACTAAACGCCTTTTAACTCCAAAACTCAAAATTTGTCACATATGACCTATATGCATGGAGCCCCTCAATTGCAACCGTTCGGGACACCAAAATGAGTTGCAATTAGACGAAGTTGCAATTATCCGGACATTGCAATTATCCAAGGTCGACTGTAGTCGATTTCATTGATAATGTTCAAAAAAGTTATCATAAACTGCTTTAAAAAAAAAGAAAAGCCAAAATTTTTTTATCGTTTCGAAATTTAAATCAGGCGCACTCGTGTTCTAAAGTGCCAGGAGCCAAGTCCCGCGCGCACTCGCACATTTCCCACCGTAATTCCACACAGGCTATACGAACTCTGGTCAAAGGTCGAAGGTGAAAACTTATATTTTTCTTATCTCTTATAAACCGAAACACGAAAGAAAATAGGCCACAAAAAATTATTACACAATTTTAAGACCAAATTTTCAATAAAAAATGATCCGTTTGCTGTGTTATGGTCTGTTCTTCGGTTGTTATTCACTCGCTTTGGCCTATGATATTTTGTACATTCCTGCTGGAGATGGACTGCACTGGTTCCATAAATTAAAATTTCTGACAATAATTAATATGGTATGCCGAGTCCAATCCCCCCCCCCCCCCCCCCCAGGACCAGCCTCACACTCACATTTTCAGGTCCTTCAATTCTTGTATTACGGTGCATGTTTCGCTCGTGCTGTGGTCGATTTCTTCGCCGAAAAACCTGATCGTGGGCCTCACACTGCTCATCCATCAGCGCCAAGTTATTACAGCACTTCAAACTTACATTCCTTTTGCGATTATTTATACACTCGATTGGCATTCCCACTTAGCCAGGTAAAATTGCGCGAGCTTGAAGCGTTGATTTCGTTGCGGTCCCAAATAAGTAGTACGCAGAACAATTTCATTGCTGTCGGTCGGTTAATTTCATTGCGGTTACAAACGACCTGCGGGCGCATGCACAGAGTGATTTCGTTGCGGTCGCAAATGATTTGTCGTTTTTTAGTTAGTCGTACTCCTTTTCTGGGGTTTATACGCTATCGATCGTGAATTAATTTATCCCGAGTATTTGGACAAGATCATTCCCAGTTGGGTCAACCATGTCATGGTAACAGGTTGCTTTGTCCCTATTTATAGACTTTTATTGAAAAAATGCGTGTCCTTTTCAGCACACTGCCCCACTCCCATTTATTCTAATCGATAGTTTATTGATTTGTCACAAGTACCCTCCCCGCTGGGACGGCGTGCGTTCAGTGGTCGGCTACGGCATCTTGTATGAAATCTCGTGAGTAGCAACACCATTAGCTTAATTATACATTGTGCCTAACTAATGGTTTCTTACATACCCGCAGTCTTCTCGGGTGGTACTTGGTCGAAGATGAATGGGCATACCCAATTTTGGCATATTTCGATAACGTTCAACGGTCATTGTTCTTCGTTGGTGTCATGGTTTTCTTAATTATTCTCTATTTGATTGGCGATGGGTTTAATGCCATTATCTGGGGTAAGGTATTTTTCAATAGGTGAGATATAAGTGTTTATTAACGGGTGAGAAATACAGTAATTGGCAAATAATGACATTTTATCTACTGACTTGTGAGGCCTACTCTTGCCCTCATAAATCCCGCAGGAAATTCGTTCTGTCCTCACGTGAGGAAACATCGATGGGAACGCATTCCGTTTCGCATAGGGCTGCAAAGGGTGGCTGACTTTTTTGCATCTTTGCGCAACAATAATCATCTGAAACCACATTGTTACAGATCTTTATTCTATCGATGTGATATTCCAGTGCCATGTTCACTTTCATTTGCCCCCTCCAAACCGAAAGTGCTCCACACTTGATTGTGTGTGTAAAATATGGTTTCAGATACAGATTTCCTGATGTATAAACAGTGGTCATTCAAAAAGCAGTTGTTTAGTCAATAACGTTACCTGTCTTGTCTGGATTTCAGGTACTGCCTCGCATCCCCCTGCTGGCGCAGCTCCTGCTACAAAACCGAAAAAGATTGCCAAACGTAAAGAACAGTAATTAATGACTGGTTCGTATCGAATGACAAAATGGCACTATCAGGTGTGGAATTCAGTTTTTACAGAGGGTGCAGTTCTTTCTGTGTGGGTATCGTGGTGCAGGCGTATTGAGAGTAGTGAGCCAGAGTCCCTTTTGTAGTTTAGATTTGGGATCTGTTTTTACTGTTTAGTAAGTCAATAATAATTTCTGGTGTCCTTCTAGTTCTGTTAAATCATTCCTCGAAATGTGATGTTTCTGGGCATTTCTTGCCAGAAATTGATGGCAGTACAGTTCAGCTGGTGATTTTCTGGTAGTCGGGAATAGTATTTGTTAAAAATGGCAGAGATTATTGAAGAGAAATGGTTTTTGGTATTGTGGAATAGTTGGTGCCGAGTGAATGCTTTTTTAAGGAAAAGGTGTGGTGTAGAAAGTCATGGCGTTTGCATGGAAAATATTGTGTGCCCACCAAAGCAATTAGTGGTTGGTCCAGTCTCAAAGACCGATAAATGGAAGGGCTTCAAAGGCTCTTACATCCAGGGGAGGTAAGTGCAAGAAAGTGAGCCCTTGGTACCATAATCAAAGGTCAGTAATGACCCAACAAATCACCAGGTAATTGCTCGAAATCGACCACACTTGAGTAAACCATTTGAAGATTTCCTTCCCCCTCTCTCAAAACGACAGGCTCTTTTGGTCAATTTCGTATCTCTATGACGACAAATGTCACGTTGAATGGAGATACTGGTCTTATCTTGATTCCACCCGAGCTCGAATCGTGCGTCAAAGTGCGGTTGACATGGGTGCAGAGCTGGGAGTCCGCTCAGTATGTCAACAAGGTGTGGAGATAAGCCTTATCATATCTCGGCTCGCCACCGAGCTATACGTCGTAGTGCCGACTGGAGTGTGGTGTTCTGATCTAGCTAGAGCTGGGAGAAAGTAGTATGCCCAGGTGGACAGTTTAGGGTAGTAGACTCATTGACTTCTACCACGTCAGAAAAACACAGAGAAACAAGTTGTGGAATTGGTTGTGTTGTGTGGAAGGTGAGGCTTTGTTTAGTCTTGTTTTTCCCTCATTTTTCGGTCTCATAAGCTTCAATCGAACTGCAACCGCTCAACGCTGAAGGAAATTGCAGATCTGGAAATGGTCTCGCAAGCAGAGTAGGAAGGCCTGCAAGAGGTTGCTGAGAAACTTATTGGAAGTTGAAAGAGTTGGATGAAGAAGGAGAAGAGGTGGCAAGTTGCGGAGTTTCAGTCATTTGATCTTATCCAGTGTACGCACATCTAATAAAAAGGGGGAATCGAATAGTTGCAGTCATCCAAATTTGGCTCCATAAACTGGCGAAAAAGAAGAAGCTTGTATCTCGCAAGCTCTTCATGAGGGGACCACTTTGACTGAGAAGCAACCAGGAGATAGTGGCTTCATCTAAATGCCGCCTGAGCTGTAGCACATTTTATATTCGGCGAGTACTTGGTGAGGTGAAAGGGTTGTTGGGAAGATAGGAGCAACCTAGCCGCCGAATTCCGCAGTTGTATGTTTCGTGAATAGTCCCCCGCGCACTAGTTTGATACAACAACCTCTCAAATAGTTCACCATGGCTGGTTGTAGGGAATACCTTAGTGTGTCCTTCAACAAAATGTGCTTGCCCACCCCATGTACACCCCATCCTGAAGCTCAGATGGGGAAGAGGGTGAAAAAGTGAAACACTGTTCATCGACTTAATTCTATGCTTTTTGCTGCCTGCTCTCATATACAGTATGAATAAAATCCTGCTTTACTGGGAAAGCTTGTGTGTCCTTAGCGCCTGGTGGGCCATGGCGAGATGGAGGGAATTACTGATCTTCCTTGGCAGGGAGACGTCAACTTTTCGGGTTGATGTTTCAGCCGTAGGTATAGTCCCAAGACTTGCTTGCTCCAGTCGAAGTTTTTGTCCCTCCGACGTCGGTCGGTCGCATTCTCTCCTTCGCCTTCCAGGCATGGTTGCACTTGCACATTTTTATTCCCCTTCAGCACATTTGAAACAATTATTTGCGCTGGTGCAGGTTTTTTAATACAGTGTATCTCACTGGATTGGTGTAGTGGCTTCTCTACTTATGTCACTGGAAATCAGGCACGGCATCGATCAAACACCGTTTTCCACTGCCCGCTGTGCTGGTTTATGCGATTGTGGCTTAGGCGTGAACTTGCAGATGGCAGTGCGACAGCACAGCGCTGCCATTCTGTACTGTTGACAGACGAAGCTGTGCAATGCCAGCAAGTCTCAACTCGCTGTGACTTTTTAGGTCATTATTTTCTCAAAATCTTCAACTTCAAGAACTTCAAAAAAAGATGAATGCAGAGGAATTCCGGAAATGGGGTAAAGTCATGACTGACTATATCGCCGACTACTGGAAAAGTCTGCCCGAAAGAACACCGATGCCTGATGTGAAACCAGGTTTCATGAGGAGTATGCTGCCTGCTGAAGCACCCGAAAAGGCCGAGGATTGGAATAAGATATTCGCTGATCTCGAACCAATCGTATTGAAAACGGTAAGCGCTTTAGCATGCTTGAATGTAAAGTAAGCTAGAAGTTAGAAGCAAGTACCTTTGTAGTAGTGCGGCCGCTAAAAGTCAGCATGAAAGGGTAATATGGCAAAGGTTTTGGAATGTTAGGGATTCGAACTCAGGCCCTTGAGATCCTAGGCATTATCGCGCCCCGCTGAAAATGGGTTAGGGGCTCGAGCGGGGGTGCCCATGGTGAAGCCAACAGGTGATGGACTCGCTGCATGCGCCAAAGGCAGGTTAAGCTTTGATTTGATGGGTTCAATACTCACTGGTTCCAACATTTTTTCACAGACAACTCATTGGCACCATCCACTCTTCTTCGGTTATTACCCGACAGCAATCGGATACCCAGCAATATTGGGGGATATGTTATCAGATGGCATTGGTTGTGTTGGATTCACCTGGGTATGCCTGCTATCTTTCTATCTCCCACCTGCTCTACGCATATAAACAACTTTTCAGTTATCCAGCCCAGCCTGCACAGAGCTCGAGTTGATTACACTGGACTGGCTGGCCAAAATGATTCACTTGCCCGAACATTTTTTTAATAGCCATCCAGGGCCTGGGGCAGGAATGATACAGGTAAGAGACTAGTGCCACACGGCATCCTTTGGCAACAGATGTTGACTTCAGAGCTCAGCCAGCGATTGCACACTGGTTGGGCTGTTGGCAGCGAGAGCCAAAGCATTGGACCACATCACAGACGACAAGGAAAAGTACGCCAAGATGGGCAGACTGGTAGCATATTGCTCGGATCAGGTACAGCGAGGTTTGCCCCTATCGGCTCTCACTGGCACTCTAGCATGCATATAGGCTGATGCTGCGACCTGCCGAAATGGTCCGTTGACTCTTCATATTGACAGATGAGCAAATCCTAGCCAGGCTCACCGCAATGAGTGATCTACCATTCCGACTCTTATTGCGTAAACCTTTCAGGCCCATTCCTCGGTCGAACGAGCTGCATTATTGGCCATGATTCGAATCCGGCAATTGCCCACTGATTCCGATTTTGCATTGCAAGGGGAGACGTTCGAAAAAGCTGTGAAAGAGGATTTAGAAAATGGATATGAACCCATTTTTGTAAGTTTCCTTGCCAGGAACCCCTGACAGGCGAGGAGCTTCAAAAAAGCACAGTCCCATCGCAAGTGGATTCCCCCGCCCCCTCCGCCATTCCTGTAGAGTCCCACGATGCATTTTCAGACACTCGAATTAAAATTCAGTGGAAAAAAGCGCTGTAATTTTCTGTCCTTAGAAATGCGAAGGTACTGGATTTTCCATTCCTACTCAAAGATGCCTTAGAAACCGAAAGGTGGGTGCTCGAAAGTGCCGGTTCCCATCACACTACAAATATCACATTTTGAAGTTCCCATGAGCGGCTGACTGTTGCGATGCAGTAGGCCCCAGTTGTCTGCTAACAATCGATCGATAATGACCGTTGTGAGGCCCTCATGAGTTTAGGAATAAATATCAAGTCGTGTCTGAGATGGCCCACAGCGTGCACTAGAATGCCAAGTTTTTGATTGGAGATGGATCACTTAGTTTTGGATTGCTGGATATATTCGGATTGAGTTGCACAACAGGGCAGTCGCAGATATTTCTGTTGCTGTATCACGAGCTCGTGCATCATGGACTGAGCAGTCTGAACAACACACTAGCAGCTAATCATCCCCTTCAACATTCCGTCACATTTCAGCTCTGCGCTTCCCTGGGCACAACTAGCAGTTGTGCCTTCGACAATTTACCGGAACTGGGAGCGATTTGTGAGAAGTATAAAATCTGGTTACACGTAGACGCAGCGTACGCTGGAGCCACGTTCATATGTCCAGAATACAGACATCACTTGGAAGGAGTCGAGGTGCGATTTCAGCACTTTGCTTAATATGATGAGCATAGACCATTGATTCCTTTCAGTACGCGGACTCGTTCAACTTCAACGCTCATAAATTGCTTGCTACGAATTTCGATTGTGCTGCATTTTGGTAAGGCCCGTCATCGAAAAATTCGGTCTTGGAAGGAAAATTAGGTTTTTTGTTTGAACAGGATGCGCAATGGGAACGAGGTCAAGCATGCCTTTTTGGTTGATCCACTCTATTTGAAACATTCTCACCAGAATGATTCCATGGATATGCGGGTAAGCAGATCACTCTAGGTCCGTCTGTTGGGGAGCCGCACAGCAGGGTCAACTGCATCCACCCCGGAGACCGTAGGAAAGGCCTTCAAAATCTGCTTTCCCTGGGTTAAGGCCTGCCAGGTAGTTGCCTGCTTCTCCCTCTATAGGTGCGTAGTTACGGGCGTGTGTACGACTCGCGGCCTGGGATATCCCTTAGTGCAATGTGTCCATTTACCGCAAGAGCGCATGGGCGTTTGGTGATGAAGGTAGCATGAAGATGAACCGAGATTACTTCTCTTTAGCACTATCAAATTCCACTGGGACGCCGATTCCGTGCACTAAAATTATGGTTCACAATTCGTGCTTTTGGCGTGGAAGGTTTGCGAGCACATGTTCGAAAAGTAGGGCACATATCAGATAACTACTGTATGTTACAAAAAATTTGCTTTTAAATTTCTAATTTAGCCGTGTCAACTTGCGAAGCAGTTTGAATCAATGGTGAATTCGGATAATCGTTTCGAGGTTGTCGGACAAGTGCGTCTAGGACTGGTCTGCTTTCGCCTGAAGGTATGTCAAGGAAGAATAGGAGGTGGAAGTGAAACTCGTGATAGAAATAACCCACAGGAGGACTCTATGTGTGAATAACATGCTAGAGGTACTCGCATGAGCCCCGGATGGATTCCAGCGCGTTTTGCAGCACTCTATCTACAGCATACGCTTTATATACTTACAGACGCGTAGAAAGTCCCAGCGCTTTCCAGCTAACCTGTGAAAATGATAGTTGGCTGGTTTTGATGTAACTTCAAAGAGCGACAAAATCGAAACGCGGCCTTTTATTCCAAAAAAGCTTGCTATGATAGGTGGGATGTTTAGACCATCCAGTATATGTATTTTTGTCCGGAATTCACCACGTCAAATAATGATTCATGATTGCTTGTGGCCAGGCGTGTTTGGCATTTTGAGAAAGTAGTGTACCTGGTCGCCTCGTATAGCGTAGCAGCAACTTTTTTTTGGCCGCTGAATGTGTGCATCCTGACGAACCAGAAACCCTTCACGTTGATGCCCCAGACGTCAAGTACTAGGAGGCCTGAAGGTTATGAGGAAAAGCCGCCCTCCGCGATACCGTCTTCAACGTAAAGTAGCTACGGGTGCTCATTATCATTCTACTGTAGTAAACTACGGCACTGCAAAATGTAGTCCTCGTGACTGGCTGGCCATGAGAGTGCTGGCTGGGAAACGTCAACCTCTCGGGTTGATGTTTCAGCCGTAGGTATAGTCGCAAGACTTGCCTGCTCCAGTCAGGGTTTTTGTCCTTCCGATTTCAGTCGGCAACCTCCCTCCTACGCCTACCAGGCTTGGTTACAGACGTCAGTGCATCATCTAGGGTTACTCATAGATCTAGGTCTAGGGGTCTAGGGAAACGATGCAAGAATCAAGCGCCTTACTATTTTCTATGCAATAAGCTCTGTTGAATTAAAGCTAAGACTCGCAAATGAGCATCGCCCTGCTGGATACACGGCTAATGTCAGAGTAGTTCAGCTTTTCTCGTCGCAGGTGAGAAGTTCAGGATAGACGCCATGACGCAGTCGAGGATAATATGCCCACAGGAACTTAGGCAGTAACATCCTTTCTTAAAGATCGTAGGGTTTAGATGGGAGGTTCACGCGCCTTTAACATGCTTCAAGTTGTTTTTACAATTTTAGGGGCCAAACGAGTCGACTGAGGCTCTACTGCAATGTTTAAACGAGGATCGCCGCGTCTATTTGGTCCCAGCTAACCTCAAAGGAAAATATGCCCTGCGTTTGGCCATCAGTCCTGAGCCGACCACGCCCGATGACATCTCGGCTGTGTGGAACATTATCAAGGGACTGGCAGATGGCGTATTGAGGGAAGGGTGATATAAAGATGGCATAAAATGAAGTTATACGCATTAAATGACGTGATATAGACTTAGTCTAGGAAGTTTCTGTTGATGAACTTGTTCTGATGCAGTGCTTCAACAGATGTCAGTAACTCAGGCTCTGGCGCCTGTCTTGATGTTATTATGTGTTTGGAAGAGTGCATTTGGTTACAACACGATCTTCTCTCTTAGAAATCAGGTTTATTCAGAATGTTTTTAAGTAATACGCAAGGGACATCACAAGGCCATGTTCACATGGAACATCCTGCATTCATGGAGCGGTTCAAAAAGAACAAGATAGTCAGGCTCTCTAATGCTTCCGAGTCTGCGAGTCGACAAGAGATCAGGTCGATATCATCTGCTGACAGACGATTCCTCAGTTCCGTCACAGTGAGCCTGACATGTCGAATTAGACTAGCTGGGGCATTGGGCACCAGAGTGGCCAGGATCTTCGATCACGGCAATGATCTCA
This sequence comes from Mesodorylaimus sp. YZB2_4, assembly GCA_030248295.1. Classification (NCBI taxonomy): domain Eukaryota; kingdom Metazoa; phylum Nematoda; class Enoplea; order Dorylaimida; family Dorylaimidae; genus Mesodorylaimus; species Mesodorylaimus sp. YZB2_4. The sequence goes on from JASANH010000913.1 coordinate 542,584, forward strand.
CAAACTGAATTGCGCGCCTGACATCAGTGCGCACAATACGGATCGCACCAGGATCTGTCGACTCGAAAGCGATTGACGTCATTTCGCAGTGGCTTCAATGCTCTGTGACGACGAACCTCATGCTGAAGCTGACTAATAAGGCTGCATTCTTCAAATTGACGACGAACTTCCAAGTAACACAAACATGAAGTGAGAAGCAAGCAAAGCTGGGAATGTGGCTTCAGACGAAGAGGAAAACTGAGGATTGGTCGATGACATCATTGGTCTGTTCTTTTTTCAGATAAAGTGCGTAACTGCTATCGTTTCAATCTTTAAGAAGTTATAGTCCTTCATGAATGTCGGAGGGAAGGCAAGTTGTGCATCAACCGCGAAAGTCTTATCAAGATTTGAACCAATATTTGCCCATTAAGAGTATCCAAATTCTACAGATAAGCCTAATTAAAAATTCAGGCGGGTGACCCTGAAACTACCAGGCTTCCTAGCACCATTAGCATCTTCATCCCATCGAGAGCGGGGTGAAGATGCTAAAGGTGCATGCTACCGCGAAATTTATTGGCACAAACGGCATGGCTAGCTTTGACTTTTTCTATTATCCTATTCTTTTAATTGGGTAGTCGGATTTCTTCTGTTTGAACCCTTGCCTCTCTTCAAGCAGGAATTTTTAGGCAAGCAAAGTACTTTTTCTTCAGATTTCTTTTTTGATAGAGTATACTGCACGGAATGGATAGATACAGTATTTTGGCTTATATCAAGCGTGTAAAACAGGCTAGAGGGGAAATAAAGGTGCATCATTTTAAATTTATTCAGCATCAGACATGCTGAATAATTCTCTGACTCACTTTATTCGTAGCTTCTGCTGTCGCAAATGCATCTCATATCTAAATTTCCATTAAAATTCAAATCAAGTTACTCAATATCGCGCAATACCTGCGCGATGATTGCTGGGCAATGACTTTTAAAAATCTTCAAAATATTTATGAACAAAATTTCGCAACATCGCGCGTTTGTGCTGCCTGCTTTTGATCATCCCGCCTAATTTACGAGTAGATTTCATAAATTACTATTCATTGCGCGATGTGCGTTCTGTGAGTCACTCTCACAAACTGATTGCGAATAAAAAGCGGATTCGATTTTGCGACTATTAGCTGTTTTCAGATTCGCGCGTACTTTCAGGAGCCTGTACTTCACGACTACCCTGACGCCATCCTGTAGTTTGTCTGGTTTTTTGGATCAGGTTACTCTTGCAAAAGAAAGTGTCACAGGACCCTCCCCCCACGTGACTAATTTGTGACTGGAACATTTAGCTGCCAGAAATTCTCGTTTCACATGAATCAATATTTCTTAGTACAGATGTAGGCTAACGTGAATATTTTGGTTTCTTCTCGAATACCTCCCCAAATTCAACCCAGTTAGTTAAAATTGCTACACAAAAAAAGCTTGAAATTTTTCCAGACTTTGTAAGAATTTTGCATGGAGCTTCCTTTCAGATCACAACTAGAGAATGCTCTTAGCAGTTCGAAATCAATGTTACGTTTTCATCGACCATTCGAACCTGTGGATTGGAGGCAAAAAAGTGTTGGCAGAGAAAAACAGGCTGACTCGTTTTGACGATCGCTTCGGACTCGACTTAGGAAAACTAGTCACAAAAATTCTCGATGGTCGAGACAAAGCAATAAACCCAATTTTGTATGGTTCGGAGCCCCTTAAAAAGGATTCACTGTGGAATTCTATTCGACGACACGAAATCGAGGTGAAGGTGTTCAAACGCAGTTTTGGCGGCAAAGAAAAAGAAGTCGACACGTCCTTGACGGCTGATTCCACCAAAATAGCCACTGAAAACAAAGGAAAATCCGCCACTGGTGTTTTCGTTATAGTGGCTGGTGATCGAGATTTTATGCCATGCGTAAGACACATACTCAATTATGGTTTTGTTGTGGAGGTCTATGCATGGGAGCGAGCTCTTTCGACCTCATTCATGTGCAAAGCAAAATGGACCACTAAATTGAAAGTGGCCTTTTTGGATGATATCGTCTTCAAAGAACCTGTTTGCTATTTCATCAGCTGGCAGTTTGAATCCGACAACCATAAGATTCCGGAAGATCGCAGCTTGGCGAACGTATTCAAAACCGAGCAAGACGCGACCGTATTGAAATCATTGATCGAGAAGGCCACTGGTTTTTTCAAACTCCCATGTCGAGGACTCTGGTTGAAAGAGGGGAAAGTAGCCCTGGTAGTCTTGCCACCATTGGAAAGATCAAAGTCATGTACGCGCGTGAGGTTCCAAGAATGGACCATGCAAGTGAACGATCGTTATGCGAAACTTTTTCTGAAATGGGAGCAATCGCGAGAAATCCATGATTCCGGGATCGAGAAGGTGATCCCACCAAGCGAATATTTTGAGCTGGTACGCAAAAAAGCGGAAGCTGGAGAAGCACGACAGGCCGTGAAGGTACGTACTATGCGTTGTTGCAAGGCAGACTGTGCTGTATCTTGGAACGACCACTACGTGGAAGATTAGGGAGCAGAGTTATTGCAATGCAGGGATGCCCCTACTTGATCCTAGCACGCTCACAAAAAAACTTTGCGAGGTAGAGATTCAGACTTCGATCGCTGGTCGCAAAATGATCCTTCACACGATGGACGAATCCCCGAAAGTCTTGGCGGATGGCCAGGTGCCGTGGTCAGTGTGCAGAATGACCAGAATTGTCATTTCCTGAACTGCTTACTTCACATCTTTATTGTCAGAGTCTATCACCCAACCTCGAGCCCCAACTTCGCTGGGGCTCGAGGAAAATCAGTTCGAGGAGAACGCCAAACAGAGAGAGTGTTCCGGCGCTCCAATGAGCTTCAGCCTAAAATCGAGGGTCAATGACAGCTAGAATATGCTCCTCTGGCTGGTCTCCATAGGTCACGCACATGTTTTTTTATTAGTTCAATACGATTCAGGCTTGACGAGGAAATGATCGATTCATGATCGCTATACTGCATTCCCATCGTACTGCATTGGTACTGGCGTTTTATTATATGTATTACAGTACCGACAGATACAATATACTGTGGTATAGCATAACAGATGCACATTTGTACATAACTCTCTGAATCATTTTGTTTGTTGTGTGTTATTTCGCAAAACGCAAATGACATCAAAGTTCCATCAAAAATTTTAATGGCTGCAATAGCTGAGTCGGTTCCATATGTTTCGTTTTGGTTTCTGTTTCAGTTCTAGCTAATACTGTAGGCTCGCTTCTGGTCTTGGTTCTTTCAGTTTTGGTTCTGAACCTTTCAGGTGGGTTCAATTAAGTATTTGGTTCGAGAGCGCTAGTTTTTCCTGTGCAATTCAGCCTAAACTTAGACCATCATCTGTGATAATTTAACCCCACAAAGCATGCTGCATAGCAAGTCATTATAGATAACGCAAGCAAGCCACGTTTTAAGCTGAATCAAGAATTGGTACTTTTTTTGCATCGGAAAAGAACAAAGAAATATTCACCACTCTAAGATATTCTTCTGACAGAAGACAGACATCGCCAATTTTTTTTCTGCGGGTCTGCTATCAGTCAAAATTCTCGCGGCCAAGGAAAAGATTTGCTCAGAAGGGACTGATGCGGCAGGAATGGTCAAATATTTCCGAGCAAGTGTGATGAGGGTTCCCAGTAGCACCGGCTGAGTCTAGGGGATGTCAGAGGCCACCAGGAAACCGATCACACCACATCGAATCAGTGCTTACCGATGGTACGAGAATACGGTCGGAACCGGTGCGCCATGATCGAATCAAAATCTTTATCGGATGGTGAGCAAGAAATCAACACGCTCTCTTACTCTCTCACTGCAAGACGCGGCCCTTATATACCTGTCCTACAGCACTGGCCTATAGCATTTGCATAACTCCAAAAAATCCTAGAAAACCTGCCAGAAAATAAACATGATCGCCATCAAAACCTAGGTCAGGTAGAAAATAAATCATCATGCAAAATAGTCAGCAGGTATTAAGTGTCTATGCTTATACGCATCTCTGTCTAGAAAACTGATATGCAAACAGGCACGGCGCGGCGCGTGATTCAAAATTGACCCTGTCAAGTAACTACATCACACAAGTACTGCAAAGTCGGCCACTGCTCTCCTTTTTCACGCCAAAAAAGACACATAACAAACATCAATTTGCGCTGAATGAGTGCCACAGACATCGACTCATAGTCGATGGCTGATCATCCTCATCGATTTGGCCGCTAGACTGATTTTCAGCGATGTCGATAAGAAGCTCCTCGATTTTTTGATAAACAATTTCTCTCATGATCAATGAATGGTAGACGTTTCTGCCTCAGACCGCTGCTTGGTGTGCCATGGAACCAAAACAATTTTTCTTCGGCTAACCGAACCGAAATTTCGGTTCTACCTCTTTCAGTGCAGTTTGGTTCCACGAACCAAACCGAACTGGGACGCGAATCGATTGAACTGAACCGATCCGCCCAAGAATTGGTAGAGTAAAACTTTTTCAAGGTTTTTGGGGCTGGGGCGCTTGCCTCTCTGTTAAGACTCAGAAAAACTGCTGGCCACCGACACTAGACCCTGGCTTCCTTGGACTTCCCCTCGTGCACCCAGCCTGACCCGGGGAATAGCGCCAGTTGCCCATGGTACAATGAGGTAAATTAAAACTTTTCCAGCTGACCATGATCCTCTGCTTGTTTGGAGTTTATCTCTCAGAGATACTCTGAGTCGTCGAGACTGAAGTAGCTGCCTTATCCCAATAAAAAAGGGTGGGAATAGTCTTAGAAGCTGACTGTGTTACATTTGACCTGTCAGCTGGACTGATCGTGAGCGCATTAGCATTTGCAGAGGAGGATAAGAAAATGGGCTGAACGTGGAACCAACGCTTGTAAATGTCCGTTGAATTTGAAACACGATTCAAACGCATGGTATCAGAGCTGGTGCTGAGCTCACTGCCGACAGATGTTGTTTCCACTGCTTTGCCAGCGGCGTCAGTGCGGCGTGATCGTACCATGATCAAGAAAAGGAATAACTTTGCTTGCGTGTTGGAAGCTATATCAGCATTGTGCTGTGCGTAGAGAGACAACTTCAAGGTTTGAGGCCGCAGCAATGACCAGTATCCCTGCAAGCCCATCCAAGCAACATCTGGTATTCGTGATATTCTGCACAATAACCATGAACACTGTGTGATACATACACTAAACTTTGTGCACTACACGCTGTTCTGTACTTGTATCTACAATTTATTTAATGCTGTCATCAACAAACAGGGCCTGAATGTGTGTGTGACCACTGTTCGAGAGGTCCTTCTCTCCGGCTGACGCATATTGACACAGTCATTTGTACTTATTGGTAGCCACTGCGTGCATTAAATGGCTCTAAAGGTCTGTTGCTCTGATAACAGGCATTTTGTGATCGTTTGAATGTGCACTCCTGCAACATAATTATATTCGCTGTCCTCTTTCAGGGTGTGGGCGGAACGGCGTGGGAAATGTACGACATCGCGGGCCATGTTTATTTATACAGCAAGAAATCGAAACGGCTCTTACGGCTGCAGCTGGGCACCGCTCCGTACGAAATTGCCTGTGTTAGGTCAGCTGAGGAGGAGAGGACCGAAGAAAACAAAATCAACTACAAAAATTTTGTGCCTGATCTGCTGAACCGTGGATACAGTTTCGGTAAAGTATAAAATTTTGAAAGATGCAGTTTATACCTGGGTCGAGCATTTACCATCCTGGACTGAACTTAATCGGCTCAAACATGATCCTAAACTTTTTTGCCCTTCCCATCGATGGAATGCTTAAAAGTTTGCCTTTGTGAACTGACCTAAAGGGTCAGATCCCAAAGGCCAAACCAAAGGATCAGCCCCGTGTCAGACTTCCAGAGTAGCTGGCCAGACCACCATGATGAGTGATACAGCAGAATTCGACGTGAATGCTAGCCTTCTACCCTTATGCTACTGTAGATTGCGCTTTTAGCGCCATACAAAGCTAAAGTTGCATGCCGTAAAGTCATCATTTGATACTGTATCTTTTACTGGATCAGGCATCTCCTTTAGCCCTTGAGTAATCTGAGAATTCAAACAATGCGTTGCCAAACTCATCGTCAGATATTTCGATCAAGCCATCTCACGTGACAATCTTTACTTTTTTTGAGATTTGATTTTTCCGCATTGTGTGCGTTGCACAAAAATTATCTATTTTTGGTGCACGTATGTGATCTGCCCAACATGGATCATCGCAGGCCGACATCTCAAGCAGCGAATATAAGAAAAGTATTTGTATTTTAGTCCATCTCGGCCGCGATGTCGAGCGTAGCTTTTTGTCCCGGTTGATGTCGAACGAGGCGGGTTCTACTGAAGATTTGGCAATGGGCCCAGGTAAGCATGTCGCTGTCACTTGTTTTACTGTACAAAATTTGAGGAAGGGCGCTAACTGTAATTTTTAACCGCCTCGAATCTGGCAAATGCAGGACACGTTCACTGCAGGCCACCCTGCTCCATCTAAATTCAACACAGATTCTTAATGATTCCCAAACTTCGACGTCTTGATAGCGTGGGTGTAGTTATGTGTGCGAATAGATCGATCAATGAAATGCTTTTTCTAGAATGAGTCTACAGTACATGACTCATTTCGCAGGCTCGAAAACGCAAAATTTAAATTTTCCGCTCTAAACCTACTTTGGCAGCTCTACATAAAGTAGATGAAAAGTCTCTTTCTTACAAACGTGTCCGCGCGTTGAAGTTTGTATGATAAAGTATTTTTCCTACATACTCTATGTCGCAATTCATCGTTTTCTTTTCAGAAAAGGCGGAGAATTCTTGCTTTAGAAGCTTGCAAAGCTTTGAAGTATGTGATTTTATATCGTCGTAAAGCTGTCAGCGGAAAATTCAAATTTCGAGTTGTGTAATGCCTGTGAAATGGCCACACAGATTTTCTGTTCTCTCGCGCATGCTGTCAAGAGCCCCATGTTGCTCAAGTCTTGCCATATCAAGACTGAATCGACTGTAGTTCCCTGACGTCACCAATTCACGCTGCCCTTACTGTCCTTTCAACAATTCTTGAGCAGCAAATATCCACTGTCCATGAAAAAGCCAAAATAGTGAATGTGTTGCAAAATAGTGTCATAGGAACACCAAAAACCATTGCAGATGCTACGCAAAAAACGACGTACCCGACGAAACAGAGAGCGTCTGACCCATGCATTTATGGCGTCAAGTGCCAAAATGTACTGAGTGGCAATTGCCTGCATACGGACGACGAAAAACGATTCTTCTCAGCGCACGACGGCAAAGAAGTGAGAGGGTACAAAACCGAAAAGTGTCATAATACAAATTGCGAATACCAAAATGACACTGTCCTGTGCAGCTGTGCGCACAGTGACGATGAAGCTGGTTGCTCGGTGCCTGGATGCGATAAAAGAGGTCATTACAGCGCCGACTGTACAGACCTGCCGAAGTGAGAAATCGAGCCTGGCGATGAAGAAAAAAGAAAAACATCAGAAAACTGTATGGCTTGTCTGATTCTTATCTGATCAAACAACGATTGATTTATGAGTGAGATTGTACAGCTTGCATAGTATAGAGCTAAAAAATATCTGAATTTATCAGGAAGGTACTGTGTCTAGCACTTGCTGTATCTGTCTTCCATGTAATCTTTTACACCGATAAGAGCGGGATAATTCGCACAAACGAATGGCATAAACATATTTCTTGTGCTTGATGGGTGTCGAATCCTGTTCTGTCTATTTATACCATAAGCTTAGTTCATTGTAGTTTTCTGCAATTCTTCATCGGCGTCACACACAGTTACTGTGGGCTGAAAAATATGCGCTTTTGCTGATGTGCTTTTTCAAACGCGCACGTGGTGCCCTAAAGATCAAAGTATAGTTAATGCGATGCGACGCTTTTGGGTGAACTGACAATTTAAAAAATTGCTTAAAAATTTCGCGTCGCTCTGAGCTGATGCTCCCAGCATAAACCCTTGCTGACTTTGCACTGATCATAAGTAGCATCGAGAAAATGGCGGGCGCGGTAGTGCAGCGATTCGGCATTCGTCTCTCTGTTTTGCTTGGCAGCGAGAGGCTGGACTTGTCCCGGGTTCGATCCCCGGTGATGGAGATCAGTTTGCGAACAATAAACACTCGCTGACCTTGCACGCCAGTCCGTGGGTGACTCACTCGGTGGCCAAGGCGAGCAAAGTACTTGTTTCCACTTCGCTTTCGCTCCGACTTTTTCTATTATCCCATTCATTTTATTGGGTAGTCGGATTTGTTCTGTTTGAACCCTTGCTTCCCTTGAAGCAGGAATTTTTAGGCAAGCAAAGTACTTTTTCTTTTTTGATTGAGTATACTGCACGGAATGGATAGATACAGTATTTTGGCTTATACCAAGCGTGTAAAACAGGCTAGAGGGGGATTGAAGGCGCATCATTCAAAATTTTGCTTTATCATCAAAGATGCTGAATAATTTTTTGACTCATCTAATTCGTAGCTTTTGCGGTCAGAAATGCATCTGATATCTAAATTTCCATTAAAATTTAAATCAAGTTACTCAACATCGCGCAATACCTGCGCAGTGATTGCTTGGCAATGACTTTTAGAAATCTTTTAAAAATATTCAACGCTCTCAACAAAATTTCGCAACATCGCGCATTTGTGCAGGCTGCTTTTGATCAACCTGCCTAAATTAGATTTCATAAATTATTATTCATTGCGCGATATGCGTTCTGTGAGTCACTCTCACAAACTGACTGCACATAAAAAGCTTTTTATAGACCCGCACGTACTTTCAAGAAGCCGTTCTTCACGACTACCCAATCGCCATCTGAAGTTTTCTCGGCTTATTTGATCAGGTTAGTCTTGTGAAAAAAAATCTCTCACAACGGAACATCGCCAACCGTCAAGTCGAACTTTGGAAAAACCAAACATTGTAATTTGTTCCTAAGTGCAAAAGAAAGTTTTGTGCAAAATATTGGAGGCGTCTGGCCAACTGGTCAGCAGCGATTAGCACCTAAATTCCTCTGAAGTTTTTGAATTCTTCTGGATTCTTTTGGTTAAAAACCCTAAACTTAAGCGTTGGAACCTTGAACTTGACGCCTGGAAACCAAAAACCCGAGTTTGAAAAGAGTCCTGCGTGTTTTTCTCAACGCTCGGCTTCCTTACCACGCAAAAATTCAAAAATCCGCGGGTCTTTAAGCGCTGACCGCTGCTGACCAGTTGGTCAGACGCCTCTATTATTTTGCATAGAGCTTCCTTTTGCACATTTGAACAACAAACAAATTACAATTTTTGGTTTTCCAAAGTTCGACTTAACGGTTGGCGATGTTCCCTTGCAGAGTACCCCCGCCCCCACTTGACTGATATGTGTCTGAAACTTTGCTGCCACAAATTCTCGTTTTTCATAAATCAGTATTGTTTAGTACGGATCAGGCTAGCAAAAGTATTTTAATTTTCACTCAAATACCTCTAAAATTTGACCTATTCAAAGTTGTTTCGCATGAGAAGAAAAAAAAATTTGCACAGAGCTTTCTTTCAGCTCACAACTAAGAAATGTTCTCAACAGTTCGAAATCAATGTTACGTATTCATCGACAACTCAAACCTGTGGATTGAAGGCAAAAAAGTGTCGGCAGAGAAAAACAGGCTAACCCGTTGGGACGATCGCTTCGGACTCGACTTAGGAAAACTAGTCACAAAAATTCTCGATGGTCGAGACAAAGCAATAAACCCAATTTTGTATGGTTCGGAGCCCCTTAAAAAGGATTCACTGTGGAATTCTATTCGACGACACGAAATCGAAGTGAAGGTGTTTTGGCGCAAAGAAAAAGAAGTCGACACGTCCTTGACAGCCGATGCCACCAAAATAGCCACTGAAAACAAAGGGAAATCCGCCACTGGTGTTTTCGTCATAGTGGCTGGTGATCGAGATTTTATGCCATGCATAAGACACATACTCGATTATGGTTTTGCTGTGGAGGTCTATGCATGGGAGCGAGCTCTTTCGGCGCCATTAATGTACCAGGCAAGATCAACCCTCAATTTGAAAGTGACTTTTTTGGATGATATCGTCTTCAAAGAACCTGTTTGCTATTTTATCAGCTGGCAGTTCGAATCCGACAACCGTCAGATTCCAGAAGATCGCAGCTTGGCGAACGTATTCAAAACTGAGCAAGACGCGACTGTATTGAAATCATTTATCGAGAAGGCCACTGATTTTTTTAAACTTCCATGTCGAGGGCGCTGGTTGGAAGAGGGGAAAGTAGCCCTGGTAGTCTTGCCACCATTGGAAAGATCAAAGTCATGTACGCGCGTGAGGTTCCAAGAATGGACCACGCAAGTGAACGATCGTTATGCGAAACTTTTCATGAAATGGAAGCGTTCGCGAGAAATCCATGATTTTGGGATCGAGAAGGTGATCCCACCAAGCGAATATTTTGAGCTGGTACGCAAAAAAGCGGAAGCTGGAGAAGCACAACAGGCCGTGAAGGTACGTACTATGCGTTGTTGCAAGGCAGACTGTGCTGTATTTTGGGACGGCCATGGTTAGAGTATAAATCCAAGAAGGGCAAAACCCTCACCTTGATGATGTTCCCATCGGAACCTACGCAGGCTCATAAAAAAGTGGCGAGCTGAAGTTCGTATCGCGAAGGGCCAAAAAAATGATTCTTGTCACGATGGAACGCTCCCTGAAAATCTTGGCGTGTAATGGCCAGGCGCCCCAGTGGCAGAGGTTCAATATGCTGTAGTCTAGCTTTAGCGATTCTAATGCTGCGGGGAGAAATCGTGGGTCGGGCCTCCATAGGCTGCGCTCGTTTTTGACCATCAAGGGCCCCTGAAGTCAGTTTTTATGCTTGAAGAGCTGACTGCACCCTCTGACAAATCATTTTATTACCTGAATAGTGCGCCCGGGCCCCTGCCTCGCGCTCGGAGAGACGAAAATGCTGTGAAATTTCGCGCCAAGCTGCCTTTCCTTACTGAGGTTCGTGTTTGAATGCACATGTGTGCCCGTAAATGCCAGACGGATGCCCGAGGAAAAATAGAAATCCACGTTTTCGATGAATGGAAAGCATTTATTTTCATGAACTGTTCATGAAAATAAAGCGTTGCGGAAGAATAAACATGGAACCTGATGACGATCCAATGCTTTCGAGCTCAGAATATCCAACTGAGGAACCTTTACAAGAGGCGGTTCTCCGAGTTTCGAATGCCGCAAAACTCCTTTCAATCATTCAATTGATAAAATTGCATCTTTTTTACACGATCTGCATCATTCACAGGATTCTTTTTACATGATCTAATTGTAAGAAGCTCATCAATAACAAAGTATGCTACTTTTCCTTTTTTCGTGCAGCCATACGACATTTACGCGCACATATATATGTCCATTCCAATCCATCGTTTGCGAATGACGAAAACGTGAGGGAGCTGCAGACAACGCTGGATGATTATATCAGAAGAAAAGTCAACGTCACATGTCTGCTATGCCCATTTTTTTCATTATTCGCAAACGATGGATACGAACCTGATTGTGAACAGGCCGCTAGGCGCGAAATAAAATTTCACACTATTGTGATCTTGCTGAGCGCGAGGGTGGGGCTGGGTGCAAGAGTCCGGGTGCCCAGATGATTTGCCAGAGAGTGTAGTTAGTCCTTGAAGCATGAAAAAATTAGCTGCAGTGGCCCTTTACATCAGTTTAACGAGGAAATGATCGATTCATAATCGCTGTATGTTCATAAAAGCAGTCTGCATTCCCTGCACTGCACATGCTGGCGCTTCCTTATATTACAGTACCGACAGGCAAACTGTAATGTAGCACTACGGATGCACATCTACGTAATTCTGTAAATCATTTTGTTTGTTGCTTCTTCTTACGCAAATGCATCTGATCTAAATTTCTATCAAAAAATTCCAGTCAGATTACTCGGCATTGCGTAATCCCTGCGCAATTATTAACGACTGGCGATGACTTCTGAATTTTCCTGTAAATGCAAAATCCCCCAAAAATATTAGAAGGTGTAGTGCGCAACTCGGCGCTCTATCATCTCAGACTACAGACAATTGCTGATCACACTGCACCCAGCCCAGTGAATCGAGATGACCTCCAAGGTCTGCCCGATATCTGCTGCCAAGTCATCATACTTTCTGCAAGAAATCAAACAAATATTGCTGGGCGAGCTATGAGCTATTGCAGGATCGCGACATCTCGCAATAAGTTCTTGTCATCATCTTGTTTGCCGCTTCTTATTTTAAAAATAACGCGCGATACTAACTCAATTTCTATTTAAAAAAATTTATTCATGTTACCCCGCATGAGCCATAAGAATGCCCAGTCTTTCATACAAAATTATCTATGAGCATTTACGTACATGTCCCTTGAAATCGAGCAATGAATCTTCAGCAGCTTATTTCGACGTTATCGTCACGCTTTTTTCGCTTTTAGCTTGTTGCCATAGAAAGGGCCGCGCCTAGCGAAGACAAACTTGGGCCTCGACTACTACTGACTTCTTATGCCTTCTGGAAGATTTCGATGGGTCTCCGTTTTTTCAATAATTTTTCAGACTGATCCAGATTTCTGATATCACTGCAGTTTGAATTCAAGTTTCTGTCACTGACAAATCAATTGGTAAAGTGAAACGGTTTCAAAATTTTCAGGGCTGTAACTCGCCTTCTACTTACCCCAGTGCATCCGACCCGACCCGTTGAGCAGCGGCAGTTGCCCACGTTGGATAAATTCAAATGAATTGATGGAAGAAATTAGCACCAGCGACAAGTCTTTTACTTGTTTGGAGTTTACCCCTGAACGTACTCAGGGACGTCAAGCCTATAGTAGCTGCCCTTGCCTATAAAAACTGGATAGGAACAGTCTTAGGGCCTAAAGTCGGTCGCTCCCCTGTCGTACGACAGGCGTGTGGGCGCCACATTCTTGGAGTTGCCTCTTTCGAGCAATTTTTCTCAGAATTTTGAGCGGCTACGCAAGTTGATGTCAGCGGCAATTTTGTAAAGAAAAATGTGCTCTATCAAGCAGATACAATTTAGAGGCCTAATTTTCTGTTTTCAGTTTTTATCAAAAATTTTTCGTAAATTTTTCCGATTCTTATGGAGAAAATTATTTATAAACATAATAAAAGCGGTAATAACAAAAGAAAGATAACCAGTCGATAGAGCACATTCTTCTATACATAATTGTCGCTGACATCAAGTCAGGTTATCACTAAATATTTCGAGAAAAATTGGCCGAAAGCGGCGAAGGCGCAAAAAACAATTTCGACAGGCATGTGCGCATCGACTACAATTAGGCCCTAAGAAGCTGATTGTGTTGTGCTTAGTGTTGATATGGATATTCATATCTATATCTTATCTATTGCAAGCCGAGAAATGCATTTGATATATGCATATTTTGACAGCCTACGGACAACAAAATGGCGCCAATGTGCGCACCGCTTGCATCATCTCACCGTAAATTTTTCATTATTTTCAGAAAGATTTTTTGTGTTTTTGGCGCGTTGCTAAAGGTGGTTTCACATTGAGCGGTCAAACAAAGCCAACGCAGTCAGGTCAGCGAGGTGGCTGACCTGGCCGCGGCTAAAAAAGCCCAGATTTTTAAGGTTTGTTCACATGTATTTGCGGCTGATGCGGCCAGTGCTGCTGGTGTGCGCCGCATTCATACTGACTTGGAGCTCGTGGGTTAGAGAGGTTATATAACTGTGAGCACCCCATACCACCTTGTGCTTTAGATGCTGACAATTGCAGGTGCTGTAAGGTGCGTATATGTGAGATGCATTTTATTAAAGGGGAGAGCATACCAACATCAGATGGTATTCCTAGCCACTGTGAGCACCAGTGCACTGCGCTGAATGATTTAAACGTTTTCATTTGTAATTGCTTGGAAATCCAAGGGTTTATTTCATGATTGAAATTTGGCAAGCTCGTGTCTTCCCTCACCAGCCTCTTGCAGACAGTGTCTGACTGGTGCCCCTGTCTATTTGCAATGTGAATGTATATAGCCAAGTATCAACAGCAAGCCGCCGTCTTGGCCAGACAAGCTGATCGACCACAAAGCCTCTGCTTCTGCAGTTATAATGTCAACGAGGCTGCAAGTCAGTTGTGTATGTGGTCATCGCAGCTTTCTCTGTTTGATCGGCTGCCGCAACAACCGCAGCCAATGTAAAACACCGTGTTTAGAGAAAGTGAAGAGTGAACTTTTTTGATTGAAACTTCAAATTTTTCAGATTTCTATGAAGTAGTTGGGATTTTGGAGCTTTCAGAAATCTATATCTCAAATAATTATCTATTCAAACCATTTTCAGAGATATGATTTGAATACTAATATCTATAGCTGTATCTTTTTCCCAGCTCATATCAACACTACTTACGGTCGACCTCTTAGCTGGACTGACGATGAGCGCAAGAGTTATTCATCCTGTATGTATACTGTAGTCATATAAGTGCCTTGAGTAGAGCTGCGGTTACAAGATTTTTGCTGTCTCTGATGTTGAATAATACCCCAGTGAGAGCCCTTTCAAACGCAACAGCTGGTATTCTTGATATTCTGCACATTATACTGTGGCAAGATTTGATGCTGACGTAAGCACACTAGACCTGCATGCGAGTGACCACACTATTTGAGATCCTTCTCCCTGTGTAAAAGGTGCCTTCAGTGGTTATCCTATTTGCATAGGACATCTAGTGTGCACAGGAGGCACAGACTATTTGTCAGACATCTAGTGTGCACAAGAGGCACAGACTATTTGTCTCCCTCCTCCCTGGTCAGGGCCAAGCGGTTTTCCTAACATGCGAGGGATTGATAAGACTAGTTCCTGGACCCCGAGCACCGCCTATATAAAGGCTCTGCTCCTGGCCTGGCGAGATCAGTTCATTCAGTGAGACTCCCCGACGACCTGACGATTGTAGCCGGCTCTTCCGATCCTACGTGAGTCCCCCCTAGTCCGGCGTAGTGGACGCTAGTAATAAACTGCCTCAGTACTTGGGCTGCGTGGCTTGATTCGAACCTCACACCACAACGCAGTTGGTTCTGTGTACTAGCACTAAAACCCGTCTGTTTCACCTGTGGCCAGGTTGCCCCAGCTATCTTTTTGAGAATTGCGCCAGAGCCAGCATTGGTTGGTCTAAAAGTCTTCTGTCAGCGATACTGACATTTTGTGATCACTAGCATGTGCACTGCTGGAACGTGCTTTTATTCGCCGTCCTCTTCTAGGCTGCGGATAGAATGGCGTGGGAAATGTACGACATCGCGGGCCACGTTTACGTGTACAACAGCAAATCGAAACGCCTCACACGACTGCAGTTGGGCTCCGCTCCTTACGAAATTGAATGTTTCAACGCAGCTGAGGACGAGCTGACCGAAGAAAACAAAATCAACTACGAAAATTTTTTGCCGGATCTTTTGAATCGTGGATACGGTCTTCGTAAAGTTTGAAATTTTTTAAGATGCGGTTGATACCTGGGTCGGTATCTTTACCACCCAGGACTAAGCCTGACGTGTGATTCAACGATTATTAGTTCGAAATCCTGAAATTATTGACCCATCATACGGAGGGGGAAGAAAACTGATTTGCAAAAAACATTGTTGAATGAAAATTTGACAGAAACTGACGTGCACTGACCCCAGGGTAAAACGAAAGTATCAACCCAAGGTCGGACCTCCAGGGTATCCGGTCGAACCACGTATTTAGGGTGGTTGCAACAGGAATTCAAGGTGAATTCTACCCGTCTGCTCTCTACGCTAAACTTGCTCTCTTAGCACCATACCGATAGCAGATCATATTTTACCAGAGCAGCCTAAGAGTGGTAAATGGACACGAAAATGTCGTAGCACGAATTGATATAGGTCGACAAGATGCACCATGCGAAGCTAAAGTTATGCATGCCCCCGAATCCGCGTTTGATTACGCATCAATTTTTCCGAAAAAGCCATTCTTAGAAATCCCGTAGCCCAAACACGCCTAGCTCCTAGCTCGAGGATTTACAGTATAAATACCTGAACTAATCGTAAGATTATGATGAACCCTCCTTCATATCACCTCACAATCTGCACTTCCTCTTGGTCTTTGACTTTTTGCTCCTCGCAAGTGTAATACAAAACTCACTTATCATCGGTGCACGCATGCGATACGCCCAGTGTGGGCCAAAGCATGCCGTAGTCTGAGACAGCGATTACAAGATATGATTTGTATTTCAGTGCATTTCGGCGTCGAACTCAGCTTTTCATCTTTGTCAACGGCGAATCAAACGGGTTCTATGGCAATAGGCCATGGTAAGCCAATGTCACTTAAAATAAGAATGCAATATATTTCAGCAACGGTGTAACTGAGCGCGATTCTCAACCATTTCCTGTCAGAGCCAAAAATTTGCTGTTTTAGTACTCGAGGTCACCATGACCCAGGGTCGACCGTACCGACATTTTTGGCCTGCCCGTACCATATTGTACCCCTACCAAGCAAAAATTCCATCTCGGCAGATTCAAAAAATTTAACCAAATTTTTTCGAAGACTTATTTTGATATTGAACGTAGGCTCTCTGACTATTTTTGACTTTAAATACGTCCAAATGGCCCTTTATGAAGCAAAAAATTGTACTGTAATCTAAGGCTATTTCGGATGCACGTTCTGTGTTGACTTTGACAGTATCTCCGCAGATAACGTGATCGCTGAACTTGGTCTTTCTATATGCCATTCTGTAGCTAAAACTTTATTTTATCACAGCCGTGCGCTCAGCGCCACCTGAAAATCAGATACAGCAAGAAAACAGAATTCTTCCCAACCTTTAAAAATTTCAGGGAATTTTCTGGCCGCGAACTTATCCTCGCGTTTGGACTAGTGTTCGGCCGAGGTCTCGACCTCGACCTCGACCTCGGCCGAGGTTGGCCACCCTCGACCTCGACCTCGACCTCGAGGAAAAACGGCCGAGGTTCGAGGTTCACAAGCAAGATGCAATCAATAAGCTGTTTCCCAGTTTGAAGACTGGACGCACAAGTGTGCCTGTGCCTCGCACGCAAAAATTTGCGCGATTTTGCTGCTAGCTCAATTAAATCACTGTGTAGGACTGCTCCGTCCATATCCCTTGCCTTTTTATGCCAGTGGATGAGTTGTCTCTTGAAGATACAGTCAGAAAAGAATGGAAATTCACACAAACTTGCAGGAAGCATTACAAATTTAAGTTAGGGACTGTTAGCAAAAACCTCGAGCCTCGTGCCTCGACCTCGTCCTCGACCTCGAAAAAAGTCATCCTCGGCCGAACACTAGTTTGGGCTACGGATGAATTCGCTGGATGAAATTGCGTTTTTGACAGCTTTTCTGGCCAAGTTGCTTGGCTTTCTTGTGCTTCTGGGATATCTATGTCAATAATTTAAGAGGGCGAAATTTTTATTAACCGAGCGTTCCCGCTTTGCAATCAAGAATTTTCACTTTCATAAAATAGGTGTTAGAGGTAAAAAATTTTGGTTTTTTTCTACAAAATGCAAGTGCCGAATCTAAATATCATACTTTTTCCAGTATCCCAACATCGATTCTAGAGTGCACTCTGTCTTAGCATAGGTCATCCAAAATAGGCCCATGCTTGGGTAACTTCGGACGCAAGCGGTTTTTTAAAAAAAACTTCTTCCAGGTGCAGTCTAAGAGATTTTTCACGTATTATTTCGGTTTTTTAATATCTTGGCATTCTACTGATACATTAGATTACAGGTTTTATGGAATTTTTTCGTAAGATATTCGACAGTGATACAGTAGGGAGAAAACGTCCGAAATGGCCCTAGATGACGGTACCTCAACACCGAACTATCACAAAAAATTGGCTCAAAAGTGGTTACGGCCGCACCGACCGACTTTCAGTGCCATACCCGTACCGCACTGTTCCCCCCCCCCCCCCCCCTAGTCCGGCCAGTACGGTTGTACGGTCGACCCTGGACCATGACTGTTGATGATCACGAAGGTTTTATGTATCGATATCGCACATTTTTGCATATATGCAAAACGATATATGAAAAGTCTTTTCTCGAATGATTTGATTATGAACCCTTTTACAAAAAATCTACTGATTAAAAATTTGAATTTCCCGCCATTAACAGCCTTGAACAGTTTTGCATGGATGAAAAGTCCTTTCTTCCAAGCGTAAAGCTTATAGCATCAGACTTTAATTCATCGTTTTCCTTTCAAGAATTGGCAGAGAGTGTTGCTTTTCTACACGAAAAGCGCATGGGTATATTCGAAGCTGTCATAAGCGGCTCGTAGTGGGAAATTTTATTTTACATGAGGCTCCGAGGAACAGCCAGAATGGTGAATCACAGCAATCCCCTAACCAATTGCAGATGCTACTCAAAAAACGACATACATTCAGAAGAAACAGAGAGCGTCTGACCCATGCATTTATGGCTTCAAGTGCCAAAATGGATTGGCGTGCAATTGGTTGCATACGGACGATGAAAAACGGTTCTTCTTCGCTCACGACGGCAAAGGGGTGAAGATGTACAAAATCGAAAAGTGTCGTAATACTAATTGCGAATACCGAAACGATACTGTCCTGTGCCGCTTCGCGCACAGTGTGGAGGAAGCTCGTTGCGTGGTGCCTTGGTGCGGCAGGAATGGTCATTACACCGCAGATTGTCCAGACTTGCCAAAGTGGCAAGCCGAGCTTGACGATGAAGAAAGAAAACAAAAAACATTAAAAATTTGTGATTTCTCTGATTAAAAAATTATTGACTTCAAATAGCGTGAAATTGTATCGATTGTATTGAAAGCTAAAAAATATCTTTGAATTTTTCAGGAAAGTTTGTTTCACGTATCTTATTAGCACATTTTTGAGCATTGTTAGACCTGGCGCATACAAATGGTATCACCAATTTTCTTTTGCTTCATTGATGTCATCTCGTTCTGTCTATTTCTGGGCTTGTTTTAATTTACAGTAGTTCATCAGTTACGTTCTCCACGCTTAAAGGTGCTGGTTATAATCGCTTTTTTACTGACTAATAAGACAGCAGGTTGATTAGCGACAATTAATAGCCGTGGGTGCTGGCTACGGAAGTCTGCAAAAATAAGCTTACCTCAAAAAAAGCAATTTTCATGCTTATGCTTTAATGTGAAAGTACGGTAGACTTGGGGCCATGCATGAAGGATGTCCGCCAAAAATGCGGTTATTTGACTCCCCCACCCCCTATCCACCTTTCGTCCATTCCGCATTGACCAACCCCTTTTAAAAATGGACGCCCAATTTAGCGGACCCTCTTAGCAAATATTAACTCTGAAAAAACATTGCTTACAGGATTGACAGATCGGCTGAAACGATTGGTGGTATCTGGTCTAGTGAAATCATCAAAATGTTGGCTATTCAAATTTGCTGACCCTCTCTTTCTTTTTCTGATCTTGGAGCTGGCATCGACTAACCCTTTAAGTGGGAAAATCAAAACTTACGATGAGGCACAAAATCGAGTAGTGCTCGATGACCAGCAGCTGGCAAAGTCGATATTGGAGAAGGCGGACGATACAAATCTGATGGACAATTCAGCCAGTATCAAATGTAGCTTGCAAATTTTAGCAATGACTCATGCAACCCAGCCAGCAGCGACTGGATGTCGACCGTTCCAGATGACCAGCTGATGTCACTGATAAGCATTCGAGGCACTCACGATTCGTGCGCTCGATATGCATGGAAACTCTCTAAATGCCAGACGATGACCCTGCCTGGACTAATATATATCGGGATACGATTTATCGACATCAAATGCACTGTAGTGAATGGCACTTTTAATATTCATCACAGCATTTTTTCCAAGAAAATCGATTTCGGTACAGTTTTGGAGCAATGCAATGCTTTCTATTAAATCATCCATCTGAAAGTATACTAATGAGGGTTGAGCAAGAAGAATCGTCAGTTCCAAGTGAGGAATTCATTCGAAAATCTACAAACAGTCCATACAAGGCGGGCAGAGAAAGTCAGATTTACACTTAAAAAAGAATTCCATCTTTGGGCGAAGCCAGGGGTAAAATAATGATTCTAGTGGATGTGAGTGGATTGGACGGCATTCCATGGGATCCTAGAAATATCAAGGACGACTACGATGTCAAGACCTTCTTCGACCATGGTAAGAAATTCGACGAGCTTAAAGCCCAATCGGAAAAAGCGGCTAGCGAACACAACAATGGCAGTCAGCAACTTTTCATCGATTTCGCCAGTGGAGCGAGCGCACTAGCCTTTCCATGCGCATTAGCCAAGAAAATAAATCCGAAACTGTTCGATTATTTGAACAAGGACACTTGCACCAGCACGTGCTGTTATGGAATCGTGCCAATGGATTTTCCTGGGGAATACGACAAAGGCATCGCCGGTCTGTTGATCAAGCAGAACGAACGCAAGCCAGACTGCATAACACCGGCTGGAAAAAACACATTACATTTTTGATCAAGTCAGGAAAAAATCAGAAGTGATTCAATATAATTTTGAGGAAACAGCTTCAGCATCGAACAATTGCAAGATATAATTACAAATGAGCTGTTGCTCACCAACATAGTGCCTACCTAAAGTGGTGCGACTCGCAAATTTAACTGCCATAGAGCCCGTTTGTGTATCCTTAAATATGTCCTCCAGAGTTTTGAGGCGAGCACCTCCAGTAATATTTCGTAGTCACTGTTCATTGTGAACAGACTACAGCAGCAAACTCGAGAAGGGTCTTTTCCTTGAAATCCTATCTCATTTTCATTTCACTCGTATGCATTTCTCAGGGTGGATTGGTCGATCAAACTCCTCCCCTCGTCCCATTCGATAACTTGTTGTAATCAGAAAGACCAACCTTATCAAACCACCATGATATTGTCACCAGCTTCATTCTTGTTGTATCCTTAGGTGGCAAAATTCGTTTCAAATTATTATAATTTCCTCATATTCCTTCACCGCTTCGAACATGGTCTTCTTGATCGCATTTTGTTTTTCCAACTTGGTTGGTTTCTCGCTACAAAGGAGCCATCAAATCAACGAGCGCATGATCACTCGACGTGCATCCTTCCACCAATCTTTCCAGCTCGATCTTGGCCTCACCCAAAATGGTTGCTTTCACATCAGGTAACTCACCTGTTCTCGAGTCAAGTTCTTCGCTCACAAGCAGCAGTTGAAGCGCGTCAAGTCCTTCGAAGATTCGGCTCCGCGCGACGCATCGTCGTCGCTTACTATCGTCTCCACACTGCCTAATCTCACACTCGCCTGTGTGGTGTAGCGGTGAAAGGCGTCTGTCACTATTTGCTTGGCAGGGCTGGAAACCGGTCGGCCCCGAGTTTAACTCTGCCCATCTGAGAACTTGGTGAAATTCTCTCTGCGCCTTGCACACCTGGCGGTGGTTCACTCACCCTTCATCCCTCCAGGGTCGATAAACAAGGAGAGGCCTGGTGGGGCGGGAGGCTCTCGAATCCGGGTCCCCTCACGGGGCACGGGCTGGGTATGGTTGCCCATCGCGGTGTTGCGACTAACACGCGCCTTTGCCCTTGCCCTTGCCTTTGCCTGGCATGCATCCCAGATTGACCCTAGTCGATGGCAAGGTCCAGGTCATCTACCAAGCACCTTAGCCCGCGGGTAAAGGGACGAGAAAATCGACCCTCCCCTGGACCAGCTAGCATGAGTCCAGAAAATGATGTAAAAAAATATCTGAAGGTCAAGGCCATTTACTGTAGTCGCCGGAATCTGGGATCATGTGCTTCGTATTGTGGACCTGGAAATGCGGAGAACAACACTTTTGCGGCCTGGAAATACTACTCGAGCAGTAGCGCAGCCTTCTACTTGCTGAAGAGATCTTTTAGAAATAGCCAATAATTCAAGCGACACTTGACCAGGGGATGAAGTTTTTTTGCTATGCTTTGCTTTTCTTCACTGTACCAGAAGACTTATCAGAGGACCTAAAGAAGGTCAGCACAATACACAACGTTAAAAGGTATTGCCACAAAGTTCTTAAAAAAAACATCGATTAAACTAAACGCAATATCACAACTGATAACATTATTCCACAGGGTCATAGCTGAGAATACAAAACTTTGAGTAAATGCGTCCATACACTGGGCTTTGACTTCCAACTGGTGGGGGTGGCAGGAAGCGAGGGCTGACTCGATGATCACACATGTTCGAGTGAATGAAATGTCGATTGGGGTAGCACGCGTGCCTGTGGTAAAATCGATAAAATTGTATGAGTTTGAGGTGATTTCTTTGATCAATTAGTTGGCCAATTCAATTTCTCCAACATCGACTCATAAAACATTGTCCAGTTGTCAAGACCGGCCCTCGCAGCAAATTTTTGTGCTTTTTTAAGATCGACAATAGATTGCTGTTAAATCGGGGACCACGCCGCGCAACCATATTCCAAGCGCGGCCGTACACTTGAAGATACACAGTTTCCAACTATTTCGACGCAAATTTTCAAATTTCTGCAAATTCCATATACTGTAAGCTAAAGCTCCTATGACTGAAAAACGAAACTGTGGGCAAAAAAGGGAAGGCGTGGGGAGATAATTGGTACCCAACACAAGTGCAAATTGGAAACACAAACGCAGAACATGAAATAACTATTGCTAGGTGGAACCAAAAAATGGATTATGTAAGTGGGTAATGTAAACACTACGGCGCGGTCGGAAGAAAAAGAACTCAGCAAAACGATTTTTGAAAAATCGAGAAAAACAGTTATGAAGCAAAAAAGGGCCTAATCTGCAGAGCCACACAGTGCCTACCAGTGCAATGCGATAGAGAGGATCATAATACGACATTGATAATGAGCTGAAGGAACTGAGATAGAAGAGAGTCGATGAGGTTGAGTTACGCCATGCAATGGCGAGAATGCACTGGAATAGTCGAAACGGCGTTGATGGAAGTCACAACAGTATATGTGTGATAAAATGAGGGGGGAGAAATATCATTTTGACAGGTACTGTGAATGTGTAGTGCAATCTTTCACATACTGTAGGCATTATATTGTCTCAGAAATACACCCGCAGAAATGCGTCCCTGAAACACATCCCCTACATATTCACTTCGTAGTGATAACAGTTAGGATTCCAAATTGTGCTTGGAGCAGTAGGTGGTGGCTCGTTGACAGTCCACGAGAACAACTCGCAAGTAAAACTGGAGCAAGCTAGTGGACTGGCCAGAAGATTGAAACTGCGACACCATGACTGGTTTGAACATGCGTCAGCACAATTTTGGTAGTGATTGGCAGGGAATGACAGAATTGGTTTCTCCGTCATGCATGGTCCCATACGAGTGTAGTTTCGTTCGCAGCCTGAAATGATCTTTTTATAGAACTAATCACCTATTTAATGCAGAGGTACTTGATATTTGACAGAGGGGATAAGTAGACCGATTGTAGTTTGGAGGATCCTGATGATCGGCGATTCGGAATGAATTGTGGATCATGATGATAGCCATGTAGTATTCCCCAACAAGATCATCCGTGTCTTGGCAACCGTAATTTCGGATCCACATATCGCCAGCCGCCATTCGGGCATTTGGGGTTCTAGCATCGTCATAATAGAATGTTGTATCGTTGGTGATGGCACATGGAGCCCCGACAACTTGATGATCACGTTGCATTGCAAACCTGACTCGATAGGTTTCATTTGCTCCGAATTCTTGCTGAATGAAAGCGCAGATGAAAGTCAGTATGTTCATCGGGCAAGTCATTAATATTAGTCTGCTCTAGTGTTTTGCCCCCCCCCCCCCCCCCCCCAACACACTTCTGTAACTGTGAGCGCACTGCGTTTGGAAAGCGGCGAGAGCGCACATTATGAGCAGGTGTGCGCACATGAAAGCAGGTGTACTGTACAAATCAAGATTGATGCGTAACCAAGGCACCCAGAAGAGGAGACACGTAAGCCCGAAGAGCTGATCGTGTGTTGAGGACATATTTTTTGCGATATTTCCAAACGAGCAAGAATACCAAACGATTACTGAAGACAGACATTTTACATTATTTAGGTAGCCATAGGCACTGGTTGAATGGAAAACTTGCTCATCACGCCTCGAGTACGAGAAGCCACCGCGCACGATCCCATTCACTGATTTACGAAAACACATAGCTGACCTGCCATGGTTTGCCGAAATCTAAGCGGAGCAGTGTGGGTTGAAGTAGTTTTTTCAGTAGTTTGTTGGACAAGGCTGCTATACTGTATGATAAACTTGATGTGTATGGCTACCAGCTCCACCCTGCTGCTGCTACTTCAGCTGTGAAAAGATCATGAGCACTGTGACAGCTCCATCAAAACAGGAACTTTTTGATAACAGCCGATAAGTTGAGTAAACTTACCAGCATCAGTTGCTGAATAGCATTGTACTCCACGCTGCTGTGGAATTGCCCCAACGTGGCTCCAAAGCTTTGACAGTAAGTCCAGGCGCCAGCCCAAGTGGTGGATTCATTACCGAGGAAAAAGCATTGGCCCGCAATTGTGGCACTTTTATGCTCTGATGAACAGCCTGTGCATTCGTGCGCATACACAGTCAACATGAGGGGAAGTATGACAGTGATGGGCGAGGGGAGCAGAGTCGCCATGCTCACTTTGGTAAGGACAAACTCACAACGAGGTCTCATCGTCACTGAGAATCTCCTGTACCAGGATTCCGAAACACACAGACTGATCAAGCCGAAGCCCTTGTAATAAGTATTGTGAAGGAGAACGGTTGTCAAGGAGCAACGCGAGCAATGAACCAGGCGCCTTGGTACTAGAAGAATAGGCCCTCGTGGCCTGTGGACGAGTTAAACAAGGGACTGAACGATAACAATGCTGCGGGCCAATCGAAGCCAAGGAGATGTTAGGGTAATGGTGAAGCAATAGACCCTTACTCGGTACACCCACGGTCCGCGTGTTTCTGTGATCCTTGGCATTCAATAGTAATACGCACACGTCGTGGGGTCCGCAGGAAGAAGTAGACTTTCGTTTATGGCTATCGACAGCTACTTTACCGCGCACTGCTTGTTCTGTCCATAGTTCATTTAGGAAGCGTTGTTACACTATTTTATAGTATTTTATGCGACCAACGAGGTTTGGCGAATTGACTTTATCATAGGGTAGCAACGCGCTTTGTTGTTTTTTACGTATGGAAAGAATGTTGCGGGGCATTCTTGAGAGAATTCTTGTTAGAAGGCGCTTGGCATCCTATGTGAGCTTAGTATCCTTTCTTACTGTACCTATGTCTTTCTTTGTCCAAATCCAGTGCGCTCATCTAGCAGAACAGCATGTTGCCATTTATTCATTTATCCCCTGTGTGAGATATCATCAGGGTCATGATCAGCACCAGCATCAGGATTTTAGTCAATATTTCAGTAATACTAGCTTCTGGTTGCGGGCCTGTCCAAATATTTTGTACGCACATTATGAGCAGGCCTGCCAACAGAAAAAAGGTGTAGATAGCTATGGGCAATGTGAGGGCTCTTTTAGAACGGCTTTCAAGCATCAATTGTGGCAATCGATCCTCAGGGTAGAATGTCACATGTGAAGTTCCCTCGATGAATTGGGCATGTCTTACCCCCTCGCCCTGCACCGCATTTTTTGTCCTTGGAATATCATCGGCTAACTGTTCGCGATCGTAAAGGTTGTTTGGCAAACGAATTAGCGAGGAGTCGAACAACGACATGTCCCTTATCTTTCCTTAATTTTTTTAAAAATCGCGGTTCGTCAAACGCGCACAGTACATTTACTGTATTGTACTGCTATAGGAGCGCCCGCTGGTTTTCGAATTTCACAAACATATCCACATCCCTAAGATATTCAATTCGTAGTGATAACAGTCAGGATTCCAAATTGTGCTTGGAGCAGTAGGTGGTGGCTCGTTGACAGTCCACGAGAACAACTCGCAAGTGAAAGCAGAGCAGGTTGCTGAACTGGCCAGAAGATTGAAACTGCGACACCATGACTGAGTTGAACATACGTCAGCATAGTTCTGATAGTGATTGGCAGGGAATGACAGCATTGGTTTCTCCGTTATGCATGGCCCCATACGAGTGTAGTTCCGTTCGCAGCTTAAATAACATTTTTATAGTAATTATTACTACAGTACATTACATTATCGATCAATCGTTACTTGATATTTGACACAGGGGATAAGTAGCGTGGGTTGGCGGATCCTGGTGATCGACGACCCGAAAGGAATTTGGAATTATCACGACAGCCATATAACGTTCCTTATCAATATATTACCCGTGTCTTGGCAAGCATAATTTCGGATCCACGTATCGCCAGCCGCCATTTGTGTATCTGGGGTAGTGGCATCATCGTAATAAAATGTTGTATCGTTGGTGATGGCACATGGAGCCTCGATTACTTGCTGATCCCGTTGCATGGCAAAGCGGATTCGATAAGTTCCATTTGCTCCAAATTGGTCCTGAATGAAAATGTAGAGTGCAACGTAGTGGATTAGCTAAACTAGTGGGCGAGATTCTAAGCACGTTACTTTTTGCGAAGGTGTGGCGTGATGAAAACGCAGCTTCTCATATGAAAGGGTCAATATGTACAGCAACCATCAGTGGGAGATAAAAGAGGCGAAAGTCAGAAAACGCTTTGATTGGAGTGGCGAGTTACGACTGCAACTGCAAAATCAAGAGAAAGGAGTTGAGGTTTCCCAGGCTCGCAGTTCTAAAGTCTACCCTAGCGAGTGCGGGATGGGGCTCGGGACTCGACCGTAGACCATTGCCAATTGGCCCCTTGATGGTTTATGACAATCCCATAAGCGTAAGCCAGGCCTCACACGCGTAGCACAAGCCAGACCCGGATGGCTTTGGGCCGGGTCGGGTTTGATCGTAAATGGGTCTTTCAACTTTACTTACGAGCGTAAAACGAGTGATACCATCGCACAATGGAGGGGACCCAGCGAACAAATCCATGGAATACTGTACATGATGAGACAGACTTCATAAAGGAGCGGATTCCTTTACTTTTCCAGGTTTTCTAAACAAAATTTAATTTTTTTCCCTGATAATTTTTACCCTGTCACACAACTAGTCAAAAAATTTTCACACAGCCACTGTCATCCAGCATGATCAGCAAATACATCGAAAAGGCGTATGATTCATAATTGGAAGGTCAAAATGCAGTATCTCAGTTTCCGTCATTTACGCGGCGAAAGTTACCGAGGGACTGAAAAAATTATTTACATATGCCCTATTTTGGGTCAAGTGCATATAACTTCATGAACAGACGTTTTTACACTGATCGCCAGTTTTCCGACAGTTTCCTAGTAAATTTGCTTCTGTATGCATTCTTAGGCTTAGGGGACCTTTTGGAAAGCTTTGACAGTAAGTCCAGGCGCCAGCCCAATCGGTGGATACTCGTACATTACCTAGAAAAAAGCATTGGCCCGCAATTGCGGCACTTTTATGCTCTGATAAACAGCCTGTGCATTCGCGCGAATACAAAGTCAACATGAGGGGAAGTATGACAGTGACGGGCAAGGGGAGCACAGTCGCCATGTCCGTTTGGTCAAGAGGCAAAAGGGAGATCTTCTCCATCAAGACGAAGATGAAGACTGAAGCGACCCTGTTACAGGTAGTGGGAGGGGAATAACGGCCAACGAGAAAGGAGAACAATAGAACTGTGCATTCTACTGGAAGAATAGGCCTTCGTAGCCAACGGAGGAGGCGGACAAGGGCCCGAACGAGAACAATGCTGCGGACTAATCGTAGCTCCAAGGAGATGTTAGGTAATGGTCACGCACCAAAAGCCTTTACTCGGTACACTCTTGAAGGCCCACTTGTTTCTGTGAGCCTTGGCATTCGAGCGTGATACACACACGTCGTGAAAAGCGCGCAGGAGAATCACATCCAGTGCTTTTGACCATCGACTTTATTTGTCAACTTCTCATTCTTAAAGACAAAGTGCACTCTAAAATCGAATGTATAAAATGTATAAACAGACTGTATTTAAAAAGAATGATATTCAGATTCAGCACCCGCATTTAATAAACGAAATGGTCGAATCTGAAGCATTTATTGCAAGAAGTTACAAGCAAAAGCAACGCTACAAGGGGACACATTTTCAGATTCACTAGAGTTCAATATGCAATATAAACATTCTTCCCGCTCGGCCTGTGCAGGACCGCACTGGACGAACAAACGTCAATGAACACAGCCAGTAAGCTTCTCGTTGTGACGAAGTCGCTCCAGTGCGATCAGCAGTGATAACGATTCTGTTGAAAAACGATCGAAACAGGACACGAACAAAACAAGGTCTCCCCTGCGATAGTTCATGCTCCTACTACATTACGAACGGAATGTCATTGCCTTCGGTAAAACACTGGTTAAAGTAGCGAGTGCTCCAAATTATTTTTGGAGATAGACCCAAACAATTAGACCAAGTCACCGGCCTCAACATTTCAACGAGGATCACCGTATCTAAGCTCACCGTCATTCGAACTGCTGATGTTAGCACAGAAAACTACCTTCTTGTCCTCAGTGCCTGTCTGTTGTATCGAGGGCTGTGCCTTCTTCAGTGGCCGGGTAGCCCAGCTTCTGCGTGCAATGGTTGTTTGACAGCTTCTGTAACAACACCTTTATTCCAAGTATTAGAAGGAGGGTCACTCGGGTCTTCCAAGTGATACATGCCGCAACACCGCGCTATTCATCCGCCATGCATGCGCTAACCTCATGGGCGGCCAGGATGTTGCGGTTTGTGGCTCATCTACCCTCCCTGCTTGGTGGCGAGCGGCTGCGCTCGTCCTGGGTTCAACCCCGACGACGGAGATAGGTTCGTAAACCATGGACCCTCGCTAACTTTGTACGGCAGGTCGTGGATGACTCAGGTAGCCGTCGGTGCACCGAGTACGAGGCATGAGTCTTACCAACTAGACAGTCTTGGCTGCCGAACTCTGGGCTCACGATCAGACCCCGCCATCGTCCGACCGAAGGCGCCCACGCGTGAAGGATGCACTGCAGACAAACAGAGGCACGTTGCCGTGTGTGATTGTCCCCTACAGCCTTGCTTGTAAGGGTTGACTGCCGGCTGGCTGTAAGCAAAGGGGTTAATCCAAAAAGTGCTCTTTTAGTGCGGAATTCTTCATATTGTGGGCGTCGTTTCCACGTTGCGTACACATCATCAATATTTTGAGCATTCTCGTCACGATTATTGAATAACTCACTCGCAAATATCTCGCTAGGCTTGCTAAAATAGAAGACTATAGTTGTCCATAGCTGCCTTATTCGATTTTTTTCGGGGACTACTGATTACCCACTTGAATTGGACTACTGTTTTTCTAAGACTGCTATGCAAAAATTATTCGCTATAGCCTGAGGTATGCGATTTCCTTTTGGGCGTTGAGTGTGCAGGCTGAAGCACTGTAGTTATGTAGTATGTACTGTACATTTTTAGTGTGAGTTTCAAGAAATCTGAATCGCTCATCTCGTTTTCTGTCTGACGCGCTTGAAATACCTACTTTTCTCTTTGGCCGCATATTAGTCAGGGTGTTAAGGTTTTTCAAAACCCTCATTTTTTGAACACCTAAATTTTTGAGCTGGTCGTGCTCCGTGAATTTTATCCTGGCCGTGAAATAATTGGTTTCGAACTCCTCATGGCATCTACTGTACATTCGAGATATGCCCAAATATAGAGGGGTCATTTTTGAAGCTTGGCCGATTTGGAGCCGAACTAGTCGATTCTTACAGACAGTGCCTCTCAATATCATGAGCAAACAGGGCCTCTCTCAAGGTCTTAGCACACTGCTCATCATGGCTTCACTTAAAGCTGATAATGTAAAGTAGATCCATGCTTGAAACCGTCTACCATAACTTGAAACTGTTTCCATAAAAAAACTGATATTTTCCATACATTTTCACTCTTCACTGATATTCCTGTCGTCCGAGCCAACATGATTTGGCTACATTCTGGACATAAGATAATGAAGAGGCACCACTAAAAAGTTATCACACACTAGGTGCTGGGAATTCGGAAAAAATTTTTTCTGTTATACGCGAGGACTCTCCGTTCGGCAGCCATTGTTGCCACATACACGTTTCTGTGTGTCGCGGAACCACAGGTCTGCCTTTAGTCTGGAGCACGTCCAGGCTCAGCAGGCTACTGTAAATGCTACGACCTCAGAGCTATACTTGCAGTATGAGTTAAATACATAATATTTTAGATAATCATGGCCCCCCTCATCCTTGTGGCCATTGTCTTCGAATGCATCAGCTACGCCGAGTGCAAATGTCCCAACGGAACCTACAACGTAACTTACAAGGAAGGTAGAGGAACGGTGTGCTATCTTGTACTGGATCGTTATGAAATCGTCTATATTAGAACAAAGATGTTCCACGAACAACACAAACAAGGTCAGCCCCCTGAAGCTTTGTATTTCCCTGAAAATTACACTCACGCTATTAAAATGTGCAAAGGAGCCGGTGGTCTGAGACAAGCACGCGAAAACGACTCGAGAGTCGACGGCTATGCGAAAGAAAATTACTCAGCCTGGGAAGCTCTAGCTCTGCCAGAAAATAAAGTCTTCTTCACCATGGCTAGCCCACCCACAAGACGAGACTTGAAGGAAGTTGTCCTACCTTTTTTAACTACATTACTAAGAGAAAAGTTTACCTTTAAAAAGGGGGATTTCCAATTTTTTTTACACGGCAGCCATGGGACAGTCATGAGGACATTGGGACAAGGCGAATACAAAGGACTCATGCCGAGAACTAGTAAGCCAGGAATTCGCAGGAATGGCGAATGCGCATATTATGTCCAAAGTGAGACAAACCCTGACTATAGCGGGCTGTACAACATAGAATGTAACAATCCATACAATATGGCAAAAGACGACTACCCGACTATCAGCCCCGAAATTATTGTGGTGTGCGAGTTCCCTGAACCAGAAGATTGTCGCGAAGTAGAAACTTGGTTTTGTGACCCGTCGGATGGGAAGGAATGCGTTCAAAAAATGAACCTGACAAGCAACACGCCACACCCACTGGGCAAACAGTGTCATAAGCCTATTCCTCCCGGGGTCGACTTCGGCCCATGCGTGAATGACGAGGCGTTTCCTGACGGCTTTACAAGAATGGATATATCTCAATGCAGACGTAATTGCGAATGGGAACAGTGGACACCCAAATGCAGACGGCCGTGTGAAAAAATCCGCAGATTTAGAAAAGTTAAAACTAAAGCGCAGCATGGAGGATTCCCGTGCAGTGGCAACGTGACCGAGATATATTGGTGTCCAGCTTGGCAGCCATGCTCCGGACCACATTCAACAAAAAGCGAGTGGATCATATTTCAAGTTTACATTATAGCCGCAGGTTCGTGGATTTTTATGTATTTTCACTCTAAAATGTCGTGATAGAATTAAGATTATCGTGTCTTTATTATTATATTTCGAATGAATACACTATTGTTTTAGGGGAAATATGCAGGTCATTGTTGTTTAATCTTTTGGAGATTGTGCTTAATAAATGACTGTTTTAAAGTTGAAGGAGAATCTTTAATGCATGGATGCCTTGCATCCCACGTTTTCATTCTGCGTAACCTCCAAGAATGTCAAACAAATTGTAGGATGTGACAATGGCCGAATTTTTCTGAGTGATTTTTGCATAAGGAAGAATCCATATCTGCGAGTTCTCATATTACTTACATTCTTAGCAACTCTGATGAATGGGTGGGACCAGCCATAGTCTGAGAAGGAACTGATCATTTTTGTAGGGCGTAGGAGTATCTACAATCACATTTGATTCCTGAATATGACAAATAAGTTCTTGGGTATACCTGGCTGGAAAGCCTGGTATTTAGTCTGTGCTGAAACACCAAGTCTGCACCAAAACTACCCCTTGACGATCATTCATGCTGCATTGAAAAAAATTTTGCTGTGTTAAAAACTCATAGGTACCCTTATATTTCTCCATCAGTAGCGAAGGTTCTGGGAGGAGCTAATTTCCAACACAATATCTTTCTAAGCAGTACCTTTTGTAAAGACTAGATGCATACTCAAGCGTGGGTTAGTATATATTTAGGCAATAGCTCAGTTCTACAACCAGATGAATCGGCTCTTTAGGTGTTTCGGTGGATTTTTGTAGCTGCGTCTGTATGAGTGCCTTGTAGTGAAGGATGAAAGATTGCTAATGGATTTGCTCATCGATACCAATTTTTCACT
The DNA here is from genome assembly GCA_030248295.1 of Mesodorylaimus sp. YZB2_4. Taxonomy (NCBI): domain Eukaryota; kingdom Metazoa; phylum Nematoda; class Enoplea; order Dorylaimida; family Dorylaimidae; genus Mesodorylaimus; species Mesodorylaimus sp. YZB2_4. The sequence goes on from JASANH010000913.1 coordinate 574,662, forward strand.
CTATTAAGGGGAACGGAAAATGTGCTAAATGTCGTTAGCCAAGTTTCGCAGTGTTGCTGCTATAGCAGCATCGAGAGCATATCTTAAGGCGCATCACGCTCCTTATTTTTAGTAAGCTCCAGTAGATAATGTCTGCTTTTGTGTTTCCCTCTATGTTTCTGTCACGCAATCCACACTGATGATTATCCTTGCTGAAAGGCGATTGCTTGTTTACCCGATGTCTAAGGACACATACTGCACGCTGGGAATATGAAAAGCAGGTACAAGATTCCATTGTCTAATGCTTTCGCAAAAATGCAAATCAGAAGTTGATTCGTGTTTTGGCAAATTGGCTTCACCTGTCACCTGATCAGAGACATTTGGATAACCAATTGCAACGATCATGCTCCGATAAACACGCATACAACGACTGGTATTGTCAGTTGATGGCAAAGATGCTTTTTGGTGGTTTGGTACTTTTCTTAGTTTTGTAAGGAGATATATAAGATCCAGTTTGTGTGCGCCATGATAATGATATCTGTGTCTGGTGCATTGATCGCTACCTTTCCCTGTTAGGCCTAAGTCAACATTGGGTACAAGTTATGCTGACTGGTTCCCTGGTCTTCTTTTGTTTTGTGAATTGCACTGTTAACCTGATGTCGGTATCTTACGATCGTCGTCGTTAGTCAGTCTACTCGGTGTATCTCGTAGTGTACGGTGCGGTCGAATAAATCTATAACAACACTCGACTTGTTGTGAGACAAGACGTCTTACAGTTTGTCCTAGTTACTAGCTGCTGTGTCCGCTTATGATGTTGGTTTGGGTGTAATTTGATATCAGCACAGTCCATAGACCAAAGTCTGAGGAACAGAGACATTGATACTGTCCCCATTTTAGACAGCTTGAAACAAGACGTGTCTGTTGACAAAGTTCCAAAAAAGGAAGCCCCCAGGGCTGGTGTCCACGGGTGATATGGTCATGGGAAAAATTTGACTACGCTCAGTCATTTAGGCATGTTGATTGAGGACTATGTATCCATGCTTGCACTTGTAAAACTAGTTCGAGCTCATTTAGTTTATTTTAAACTAGTCTAACAGCAGTCAATGTGCTCATAAATACGAATGGAGTGAGTAGAATTAAAGAGAGCATTGAAATGTTCCCGGAGCTTGCTATTGTTGTGGGCCTGACTAGTGGAATTTGTTGATAGCTCAGCATTTGTTACTTTCGTCATCACATTGGAAGCCGATGAGGTGGAAATAGCTGCCGTGAGCTGTCAGTGATCGACGTTATAGTCGGCGACGATGAAGAAAGAGATGGAGACCACGCCTTGAACCGAGGACTATCCAGACACTCGAGTTACTAAAGGTAAGCCATGCCAGTATATAGACGTTAGACCTCTGAGCTTCACCACCCTCGCAATGGCAAGTAATTGAGGCCTTTATTACAAGAGCTGACATGAGCGTTAAGGCATGCTTTACATAGTATAAGTGCTGACGAGGTTGCAGGCGAAATGGTAACTGGGGTTCAACTCCCAGAAGGTCCTGCTATTTTGGCATTCGCATAACCTGGATTAAGGATCAAAAAGTTAAAGCAAAGACATGTTCAAATTCCAATAGGGTAAGGTCTTTCAAAATTCATTAATGCATACGGTCATTGTTTTATGTTTTTCTAATAAGTAACAGAAATTTTGCCGCACTAACGCATAGATTAATAGCATCGTGGTCTTGCTGTACGCCTTGATTTCTCGCCAGGAAATATGGTAAAGGGAAATTTGTGCTTTAGCGCCTGCTTTTAATATTTATTGGTCGAAGAAAGAAAGTAAATAGAATTTCTTAAATGAGGCATGGTTTTTTAGTTCCCATCGTCACTGATGAAGTGCACGGTAGACTTGGTTGGAATTAACTTGAGAAACTGTGAATTCGTGTGCTATCTTGATCGGCGCGTCATCAAGGTCATAGCCACGCTGATCTGGGCCTGTGATGCACCCTGGCCACGATGGGAAGTCATGATCCTCGCCCAGAGATACGCACAAAAATCACCAGAATTAGTTTGCACGCCCAGCCTCCCAACATGAATCCGACCGCGATGGTCGACCATCGTGCATGATTGAAACGCTGTCCAAATTTGCGTGGCTTACAGCAAAACAATACTAAAACCTGGACAACGCTTTGCGAGTTTGATGAGAGCAGGACAAAGCGAGTTTGACGAGTAATCCATGGCCGTGACAAACTTCCCAAACTCTGTTATTGATCGACTGATCCTATTCACAAATTCTGATACGAACGCTGTCTTGCGTTCCTACTAGAAACCAAAAGCTCCTCGGTTGGAAGTCTAATACATTCTCTAAAGGCACACTGCGCAGGGAGCCTGTCTGAAATCTTATAACCACCAAATGAACCATACATCATTTACTTGTTTTTAACTTTGAACTTTTATTTCTTGTGAGGAACTTTTTTGTGCCGAATGAAACCTCACCCGAGTGCCTCCAGCGAGACCTAGCGAGATTATATGGTAAACTGTTAACGTCAATTTTTCCCGTGCCTACTTTTGGTTTCACTCTTCCGGAAACCCTGTCATAATTTGCTTTATTCAACTATAACAAAAGCACAGCCGTGGTCAAATGCCAGGTGTTTTGCTATCACCTTGGGAACTAGCCCCTGAAACAATCACTTAGTGTCGCCCACCCGTCCAGCTCTCAGAAGCTGGTTCTATTCTTCGGATACTAACAATAAGATAATAAGCTTTCGTTCTGAAAGACTCATCGATTTTTCCATACTCCACAGCGACTGATAGTCGTCGGTATCGTTGAATGAATGCGAACGCTGTACCTGAAAATTCATAAAGCACGAAGTTTTGAGATACGTAGGAGGGCCGTCAATGGCTGAAAAAATGAAATTTAAAGAGTCTTCTTTCGAGGATGCTTTAGTCTGACTCAAGCCTGCCGAAGTTGTCAGTGGTGTTCTTAAGAGAGCGCTGGCATGGCATTTATGTGTTCTGTGACAACTGTACCAGTTCTCACGATCAGTCTAGTATATCTCTACATTAGAGAATGTGCTGCATGTTCAGCAACACACAACAGTGTCACGATCGCGGGCCAGTGTTTCTTTCTTGGCAAAGCGCGCACTAGTTGGACTGGCGCCTGGACGTACTGTCAAAACAACGGAGCCACGTTGGGTCAATTTCACACTAGCATGGAATACGACGCTATCAAGCAGCTGATGATGGTAAGATTACATGCCCTCTTTTCGCACTGTCCATGTAATGACTGGCTTTTAATGTCTGCTCTGCTCTGTTCTTGATGTTTCGTGCCTGGCGGTTATCTGCAGAATGCAGAAATTTCTACCTTGTGGGCGCCAGCTGCATAGAAGCTTTTTATTGTAAAAATCTTAGCAGCTAACGTTTGGCACGTCGCACGAAACTTGATCATAATAGAGGGACTTCACCCGCGTAGTTTAAATGATTTTACAACCTAGCGGGCGAAGCAGTTAACAAAACTAGAATTTTTGTTCAGCAAGAATTCGGGCTAATAACTCATTCAGTTTGGTTCGCTCTACGACGCGATAACCTCATTGTCGGGAAACCGTGCTCGATCACCAACACAACAACTTTCTACTATGACAATGCTACGACACCAAACACCAACATGGCGGCTGGCGATTTGTGGATCCGAAACCACGCCTGCCAAGACGTGGACGTTGGTGGAGAATACTACATGGTTATCGCTTTTAATAGCAACAAGACTCGGATATGCGACCTTCCTAACGCACCTGGCGGGATCCCGTATTATCCGCTTTGCCAAATTTCAAGTAGTAACTCATTCAGCATGTTAAAAATAGGAACTTACCACAAAAAATTATTCCAGGCTGCGCCAAACGAAGTTTCGCTCGCACAGGACCATGCATTTCGGAAAAACCTATTATGTCATATCCTGTCGATAACTACCAGGACTGCGCTGACGTGTGCTCAGCTAAGTCGTGGTGTCGCAGCTTTAACTATTTGGCCAGTCCACCAGCCTGTTCCAGTTACACTTGCGAGCTGTTCTCATGGACTGTCAACGAACCCGCACCCACTGGTCCACGCACAACTTCAGATCCCGACTGTTATCACTATGAGGTGAATATGTAGGCGATGTGTTTCAGAGACACAAGAGTGTTCCTGCAGCTCAAAAAGTATAACCACGCGTGTGTGATTGATTCTTTGAATGGCAGACCTATATCCTATTATGTGATTGATTTATGAACTTTTATGCACTGAGAAGTAAAACTCATCAATGATCCTGCAGCTACTGTACGCATGACTTTCACACAGTAGGGTTTTGTTGGCAAAGACAGGGAATACTATGCAGCATCTAAACGAGCGTTGTGATAGCACATGAGTGCAGCAACTTTTACAGAGGGCGTTTGTGGTAGCATGGGCCCACAGTATTTGCAGTCATGGGTGTCCACACATGTTTTCACTAGTTCCTGCCACGAAATTTACGCTGTTCTTCTGCACATCATCGTGAAACGATTGTGGTGTCATGGCAGTGACATGAACTAATGCGGCCTGATGAACCAGTCCAGGGCCCCGTTGCATAAAAGTCATGCAGTAAACTTTTTATGCCGGCTTTCATGCCAAATTAATTTGCCCATGCTGTAGCATATAACGGCTTATGACAGCAGTATCGTAGGGGCGAACGCGTAATCGAAAATTCGGCATAAAACCAAGCCACCTGCTGGAACGAGCTTTGGCGAGTGTGTAAGCTCATGACAAGTTTTTGAATTGTGGACATGGAAAATTGGTTCAGCATCCAGCATCCAATACTCAAAAGCTAATTATCGCTCTATGACCAGCGAAAATAAGTACGATCTGTCCAGCTGAATCGATGCATCGAAAGGCAATACCACGGGTGGCGAGAGAAAGAGGTGGGAGGAAATTATCGACATTTGCATGAACGAGTTTGAGTTCGCTGCTGGTACTTAAGAGTCTTTGCAAAATGGTGTCGAAGAGTGGTGTTTATCAGGATTTTAGTTAGTAGTTGTACCATACGACCACGTACCACCTTAGTGTTGTTAGCGACGTTTTTCGGATCCATTCTTTAAAATCACCTTCTTTGCCCAATTAGACGCACTGGCATCTGCCACTTCAACAGCGGGCCTGTGGGTAGTTCATGACTAAGAAACAGAAAATATGCCAATACCTCACGGTTTAGCGATTACGCACAGATGTTTTAACTCTGGCCATCTGAGAACTTAGTGAAGTTCTCCCTGCGCCTCGCACGCCTGGTGGTGGGTGACTCAACCTTCATCCCTCCGGGGTCGAATGAGGAGAGGCCTTATGGAGCAGGAGGCTCCCGAATCCGGGTCCCCTCACGGGGCACGGGCTGGGTATGGGCGCCGACATCGCTGGTAGCGACTAGCACGCCCCCCCTAGCTCAGCATGCATCCCGGATAGACCCTAGTCGATGGCAAGATACAGTCAACTAACAAGCCCCATTCCGCGGGTAAAGGGACAAAAATCGACCCCCCCTCCCCCGGACCGACCAGGATGGGAAAACAAATATGCTGTCGCGGTGCATAAACATCTCATACTACACCGGAAAGAATATTTGACGGGACTTTAGTAATAAAAAAGATGTTTCCTAAGTGGATTTGTGATTATGCAGTAGTTGTGGGGTGCTTTTACTGCAAGGATATGTCGTATAGCCTGCCCAAGGGTCACCCTGCCACAATTATTTAGATCGATAAGAGGCTAGGGGAGGTAGAAAACTGTGCTCATTAAGGGAATCAAAGCACTGGTGCTTCGGCTGATTTTAACTTTGGTGTCCAATGATCAATTTTCTGGACGATGCCGCTTTTTTGCGAAATTCAGTTCAAGCCCTCGAATAAACTGCCCGTCCGTATTTTAAATAATAAATTTTCCAGGTATATGATTAATTCAGCGGAACTTTTGTGATGGCTCAATAAGTATGTGTAGGCCGATGTTTTGCATGACTGCGCTTGCCTGCCTACGATGCGAACTTTGAAGCCAACAAAGCGCCTAAAAATACCGCATTCCCCGCTTCAGAAAACTCTCAGAAAAATCAGAGATTATGGCTGAAGAGATAAGCGAAAATGTGCGTTGATCCATTTCCGCCGTTTGTGCGGCCGCTACTACTTAATCAAGGGTACCACCCATTCTCAGATAACTCGCTTTCCATAATTCTTTACATTATTTTGCTTAATCTACGAAGATTCGCGCCTCCTGTTTTATTAGTTTTTCAAAGACTTGAGGGACTGACAAATCAACCCATGGAAAGGAATCGCACATCAGGCTCACTGAGCTCGCAGCGCGGCTAAATATTGAAGCCGCTGTGCAGGTATAAACAGGCGCAGAGGGGGGAAAAGATCTTTTACGAAAACGTCTTTATTATCCTCGACACAAAAAAGCGCTGTAATCGCCTGCAGCTCCTACACGAATGCTTAACTGGTAATACTGAATGCCGACTAGGTTTTTCTTAACAACCAAGAAAATCACATTCGTTTCAGGAAAATGCCTGACATATATGAAGCATTTTGTTCAACATCCTCTGCTCGCATATTTATCCTCTAAATGCCCCCAGAGTGTTCGAAGTGATAACAGTCTGGATTCCAACTTGTGCTTGGACCAGTGAGTGGTGGTTCGTTGACAGTCCACGAGAACAGCTCGCAAGTGATAGTGGAACAGGCAGCTTGGTTGGCAAGAAGGTTGAAACTGCGACACCAGACCTGACATGAACATGCGTCAGCGCAGGCTTGGTAGTGATCGGCAGGGATAGAGACGACGGGTTTCTCCGTTATGCATGGTCCCATACGGGTGTAACTCCGTCCGCTGCCTGAAGAAGAACTTCTTTTTAGGATATTTAAACCCGTATCTATAGCGTAGCGTGCAATACGTAGTCGCTGCATAATGCTACGTGTAGGCGCCTTAAATTGTCAGGACAGATGATTTTGTATGATGGTCAGATTCAGTTTTGGAGTATTCGGCTAGGGTTTTGCACCCTTTTGACTACTTTGGTCATCATAAACTGCTAGCACCACTCAAGCTGGTCTCCACCGACTGACACGGAATGTTTCCAAAACGTGCTCGTGATCGATACGAGTGTCAAAATATAGATGCCGACAAAAGAAGAAGCCGCAGAAGTTGTGACGGCTGCTCAACGTTTTGGTCAAGCGTGGCAGGCAATCGGAGCGACAAGCCAAATTTAAATTTTACTGAGTGATTTAGTGCACCTGCATATCAGCTTTAGCCTACGTTGAGCGAGACCAGTGTGCGCATGTAAGCCGGTCACGGCCAACTAGACGCGGTCAACCGGGCGCTGGCCAGCTGGACGTTAGATTAACTAGGCGCGTGACGTGACCATCACATGGAAAACCACCATAGTGGCCACTGCGCCACTACGGACACCCCAAATCCACCAAAGTAGTGGAATTCCACTACGTCCGGCAACGCTGTAGGTACTGCGATTTAGAAAAAAAGCTAACGAACTTCACAAAAAATCAAGGTGTGCGCGCGGCAACCCTTGCTGCCAGCTCAGTGAAATGCACTATACCAATTTTACCGACTTTACTGTGTGGCCAAGGTTTGGCGCGCTGAAATATAGTTTGGCGGACTATAAGGTTGGGCAGCTCGCATTAGGCCGTGAACTATGGTTTCAGGTACTGGCATCGAGCCAAAGGAAGGCCGCGGTGGCGCAGGCGGTTCAACATTCGTCTCTCCGTACTGCATGGTAGCGAGTGGCCGGACTCATCCCGGGCTCGAACCCCAGTGATCGAGGTGGATTTGCGAACCATAAACCGACGGCAAGCCGTGTGTGGCTCACCATGTACAGTCGAGGTGCTGCGAGTGGAGAGCCGGAAGCCAAACGAGGAGACAGTCTCGGCTGTCGAACACTGGCAGGGTTCAAAGCCCACCCGCCATCGTCCGAAGAAGCCAGTGTCCAGTCCAGGATGCCCTCGCGTGAGGTGCTCCTAGCTGAGACGCACAGAGGGTGGCTGCTGTGTGTGCTGGTCCCATCACAGCTCTCCTCATAAGGTTTTACTGCTGAGCCGCTATGGGCAAAAAAGGGCACAAAAAAATCGAGGCATACGACACTCGCGTGCGAGCAACAAAAGTTTACGTTACCGCATTTCATAACAGCCTAATAGCCTGTGCCGATGTGCGCGCTACAGTATTTATTTTTCTATTTCCATTTCCATTTAGGACGCGGACAATTGCCCCCTACAGACAGCTGCCTCCGCAACGCTGACCGCAGGTACACAGAGATGTCTGCTAGCGGCGGATAGGAGCAGTTGCGACAGCCGTGTTGTACTTAAGTCTTTGGGTTGAGGTGATTGGGAAGGATTAGTTGAGGTGGCGTAGTTATTGGGCATGGTGCAGAGCAAGTTGATTTATGTCATTTTTTTAAATTTTCGGCATGACTAGTATAAAGTCGATATAAATATAATGTTCACATATTTTGCGGCTGGTTGATTGTGGGCGTAGTAATAATGTAGATAAATGCGTAAAGGAAGGCGTTGAGCACTAACAGCGCCGTAGATCAGGTGTTATCATCCATAGTTCTACTTGCAGTACCAATCTTGGGCCGAAGGGTTGCCTTAGGCTTAGTCTACCTTAGGTGTTGCGCACCAAAGGCTTCAAACTGTAAAGGCGCTAGTTGCAGATGCTTGCAAACTTGTGGCTTACACGAAGAGTCTTTGCGACTGACTTGAGGCTTTTATGCGCCTAAGACTAAAACAGTCGGAAAGGCCTTTCCGTCAAAGCTCAAGTTGCAAGCGTCTTTTTCCCTGTTCATAGTTGCTAGTTGCATGTTCGCAAAATTTGAATTTCGCGCCGGGGGGGGGCAATTGTCCGAGGGGCAATTGTCCGTGATTCTTTTATTTTCCGATTTCTGAATCAATTTCTAATCGGAGTTTAGAATTTTCCTTCGAAAATCGAAGATTTTACAGGTAAAAAGTTTTGGGTCCCAAACTTCTCGACTCATTTTCAGCAAATTATCGAACCTTTATTCATTTGCAGACACGAAATGGCCGCCGCTCGTCCTATTCTGCGATTATGGAATTACGCCTCGGCAGTTAGGCCTCAATTTCGAAATATGGCCATCGTAAGTGATTTTGAATCTGCTTTCCACGTGTTTCATGCCTAAATAAATATCGTAAATTACTGAATGCATTTTACGGCAGTTGAAAAGTCTGAAAAAGGAATTTACCCAGATCTGTAAGGGGGGACCCGAATTCGTATTTAAATAAAACAATTTACTGAAAGCAAGAAAATATGCGGAAAGAATTCGAAGTCTAAATTTTCTTGACATCCAATCACTCTTTTAGGCCGCTAAACCTCCCCCAGTTCCGGCGCACAAAGGCAAACCCATCGTGACTTTGATTCCCGGTGACGGTGTCGGTCCGGAATTGGTTTACGCCGTACAAGAAGTTTTTAAGTCGACTGGCGTACCCGTCGATTTCGAAGAGATTTTCATCAGCGAAGTTCATCATTCTCGCAGCGCCCCAATCGAGCAAGTAGTCGAATCGGTGAAACGCAACAACGGTGTGGCGTTGAAAGGTGCTATTCAGTCGGCTTATACGAGTCATTCGGGAGAATTGGAAGGAGTACGAGTTTTTTTGATCGTTTCGCGCGGTTCAGGATTCGATCAGTCGGAGGACCTTTGCATTCTGTCGCGACCTCCTGGGCAATTCGGTACTGATGATACCGAATGTCCAGATGCTGTTTTCAAGCCGATAGCTCCAAGAGTGGCTCTTGTGAGACCATGCAGGGTTGAGGCGGTCAGGTTTTCCAAATTTACCAATGTTTCCTTGTTCTAGCTTAACATGAAATTGCGCCGTTCGCTGGATTTGTTTGCAAATGTGGCTCACATCAAGGTAACTAATTTTTATCATTTTATAACGAATTAAAAATGATTTTCTTCAATTTAGAGTCTGAAGGGGATTAAAACTCGCCATAAGAACTTGGATTTCGTCATTATTCGTGAACAAACCGAGGGCGAATACAGTGCATTGGAACACGAATGCGTGCCAGGCGTTATCGAATGTTTGAAAATTATGACCCGAGAAAAATGTCTTCGCGTCGCAAAATTCGCTTTCGATTATGCTACGAAACACGGACGACGTAAAGTTACGGCTGTGCATAAAGCTAATATTATGAAATTGGGCGATGGATTATTTTTAAACATTTGCGAAGAAATATCAAAATTATATCCGAAAATTTTATTTAGTAAGTTTTTGCAATTTTTAAAGCAAATAAAAAATTCCTAATCGCCGATATTCTTGCTCTTACTTTACTGCATGCAATCCCAAGCAGCCGAAGCGCACTGGCGGGGCAGACATGAAATGTTTTACTGTCTGTCCTGTCAGTGCTTCGATGTTTGAATTTTTAAAATTCGCGCGATTATTAGAAACTGCTTATTGCAAAATAACAAAATTACTGTAATCCCTATTTCAAGGTGCTCTAAGCAGCTAATCGCGGGAAATTCGAATTTTGATCAAATAGAAATGTTGGTATTGTGCAAAAATCTGACCAATCTTTTTCAAGATAACATGATCATCGACAATTGTTGCATGCAACTGGTGGCCAAACCGGAGCAGTTCGATGTTATGGTCATGCCCAATTTGTATGGCAACATCATCGATAATTTGGCATCCGGTTTGGTTGGCGGAGCAGGCGTTGTCACTGGCGAGAATTATGGTATGGAATGCGTCGTATTCGAACCCGGTTCGCGGCATATTTTTCACGAAGGAATGGGACGAAATATTGCTAATCCGACGGCCATGATTTTATGCGCGTCTAATATGTTGAAACATATTCATTTGGAAGAACATGGGGACGCGATTCGTCGAGCAGTCGAGAAAGTGATCGCCGATGGAAAAGTACGAACCAAGGATTTGGGGGGATATGCGACCACGACTGAATTCACGAATGCGGTCATTGATAATGTGCAGCTTTAGAAAGTTTGAGGTTTTTTGAGGAAAAATTGAGTGTTCTAGTCGTAGAAGATCGGTTTTATAAGATAGTGTTCAATATTGGTTGGTTGAGAGTAGGACATCATATCTCCATTTTTTGGTGCATACAGCGAGCAAGTCTTTAGTGACTACTCCTTGTAGGTTTGAGTTTCTGCGCTTTAGGCTATGCTGTTAGAAATATATAAATATCTGGAACCGCAATTTACGCATTGAGTAAAATATGGTTACAGACACACAGTGGATAAAGGTATCTGAAAATGAAAATTACACTGCATTACCGCATGGCCTTTTAAAATAAAAACTGGAAATTTTGTACTCAAAGATGCTAAACTCAAAAATAATTATATCGTATACTGATAGAAATCAGTTTTTGATTAGAGCTTTGCAATACCCTCACCCAACGACTAAGGCACTAGCCCCTGATATGATATCACAACTTCTAAGTACAAAAATACGAGTGCACAGCATGAATTTGAGTAGGCAACTATTGCACCCTCACTCACATTCCTTGTACCAATTAAGCGATCGGTCAACAGCGATCTTCCAGTTGGTGTAATCTTTCACAAGTTTCTCGCGGCCCTTAGCTGATGGAATATACGTGTGCTTGATACTGACCAAATGGCGGATGTCTTCCACATTGTTCCATATGCCTGGAAGAAGGATTTGATAAGAAAGGAGCAATGTTGGAGGGAATGCTTCAATCTGAAACCATATTTTACACAGCTGCACAAGAACCTGGCATCTGCAATCTCGTAAATAGGCAGAGGAAACACAATGGAGGCGAACCTATGAAGTTACCACGAGAGCCTAACGAAGATGCCACATTTCTTTATCTGTTGGTAAAATATAGTTCCAGGTGGCATTTTTTTAAGCTGCACATAATGGCCATACAACACTGTTTTCGAATCTCCTCACACGCGAAGAATAACTTACCTGCGCCAATGCCAGCCAGAAACATAATGCCCAAAGAACCGACTTCTTCTTGTACCATGGTCGACAACGGCTTCTCGCACAGGTCGGCGATCATTTGACAAATGAACTCATTTCCGGACACACCGCCAACGCATCTAAAAACATAAGGTAGGGTAGAGAAGGGACACAAGGCCATATTTGAGCTAGGTATGCACTGTGGTTGGTCGACTCAAATTAAGCTGAAACTTCCGAGACGCCGCCTGCACCTGCAAGTTTGGTACAACATGAAAACACTAGAGCTGGAGTAAGGAAAATGCAATAGACGATAATGTGCCAAAGTAGAATAGCCCTGTAGTAGTATTTGCAAGCCGAATCACGCACATGCATTTGATGAGAAACCCCAGTTTCAAAAATCAAAATATGACACAATCAAGGGCTGACCAGGAATTGAACACACGACTGTGGGTGGGGTACTGAACCTTTCTCCAGCCTGCAATCACACTTCATATAATCATGCATACCAAGCAGCCACAAGGCAGTATGAAGTATATAGAATTATGGACCAACCCCACACATCGCCATCACACTATCACAAACTGCTTTGCCGTAATAGAAATTTGTAAAAATAACACGCAACCTTGCCTTTGCTTTAAAAAGGCGGGAATTCAAATTTTTAAGAGAAGTATATCAGGACCCTGCAACAACTGGATACCCACATACCCACTTACCTGATATAGTTGAGTCGAAAAGGTGCTTCCTCCTGCACAACACTGAACACTTGATAAACACGGAAGGCGATGGCTTCAAGGATGGCGCGCGTCATATGCGCCTTAGTGGTTGATGGCTTCAGTCCGAAAAAACTGGCGCAAGCATGAGCATTATTGACGGGCACCTGAAATGATAAAGGTAAGGCATTAAATCTTAGGCGTCAGTGGGGATATTTCTGTGCCTCAGAGATGAACAAAAACACAGTCCTAGGAGTTTGCAAATATTCCAAAAATGTTAACCCCGCTGGGATTTAAAGATGCGTTTTCTTCATTTATTTAGGCCTGAATCGTGGCCACAAACACCAAAAAAGAGGAGTTGACGGGAGTAGAACCCAAGCAACCATTTCGTCCTCCACCAGGCTACTACACTTGATAATTCTGCATATATTACAGCACCTTCTCACTGCCGGGGTGGTCCAGTTCAGTGGCCCAGCATCTACTGGTACAGCTTCGTAATAAATGGCACGATCGTCATGGGTTCGATATCCATAGATCCCCAGAAAAGCTCATTGTCCTTGCATTCCAGGCCGTAAAAGATTCCCAGAACGACTTTCGATGGCAGGGTTTCATGTCCACCCGCCCTTTATCTAGTCAACGATGCTGCAACCCACAGCGAAGATGTCAACCTCTATGGGTGATGTTTCAGCTGCAGGTATTGTCGCTAGCATTGCTCTGCTCTAATCGGAATTTTTGTCACTAACATGGTCGCGTTTGGTTGCATTCTCTTGCGACTGGCAGTCACGAGCTGCAAAGCCCGCACGAAGGTGCTCCAACGAAGACCACAGAGCGTTTTCTGGTCCCTGCGCAGCCTCTCTACAGGAACTCAAATGAACTGAGTCCACAAAAAAAGTTTGAAAAAGCCGACTCGCAGTACCCTCTGCCAGATCAGTCTTCACGTAGAACCTTGCACATACAACACACCAACATCATTAATTCTGGTTCGCAGCAACTGATGCGCTCGCCTTCACTACTTTGCCGCGTAAAGACAGACCAGCGGCTGCTAATTAATCATGTTTTGATGCTTTTTCCTTCGCTGTCACTCTTCTAGCGCATTTTAAACCCAAACTCCATTCCAACTTACAACTTCTCCAGCCGCCCGCACGTTACCCCCTGAGTCGATCTTTCTGCGCACTCTGTCCAAACAACTCAACAAGAATGCCCCTAACTGTGCGATCGAGTGCGATCATTTACATCCGACCACTCATTTGCCTCCTACTCGGCTTAGGAGCCTTGGTCGTGGTCAGTCTGATCGGACACCAGCAACTGCAACGAACATCCAATCTCAAATCCCGCACCCAGAGCACACAAGAAAGATGGCCAGCCCAATATGCCAATGATATCGATCGAACCTCCAGTCAACTCCTTCTAAGGAATATCCACGGCGACAATATTCGCCGCAACATCCGTCGTTTGGCGCGACGACCCCACACGGCTGGCACTGAGTCTAATCATCGGTTGGCGCAATGGATCAGCGATCAGTGGAAGGCCCAAGGTCTAGAAGATGTCCATTTCGCTGAATACGAAGTCCTTCTCTCACATCCAGCCAATCTGGACAAACCCAATACAGTTGACCTGATCGATAATCGTGGCAGACTTGTCTTCCAATCCATCGGTCAAATGCCAGCCTTAATTCCAGAGGAGCAAAGCGATCCTGGGGCCAATTTCACATATAATGCCTACTCGGCCAATGGCACGGTCACTGGCCGAGTGGTCTATGCCAATTATGGTACAAAACAAGATTTCGACCTACTCGACCAGAAAAACCTCAGTGTCCGAGGCAAGATCGTCATCGCACGATACGGTATGGTTTGGAGAGGCGCCAAGGTCTACAATGCCCAACATCGAGGAGCCATCGGAGTCGTCCTCTACTCCGATCCAGCCGACGTCTGCGCTCCGAACACGAGCACACTACGCGACACGGACACTTACCCACACACTGCCTGGATGCCGAAAGGGGGCGTCCAACTGGGCAGTCTCCTCAATGTCGATGGCGATCCCCTGACACCCTTGTACCCCGCCCTCGATTACATATACAGGTCCAAGTCCAAGGCGGATCTACTCCACGAGGGTGCCATCCCGTCCATCCCCGTCCAACCAATCAGCTACGCCGATGCTTATCAATTCTTGAGTCGGATGCGTGGTCAGCAAGTGCCCAGTCGATGGCGAGGCGGCCTCAACATCACTTACGCATTCGATCAAGGTCCAGCCGACTGGACGGCCAAACTGACCGTGCGTGTGAATACGACAACGGGCAAGATCAGGAATGTGATAGGGTTCATCGAGGGGAGGCGGGAACCCGATCGATATGTCATCGTGGGCAACCATTTCGATGCCTGGATATATGGAGCTATCGACCCGAACTCGGGCACTGCAGTCATGCTGGAAATGTCCAGGGCATTCATGCGATTGGTCAACGAGACTGCGTGGAAACCATTGAGGACCATCGTCTTCTGTGGTAAGATGATAGCCAGTCAGCGCGAACCTGCGAAACTGCAAAATGTCTATCAGCGACACCTGATGCAGAAGGGCAACAGGGAAAACGCCTTTTTACAAAAAAGAATGAAAAATCGCTTTACTAAACGACTAAAGTTTTACGAAACGAACGGAGCCGCTGGGATTCGAACCCTGCAGTTTCCTAAACACAAAATCTTTCAATGGGCAACATTTTCACTAAGCTGATGAACATACTGTATGGGGGGGGCTTAACTCTAAATCTAAGCTATCCTGCTCAGAAATTCCTCCAAAAAACCACGCTGCGAGACCGTTAAGCAAAATTCAAAGACTTTTAAAGGTTTTCAAAACCAAAACTATTGGATCCACCGGGATTCGAGCCTGACCTCACATTTCAGCGTGGGATGGCGAAGAATACGGTCTGTTGGGTTCTACCGAATGGGTCCAACAATACACGACTCTTCTCGATCGTCGTGCCGTGGCATACCTGAACGTTGATCTAATCAGCGGTAACGAAACCCTGTTCGCCGAGGCTAATCCTAGTCTATACAGACCAGCCGTGGCTGCGGCAAAACGAGTCCCTAATCCTGACGCCCGCGAATACGCGGCTGGTCGTCGATCAGTCTTCGACACTTGGATTCACAAATTACCACCCGATTCCATCCCGGGCATACCCCGCATGCCCGAACCTGCTGGTGGCAGCGACCACGTCCCATTTTTCAACTATCTGGGCGTGCCCATTGTCAACTTACGATACACCAATCTGTCAACAGACAATGCCTACCCACTCTACCACACTCTCTACGAAACACCATTCGTCCAGGAGAAAATACTCGATCCTAAAAATTACGCTTTCCACACAGCCGTTGGCCAATTTTGGGCCGAATTAACTCGTCTTCTAGCCGATACAAATTTATTACCATTGAATATCGACGATTATGCAATTATGCTCAAAAAATATACTAAAAATTTAAACGAAACTCTAATCGATCTTGGTTTATTACCTAAATCGAAAGAAATCGATAAAGATATTGGAAATTTGAATAAAGCTATCGATCGATTACTTGAACGAGCAGCAAAATTTCATCATTACGCAGACGATTTGCGTCGTACTTTAAATCCATCAGCATACGCTCTAGGATTGGACATGTTCAATTCACGACTGGCTCAAATCGAAAGATGTTTCATCAATCCACGAGGCGGTGACCCGTTGATCAGACCCGACTCCAGACACGTCATATATGGCATTAGCAACGAGGACAGCTACGCCTCGAATCAACTGCCTTTCGTTTATGGAGAAATCGGCAAATGGACTAGTGCAAAGAGCGAGCAAGAACGAGAGATCGCCTTGAAAAATATCAGACAGCAAATTAGCATTGTGACATATTCTGTACATTGTGCAGTCAGCTTATTGAAAAAGACGCCCGCCAAGGCCATTTAAGGCATTTCTTGGGGAATGCAGCATTCATTTCTAATGCGTCGAATATCAACAACGGACGATTTTATGATTGGTTTACTGAACGCATGATTTTTAATAAAAAAAATGTTGGAATCAGGATTAGAGTAGCCCCCATCAGAAGTATCGTAGAGCTGTGTGTAAAAGTGACCTAAAATCAACGCCCACCAGTGCAGCGTGACCAAGCCAGGTAGGCGCAGTAGGAACAAAAACTCTGGAATCATACGACTATACCTACTGCTGAAACATCAACTTGCTGGGTTGCCGACTCCCAGCCAGGGGAGATCGATTACTCCCTCCCACTGGCCATGGCCTACCGGGCACGAGGATTATAATACTTATAAATTGTAGCTAGACCACAGGCTAAGGAGCCCGTAGTGTTTCCCTCGGTGATTGGGGCCCTACAGAGTGCAGCACGTCAACCAGTTGGGTTGATGTTTCATCAGTCTTTGATTACTAGAAGTCACAAACTGCTGCTCTGACAATGAGTTTTATGGGGAGTGGCGCAAGCTGCCCACGACCTTTCCTAGAAACGTCAACCTCTTACTCAGGATGGCACCACACTGAGGTGAGGGTGCAGTTTAGGCCTGGTAAACTAGAGTGCCAGTGGATACAGTAAATAGAAAATCTAGGTTCCATCTACTTTCTGCTGCGCCAACTCAAATATGGTATTTGACACTTTTGTTTGTTCCACTTCCCAAGCAATGAGCCGAAAAGACACACAGTAAGCCTTTACTGCAAGCGCTCACCTGCAACCCACTGAATGCTGGCACGAAATACACACCGTTCGTATCTGAAAGACAAAATACGTCTTGCTTGCAGCTAATATACTGTATCGCACAGAGTGACACAAGTCTCACACTGCAGTATGTCGGCTAGGCTTGTGCCCCCGTTTAAGACAGTACCTGATTCTAAAGTTGTGATAAGTAATTTTTATCAGGTTACTGTATCAACTCGAATAATTTCACGGGGGAATTAAAATGTGAAGCCCTATTTGACAAGCTTTCCTATATAAGCCATGATTTTGAAAGACCAACCCATCTTAACACCACGGCTGGGTGTTCTTAGTGTGGGATGGGCTATACCACATAGGGTACTGTCGCAGCACTAAGGTGAGCCACACTACTGTACCTGGCAGAACTATTTAAGGGAAGTTACCGAACCCAAAGGGCCCCAATGGGCCCTAGGAGATGGGTCGGCCGGTGGGTTAGGCGTCTGCCTCTCACGCCAGGTGCGCAGTTACGGGCGAGTGTTCGACTCGCGGGCCGGTAAATCATTTCGTGTAAAATGTGTCCCTTCACCCTCGAGTGCGCATAAGCGTTTGGTGATGTGGTAAAACATGAACATGGGTCCAATGAGATTATGCTGGAGGTGCAGATACAGATTGAATACGATCAGGAGAAAGAGGGCAACTAATCCAGCTGGATCCTGCAGGGAAGGCTACCCCGGGTGTCCGTCAAGCAACTCCCATATTCCTCCAAGCAGCTCTCACTCTCACTCATATCCAATGGGTACTGGTACCCACGAATAATCATCGCGTGATCAGGATGCATGTTTCAGGCCCGCATACCTTGGTCGGAGGAGGGGGCACTAAGCGAGGGGAGAACTAAGTATTTGTGGAACGAATTTATGGGAGTATCTTCTGAGTGGTTGGATGACCTGTCACAAGTAACGTACCAAGCCGAGAGTCCCCTCAAATATATGTCCCCCATTTGGGCGTATGGCCTTTACAGGTTATTTCCCCACCCTCTGGCCTTTCGAGTAAACACAGTATCTGCAAGAAATGCGCATGGTGAAGAGAGAAACATAAACCCCGTGAAAGCAGGCTTTACCTTCGATGGATCTGGCGATATCGCTTGTCTCCATCGCATTTTCGAACAAGCCTGAAATGGCCGATGGTGTACGCAGAAGGCAAGCATTCTTGGCACTAGCTATTCATCAGAAACTGCTACCTGGTCCCATGGAGACTGTACCAAGAATGAAAAATATGAGTGACAAAAGGGAATCAAACCTGCTTGCGGGTGATTTTTCTGTTTTTATTTTTAGGTAATTCTAAATCATTTTCCATTTTCTAATTGTTAATTTACAGAAAACAAAGTAAAACCACTACGTGCGATCTGCGCGTACGATGTAAAACTATATGTTACACACCCCTGCAAGGAGTTGTGTCGCGTTGTGTAGTTTTAATAGCATTTGACCCGCCCACTCGACACGTTTCGACATTTCAGGAAACTGATACATTCACTAGTCTATATAGTTTCAGATGGCGGTTAACTTAGCGCTGCACGCAAGCGCCAACAGATGCGAGAGACACAGTAGGTCTAACGGGCAATGTTAGAATGATCGCTTCCGGAGGTCACTCAGCACTCACCAATCGATTGGCCCCACATGATCGCAGATCCGGCGTCGTGCGAGAACGATTCAGCCACATAAACCAGTTCGTCTTTGAAGCGCCACCCAACCAAGGGATGCAGGCCTGAAACGTGCATCCTGATCACGCAATGACTCATAGCGGAGCACGCAATGACTCATAGCGGAGCACGCAATGACTCATAGCGGAGCACGCAATGACTCATAGCGGAGCACGCAATGACTCATAGCGGAGCACGCAATGACTCATGGCGGAGCACGCAATGACTCATAGCGGAGCACGCAATGACTCATAGCGGAGCACGCAATGACTCATAGCGGAGCACGCAATGACTCATAGCGGAGCACGCAATGACTCATAGCGGAGCACGCAATGACTCATAGCGGAGCACGCAATGACTCATAGCTGAGCACGCAATGACTCGTCGTGGGCACCCGTACCCGTTGGATATAAGTAAGAGTGATGGTTGGTAGTTGGGCGGGATATGGAAGTTGCCCGACGGGGGAAGAGGGTGCTTCCCTGCAGGATCCAGGCTGGAGTAGTTCCCCTCTTTCTCCTGATCACAATTGCAACTGTGTTTGCTCCTCCAGCCTAGTCCTACCATATCAGCTTACCATCGACGGACGTGTGAGGCTGGCCTCCCGTATTTACATCAATGAACGCACCAGTGCCCAGTGATAACTTGACAGCACCGATATCGAAACATCCACTGCCAAATGTAGCCGCTTGCTGATCCCCCGCCTTAAATCAGCAAAATTTCACCCTAGTCTGATCCAATCGCCATTAGAAAAACCTACCATCGCAGTAATCGGTACCTCACAACCAAATATATCCTTCGAGCAAACACCTAACTGGCCACTGCAAAAAAATCAGAAAAATGATCAAACTTATCAGTGATAAGTGATAACAGCAGTACCTGGTATCGAGGACGTTAGGAAGAAAGTGATACGGAATGCCGAACAATGAGCAAATGGAAGACGCCCAAGCAAGCTGAAAGCAAAAGTCCAGCAACGTCACTGATCCACTGGCCTGTGTAATCAGTGCACCCAGTCAGTTGGAGATCATATGAGAAGCCGAAGATTCCGGGACAAACATACTTCGAGCAGGAATGCTTTCCAGGCAAACTGGGAGGACGGTTAAAGGATTAAACTAATTTCTTTGATGCCTCTGCGTCAAGGGAGAGCACCCTTCTCCCCAAGAATTATCTACCCAAGAATTATCAGGTCTGTAAACTTAAAGGGGTAATTTGAACACATGCAAATTTATGCAAAACTTTTCCACAATTTGTCCCCTCCCCTAGAGCGCCACTTACCACGTACGGATCGAACATTCCACTACTACTGGCCAATGAAATCTCGAATCCGTAAGCCTTGCCAGCAGTCAATTTCCACAGCAGCCATGTCCCAATATCGCCACCCATCACTTGGCCAGTCTTCAAGCGTTCTTTCAACTGAAATTTGACACTTGCATCGCATACACTGGTGAATCTTGGCTGGTCATCTTATCCGTCCTTCCCCCCAATCGAACATACAGACCAGTAACTCACCTTAGGCTCATTCTCGCATAACCACTTGACTCGCATGCACGCCTGAAACAGAATTTAGTTGGCTATCTTCTGTAATCGATCTGCGATGGATGTTCAACCAATTGGTTCATGTAGAATTGGAAGTACTGTGGCTTAAACTTAAGATCGGAGCAGGAAGTGTGCGTCAATATTTGTGTGTGTGTGCACACTATAAACGTACATGTATACTGAGCATAAACGTTTATATATACATATATGCAGCAGATTGTACAGCATTTCTATTTGATACATGCACATATATATACATACATACGAGTGCGGCTGAACTATGAGCAGTATATGGATATATATATGTACACACCACATATACAGTATGCTGTATATACACTTATATGCATATGCAGTAGAGATAGTGCAATATTTGCATCGATACAGGCACATGTATACACATATGTGTGCGCCTGAACTGTAAACAGTATGTGGAGATATATATATATATGTATGGGTAATATACACATACATATATTTTGCATATACATTTATATGCATATGCAGTACATAGTACAATATTTGTATCTATAGTAATGTGTGCGCATGAGGTGTGACCAGTATATGGAGATATATATATACAGTATATATGGGTGATATACAAATACATATACTTTGCATATACATTTAAATGCATATGCAGTACATAGTTCGATCTTTGTATCTATAGTAATGTGTGCGCATGAAACTGTAAACAGTATGTGATATATACATATATATATATTATATATGTGGGTACTATATATACACATACTGTACAGTATATAATTTGTGTAAAACTGACAGGACGGACAGATATGAATTAGTCTGTCAGATATATACACACAGACACGAAGAGGTGCATCAGGACACAGCATTATGCAATATCATTATTAGTGACTTCAGTGTACTGTAACTGACGATACAAAGTCCCGTTACGTTACACTTACCTGGAAGCATGCAACAGCAAAGCTGATAAACATTGTACGTACAACATCAATGACGTGCACTCACCACCACCGAGCAAAAAATTAAAGCAGTTGCTTACCATGGCAGGCACAATTTCCAATGTTCTTCCCACCAAGAACCGTGACTTTTTTGAGAATGAGTACAAAACTCGGCACGAACTGCGCAATGCCTAAACGATGGCCATGTACACAAAACCCACAAAGAGAACAGTGCAACCGGCCCTACCGCCATGGTCCACGAATGGTTTACCCGCTCGCACTCGTCCGCGGCTCGTCTGTCCTGCCATGTGACAAAATTGTGGAAGCTCTCACCAGTTTCTCTGAAATGAGGGGGTGGTGCAGTGTGCTGACAAGCCACGTCACCTGCCGATCGCTGAAAAGTGACCTCAGCCAGAATAGCGCAGTCCGTCAGGATCACTGTCATAACCAATCAGGCCAGGATACCGCACTACTGCATCGCCCATCAAAACCCCAAACTGATGAGTCGGCCACATCCTGAGCAGCCACCAGTCTTCCCGTCAGCCTCTGCATACTTTCCTTTCACCCAGCGACAACCTACTTGTCACGGCAGCCAGCTCGACTTACTTATCCCACGTCACGATTGTCCCTCTCTGCGAGCAAATGCCCAGAGCTCGCACAGATTCGAACCCAATGCCCGCATTAGTAACAGCCTCTCGCACAACAGCGACAAAGTCCCGCCACAACGTTGCCGGCTCCATCTCTACTCGATCCTGGTCTGGATAGAGCAGTTCCACCTGAAGATCAATTACTGTGCAGTCCCAA
The DNA here is from genome assembly GCA_030248295.1 of Mesodorylaimus sp. YZB2_4. Classification (NCBI taxonomy): domain Eukaryota; kingdom Metazoa; phylum Nematoda; class Enoplea; order Dorylaimida; family Dorylaimidae; genus Mesodorylaimus; species Mesodorylaimus sp. YZB2_4. The sequence goes on from JASANH010000913.1 coordinate 596,871, forward strand.
ATTCTCCTGCACTGTACAGGTAATTTCTGCATGGTACTAAATCTTACCGTGCTGTCTTGTGTCTATAAATATCTTTACAGGCAAAAATTTTGGTGTGAAATGACTATCGCTTGCTGTGTGTGCAGTCCAAAATCCTGGCACTATCACTAGTGGCGCACTGTATCTTACTTATCAAAAGCCGCATTTTCGCCGTCCAAAATCCTAGCGAAACTGTGCCTATTAATTACCGAGCAATCACAAATTCTGGTGCGCTATAACAACTTCTGCACAGCGACTAATCCCTTCCTACCGCAGCTATCAATTACTTTGTAGTCCCACAATTAATAATACTGTATTTCTGCGCAGCCTTTAACCCTGGCATACTGCAGCTATTAACTTCAAATAGTGTGAGCCCAAGACTGTGCACACTATTCCATCTGTCAATTACCATGCAGCCCCAAATTCTCCTGTAATGCACAGGAGCTATTAATTTCCACGACTCGGGTACCTCGGGCCTAGTGGCTTAAGGCGTCTGTCTCTCATGCTGGGTGCGCACTTACAGAGAAGGGTTCGACTCCCGCCTCGGTAAAACATGATTGTAAAATTGGGTGATTGTATGTGTTCGTTAGCTTTCGAGTGCGCTGTATGGTGCTTGGCTGTGGATAAAGTATGACATGACATGCAATAACTCCTAGCATTTATCAACTAAACTGCAGTCACGAAAAATCACATACCCTCCGTTGCGCAGTTCCATGCACCTTGGTCGTGTCGTCATAGACACGACATCTCAGGAACGTCGTGCCAATATCCACGGCCACAATATAGTGGGCAATTTTGCCATCGCCACCGCCATGCGCCATCCCCAGTCCTGCACATAAGCTACATCATTAGACTTAGTCAGGCCTTGCAGTGGATGATCCGCCACCAACATCCACCAGCCAAAGAGCTCGCATGCTCAGGCGATCCACAAAAAGTACCTGGTATCACCACAATCACCAAACAATCAAATGCGTCAAAGAACACTTTATTATTTCTCACATGGCAAATACACAACTCATTTCTTACCGCATATCCAACTAGGTAACAAGGAAAAACAAATCTAGATAAGCCGTTTCCTTAATCAAATCACCAAAAATCACAGCGGAGCTCGTTGCTTTCTTCGCGCCGGCGCAATGACGGATTGTGTTTTATATTGCAGATTGGTGATGGGACAAGAAAACGGGCTTTTATTTCTTATTGAAAATGGAATTTGAACGTAAATGGGCCGTCATTACCACCAAATGGATTAAAACCATGAAAAAATGGATTCCCGTGTTGACGTTGCGATTCTGGATCCAATGGATCTTCGCCAGCGTCGAACCTCGCCCTTTTTTCTGCAAAGAAATTTACAGTAACATCAGCAATTAAAATATGAACGCCTCAGACCCGAGATTCTTCTTGTCAAGAGGGACACTACTGAAATTGTGGGCCTATGTATGTGCGTATTGTATGCAGCCTTATGCAACCAGCGCACCCAGGCGGCGGGAGATAGTAGAGACCGAAGCCTCTGGGCTCCGACCCAGCATCGACCGATCCGACCTTTGGCCTGGATCCCGATCCAATCCAAGGTATGGATCGGCCCGATCCCATCCGATCCGATCGATCCGCTTCAAAAGTTGAAGATTGGTGGGGATGACGTCTTTGGCACTGAGTCCTCACCAACCTGCCCTGTTCCTTCACTGTAACTCTCTATCAGACCACTACAAAGGCCACAGGAGAGCTAACCAGCACCTAAAACGAGATTAAATGCTGGTTTGAGAGAAAAAACGGGACTTTCTCATCATGGTATGCCTCAATTTATCATTTTCAAGCAGATAAAGCGGAAAAAGTGTTGGTTACCCACCAAGCCGATCCAGCAGTGGGATCGGTTCGGTTCAGTTCAGCCGGATCAGTGGATCGGTCGATGCTGGGCACCGACTGGAGGTAGGCAAGCCTCGCAACTATGTATACCTGCCCTAGAAACATCAACCGGAAAGGTCAACGTCCCAGCCAGGGAAGAGTATCGATTACTCCCAACCGCCGGGCTGCTGGCTACACTTACATACTGTAAAGTACTCACATCAGCTCCACGCACAGTATGCATGACAATGGCGCCTGCCAGAAATTTTTCCGCTTCATGCGGTTCCCGTACCTTCCCAACCACAAATGACATTGAACCCTGTCAGGCGCGCTGTACGGTGTCGCGTCTGAATATGAGTAAGGACCCAATCCAAGTCAAGCGAAAAAGTGAATGAGCACAGCTAATTGCTACTTTCGGTAAATTTTTCTCTAAATTCTCAGCAATAACGTGAGATGATGTCAGCGACAGTTTTGTGAAGAAGCAGAATTATCAAACAGAAATGAGTTCACGGTTTGATTTTTAGTTTTCAGGTTTTCGCCAAAGAGTTTTCGCAAATTTTTGTGATGCAAGTGAAAAAATTTATAAAAATCTAATATGTCATGTCAAGTCTTATTGTATCCATAGCCACAAACCCCCAAATTGCCCAAAAAAAAATATAAGAAAAAAAAAAAACAAAAAAAAAAAAGTTTTTATCTTTCACACACCTCGAGATATTAGGCGCTAAAGTTGATGGTGCCCTTCGAGTTGACGATTTTCAGACCTCCTGCGACCTGCTCCTTCAGGCTAACTGGGAGACGGGGGTTTGACCAGCCTAAAATATGCCCAATACATCTAGCTTTAAACGTGACCCCCCATCGGCTATATTTTAGCTTTACATTCGATATCCAATCATGCAAAAAACTGCAGCAACAACAGGCCTCCTGCAAAAAACAAGGAATTTCCAGACAAAACCAATTTTTGAAACTCTTGCAAAATCAAATTACAAAATCGGAAATAGATTTTCGGATAGAGCTTATAATGGCATCGATTGGTTTTTCTCGGTTGAAATTCGGCTTTTAATCGTGGAAATACAGGGAAAGAAAGTAGCGATCATTAAGTGCCACAAGTACGCATCTTTTGAATTTCCCACTCGCGTGCCGCTTATGACATAAGAGCGGTCTTGGCTGCTTACTCTGGAAATCGAACGTAAATTTGTAACTTCTCTTATTTTCCACGACAGAGAGAGACTCCAGTACAAAATTTGATCGACACGGAGTGAAAAATTATGTATTT